>OX382171.1:16499274-17699274 GCA_947507545.1 Clistopyga incitator | reverse complement strand
ACAATTTATGGATAATAATTAGTTTTTTTTTCAATTAAACAAATTCAATGATCGTATCTTGTAGGGCGATATTTCTCGACACTCCGGAGAAATGGGAATACGAATTTTTCGACCCCAGAGAAAATTAATCTCATAGATCCAGTGTATAAATAAAATTGTCTCGGATTTATAATTATTCGCCCGAGATAAATTCGGAGCATATAGAATAACAGTCGATCGATGTTGTCCCGTGTAAAAAGCGCTTCTATTCCAGTCAGCATTGTATAAATCTTTCATGCAACGCCAAAAGTCAAACGAGTAAGAATATTCCCTATGGGGGCGTTTTCGCCGGGGATGTTTTCCCACAAAAAAACGTGACTTCTGTGTCCTGTATTCTGTAACAAATGACGAAGGTGTTCGCTTGAAAAGGTCTCATCATCCTCCATAAGCCACCGCGACCGCTGTTGCGATTGACCTATAATATATAGAGGGTTGGTGGATCGACCTCCGACCAATACCCTCCTCACCCAACCGTTTTCCCATACATATATGGGGCCTTCCAGAGATAGAACAAAAAATAAAGCGCATGACAGCCAAGATAAATTCCATAAAGCGAGACCGTTAGTGACTATACGCCGTGTCTACTGTACGCTTTCACGTATTCTCGTGGAGCATCTTCGTCGCCCTGAGCCGTGAAAGCTTTTGAACGTGGTCACGTGCGGTCGCGCTGCGCCTTCCGAAGTGCCGAGTGAAGAGGAGAAGCCGCTTGCAGTCGCGTACGGATGCAAGCGTCGCTTTTCTCTCTCGCGAGTCGTACGTAGTCCAGGGGATGATATTGCAAACCGCAGTAGTCCCACGCACATACAGTAATAATATATACACCGGGCGCATTCCTGAGCTCAGAGCAGCCACCGCTAGTCTACAGTATTTGTACAGAGCGACTGTGTAGCGAGTTGCGCGTAGAGAAGGCGAAGCTACCACCACAGACCCTGAGGAGAGACCTTTATCTGTCGAGTATTTTCCACTGAATTAAGTTTCTTGCCTTCTGTTGCCCAAGTTTATGTGTTTCGCGGGTAGAGATAGCGGCTCGCGCGCTCATCTTCTCTCGTGCGCCTTCCGCGAAGATGCGGAGGGACTTTGTGCGGAGGAGCGGTCTGGTTTTTGTTTGCCTCGGCGCGCAATATACTCGGGCACGAGCGACGAGAGCCACCCCCGCGCGCCTCCCACCCTCCCGACCGTCGAGCGTTTCTCGCAACACTGAAGACGCTCTCTCTCTCTCTCTCTCTCTGTGTGAGCACCAGCAGAACCCGCTTCCTCGCTAGGCCCTGGCGTGTCTTTTTACTTACGTAGCTTCTTTATCTTTTGGCCAAGCAGAGCCAGCACAGCGGTTAGAGAAGTCTCGCGCATTGTCCTCGCTCGGCTTCATCGGTTTTACGCGATTCATCTTTCTTCCACGCGGGGTTTCAACTGCTTTTGCAGTGTATATACGTGTGTACATGTACATGGGTGTAACTGTGTGCACAGCCTTTGCGAATGCGACACCTGTTTTCTGTTCCTTTCATATTCCACTGTCGTGCGCGGCACCACGACAACCCGGAATGTCCAGTGATCTTGGCTACTTTTATCTTATCTCTTCTTTTATTTCGCAAATGCTTTTTGCGCTCTGTGGAAATATTCTTTTTATTCTTCTTCACAAACGCACGCCTTTTTAGTGCGAAACACTCGAAGAGGCGGAGACTGACTAAGCAGATTGGTGCAACGAGGAGAAGTTAATGATAATATTGCTGAATTGAGGGGACGAGGCAGAGAACGAGGCAGCAGATTCATGCGACCACAAAATGTTAATGGCAATATTGCTGGCTTGAGTGAACGAGGCAGTCGTGAAAGTTTATTTTTCTCTATGACCACGAGGAAAAAATGAAAAATGATTTTCATCCTTCGCGATGTACTCGAGAGATTTCGACCGGCCGATTGATGCAACGACGAAACATTGATAACGATATTGGTGACTTGGGGACCAAAAAAATCGAATTGAGGGGACGAGGCAGAGAACGAGGAAGCAGATTCATGCGACCACAAAATTTTAATGGTAATATTGCTGGCTTGAGTGAACGAGACAGTCGTGAAAGTTTATTTTTTTCTATGACCACGAGGAAAAAATGAAAAATAATTTTCATCCTTCGCGATGTACTCGAGAGATTTCGACCGGCCGATTGATGCAACAACGAAAATGTGATAACGATATTGGTGACTTGGTGACCAAAAAATCGGATAGTGCGGAAACGCTCAGTTTTCGTAGTATCGAATACGCAAAATTCAGAATATCATATTTTATCTACGAGATACAGGAAATTTCAACCTCACTAAAAATAAATAAATAAACAAACCATAATGTGAGGTACAGCGGTGAGGAAACTTCCGGTGAAAACTTTGCTTTCACGGAGCCCATTCCTAATTGTTTATGTATTCACCGCTATACTATCTATACATCATTCATCCACGAAAATGATTCCGATGGATAAGTTTTTTCTATGGTCAGCAACAGACACGAAGGAAACGGAAAAGGCTCTTGGGCTTACAGAGCCGCGGGCTCATGGGATTTTCTGGGAGTGCCTATGAACTCGAAAGTCCATTCCGCAAATCACATTACCTAAGTCTTGTTCGCGGGATTCTTAAAGGCTTTGAAAGGGCTTCGAGGGAGGTTCTCTCGGGCTCTTCCGGTGGCGCTGGCGTCGCGGCCTCACCTCATTGCTCCTATTCACCGTTTGCTGCACGCGCTTCCACTCAAGAGGTAGAGGGAGTTGCCCGGTCAGAGTTCTCTCGATGCTTTTCAGTTCCGTACGGGTACAGGCCGTATTATCCGGTTTGAAAAGCTTTTCCATCTGTTATTTCTATCGCGAGAGTATTTCCCCGATTATCGAAATAATATTTTATTTTTTCCCTTCGTTCCCTCTCCTTTCTTCAGCCCGGCAAATCGTTTCTCAATCTCCCCACTCAAAAATATCAGTTATGAACCACTCGGCGAATTGCCCATTGGTGTTTTCACTTTCATTTCGCTGCGTCAAGCTTGCACTCGGGAAAAGCTTATTTTTCCCGAGCCGTCAACATTTTCCCCCGTTCCGCATTTCCACACAGTCTGGCGATAACACGTTACTTAATTACTTTTCTCAATAGCGCTGTAATACACAGCGGCAATGCGTACCTTCATTATAATTACAGATGCGGAATTAAATTCAACACAAAAAGCTCGGCTATACGTATATATACATAGATTTTCTTTGCTTTGAAAAGGCTGAATATCTTCGTGGCATTGCCGACGCGCGTCAAATAATTTGAGCACGGAAAAAGGGAGCCGGAGAACCGGAGACCAAAGCGAAAATACGTGGTTGGGTTCGCGCGAAAAAAAAAGGAGCCTCAAACATCGTCGGATGCTTTTCCGATATGCATAATACCATTCGCGGGTGTGTATATACGCGCGGTATGCTCACTGCTCGAAGTCGTTGACGCTTGATGCGCGTATAGAGATCCGCGCGCGGTTATGCGAGGAAGTAAAAGATCTGCTTTCAAGGAACGCGTCAGCGATGTCTGGTATGCGGTGGATGTTTTGGGAAAAAAGGAAACAAATAAAAGTGAAGAAGAAAAATAAGGTGGGAAAATAAAATACGATGCCCAGGAGGAGCTTGCGAGCTTTGGAAATAGTGGATGGAATTGCGGTGGCAAAAGCGGAAGAGGGAAGACCGCTCGTTCTCGCGGACGCTTACAAAAGTGTTCGCTCGGAGGCTCTGTGGTCGTGAATGCGTCTAGACAGCTCCACTTCACGCAATGAAAACACACCAGTCGACTCTCTCCCGATGCAAAGTTTCATTATTTACCCAACACCGGGTTGGCATCCGGAAACACAGTGAGCGCGTCAGAGACAGTACCCACTCGTGTGTGGGGATATTTGTACCTTGGGATATTCTTTCGCGCTCGTGTCTTCCCTGTCGCCCGTTCGCGCCGCGCGAATTTCACCCGCGCCTCCATGTAACGCAACCTTTTTCTCCTGTCTTCCGCATTTCTCCGTGGAAATTTCTTCAGCGTTCTTCGGCCCGCCAACGAGCGTTCCGCAATAACTTCCCCGACCTTTTCCATGCATATTACACACACACTTTGTTGCAGGCTTTATGCGCTCCGCAGCGAGCCAAGAACGAGTGAAACTTGAGAGAAAATAATTAGTCGCGACACCGAGGACTGAATATATAGGAGTTCTCGGGGGAGAACAGCAGTGGACCAGCGTTCACTGATTACGAAAACTGTCTCTTGAACTCGTTGGATTTTACTCTCTCGAGAAGAGGGCGCCACTTCTTAGATTCGAATACCTACATTTGTGTTTTTGATTTGATCTTACCGTAGAGAAAATTGCAACCATAGTCGAAATAAGTGGCAAACTTTAACCAAAATAAAAAAGACAAAAAGAAATATGAATTCACTCGTCGTGGTTAATTAGTACTCGATCACTAGATCTTGAACTCGTTGGATTTTACTCTCCCGAGAAGAGGGCGCCACTTCTTAGATTCAAATACCTACAATTGTGTTTTTGATTTGATCTCACCGTAGAGAAAATTGCAACCATAGTCGAAATAAGTGTCAAACTTTAACCAAAATAAAATAGACAAAAAGAAATATGAATTCACTCGTCGTGGTTAATTAGTACTCGATCACCAGATCTCGGAGAGTACAAGTGAAAAGCTGTCACGAAATGGGTGATGGGTGGATCGTTTGGCGAAGATCGGTAACTTGTCTTACTCTCGGACATCTGTTACGACGGCGGGGGTTGTTCGTACAAGACATCACGAAGGGCAGCTTCCCTCGCGTGGTCCTGATGCTTACGAGAACAAATGTTTCTCGGAGAAAGGATACGGATGGTGTGTCAGCGGGACTATATCGCGAAGGGATCGCGCTCTGCTTGAGGAAAAGAGGGATATCAATGGCGGCACAACACCCGTTCGCTCTACATTCCGTATGAAAGAGTGGTATTGGTAGGCGAATGTGTGTAGGCCCGTGGGAATGGCTGCGGTAGACAGGGGCTGTATTGTGACAGCGACGAGCTGGGACAATAATCGCGCCTTGGCCCGGTTGCTGTCGTTACGCGACAAAGCGTGCCCTCGCGAGTGTATATAACAGTGGAAAAGCACCAACGAAAGAGGACGGACGTTCGCTTGGGATGGCAGAAAGAACCGTATACTTCCGTTTGCGCTGCCGCTGTGTATTCCGAAGCTCTAATGAGAGTTTCGCCGGAAGTCGAACGAGAACTGAGCGCCAGAAGCAGCGCCAGGGTCACAACATCCGTGCTCTTTGCGTCATTCTCGTGAAAGAGTTCCGAATCACTTTTCCACATACAAGTCACCCATAGTTGACTATAGGAAAGTTGGGTTTCTCTCTGGTGCACAAATGGATCGGCACGATGCTGCGGAGAATCTATAGAAAATCTACGACCAACTGTCATCCCACTGTTTCATCCTGTTTTTTTTTTTTTTTTTTTCCCTTTGTTTGTTTGTTTGTTATTTACGAGAAATGTCAAAAGCCTGCGATTGACGTCCTCAAATATCCTCGGGGCTACGGAGCTTTGTCGTTTTACAGCTTTTTCAAGCGTCGAAGGCTTTGGCGTTGCTTCTGACGTTGCGGAACGTCGCCGACGGGTTGGTCATCGTTAGGAAGCGCAGTCGATCGATATGTCAAAGCATTTTTCATGTGCGCATCTGTATACGCTCATTCAAATTATTATGGAACACGCATTAGAGGAGGAGGAGTTATACATGCTCATTATGTCATTCGGTTATCGCTAAATGTAGCTCCGCAGTATATTTTCCTATCGCTCGTAACTTTTTTACAAAATTTTCGATGCCACTTCTGTGATATCATTCCGCAAGAACGAAATTCCTACACTTACATGGTACAATCTCCGTACACCCGATTCCAGAGGTGTAACCTGAACTCCATCCAGCAAAAGAGAAAGAGGACGCCCCCGAAAATCTGCGTGGTGAAAAAAGTTTTCGCAATAACTTTGAAAGAAGATGACTTTTTGTCATATGGCATTTGAAAATTCGACTCCGAGTCAGGAAATTCACCAAAATTTATCATATTCAAATGCGCAATACTTAGTTCTGGATGCCTGTTGAATGAACGAAATTTTGTTGAGGACAGACGAATCCGTGTGATCGTATTTGAACGGGTGCGCAACATTTTTTTTCTCAGTCTCCACATTCGACTCCGAGTCAGGAAATTCACCAAAATTTATCATATTCAAATGCGCAATACTTAGTTCTGGATGCCTGTTGAATGAACGAAATTTTGTTGAGGACAGACGAATCCGTGTGATCGTATTTGAACGGGTGCGCAACATTTTTTTTCTCAGTTTCAGTTTTCTCAGTCTCCGTATTCGAGTCCGAGTCAGGAAATTCACCAAAATTTATCATATTCAAATGCGCAATACTTAGTTCTAGATGCCTGTTGAATGAACGAAATTTTGTTGAGGACAGACGAATCCGTGTGATCGTATTGAACGGGTGCGCAACATTTTTTTTCTCAGTGTCAGTTTTATCGTTATCATCGATGAATTTGGAGAATGCACAAAGGTACTTTGACTGACGGTTTATCTTATCATATTTTTGGTACTTTTTATCGGCTAATCTGTCTTATTAGTTAACCGGAGTCTGCATGGGTGTGGGTGGAGCGGAGGCAACGCCGCGATGCGAATGAAGACAGACGCGTGGGGTTGGCGAGCGCAGGGTGTAAAGCGCGCGTTTACCGCACAATGGCCTGGGCCCATTGTCATGCAGATTCCCCTCGCCTAATATAAAGTGATCATCAGGGGCATCCAGACAATCCCCGAACGCATTAGCACCTAGTCTGCGCGCTCGCCTGCCGAACTTGTACATTCGCTACAGCTTCGTATATAAGCTCGTTCGTGCGTATGTCTCTCTGTCCGTAGGTATACGCTACAATCCACCCCTTCTCCGGAGGCCCGATGATTGGGGGGGAAATATATTCGCACGATGATACAGCGTTTCCCCTTTGGCAGAGTCTGTTACCACGGCAACTCCGCCGTTCTCCACAGCGCTTGCAAAATATGGATTAAAATGAAATCTCTGCCAAAAAATACGCCATACGCCTCTTTGTCAGCGAGTGCGACATGACGCGGGTGAAGTTCATGTTTTTTTTCTTTTTTTTTTTTTCGCGTGCGCAATAAGATCACCAATGGAAGGTAATTACAATGAAACTCTGATGAAATTCTGGTAAATCAAATCAACATTAATTTTTCCGTACAAAAGATATGGATTAAAATGGAATCTTTGCCAAAAAATACGTCATACGCCTCTTTGTCAGCGAGTGCGACATGACGCGGGTGAAGTTCATGTTTTTTTTTCTTTTTTTTTTCGCGTGCGCAATAAGATCACCAATGGAAGGTAATTACAACGAAACTCTGATGAAATTCTGGTAAATAAAATCAACATTAATTTTTCCGTACAAAAGATATGGATTAAAATGAAATCTCTGCCAATAAATACGCCATAGGCCTCTTTGTCAGTGAGTGTGACATGACGCGGGTGAAGTTCATGTTTTTTATCTTTTTTTTTTTCGCGTGCGCAATAAGATCACCAATGGAAGGTAATTACAACGAAACTCTGATGAAATTCTGGTAAATCGAATCAACATTAATTTATCCGTACAAAAGTTGATTTAGACTAATTATATTTTTGTCGATGAGTTAATGACAAGTGGATTAGTCGTTTAAAATATTGCATCACCGTGAGCGAGTTTTACTTTACGGAATTTGGAGAAAAATATATTTATAGGGAACACAAAGTTTTTTAATTTGATTACTCGCTGCTTGCGGTAAGCGATAACGGTAATTGGTTAGTAAAACCAATCGACGTTTAATTAATGTGAAACATTTATTACCCATTAAATACATCTCCAACGGTTACTAAATAAAAATAATAATAATTAGGATCTGTGCGCATGACAGTTGCATTTCAAAAAAAAAAAAAATGCATCTTAAAAATGGCAAAGCTCTTGAATTCTATTAATCGTTGTCTGAATTAACTGCGAACTTCATGTCAACGTACGCGGGAGAAAATAAATACCTAATTGCGCGGCAGGGAAAAAGTCGATGAGGCAATTAAATTTATTTAGGTCACTTGGCCGTAACGAAAATGGTTCTGTGTTTATAAAATTCCGATACTCTGAAGTACATTATTTTTATTCGCGACTCTGCTGTATATTGCGACGGTGAAAATACTTTTAAAGCCATCCTAAAGTATTTCAATGTGATTCATCGTTGCCTGAGTCAATCGAGGCTGCGACTCCCTCGACAGTTACCGGGTGACGTTAATTTAATCAGGCTTCTGAAACGAGCAGTTGCATGACGAGAAGGGCTAAAAACAGGGTTGAAGAAGCCGAGAGAGAGAGAGAGAGAGAGGGAGTGAGACCCTCGAATCTGCAAGGGAAATTAACAATGTTTTCCCTCTCCCTCTCTTCTCAAGGATCACTCGTCGCTAAGTAGCCTTCCGCATCATGAAACGTCCCACTTTAACTGGTAGCACGAGAAAAGCTCCGCCACCCTCTCTCCTCACGTTCCCCTTCCTCTTTCACTTGGCGAACCGGCGGACAAAAACGTACGATTTCTCTCCACAAAAAAATTCAATCAACCCTCTTACCCTATTCTGTGATTCAATCCGCATTTCTCTTCCTTTTCAACAATAAGCATCAACTTTAATTCACGATTGGCTTACTTTTTTCGATGTCTTATACATGCAGCAAACATATCAGTGTAATATTCAATTTCACAGGCAAACGTAAAGTTCATATTGCAAATATAGCTAACTGTACAAAGCTTAAAAGCAAAATATTGAGAACAGTTGAAAGGATCTGATTTTTGTGTTTCGAAATGTTGAACATTCATGAGCTAAACAAAAATATAATTTAGGATTTCACCCTAATTATTTTCTAAGAGTGTAAAAAACGGTTGATTGCGATTTCTTCAATCTCTTTGCTGGTATCGATATTAATTTTTAGTTTTCAGTTATTGAATAAATTGTTTAATTACATTTTCGGATAATCTTACGTGCGGTTTTATCGATAACGTATTCTCACAGAGCGTTGTTAATTCGATGTACATATTCTCGACCAGAATTCAACATAATTAACTTCATGGTGCGATCGCACATTGACTTCGTTTGATCTACCCGCTGGTATTGCGTTTCGCTCAACGCTGCGACCCTAATTGCCGAACAACTGCACGGGCTTGTACGTCGCTTGCGAAATCATTCCGACCATAAGGTTCAACCTCCATAATTAACCAATAACCATTTAATCTACGTAACAAATTAATTAGCAATTATATTTACGGCTCGATTGCCATTAAATAGAATAACGTTTCATTTTCGTGGGAAGTCACAGCGAGGCTGCAAATGTATTTGTCTCTGGAGGGTTCACGGCGATGATTCAATCGATTCACAAGCCGGGAACAAAGTATCGGAAAATCCCGTGGGAAATATACGTGGGCGGAATTAAACGATTTTTCCGAGAGGCTGCTTTACCGCTTCTGCTGCTTGTGGTCGCGTAATTTATAGACGTCTCTTCCGCTTTCTCTCTCGCCCGCTTCACCAGCCACGCGATTTTCGCCGGATTTATACGTCCCTCAACATCGTTTCATCAGAAATATTCTTGAGCTCCGATTCCCAGTCTGCACCGCATTAAACTTGAGCCATAATCACGGGGAAATGCAAGCTCCGACGCATCGCACAATTGATTCGCAGTTTATTCGATGTACGTTACGCCAAGCGGAATGAATATGGAGATAATTTTATCAGTTAAGGCAATATCCTCGGAGCGATCCTGTCAACGCCGCAGCTAAAACGGTATCAGAAAACAATAAAGATCATTTTAAAATATCAGCGTACACAGTTAAGTCAGATAATCGAGTCAGAATCGAGGATTCCAACGTATATTATTAAATTGACTCTAAGAGTTTCGCAAGTTTAATTGATTTGTTTTCAAAGACTTGTTCTTCTGAGGAAATTATTTACTTTCCCTTGGAAATTCATTGTATGTTCTCAGTTTTTTTTTTTTCACTCACCGATCATTTATAATTTTACATGTAGGTTCGTAACAACGCAATATTCAATTTTTATTTAACGTGCCTCGATTTTTTTTTTTCCATTTTCTCGACCCATAAATGTCCTCAGCATTTACGACTTGAAAATGCTTTAGGCAAGGTATAAATTCATTCAATTATACGAGGCAACGTGGTTCGCGGAAATTAAATAATAACCCTGAAAAATATGAAATAAATGCATTTCTATCGGTCGCGGTGTCGGTTGAACTGTGATCCGTTTAATTGAATATTACGAATTCCATATTTTCAACGTAAATAGAAGTTGAACGTATTGAACGTCAAATGAAACAGTGACGAGAAAAATATTGCTGAGCTTTGGCCAAAGGTGACGGGTGAAAAAGCTGCTCCTATCGAAATTAAATCTGACGTCGCAATGTCTCTTATTATTCATGAATGTCCTGAGCACAACACTATTCTCATCCTTTCAGTAAAATTTTCAAGTAACTGCGGCTTCTCTCTCTCTCTCTCTCTCGCTCTCTTTCTCTCTCACACAGTGTCCTTATCTAATAAAATATGTACCTTCCGAAGACGCGTCGGGCGGAAATGCTTTAGAACAGAACCAACCGGGGCTTATCACCGCAAACATAAATCGTTCTTGAGCTCCGGAGAAGCCCATTTCGACCTTGGAGCTTTTAACGGCTTATTCCCGCATCCTCGAAGCTCCATTTCGATGTTCAGCGACAAACAAAATGTCCAAAAAGGGTGCACGACGCCAAAACGAAGTTGGGCTACATTTTCATTTTTGGTTCTTGATAATTCGTTGATAAAGTGTTAGTCCAGCGACGAAACGTCGAGTACCGATTTTAGTATGCGAATGGGCTTGCAATTATTCGTTACTGAAGCTTGTGAAATTTTTTGTAATGCACAATTTCATTCACCGGTTACACGTAACGAATGAATAAGATGTCTCGACAAGTTGATTCATAGAAAATGAGAAAAGTTTGGTTACTGTTTCAAGTCACGTGAATTCAGCTGAGCCCCCGGAAGTTCCACAAGGATTTGCTATTCTCTCGTGTCTCATGTCGCCGTTTTCATTACATTAAATCGAGAAACTTTTAAGACAAAGTCAATCGAATTTACTTTGAGCTAACGAAATTCTGTTGGTCGAAGGAAAATTTCATTAAGGCGATGCGATACTCGCCTTTACCCACCCACTCCGGGTGCAGACGGTATCAAAAACTGTTTACCTATCGTGTTCAAGGCTCCTGAGCGTTTCTGTACAGACACAGATTAGGTTAATGCAATTAATGGATGGACAAACACACGCCTAATTTCTTTCCTTCCATTTATCCAGAAACCTGAGGGTCCTGGTCCTCTGAAAAATTGGTGGGCTGTATAGAATACAGAATATACCGTACGCAAAATTTTCAGCTGTTGAATAAAACCGCTCATCAACAACCAGGTCATCATCTCCCCTAATTAACGCAAATATGCGTGAAATTCTGCAGCCTATTGTTGATTTAACATCAGCGCTGAAGTCTCCTGACGAATTGCTGATGAAACGATTTTTCTAACGATAACCTCTCGGTGAATAAATCGCTACAGGATCGTATAATTTATTTCGGCACGTAAAAAGTACACCTCGGAGTCCGGAAATATGATGACAGGTTGTTCTTGAGTTAAAAGAACTGAGTAATTCGGCGAAAGTTGATTCATCGCGAGTTTATGCGTCTGATGAAACCTGAAGAGAGTGCCGCAGGCGGTGGAGGACGATCTTTCCCGTGAAGAATCGTCCCGTAGTGAGCGAAGAAAGTTGAGCTTTCTCGGTATAAAGCAGTAGAATCGTGGAAGAGAGTGGAAGGTGACAAGTGAGCGAGGGGTAGATAAGATAAGCCTTCTACTTTGTAACCGTTGTATCCGGAGGACACAGCGGCCACGCTCGCGAAGGTCTCGAAAACTTGGCGAGAGTTTGCGGTCGTTCTCGTTTCATTTTGCGACAGGACGAGTCGGAAAGAGCACGTGACTTTGTCGGTACATTACCGACGTCACGCGTCACAGGCTTATCCGAGATAATTCGTCCGGTTATTATCCGTTCGCGTGTTAATTGCACGAACATCCCATTCTATTATGCCGCGGGGAAACTACCGCGGTATGTCTCGACGTTTAATGGCTTGCACAGGGAATTATGCCAAGAGCTCGGTACAGCTCCTTCGCTCTAATACCTCGTTCGAAACTGTACCCACTAATTCTGCTATAGCTTACCGACCTGAGACCTCGAACCAAATTGATTATGCGCAGAAATATCCAATATCACAAACTTGAACCAGTCGGTTCGGAGTTGCACTGAGAAATGCAGTAGATTGCGTCTATGAATTTGTAAGTGAGGTGAATTGAAATCGATATTATCAATGTATTTGAAAAAATCTAATCTATCTGTGCAATAGAAACCTAATCCAATGATGAAAGAAAAATTATTTCGGAATTTTGCCCGGTAGAGTAATGAACATTGTGTCAGAGATGAGAAAACGAGTATCGACGGCTGCTTAGCAGTACCGACCTGAGACCTCGAACCAAATTGATTATGCGCAGAAATATCCAATATCACAAACTTGAACCAGTCGGTTCGGAGTCGCACTGAGAAATGCAGTAGATTGCGTCTATGAATTTGTAAGTGAGATGAATTGAAATCGATACTATCAATGTATTTGAAAAAAATCTAATCTATTTGTGCAATAGAAATCTAATCCAATGATGAAAGAAAAATTATTTCGGAATTTTGCACGGTAGAGTAATGAACATTGTGTCAGAGATGAGAAAACGAGTATCGACGGCTGCATAGCAGTACCGACCTAAGACCTTGAACCAAATTGATTATGCACAGAAATATCCAATATCACAAACTTGAACCAGTCGGTTCGGAGTCGCACTGAGAAATGCAGTAGATTGTGTCTATGAATTTGTAAGTGAGGTGAATTGAAATCGATATTATCAATGTATTTGAAAAAAATCTAATCTATCTGTGCAATAGAAACCTCATCCAATGATGAAAGAAAAATTATTTCGGAATTTTGCACGGTAGAGTAATGAACATTGTGTCAGAGATGAGAAAACGAGTATCGACGGCTGCTTAGCAGTACCGACCTGAGACCTCGAACCAAATTGATTATGCGCAGAAATATCCAATATCACAAACTTGAACCAGTCGGTTCGGAGTCGCACTGAGAAATGCAGTAGATTGCGTCTATGAATTTGTAAGTGAGATGAATTGAAATCGATACTATCAATGTATTTGAAAAAAATCTAATCTATTTGTGCAATAGAAATCTAATCCAATGATGAAAGAAAAATTATTTCGGAATTTTGCACGGTAGAGTAATGAACATTGTGTCAGAGATGAGAAAACGAGTATCGACGGCTGCATAGCAGTACCGACCTAAGACCTTGAACCAAATTGATTATGCACAGAAATATCCAATATCACAAACTTGAACCAGTCGGTTCGGAGTCGCACTGAGAAATGCAGTAGATTGTGTCTATGAATTTGTAAGTGAGGTGAATTGAAATCGATATTATCAATGTATTTGAAAAAAATCTAATCTATCTGTGCAATAGAAACCTCATCCAATGATGAAAGAAAAATTATTTCGGAATTTTGCACGGTAGAGTAATGAACATTGTGTCAGAGATGAGAAAACGAGTATCGACGGCTGCATAGCAGTACCGACCTAAGACCTTGAACCAAATTGATTATGCACAGAAATATCCAATATCACAAACTTGAACCAGTCGGTTCGGAGTCGCACTGAGAAATGCAGTAGATTGTGTCTATGAATTTGTAAGTGAGGTGAATTGAAATCGATATTATCAATGTATTTGAAAAAAATCTAATCTATCTGTGCAATAGAAACCTCATCCAATGATGAAAGAAAAATTATTTCGGAATTTTGCCCGGTAGAGTAATGAACATTGTGTCAGAGATGAGAAAACGAGTATCGACTGCTGCTATGAACTGAACTCTCGGTGCTCAGGCTGTTAATGATCGTACGTTGAAATATCGGAGTATCGAAACGGCGAAGCTGTCAGCTTCCACCCGCACACGCTAACTACACACCGGAATTTCTTACATTAAGGCCACGAGGGCCGAAGTTGGGGCAGTTCGAAAAGTAATATCGTAAGCAGCCGGGTGAGGTGGATAATTTGCATTAAAAATCTATCGGCAATCCGGGCTGTTGTGTGTAGGTATTTACCGCTCATCCATCAAGAGTTACCGGATCGTTACTCTCAGCCACCGCGCACCGAGAGCTGCCGAGAGAGCCGAGAAGTGGGTAAGGTGGTGTGAGAAAGAGAAGTGACAAAGTGCCGGAAAGTTAGGAGACCCCCTCGACCCGCCTTCTATAATTTGCCGCTTCTGGTGGTTCGCGTGGGAAGCTCTCGGGAAGCTCACCGCTCCGCCTCGGAGCGCGTTTTCGCGCGGTGCGTCTATCCGCATAAATCTGCCGGCGGTGAGTCAGCTTCAGTGACACCGTCGCGATAATCGAGCCCGACAGAAGCGCTCGAGTCTCATGACGCTCTCTCTAAACAACGATAATTTTGATTATCGTTCGACGACTCCCAAGGGCATGTTACATGCGCAAAGCGCACGTACGAATCTCGCAACCCCTTCACCGTTGCGCACATACCTATATAGTGTTACATCGGAATAAAGTTGGAATCGCTCGATGCGAGCCGCTGCCCGAACGAGGGTAGTTCAAACTCGGCCCTTTGATATGTGAGTCTCAAAGGAATCTCTTCGTTAGCAGCGCGGACACGCGCGTGACCTCGGTTTGAGGAATCAGTACTGAAACCACGCTCGTTGGGAGCTCCGGACAGTACACTGGAGGTCTACTGGAACTTCGGCGCAGTTAACACTGGCCTGGCCATTAGCATCGACTAACTGGGTTTGGAGGCGGGGCCCTCCACATTTCCCATTAAACCTGCGCGTTTGTTTTTAAATCCGAGAAGGTCGTCATTGGGAAGTTCTGAAAAAAAAAAGTGTGTTTGAAAAGCGGTGGTATATTGTATAAGGGCGTGAAGTACTTTCAAAAAGTTCTGCGGTGCACTTCGGGCATGGGAACCGGGGTTAAAATAATTATGTTCAATTGAAACAGCGCTGACTTTGACGATAAATCTTTATGGACGATTTTGGAAAATTATTCTTTCCAAATGAATTTCCAACATGAATTTCAAGTTAGTTCTTATGCGGCGTACGGTAGACGCGTCATTAGTGGCGATACAACAAATGTGTTTATCAGTTTATCATTATTTTAATGTATTCAAATTAGCGAATGAGAGTATTTTATGTGGATCAAAGCAATTGCGATAAATTGAATATGCAATTTAAAAAACACCTAATTGTTTAATTAATTGTGCTCAAAGCCCTTTGGCACTATTATCGTTATCAATGTGTAGGCCATTAATGACTCGAGTCATATTGGCTCTTGGTATTAAAATAGAAAAAAATGGCACTTTATTCCATAGGCTTTATTTCGCGGGAATTGTTGAATGAAATATTAGGTCCCGCCAGAGTCGATTCCAGACAACTGACACGTCGGTCGTTGTTCCAACCCCTGAGTGCAACATGTACGGCCCGTCAACCTTTCCGTTTGTATAATTTCTCTTTTACGTTACTCCGGGGAGCAACTCTTGGAGGAAAGTCGACGAGGTGAGCCGCTTGTGTCTTTAATATCAACAGATAGCCACACAGGTTGGTGGGCACTTCCGCACCAAGACTTTTCACCTGCTTTATATGCTTCCGCTATGAACACACCGAGCTGGACCGGAGCATCGCGCCTCGGTACATACTCATACTGTCACGAATTCAAAGCGACCTCGTAGACCACTTAACGGTCATAAAGTGACTGCTACTAGAGTACTTCAGGGCTAGTGGCGTCACGAGAGATAGAAGAGAAGATGAACTTCTTGAATGGCGTCACTCGAGAAATATTCTAGTCGATGGCTTCGTGTCGTGTTAACTCGTCCGAGGTCACGTGCTTTATATTTCCGGGTTGCGTCTCCTTCGTCTTACTACACATACAAAAAGAAAGCCACTTGAGTTTAGTAGAATTTTTCATTCATCTTTCGTACAGAGAGAAAGTTTCCGAAACATAAAAACTGAAGATAACGTCCAACGGAGAACGAGATGAAATATCGTTAGAAAAATACCGTGTAGATGGAATTTGGTTATTATATTTGTCGAATTCGTATTATTTTCGAAAATTGATTTACCGATATTTGCGCAAGTGACTGCAATTGAAAAAATAATTCGAACTTTCTCACAGCGACACTTTAGAAGCGGGTACGTTTTATAGAATTCAACTCTGTCGCTTGGTGTTCGTTTTTCTTCGGAGAATAATCAGAGCTGACCGACAAAGACACCTCCCGAAGTAAACCCGTAGAGCAGAGTGGTAGCATTGTAAAAGTTTATCTGCTCCGATAATCAAGTGTCCTGCCGGAGATGAGGAAATGAGGAAAGTAGGCGAACGCGATTGGGAAGTCTGGGTTGGAAACTCGGGGCGGAGGCTGTGCACACAGTTTCAGTCGCGAGAGCCAGAGATTGTTAAAGATAATATTTTATCGACGTCGAGCAGCGGGTCTCCCAGGGTCCTCAGCTATAAGTTACTCCACCTTATCTAACGACTTGGTATCCTCTGCTTTGCGGCGCCGCGCGGCTCAGAGTTCAAAAGTTACGCGCCAGCTCAGCAACACACATAGAGCCACGGTGCGATGCCGCTTCTGCGAGTGAACAACGTAGTGAAGTTAACCTCACGAAGTTACCATCACAAATGAAGAGAAATGAAATGTAATTTGTAGGAGCTTCGAGCTCCGCGGAAAGTAGTCGCTTCGGAGATAGACAGTCGAGAATTAACCCTTAGAAAATCTACTACAAGTAAAAATCTTCTGTGAATCGCCGAGTCGCTTCATCTAACTGTACGAGATTCCAAGAGAAAATTGCGTTACCCAAAGTCTGGCAAATATGTCTACTTGTAAGTTCCGCGATTTCTCTTAGTGGCCCTAATTCTGATGCTTCAAGATTCACTTTATCCAACTCGAATATACATATTTTATGCAACATTGAATATAATAAATGCAATGAAAATCTTGGCTCCTCTTATTTACACGAAATTTCGTGGAATATCACGTTGGCGATAATCAGTCAAGTACTTCTCGTAGTACAAATGGCACTGCAAATGGAAAGAGAAACGTCTGTTGCGCTGGAAAAAGGCAACATAAATGTCACTACGTAAAATTAATTAAAATGGCAGTTAACCATTGGCGAATCTGCTGTGAAATCGCCGTCGCTTGAAATCGTGCGAATCGCAATAAAAATCGTGGCTTATCTTATTTACACGAAATTTCGTGGAATATCACGTTGGCGATAATCAGTCAAGTACTTCTCGTAGTACAAATGGCACTGCAAATGGAAAGAGAAACATCTGTTGTCTACTTGCGCTGGAAAAAGGCAACATAAATGTCACTACGTAAAATTAATTAAAATGGCAGTTAACCATTGGCGAATCTGCTGTGAAATCGCCGTCGCTTGAAATCGTGCGAATCGCAATGAAAATCGTGGCTTCTCTTATTTATACGAAGTGTCGAAGAGTGTCACCCTGGCAATAATCAGCCAATAACTTATTGTAGAATACGTGGTACGGTAAAAGGAAATGGAAACGTCCGTTTCCAATCCCTGACCAATTGTGATTTTGTAAAGTGCCAGTGGTACACTATGCTAGAAAGAGGCAACCCAAGATACATTGTGAATGGAACTACGTTACGAAGCAAATGGTTCCGTACCTTTTCCATTGTATCCACAATCCCACGAAACTGAGAATATATGTGTATTATCGAGAATCGAACCGCCACGATACTTTCAAAAAATATATAAATATTTTTTTTTCGCAACGGAAATAACAAAAAGATACTTTTCACTAATTTGGCATGTAGCATTTAGCATAGTGCAGAGGGCTGAAGAATTGCAAGCGCCGAATTGAATGCCGAAGATGTGAAAGTTCAGAAACGAAATTGGATTGTAAGGAGCTGAATATTCGGTCTGCTGTGGTGCATGTTAGTGAAAGAGGGAAACTGGTGAGGGAGAGACGAGAATAAGCCCCGGTTGGGAAACGGAGAGAGAAGGCGGTAAAATTCGAGTCGATAAAGTCAAGAGGAAATGCAGAAAGTCGAATGCCGAAGAAAGTATAATAGAACCTAGCAAAATAATGCAAACAAGGGAAGATACGATAAGGGAACTACTGAGCGACGTAAGGAAAGAGCTCGAGTCGTCTTTTCAGCTTCTCCAGCGGAAGGAAGGAAGGAAGGTGAAAAAAGAAGATAGAAACCAAAAATAGTAGTGTTGCGAAAGAGATAAAAGTAAGGAAACGCAGAGTAGAACTGAGTGCAGCTGGGTCGTGTATGAGAGTTACACATGGGCTTTCCATCGATGGTTCTCTGGGACAGGAGAAAAGTCTGGTCGCACGTTATTGTTTTTCCAATCGAGACGAAAAATTTTCGCAAAAAATCCTAACCCACTTAGGAGACGTTAAAAAATTCACCTCATTAGGAAGTTTCGGGGACGACGCACTTTCAGTCCCTCGTCGTCCACGGAATGAAAAAAAAGGTTTTGCCTTATTTCGAAAGCGGTCGTGTACTTTGATCTACCGTTAAATTTGAGGGTGCGACGAGCCGAAGTGGAACGAGTAACTGGTGGAAAGCCGAGGAGAGAGCCTCGGCCATCGAAAATGGCTGAAAGAGTCGCTACTGATTTTACAAAGGGACACGGATCGGCAGCGTTCTCCGTCTATCTCGTGTTCGGGATTCGCAACCTTGTATGCCTGAGATACCGATCAGTATTCAGACGGTGACTGTAGGGTCATGTGAGCTCTCGTGGCGAAGGTGGTACGGAGGCAGACGAGAGGAAGGAAAAAAAAAACAAAGAAAAAAAAAAAAAAAAGGATAACCACCGAAAGAGTTGAACAGAGAGAAGGAGGAAGCGTCTTCGAGCAGCATCTCTCGGACACCGCGCTGGACACACACAAGATTTCCCGGAGATTCTTCATGGTGCAGGATGTCCTGCCTGGCAAACTGACCCTACGTGCTCAGGCTTCCTCATGCACTATTCCTTCTCCAACTTCCGATCCCTCTAGTCAATGCGGCCTCTCCCGATCATTTCAACGTGGGCTATACGTGACTGCTCACTGGCCACTGTACTCGACTCGCTGCGCTATATACCCTCCCTTGTACCTACCCCATATACAACCAACTACAACTACAACCTTCGGACTACGTAGTGACTGACCTCGCGTGTCTCATACATACGTAGCATCTATTTTATACACCCTGCCACTATATTTTTCTCCTTTACATCCCTCGCTCCTCGAGTTCTCTATACCGGCCTTATCTTGACGCGCATCACACCCGAGTCGTTTCCTCTGGCGTTTCATATTATTCTCCTATATTATGCATGTAACGGGAGCAACGTGGTGTTGCCGAATCGTCGGATAACACGCTTGGCAAAAGCTCCGATGCAACTTCCACCGTCTCCCCGTATACAGTGGAGTGAACTACGTTATATATACGCTTGTGCACACATAACCGAGTGACTTAACTTCGGTATGTATCTGTCCAAGTTGGCTGTAACTTGAATAAATTCCGTGTAACCGCAACGTTAATAACGGGAGCGGGGAGTGGGGAGGAGGGTTCGTTTATTCTGGAGCGAGGTCGAGTGACGCCTCGGGGGTCGAGCCGACTGGAGTCCTCCTTGGAGAGCACCAACTCCGCTCCTCGACGTACAGCGGAATCCTCGGTTTGGGTCACGCGGTAGCCTCGGGAGGCTACCTTTCCACGAAGAGAGGGACAGGCAGAGAAGACTTTAACATCGCCGCTGGATAGCGGAGAATAGGCGCACTGCTGATGCTGATGCTTCTACGGTCCCTCTGGCATCCCTTAAAAATGTACGAACGGACGAGGGGCTAATAGTATCAGCCTAGATGTCGGGCTAACATCTCTCAAATGTCTAACGATGAAAATGCACGGACAACTGCTACGGACTTCGTGTCACGTATGACGCCTACACCCTCGCGATATGTACGTTTTGTTTTTTCTTCGGTTCAACATTTCCTCCCTCTTTGCTATTCGTCTTTTTACCCGTCCCTTAGGGCCCCGGACGCTCACCGGAAGCGTGTAAGGGTGGGTTGAAATCAATAGCGTGTGGGCGTTTCAAATCAACGATGGGACATGATGGAGATTACTCGTTTGATTTCCTGCGAGTAACGTAATGAGCTGGACTCTATTTATACGCTGGTAACGTGGAGAAAGGTCAGTTGAAATTACGGCCGGTGGTTTATTTATTTTTCGTCCGAGATAAAATATGTTGCTCGCGGAGTAGCTTTGATCAGCAAAGCTCGAGGCAATATCATCGAAATATCGAATGACTGAATACACAAATTTAATCGACGTTACTAACGATATTGCGTAACTCGTTTGCTTGGGGTGCAGCAGGCGAAATTGTAAGGTGTCGTTGTGGGAAATCAAACGACTGCAGCGGGCGCAATTTTGCAGGGGTGAAAGGACGGGTTGGGGGAGGGGGGGAGGGGGTAGCAAGGGCAGTCAATTTCGCAATAGCGAGTGAGAGTAATTTCTTTGCACTTTGTAACCGCCGGAAAAATTCGCAAGGTCTCCGGTATAACCGCTTTTCCCTTGGGTAATTAAATTCTCGAAATGTAAATAAAAAAGTCCAAAAGCGTAATAATAACGATAATAAAAATATCGAGAGCAATCGCGAAAAAAGGAAATTGCAAAACATGCTTAGAAGAAAATGAATGCGTGTGATACCAACAAACTTTCACAATTTTTTTTTTTTCTTCTGCGACTCTAGTTTTATCAGTACATTAACCAACTTTCATATACCGTCAATAATCCTCGTAATAATTGCGTCGTCGAATCAGATATCCGTAACAGTGTTATTCAATTATTCCGCGCGTCTTTCGAGCGATAAAAACCCGAATGAGATCGAAGAGACGAAAAAAAAAAAAAAAAAAAAAAAAAAAAAAAGAAGGAATATTTCTGCGGTTGATTGCATTAGAGAAACGCGAAAACGGTTTCGGGCGGATGCATGCGCCTCGGATGCAGCGAGAAACACTCGATTCCGATATATACATACGCTCGCAGAGCGGTAGCCGGTCCTGTTGGCTGACAGGCCCGAATAAGCGAGAGGAGTCGGTTTCCCCGGAAGTCCGCGTACGCTCGTCGAACTTCCGTAATGTTTTTAAACGGGTTAGCATACTCGGGAATAGAGGCGGCAGTGGCGAATGGCGGAGAGGCATGGGGGGGGGGGGGGGGGGGGGGGGGGGGCATCAGAGCCAGTGGTGACCGGAGAGTCCGACCGCAGCCAGAGCAGCTCGGCGGACTCCGGAGCTCTGGCTGTTATGTAGGTACTCCATACAACTCTCCTCTTCCATTCTCTCTCATTCTCCACGTGCGCAATCTTGCCCTCTTCCTTCCCCTCGTCGCGCTACCTCGTTCTCCCCGTCCGTACTGACCATCTACGAGCTGGTCACTAGCGCCACGCTACGGGGGAGTTGGCGATAGTTTTATAGAGCAAGTTCTGGAGGCCCAAGCCGCAAGTGTCCCTGCAGGACGACAAACCTTGCGGATCTCCGCGGGAGGTGACACATTTCCTGGCTTCCCGCTACGCTCCCTTTATGGGTTCGTTTATGTGCCGTGGCTCCCTCGACCGCCTCCTCATCCCATCTCGACCTCGTCTTATCCAACCATTGGCGAGAGCAACCCCGTACAGCCACCTCTTGTTGTACTTTCGACGAGCGTCCGTACACATACATACTGCACGTACGTCCAATAGTGCATTGAATACAGGAGGATACGAACTCGGAGCAGAAGCGTCGCATCGACCTTACCGAGCAACCGGAAGGAGTATCGGTTCCTCGGCTCGGATGTCTTCCGCGTTATCGATCGTACACTGTTTCGACTTACCGGTGCGATACTCTCCGCGTGACTCTATACATGTTTCTCGTGTAAATACACTCCGGCTTTCTATCGTAACTGCTGTTAAGCTCGATGGAATATACGGATATAGGCTTCATACACCTGCTGTACACAAACACTCGCAAAGGTGAAACCCCTCGGAAAATGCGAAAAGTGCAGGCACTAGTAACTTCAAGTGGGCGACCCCCGCCAAGACTTCCGGTACACACTTGGAACCCGCGGAGATCCATTTTTTTCTACGGCTCTTTTGCACTTTTCTCGCCTCGCTTACTTTCAGCTTCTTTAGGAACATCTTTTTTTTTGTTTTTTTTTTCCAAGTTTTCTTCTCAGCCGGTCGCATGTTTGTTCTTGAGTGCGCGCGGCCCGAGTGCTCATATATGTTTCCGCAAATTAAACAGGGTGGGCTCATCCGCGTCTACGCTCTTCTCGACATTTTTTTATTTCATCTCTCGCGGAGGAAAAGAAAATGAGGTGAACACCAACGCGGTCTGTGGTGCGCGCACGTAAAGAGAGCACAGAGAGTGCATGCTCTGAAGCTATCTCGCAGCCCACAAGAGAACCCGCCACGTCTCACTCTCGCGTGGAATCATAGCGGGCGCTCGTGTCCCGGAAAACTCTAACTTTTTCAGGATCGCCAAGTTGGAAAAAAGTTTAGCCGGAGAAATGAGACACGAGAACGGCTCTTCATAAATTTTAATGGGCAACCTAGATGTCCTAAGTGACGTGATACTGTTGACGCATTTCCCGAGCGTAATGTACTTTCCTCATAGCGCTTCGAATTGTAGAAAATAAAAATATATTTTAACCGGTCTCGCTGTAAATTCAAGTCTATTACGGAGTGTTTCGCATGAGAGATTCAACTGTTTTATACATTTCGAATGGTTTCATTTGTTTGCTCGGTTAATTAAGCATTTCAGGCTGCGGTCATTTATATACGTTGGTACAGCGATGTATAAATCGCGTGATAAAAAAAATTATAATCTACATTATTCTTCAATATGTAATATTTGTAAAACGAGATTCTGTGCAGGATGGGCTCACAATATTTTCCGTGTGACAAAGAACAATGGAAAAGTGTATTATAAATTTCTGAATTCTCGAAGATATTAGGAATTAAATGGAAGTTAATTAGGTTTAATTGTGTATCGCGTGGTAAAAAAAATGATAATCTACATTATTCTTCAGTGTGTAATATTTGTAAAATTTGATTCTGTGCAGGATGGGCTCAGAATATTTTCCGTGTGACAAAGAACAATGGAAAAGTGTATTATAAATTTCTGAATTCTCGAAGAAATTAGGAATTAAATGGAAGTTAATTAGGTTTAATTGTGTATTTCATTGGAATTCAGATAGAGCCTAAAATGAATTATAAAAAAAATCACGAATTTCGCCCGGAATTAGGAATCAAGCGGAATAAGATTCCGAAGTCATTTAAACCAGCGGATCTCTGCTTCATAGCGATGCTGAACGTGATTGGGGAATTACGAGTCGTCATCGCATTGACACAATTTTTAAATGCTCATTAAATATTATACCGATAAAAGAGTTTAGCTATACGCGTGGACTTTGATTCATCCGAAATGTTCTTATTCCCGTTTCCCCTGGAAAACGAGCTACCTAATGACGAGCGGATCCCATTTCGTGTAATACGCCAAGCGAAAAAACAGGCCAAGCTTTAATTACGGATCCGCGACTGTTGATTCGCGAACGTGAACACTGCCAAGTTGTGAGTCCTGTTCGAAGAGCCATGGAGAGCACGTTCCGGGTTTTCGATGTATAAAATAGAATTTTAATTACGGTAGTCGGTGAAGGTTCGTGGTAGAGAACTGGGACGCGTGCAGAAATCGACACGTGCAATGATTCGTTGCATAGCCCTGCTACTCAGCAAGTGCATCACATTTTTTTACACCATCAGGTTTGATTCGTGAAACCGATGGAGTAGCACAAGCTGTCGGTCATATTCGATGCTGTTATGAGGCAGACGTATAAATTTAAAAGTCCGCTTGTTGCAGAAATATCGGGCCGTGGGAAACAGAACAAAAAAAAATATATATATATCTATAAAAAAAAGTACAATAATATTTATGCTAGCTGAATCTGTCGGTACAATCTGGGCGCACTGCGACCGTATGGACAGGGATGAAAATGCATATTTCACGGTTACATAGCAAAATGCATTATTGATCAGACGGACATAAAAAAAAAAAATGGAGTGTCGGAGGCGTGGGCCTGTTGGATGACCGAATAATTCACGAGCGCGAAGAAATGGACAGGCGGGATGAGAGCACAAAGCTCACAGCGTACAGCCAACCCGTTATTGCACAAACGAATCTAACTCGCGGCAACTAATCGAAAATCCGATTCCACCGACGGAATATCCACTATATTTTCACCGGACTTGATTCTCGTGCTTATCCCAGCGGCGTTCTCTGCTTCGCAATTAATCGCTATTATGAAATGATAAACTTTATTTCTCGATTCTGGCATTCCCGTCGACCAATCCCTCGCCGTCTTTTCCCGGGTTCCTTGTCCTGCTGTTCGGCGCCGACCATCTTGGTCCAACTTTACCAAATCGTTCGACATTCTTCGCGAATTAAATTAGCAAAGTTTTGGCCCCGAGAAATTTGCGGAAATTGTGCGCGCCGAGAAAAGGGAGCGAGATATTTAAATTTGTTAGCGCGTATTCACTGGAGCTCGGGATACTTTCGCATCTCTATAACTCGGTCTTACGAACGGACGAAACTTTGATTATGTCACGGGGGTGCATACGTGTTTCGAGAAACCGTAATCCAGGAATGATACAACTTTTGACCACGCTGTCGTGTCATATATATTAGCGATTCATGGTGCAACGCTCGACTAATAAGTTTAGTTCTCCGCGTGCGTCACCACGATCCCCTCTTCCATTCTCGTGTACCAAACAACCGAGAATAAAACGAGTGAAAAGTAAATATTTCTCTCGAAGGTGTTGGCAAAGCTGCTTGGTCATTTGTCATGGTTCCGAAAATATGCACATACAAATTCTAGCATCATGTTAATATCGAGTCACGTTTGCCTTACATGCATGAACCTTTTTGAATAATACATATATAAATAGAGCAGTTTCAGCGGAATTCTCATTAGCGCTTTTAATTTTCCATACCTTTCACCACTTTTGCGATGTTCTAATGAGCGAAGCATCCCGCGATTTATGGAATAAATTTCACGCAGCCTCGCATCTATTATGCAAATCAATATTGGCTTCCAAGTATCACGAATGAATTATATCCGCCTCACGTGCACGCCACTCTAGTACCAATGAATGCTCCGATTAATCACCGTATTTTAAATAGTTCCGCGAAAAAAGATATCGATCTATTATTCCGTTGCAAATACTCGTTTAAATGCTTTAACTCGAATTGTCTGGCGAACGACACGGAAATATGTCATTCCGATCGATTGGGAGTACCACCGTGCGAGAACAAACGACCGTGGACCAGCCAGCGGCACCACCCGAAAACCTATCACCGTTCGAGCACCGCCAAAGTGGACCGCACTCGTTAAAAATGATTAAGCCGACCTCAACTTGAGATACGAGTACCCGGTTACGCGTTTGAACGTCCGGATTTTAACTGCCTTGCATTTTTTCTGTTTTTTTTTTTTTTTTGCAAATTACACACTCGCTACTTCAATGGGCTTTGAATAATCCGACAGAAAAAGTCGAGTGCCATGTGCTGAACATACACGTCACTGGACATTCCATTAGGAGCTTTCAGAGGTACCAATTTGGAGTGCACCGGCGGATTTCATGAAAGGACTTTACGGAATATAAAAACCTCGACAAAAGCAGTATCGAAAGCTGCTATCTACAAAATAAAACTTAGTCTTGACGGTGCACCTGTGAACCACCAAAAAGGACCGCACTCGTGGAAAATGATTAATCCAATCTCCACTCGAGATCCGGCTACGCGTTTCAACGTCCGGTTTTTAACTGCTTTGGAATTTTTGTTTTTGGCAAATCAAACACTCGCTACTTCAATGGGCTTTGAATAATCCGACAGAAAAAGTCGAGTACCGTGTGCCGAAGTACACGCCACTGGACAATTCGTTGGAGGATCCAATTTGGAGTACACGGAGGCGGGTTTCATAAAAGCTTTTAAAAACTCAATAGAACCTCGTATTTACCAGATAAAATTTTGTCTTAACGGTACACGCGTGCGGGAAAATTTCAAACTTATATAAAAATATCATTCATAAAAGTGGTTTTTTTTTTGTTGTTGTTGTTTATTCCGTTACACCTGGTACCGTGACTTTTTTTAACGACCCCACGGAACGAGACGCAGAGAATGCGAGGAGTGTACTACGCGCGAATGAGCCAGTGGAAAGCTGCCGGGGAGGCAGACGATTTTATGCTCCCTTTAATTGTCGAATGCACCCTGTCGACCGTTCGGTGGCGCTCGCGAGGGGTCGAAACAAATTCGGTGCTCGTTTTTCAGGCATTCGTTTCGAGCCGTAACATATTGTCCGCGAACGGTCTAACGAAGAGCCGCCGTTGGTGGTAGTAGTGATGGCCGAGCTGATGCTGCCACGTTTTGTATCGCTGTAGGGAATCGAGCTCTCGATACCGACCAACAGCGCAGTTCATCCATCGAATAGCCAAACGGAATCGTGGCCCTGACCCTGCCACGACCATTAATCATCCCGACATACCCCAGACGTGACGTTCGACTGAACGAAATCTATCAGTACCACTGCTACATGCTCTGAATCATTCGGGAATTCCACCGTATTTCACCTCGCATGTTGCCACCAAAAGACGTAATCATTTTGAAGTTGTTGAGCAAGCGATTTCTCATTTCGTCTATTCGTAGAAAAGAAATGAAGAAACGTGGAAAATATTTTTTCAAGCCCCTTAAGACAGAGTATGTATTAAATGTGAAAATAATATTGACACCTGACACATGGATTGCGGAGATTATTATTTAAAATTTTGACTTCGGTAAGCAGGATATGCTTGTGATAAAAAATATTATTCAACTCACTAATTTACCATTGATCGATATTCAAAGACTCATGCTTACTGTGTATTAGGATTACAAATTATCGATACCACTGAAAGCCTAGTTTTTTCAAAATCGACTAAAATAGGCCTAGCCCCTATTTTCTGGGTGCAATATGCCACTTGAGAACGATGGCATAGGTTAGAACTCGAAATTCCCGAAAAAAAAAACTTCCATGACCCCGTCTTGGGCAGTTTTCGGCCGGGTTCCCGGATCCAGGATTTCTGCCCAACCAAACGACCAAAAAATGATTTTTTTTTTCAAAATTCATTGAAATAACCTCGATATGAAGTCTGGCGAGTTCAGTAGGTAGACATATCGAAAGAAGAAATAGAAGAAGAAGAAGAAGAGCAAGCGTAAGAAGAAGAGCCATATCGGGTGTTCGTTACGAGGTGTAACGTGTCGTACGTGAACGGACTGACGAGGAAGCCTCGAAGCTCCCTCCCCAGCTCCTATTGCCGCTAGATACGCGTCCAGTCGTTCATCCGTGGTACAATTCGCAAGTCCTAGAAGCATGAGAGCCCTTATCGTCGATACAGATCGCCCGAATGCTCGACCGTGCGATAAGGTGTGCCTTTTCACCACGTAGAGGGAGTTACTTGCCCTGTTACTGTACCCTATACACACCATACCATCGTCACTGGGGATTGATGTGAACTATTCTTCGTCCGTTCACCCGACTTACATGCGTTGACCTTTTTCGATGCAGCGACTGTCCCTAGTCTCGAGTGCACCAAACGGAACCCTCACCCTGTACCTGCACCTCATATCATCCCTTTTTTCCACATACAGACCCACCATCTAGATGCAGACTACGACCCTTTCACAAGTCATTCAGAAAAAGTTGTCGAAGCATGACTAATGACAGAACGTACGTGCACCCGAAGAGTCCCCCTCAAAATCGTTAAACGAATACGCTCGATACGTGACAAGCAGCCGTCTGACCGACTTCCAGTTCTACGCTGATTAATCGGGACACCCAACATCCCCGATGCAACACGTTATTCATATCATCTCTAGCGTTACTTTTTTCTTCCATGTTCATTGACCGATCGATGAAAATGTACCTTTCATCATTGATACCGAGTCTTTGACCGATTTTCGGTGTCATCCGCGACGCATAAATCGTTCGGTATTGAGTATTCACGTTGTCCCGGCAGCGCAAAATTTCAATTCGCTCGGCTACCAGCAGAGCCGCTTGGTAAAAAATGTTGACAACATCCGGGACACGTCAAACACGCTCGATGCGGTACCATTGTCATCCGCTGATGCGAGATCCCTAATTTTTTGCTGTCTGCGTGTCATCATGCGGGATTCGCACCGCGTTTAGGATAGTTCGCACCCTCGTACGTTCGCCCGTAACCCGAATCTCTTTTCTACGTCGGTGCCTCGTGAAAAGGAGAACGTTTCACCGGGTGCTATATTGAGCGACATGTTTGTCGGACCGAACGGGGAAGATAGGCATTCGAAAAAGGTTGATACGGTTGCGGAGAACGAGACTAAATCCTTTTGCGATTCATCGCCTATTCATTCGGGATGTACGTCATATTTAAAGCTAGGCGTGCATCCCCATTCACCGTTTCGACGAAAGCACCGTTCTCTGTATGAGGAAATGGAGAAACGGCCTTTTTTTGTGTAAGATTTATCGGGACTCTTGTGTACGAGAGAATTTTATCTGACGCCAGACGAAAGTAATAACTGCCAGCACCGTCTCCATACTAAACGAACGTTGTTTTTCCGGGGGACCATCGAAAAGTTTGTCCCAAGTGTCCTCTTCACCCGCGAAACGTCTCCGGGAACAAAAAAACTTCAGTTATGACACCCGAAGGCGCGACGACTTTCCTCCCGGCTTTCACTCGCTCGCGTTCTTCTCACTGCTCCTCTTCACTCCGTAAAATATTGAATTGACTTTTTTTTTTTTTCATCTGTTTTCCCAGACTGCGATGACGACTGGTACACACACCGTACGCCCCGCGAATACGACCGTTTGCCATGACTTTGGATAAATTTCACCTCGACGCAAATCACCTTTTTTCTAGGTAGCTTCGCGAGAGGGAGACTGCGGTACTGACTGGTTTATTGCTGCGGAATGAGGTTACGTTATAGAGAAAGTTTGGCACTCGTCAAAGCATTCACAGTCCGGCTTAAGCCCGGTACATGTACGCAGTTGCAGTCACTACGCGAGCCGGAAAATATCCAAGCGTAAAAAGCTTTGAACCGAAGCACAGAAAGCACTGCGCGCAAAGTCGGACGTATATGATCAGCTAATTTTTTATTAGGTTAATCCAATTTCGCAGGCTCATAAAGGAAAGTTTGTATTGTATGTCGCCGTCCGAAAACTTTTAATATCCTTTCTTAACGGCGAATACTCCGTAAATAAGTTCAGTTATCAGCGTTGAATATTTTTGAGAAGATGCGTTTTATGCTGTTGCCCGAACTAGAACTCACTATAATTACCTTTACCATTAAATCGTTCGGCACGAGACTTCCATGTTGGGCAAATGAAAACGGGTTGCTCGAGTCTTCTCTTCTTGTTACCAAACTCGCAGCCGCAGGTAAGTATCCCGAGTAGCGCAGCAGTTTCGTCCATCCTTATTCCTCGCTAATTAAGTGTTGCGCGCGTATACACTTACCTTCGCTACTCTGCGACTTCCGTTCGGCCGGAAGGAAGGTTTTAACCTTCCATGACTTCGCCATGCAGACATGTACACAGACGCGTACCTACGAATTTACGGAGAAATAAGTTTACGGCGATTCCGCAATTTCCGGTCGTCCGCCGTATACTCGCTTAACTAAGGTTAATATTTGACTCCTGAGATGTTTGTTATTTTCAATTAATTTCGGTGGCTGGGTTCCGCGTAGCAGGATCTCCGAAATTTTCGCCTCCTCCATCTCTAACCCTCTTTGTGAGAAAGACCACTTTGTGTTCATCATCGTGCCTACACTGCTGCGGAGTTGGACCGATTGTCTACTTCTCCGTTTGCCCTACTACTCACCCCAACAACCGCTGCCACTTTGACACCCGGTGACTAACAACGGAGACACCCCAGAATTTCGCTCAAGGGTTGAACGAACTTCGCCACCCACGAACTTCAGTATCTGCTCGTTCAACGTATTGTTATCTTCTTCTACGCCATGTCCTCCGAATACCCGCACTTATTTTCATTTACAGCTAGAATCGACATTGTTGTGCAAAGATTTTTAGGGTGAAAACATGAAATGTTGTTGAAAAAATATGTCATTTGTACCGACATTCGAGAATTAAATGAATTTATTGATTCGAAAGGGTCGAATGCACATTTGTAGTGCACATTACGCTGCTGCAACGAAATTCTGTGAGTGAGTTCATTACGCTGAATTCCGGACGACTCTATGTTTGATCATTTGAATACATGGAGGTATGCAATTATTTGTACACGAAATCGCGGATATTTTACGTTCATCGAAAAGGAAACCATCACCGTCAAGCGGCCAAGTAATTAAATGTGGATGGTTCGGATGCAAAAGTCAAACAACGTGTTAACCTAGTTTACAGGGCTTCATGTGTGGTTTTATTTTTAACCCGGAGTTAGAAGTGCGCTGTAATGAGTTTGCTTGACTATTTTTCAAAGAACAGGCTTAACCTAATTACATCTTTTCATCTCCTTTTTCCGCGGAATTTGATATTAATTAGTTAAAACGAAAAACAATTCTGCCGTTTACTGAGAAAAGTTATAAACCTGAACTATAGTGGCTCGGAATTTAATGCCTCTCGTGTAGCCACCGATTTTTGAAGAAAACCTGTAACATCGATGTGCGAAAGGCCATAGGGAGTCATATTTTTCGGGGATTTTTACCTCCAATACTCGCACAGTACAAACAACACTTCAATTGTTGATTTTTGAAAAACATATATTCGGCAAAGTCACATACAAGTCATCAATCGTGTTTACCAGGACGAAAAAACAAGACTGTTTGCGCGGGTTTCGGTGGACGAAGATCAACACCATTTCTTTCTGTTATTTTGCGGGTAGATAAATGGGGAAAAAATTATGTTTTGGAAATATTTCAACTGACCGGAATATGGATTCTCGGAGTAGCAGCGAAATTTGCATAGCGTTCGATGCCCATTGTTCGAGATCGATAATTATAATCAAGCGAAGTCGTGAGCGCGAGTGTTTCTCTGTTATCTCCGCTCACCGAAGCATATTTCAATCTGTACGGCAGCGAGCGAGTCAGGCTCATACTAATATTCATAAATTTCTATTTTCATATGTATACATTTGTATGCAAAACTAAACGTAAGCTCAACTGCGGGTTGCCGGAGCGGTAGCGAGTCTGCTAGCGGCGGTGTCTGTTCAGTGCGTGAGTGCGTGCTTGGGTCTGGCAACAAATACACTAGCAGCCCCAAAATACGAGCTTTGGAGCTTTCCCCTCGTGACAGCAGCAGTTATCGTGCGCTCGGGGCTACAGTGAATTTTGCGACACCGGGATTTTTTGTTTTCGTGATGCGTACACGACTGTGCCTCGAGCACTGCGGAATACAATCTATAGCCTCACGGTAGAAAAAACCCCCCACCCACTTTTAGAATTAAAATCCAGATGTTCCGCTGTGTTTCTGATTTGCCGCAATTGTGGGAGTTATCGTGAAGCTCGCATTCCGTTAACGTTTTTCATGTGTGAGGAGATGCAAGTGAAAAATACTGTCGGGTACGTGTCCCAGTGGCTGAACATGACCCAATGAGCGCACGCAGCGCTTCAATAAGAATCGCACTGGCGAAAAGTCAATTTTGGAGATTAAATTTCAGAGAGAGGTCGAAATATTTTTTATTGCTCAGGAAAAATAAATGAGGGTACGTGTCGAGAAAAACCCAAAGTTCTGACCATAGTGAAGCAAAATTTGAAAAAATTCATAGATATTTCTAATTCATCGAAATTAGGGATTGATTTCTATGAACTGGACCTTTGAATTTTAGTCAAGAAAATATGATGAAAAGTCGAGGATTTTTTTAGTTTTTATTTACCATCATGTTAACGTTTTTCATGTGTGAGGAGATGCAAGTGAAAAATACTGTCGGGTATGTGTCCCAGTGGCTGAACATGACCCAATGAGCGCACGCAGCGCTTCAATAAGAAACGCACTGGCGAAAAGTCAATTTTGGAGATTAAATTTCAGAGAGAGGTCGAAATATTTTTTATTGCTCAGGAAAAATAAATGAGGGTACGTGTCGAGAAAAACCCAAAGTTTTGACCATAATCAAGCAAAATTTACAAAAATTCATAGATATTCTTAATTCATCGAAATTAGGGATTGATTTCGATGAACTGGACCTTTGAATTTTAGTCAAGAAAATATGATGAAAAGTCGAGGATTTTTTTAGTTTTTATTTCCCACCATTTTATAGAGCGCAACGATGGCAAAAATAGCATGTATTCTATACATATGGTAGTCGTCAATATATCGTGTTACGTAGCATAGTTATTAACCATTTCGTTGCAAGGGCTGCGCGCGACTCTTATCGAAAAATATCTTGTTTACGCAACCTGCTGCTGCATTAGTCGGGTTGAAAAACGATCTTTACGTTGCGTAAACAGCCCGGCGTAACGGTAAAAACCAAACACCACTATAGCGACGCCGTTTAAACGGATTAGACGTAACAATGAAATAGTATCAAATAATACGGTCCGCGTAAACGATAATGTAAACCATAGTAACCGTGTTGGATTTTCAATGTATGTACGCACGTACGGGGGCATATATTTTTATTATTATTTAACGGACGATTTTTTTACGAACCGTGCGTTCGCAATGCAATGGAGAACTGCACTCTTCTATTTATTTAATTCAAATGATTTTTTGCCGCTATCAATAGTTCTCAAATAATTTTATAATCACTGCAGATTATTATTACATTGCACATGCAAAACGAACCGTACCTCCAGCTTTAATTGTTAATGTCATAAAGAAAAAAACATATGTGTATTTTTGAAAATCGCGGAGACGTCACTTTAATTAATAAAAAAATTAAAACCTGAGATGAAAACATAAAGTTTAATAAACAGATGAACTTCTATTTATTTATTTAATTCAAATGATTTTTTGCCGCTATCAATAGTTCTCAAATAATTTTATAATCACTGCAGATTATTATTACATTGCACATGCAAAACGAACCGTACTTCCAGCTTTAATTGTTAATGCCATAGAGAAAAAAACATATATGTATTTTTGAAAATCGCGGAGACGTCACTTTGATTAATAAAAAAATTAAAACCTGAGATGAAAACATAAAGTTTAATAAACAGATGAACTTATAGTTTGGCAGACACTCTCAGGATGATCCAGATTAGCAGACCGAAAAATTACGATCCTCAGCGGGTAAAAGCCATGAATAATAGGCGAGCCACGGTATAAATGTATGAGATACCTCAGAACATCAAAAATTTTACGGTGCGACCGAGTGTTTGCTACCATTCTAGAACACACATTACGTCCTCTATCTTGGTCATTAACTTTTAACCATCTTGTTGGGTAAAATAGTTGAATCATTAAAGCATTTGTAAATATTGTATTGCGGCATAGTTTCAAGGCTCATTCAGGGATAATTCTGCTTGAATTACTGAAAGGCTCTTTCCGGTGGATCACAGCAATGCCCGCACTATTCGCTTTCATTCCTAGCCTCTGAATATTTCAATTTGCACAACGTTATCTTATCCTTAATGGTCTTTTTTAATCGAGTTTTATGCTGGAATTTGATTAATTAAATTCCACACAATCAGCGAATTTCTTCAATATAACTCAAATTACTTTATCACGTTATCAGTTCAATGGGACTATAATTATTGCGTCGTTTGGATTTGAAAAAAGTTAATGTGCTCGTAATTGTGAGCTTGAAAATTGGAACCCACTTGATTATTTCACTCTCAACTGGCAGTAGCGAAGTCGTAATAAAATCAACACGAGCATTAAACATTCGTGCAAAGCGCCTTTGCAAATATTTGAGTAAACACATTGTATTGAACTCGTTTAATAGCAGTACGTTATGATATTTACTTTTGGATATTTACGCAGTTGTAATAATTGAAATATTTATGGTCTGATGTAAATACGGTGAGTAGTATTTGTATTTTACCATATTACATTTATTAGCGTTGTGTTGCTCGATGTATCGAAAATGCAACGGATATTTGTGGTTTAGCCTTGCGATAGTGGATAACACGTCCTTCGCATATTTACAATTGGGATATTACCTTTGCAGAAAAATTAGAAGCCCAGGAGTTACTGATCGGCTGAACTTAATCCGGAATACATGGATTATAAAATATATTATTAATCGGATTATTAATAGAAATTAATGAAATTATTGACGAGCTATTGATAATTCACTTCATCAATATTGATGAGTTATTAATAAAATGTATGATTACCCTGAATTTGTGACCAAAAAACCATAATTCGGCTACTCCAAACATCTATTTTATCTGTATCCATTAAATTCGAGCAAACGAATCCCATTTTTCATGGAATGTGAGTTAAATTTTGATTTGAGACACAAAAGTGGCATACATTTAGAAGCGATAGCTCACAACGCGACGAGGGAATTTCAGAATTTGGAGTCTCCGGTGAATTGAAAAGTCCCTAACCGATATGGACACCATTTGGTTAATGGACTCTTGGGACTCTGAGAGAAAAAAGGGAACACAACATTCCCGAGAAACTTTTCATTCGATTCATAATGAAACTGTCGGTACTATGTACACTCTCTTACTAATTGAAACCAGCCAATTCCGAGTAATGAAAAAGAGATAAGGCTGATAAGAAGATAGAGTTTGCTTGGAGCTGGAGAAGAGGTCCAGGGGGTGTATTGCCCAGAAGTTGAGATGCTGGTTGCGACGGAAACGAGGAAGCGGGCGGTCTATCAAGCTGCTGGAAGACTTAATACCAAAAGACAGACCGACACTAACAAGGAGCGCCGTTGCGCTGCTCTACAACCGCGGCCTGGCATTTCTATTTCCTTTCCGGACACACAAACTCCTTTCGCTCTCGTTTGCTCTTGTTCATCGTTTTCTCGATTGTTCGTTTGTACCCTGGCTATTTGGAGCGGCAACCAGGTCGCCGAGGTCAGTAGGAAAGCTCGACCTTAAGATCTTGACTCGACCATCCGATCGACCGTTCGACCACTCGTCCCACCAAAGAAATACCGTTCCGTCGCTCATTGAAAGCAATCCCAGAATTTTCTCTCGCTTTCCCGACAGTCGAACCCGAGCTTGCGCGCGGAAACTCCAAAGGAAAGCTAAGGATCACACGCCGCGCGCGCGTTCCACACAGTCAACGGATTTTTTCGTCTTCGCATCTTTATTTTTCTCGATTCCGCCCCTCGGCATCGCCTTTTGGCTTCCCCATAGAGGACGCTTTGTTTCCTTCTTATTTTCTCTCTCGATATTTTCATTTCGAGGTACTCCGAATGGTCCGAAAAGTCGAGAGGAAAATGCCCGTGTGTGAGGATCTGCCGAGCACATACCAATTCGATCTGGGTCTCACCCCCGACCTTTCCATTTCGATTGCTGATTTTTCACGTTGTTATTACAACACCATAAGTTTTGGTAACATTTTTTACGAATCCTAAAAATACTTCGACACGTTTCAAAATATTCTTACTCCATGTAATATTCAATTTTTTTAAGAACTCGACGATACCGTCCTTTATTACTATTCATTAACTTCTTATTGTTATTACTAAAAATGCTGGAAAAATGGATTTTTACAGAGTATGCTTTGAGAAAGGTTGAGAAAGATTTGGAAAAGCTGACAGACAATGAACAAGCAATGTGCGAGGTTTCGCTTTGGAGCTTTTTTATTATCGGCAGATCGGAAGACGTGAGTTGCGGACTTTACAGTCGTCGAGGCTACGACGCGGAGGAAAAAGTGCACAAAAATAAAAAAACATTATATCAGGGATGAGGGCACGAGAACGTGGAAGTAGTGAGAAAGAAATCGCGCCCTCGACGCTGCAAAGTTGCGAGTCGAGAGTCTCGCAGTCGCCTTTGCCATCGAGCCACTTGAATCTGGAAAATCCGCGCTCTACGAGCACCGGCGTTATTTTTTAAGTGCACGCTATATGATATAATTAGTATTTCGCAGCACTCTGCAAGGCAAAAGCGAGCGAGTAGATGATTCTATGAATTATAACACGAGGATGATACGACGAGTCAAGAATTGCATAAAGTTTCTAAGAGGCTGTTGGTATCTACGCGTTTACTCCGAGCAGAATTTCAGAGTATTTTTGTTAGAAAGAGCACAACATTTCACGAGCAGTGAAAGGCCAGTTGATGCATCTTTCCGCGATCCCTGGCCAACCACGGTTCAGCATTCCGAGTGGCACTTGAAAAATTAACCGGTGATAATATTATGGTCCCGGCAACCACTCATTCCCTCAAGGCACATCTTGTATCTTCCGTCACACTCAAAACTTTACGAAGTCGTGAACAAATGACGTTCCTCGGATTAAAAATATTGGCCGAGAATCTTGTGCAGCTTCGCAAGGAGCGCAGACTCTCGACGCAGTGACCTGCATGATTTTCATTCCCTTCAAGCGAATTAAACATTTTTTATCATTTTTTTTTTTTCGCCATTCGCGCTGACTTTTACTTGCAGACACAACTCTCACCCCCTTGAAAACAACAATAAGCAGAAACGGAGTTGAATAACTTAGACATTCATTTCAATTACTTGAAATTCATTTTTTACTGGACCGATATTGAATTTTTTTTTCAAAATGCGGGTTACCACTCTACGAATATATGAATTATGGACAAGCAAATTGATCTATTAAAAAAATCAATTTTTTATGTGTATTTTAATCTATCTTGAGCCCCCTCAAGGTAACTTATTATTATTACCCCATTATATATAATATATTGCTATCGATTTAGGCAAGTGAGGGGCTTGAACTTCTGCTGCTTCCTCGATCGATATTTCATCGTAAGAAGAACATATATCGTATCTCGGGAAAAGCGTAAAAGCAGTAGCTAACCATCGTACAAATTTCGCAATTCGTTTTTTTCCCCGTTTGGGGCTGCGACCTTTCGAACGATTAGGGCGGTCGAGTAAAAAGGATAGACTCGTTCCGATATCTCGAAGGTCAGGCACGGGGATTGACCCAAGATCAGCGGCTACCGAAAGCTGTAAGGGAAGGGTCCGCGAACTTCCCGTTGATTTATGAGATGTATCCAAGAAGAGGGGGTGCGTACACCATCGAATTGAAAAAAAATAAAAAAAAAAAAAACGTCAAGCTATGGTATATGCGCAGACTGTTTCATTCAAAGGACTTGCTAGTCAATTAAAAGAACGGAGTTGATGAAACTACGGCGCGGAATAGCAAATTAGAAGCGCCTTTAATGAAGGGTGCAAAAAGCTCTCTGCGGAAACATCGAAGGGGAAAACTTGGTAGGGCTCGGAAGAACATAAAATTTGTCTTTTACGATCTTCCAAGGCTTCGTTTGGAAAACACTAACTTTCTAACGATGACACTTTCCGCTAAAGTGGGTCAAGTGGAAGTTTTTCGACTCACAGCACCGTGCTCCGCAGTCTTATCGTCAAGTTTCCATGGAAACTTGTTTCAACATTCTTTTTCGCCGGTTATCATTATTGACACGAAAGAGGAAAAAAAACGGTCCTTCCTCTCCGAGGATAAGCGATGTTCGCGGAAACTGTTAAACTGAACTGGCTGGCTGTTATTAAGATATTTAATAAACATGATAAAAAAAATGTTTAGTAAAAAAAAATGACTGTTTAGTAAAAAAATGATCGCAGTCTTATCGTCAAGTTTCCATGGAAACTTGTTTCAACATTCTTTTTCGCCGGTTATCATTACTGACACGAAAGAGGAAAAAAAGGTCCTTCCTCTCCGAGGATAAGCGATGATCGCGAAAACTGTTAAACTGAACTGGCTGGCTGTTATCAAGATATTTAATAAACACGATAAAAATAATGTTTTCCTTCTAACAATATGTTATCAAACGTTTCTAAATTTATCTACGAATATTCTTTTTCGGAATAATCAAATCCAGGACCCCTAAAATGTTCAGTAAAAAAATTACTGTTTAGTAAAAAAATGACCGCAGTCTTATCGTCAAATTTCCATGGAAACTTGTTTCATCATTCTTTTTTGCCGGTTATCATTATTGACACGAAAGAGGAAAAAAAACGGTCCTTCCTCTCCGAGGGTAAGCGATGTTCGCGGAAACTGTTAAACTGAATTGACTGGCTGTTATTAAGATATTTAATAAACATGATAAACATAATGTTTTCCTTCTAACAATATGTTATCAAACGTTTCTAAATTTATCTACGAATATTCTTTTTCGGAATAATCAAATCCAGGACCCCTAAAATGTTCAGTAAAAAAATTACTGTTTAGTAAAAAAATGACCGCAGTCTTATCGTCAAGTTTCCATGGAAACTTGTTTCAACATTTTTTTTCGCCGGTTATCATTATTGACACAAAAGAGGAAAAAAAACGGTCCTTCCTCTCCGAGGATAAGCGATGTTCGCGAAAACTGTTAAACTGAACTGGCTGGCTGTTATCAAGATATTTAATAAACACGATAAAAATAATGTTTTCCTTCTAACAATATATTATCAAACGTTTCTAAATTTATCTACGAATATTCTTTTTCGGAATAATCAAATCCAGGACCCCTAAAATGTTCAGTAAAAAAATGACCGCAGTCTTATCGTCAAGTCTCCATGGAAACTCGTTTCAACATTCTTTTTCGCCGGTTATCATTATTGACACGAAAGAGGAAAAAAAGGTCCTTCCTCTCCGAGGATAAGCGATGTTCGCGAAAACTGTTAAACTGAACTGGCTGGCTGTTATCAAGATATTTAATAAACACGATAAAAACAATGTTTTCCTTCTAACAATATGTTATCAAACGTTTCTAAATTTATCTACGAATATTCTTTTTCGGAATAATCAAATCCAGGACCCCTAAAATGTTTAGTAAAAAAATGACTGTTATTAGAAGGTTATTCGAATGATTTTGTAGACATATAATTGTTTTATGGGGACAAGCACTTCACCGCAGAGTGTTCCATTACAGTGTCAATAGTACCATATCCAATTTTATGAATGAATGAGAAATTTGATAGTCGTGCTTTTACAGCGCGCGGAGGGGAATTCCGTTAAATGTCTAAAACGGCATTAATTTTGTCCTGCGATTATTCTTCTTCGTGACAGCAGATTAAAGCGATATATGGGAATGTTGAATGTGTCGGTATGTGATGATGTTGGTGCACTTCCATCATAATACCTACGAAGTTTAATTGCAGCATTCATGGCATGGGGCTTTCTCATTGTGATTCGCACGTACCGCATCGTTCCATGGAATTTGTAGGTGGGATTTCATCAGTATTCGCGAAGCTTCGCACCATAGCTCATTCTGCGGGCACATCCATCCAGCTACGCGTGCCTTTTGTGCATAGTGCAAATAGTTTTCGGCACCTCCTCGATTCATCGGTATCATTTTCCGGAGTTTATTCCGCGCATCGCTTTAGACATCACCGCCGATTGTGGTCTTTGCTCCGTGTATACGGCGCTTCATAAAAGTGCATCACAACGTTTTTTGCATTAATATTGACAATTTAAAAAATTACCTTCGTTGCGGTTGCAATTTCTTCGCAAGAAGTAATTTCGTATCTAGATTCAAATTTTCCTACGACAAATGTTCGGTAAATTTGCAGCTTCATAAATTCAATGCAATGAATTCATCGAAGAACGAAAATTGTGTCGGGCATAAAACTCAATTACAGTGATAAATGTATAAACGCTAAGTAGTAGTAATATATATATACGCGGAGGAAGAAAAATTGGGATAAATCATTGGAATAATATTATCGAACGAAATTTCAGATTGTTATTGGGTGTAATTTGACTACTGTGCTATCCTGAACAATCGGTGGTTCGATTTTCAATGTGAATTATTTGTGATTTTGTTTTTCTGCGGAAGAAAAAACAGGTCTGTTTTATAGGCTACTATTTTATGAGACCAAACAAATTCAGCGACAAATTGTCCCCAATATTCACGACGTAAACCTCTCATCCTCTATACAGTCCAAGTGCAAACTTATCTTTATCGAAAGGCGATCGGGCGAACTTTATCTTCCCACGCCGCCCAACGTAAATAGTCGTTCTCATAACAATGAAACTCCGGAGTCGTATAACAAAGTTGAGGCGTGAAAAACTTTTTTTAATGCCGGAATGCGCAATTTTATTTTCCTGATGGATTGTTAAATGCATAAAGCAGCGTAATAAAAAGTTCGGTAAGCTGGCGTTAAATTTTGTGCCGGAGCCGGTGGTTCATAAGATTGTATGAGAAGAAATCGGCTTGAGAAATCACATAAATTATTCGATGCATTTATTGTATAAATTGGCAATGAAAAATGGATTTACGAAGCGTGAATAAAAAGTTAACAAATTGTTCAATTTTACGGTTCTTAAAATTTCCAATTATTTCCAAGACTTGAAAGCGTTTGACATTTTTTTTTAAATATCGAGATGCCAAATTCCACATTATTGATGGACAGTTATGCATCAATATTTTTTCTGTGCAGCCTAATAAATGTATTCGGACCGTATAATAAGTGACACCTCGTTGACAACTGCACATTGTACATGTGTTTATACGATGCAGCGATATTCGAGTGTCTGGTATTTCCCAATTCCTAATTCTCGTCGCTAATTTAAGAGGGGAATGCAGGGCAGACAATTTCCAACGGCCGACGTGTCTCTCCCTCGCGGCAGCGGGGAGGGAATTTGCGCAGGGCCACTTCAATCAGAAACTGGTACGAATCTGTGTACACCACGCTGGCTTGCTATTATTCCGGACCGTGGAATACAAGGGCGACTATGTACAGTTACCGCTCACGTCGTCGTATGCTCTAAATTGCGTAAATTCATCCACCTGCGTTCCCCGCCGAAGGCTGAAAGTGCGAATGCTCATAGCCATTCTCGTGCCATCTCTGTAAATTGGAAACTCACGTTTGATCACGAAATGTTAGCTCTCTGGCGTAACATTAAATTGTCTCTGTGTGTTGCAGAACTTCGTTGCCATCTTTATTTCATTTTTCAAAGATATCAAAGGGAATTGTGAGAAATATAAAAATGCTTCTATATTATAAAAGTTGTTGGAACGGCGCTGGTGCTTCAGGGTACGACCAAAACGATCTCGACGAGTGCACCAAAGTGTTCTCGTTATATAGTAGCCACTCATGACAAGTGGCTATGAAATCTTATGTACTATTAAGCTTCCCGGAGACTTTTCTCTATTAGTTCGCAAACTGTACAAGGAATTTAATTCACTTACCGAGTATTTTATGCTATATACATCTTGGCAATATAATCTTATCACGGAAATATCCGCGAAACGTGGACCATTTTCCCATTTATCGAGCTTTTTCTACCAAAATGTAGCGGTACTTTTAATCGTATAAAGTGTAACGATAGGTTTACTTGTGTATGCTGAAAATTGATACCGATTTTTGTTGTCGAAGTATTAATTGAGCGCGTTGCGTTATTTCGAATTTCAAAATTAAACAGAATACGAGACAGGTAAGCTCGAATAAACGTTGAAAACCGGATAATGTCATTTTTACGTGACGGTTTAATTTGCGCTCCCCACAAGCTATCGTTTTATAGCCAAAATTAAATAGGGCACAGAATATATATATATCTTCTCCTCGATCTCCGATAATTCAGCGAGTAACGTAATACATTCATCAGAATACCCGTACATTTTCAATGAGACACAATTGAAATAATTATTTGTGTTTATCGATTTCGAGTGAAAACATGTGGAAAGCGGAAAGTCCTCGCTCTCTCTGCACACTGTGTCTCGAATATATTTACCATACATCGGTCAATATAAAAGCCACTGCTAATGGAGTTCCAGAGAAGTTGGAGAAACGGGGTAAAAGTTATTCTTTCCATCCGTCCCCCGTCATTCACCATTTTCCTGAAAGGAAACGATGTAATAATAGCTGATGAAAAAAAAAAAAAAAAATCTCGTCGAGGAGTGGACTTGTCGTATTGACCGGTCGTAGTCGGAGACGGTGGTAAAGTCGGCGCGCGGAGGCGGGTTCGGCTGTAGCGGGAGTTCCATTTCGTCGTCTACAAAAGCGATTTGTTGGCGCAGTGAAAGGGACTCGAAACGGAAAAGATATCCCTCGGCGTGGCTTGTTTCCCTCGCAGTTCGACTGTTTGTCGAGGCTACAGGAAATTACCAGCTTGGTTCCGACAGCACCAACTACATCCTACTGTACCAAAGTTGATTGACTAAAAGGTAATCTGGGATTCGTCACGTCCCACTCGATCGCAATATCAAAGGAGGAAGGAAAGCCCTCTTTTTCGGTAACGTTCTCGAATAAATCAACGAGCTCAAAGGCTCCCCACAGTCATCATTCCTAATCATTATCCCACAGCGAAAACTAATCGCTCTTTCGGTAGACACATCGTGACCATTGAAACGTTAATTATCCGATAAACAATAAATAATCCCGTGCGAACAATGAGAAAACGGTTGCGCGTATTTGTCACGTCAATTACGCAGCCAATGAGAGATAGCTAATGCAATCATTATATTGGCATTAAAGCTCAATCGTGCACGTCGACGGTTATACCGAAATGGTCTGTCGGCGATTCTCGTCGGTAAAACGCCAAGCTGTAGTATCTCTACTATTCCACGCACATAATTTATCCTTATGAGGCAGCGGCATAAAGTTGCAAGCTCTGGAGTGTTACCCTCACCATCGGGAGTGTCGCACCTACCCGGCTCCGCTCGGTGTAGAAAGCGGTGAAAACTTTAACGCGAGAAAAATGACACGCGCGTTAAATCGTCCGGGAGTTATGGAATTATAAAATCTTGCAATGCGGTATATATTCGCGCAAGAGGTTTTATAATTTCGCGGATCATAAACTGCCTCGAGCGGCCCATATTTCGAGGGGTAACGATCCAAGCTCGTAGTAGACCCGTTGATGGACTGGCTATGACTATCCGCCTATTACAACACCCCAAAGGGACGAGCCCTTCGCCTCTTTTTGTAACCCTGTCAACTGGGTATCGGAGCTGCTCAATAGTGCGCCCTTTGCCTCTCGTAATTCCGCGCTATGATCATGCATTTCCCATAAAACATTAAGGAAGGAACGTTGCCCACCGCGATTGGCTATTTCCGGCTCATCGCGGCCCGAAGAGGAATAGAAGTCAGGGGTTGAAACGGAAATGAGAATCGGAACACATCGTGCTCCTCTTGACTTCCTCTCATCCGCTTCACAACCGGAGATACATTCGCGTCAAGCATTTTCCTTAACGCTTCTGACATCGACGTATGCTTTTTTTTTTTTTTAAACCAAATTTCAATATTTCATGAATGTGGAGTAGTTACCAATTGTACATAGAATCTCATTGAGACTGTACAGTTTCGTCAAGTGATTGTGCTACCTTTAAATGCCAACGGGTCACAGCTTTTTCGATAAATCATGAGAAAAGTCTCGTAAAAGTCGCGAATAATTTTATTGAAGGGAATCGGTCGACCATAACGACGACGACGCGACGAGGGCATGAACCGTGAGGTCTCGGCTCTATTCTATACCTCGTGGATTTCTAAGAGATTCATTATTCACCCGTAAGACCTTAATGATCGGAGGCACTCGTCTCCGTTTCATAGCTCTCACCCTTCTGATACTCAACCCCGTCATAACGACCAACGGACTTGCATGGAAACCCAAACCCTCGAGGATCTTGCGACCCGATACCACACATATTATAACTATACCGAGGACTCTTCATAACTCGGTCCCTCCTAACTCGGCCGAATAACGCCTCGTCTGATAACTTCGTCTTCATCGAGATAATCACTACGTTTGACTGAAAATAGTCCTTCTCACATTCTCACTACTTAACACATGTTAATTATTAAAAGCCCAAGTTCATTTTATAAAATTATCATCGTTAAACTGAGAATACACTAAAAATTCGACTGTCAGTCTTTATTTGTTATTCAACTCGGAACTGTATTACTCCTATGATTTTCCTCATTTTAAGGATTGCTTTTATATCGACATCACATCATTATCCCATTTTTCTTTGAAACATATTTTCTCAAAAATTCTAGATACTGAGGAAAACTCGATGACAATTTTTTGAACAAAAATTTATCGTCGGGCAAAAAAAATGTCCGCAATTTCGTGGTAAAGTGACGTTGTTAAGTATGTTCTCAGGTACATACGTATCTTATCGAAATATAACTCAATGTCAAAAAGGCACGGTAAAAAAATTTAATAAAACCCAGCCACACGACCGAAAAGCCGTTCATCGACTTGTGAGAGATGACGCCGTATAACTACAGTTTGCAAAGTCTCGTAAAGCGTATGTATCTTAAATCCCAAACTCCGTTAATACTCGGCTCCAACGTTGAAGAACGAAATACGTGCTGAGCGTGGAGCATGTGCGCAAAGCGCAGACACACGGTATGAAAGTAGAAAAATCCTCAACCTTTGAAATATAATCCAAAGCTGACCTCTCCCCCCTTCGGACCCTCTGCCGGAGCACTTTTCCGATGTAATAAAAAAACGTCCACTCTCTAACGTGAACGGAGTAAAGCTTCGCATAGCTTTTCCAACGGCTGTGCCATATACAGTGCATTATATATCCGTAGAAATGTATCGGGTCGAGTGTCCAGTTGGGCATACGCTCACGTTGTGCCTGTATCAGTGTGCGGGGGCTAACAGAAGGGGCTTGAAAATGTAACTTTATTCGAGGCCGGGCACGTTAGCCATTGGGACACGGTGAGCGCGACCGAACCCCCATGAGCAGGTGGAGGGAAGTGCCTATTTACGTCAGTCTAAATTACGATGAGAATTTGGCCTTCCCGGTTGCGGGGTTCCTTTTGCCACTTTCCAGCCGGATATTTGCAACGGAAAGCCCGACTGACTCCCTGCCATTTGGACACGTTCATGAACAATTCGTGTGTACATTAAAGCGGTATATGGAATGCGCGAGGCAGTCGAGCGAGAGAGAAAGTGAGGAATGTGCATTAGGTTCATGAAACACGAATATCGAATATATTATTGCGAGTTCCGGTTGGTGAGAGTCCACGTCGAGAGGCACATAGGAGCTTGTATACATGAGTCTACATGAGGTATTCGAATATACGTGCAAACTGAGCCACGTACCTTTCGATATAATACCAGAGGGTGGTACTTTTCTGTGTGACAGCAGGAGCAGCAGTGGCGAGGGTGACGACAACGACGACGACGACGACGATACTCGAGACGCGGAGGAACGCGCGACGGGGAGAATCAAAGAAGGACTTCTTTAATATCAGAGACGAGGATGCTTCTCAGTTTGCTGGCTGACTGGTGGGCCAAGACTAGACGTCGTCGGACTTGCCGTGAGAGACCCACAGGGATTCGAGATACTCCTCTCTCCGACACACACACGACATGATTCCCGCCCATTCCACGAGGATGCAGCGTCGCCTTTGTCAGTTTGAGGACAGATCAGAGAGCCCTCTGGGCCTTGCATCGCCGTCTGTGTCGTCCACGTCCTCGCCCCGTGGCTCTTACCACCGAGAGCTGTGCGGTCGAGCGTGGTCCTTTATCATAGTCGACGGGACGATAGAGACTCGCGACTCGGAAAGCGAATGACCGCCCGCTTGAAAAACTCCACGACGATTTCACGCTGAAAAGAACAAACGTTGTAAGAACGTATTTTCAAATTGGCCTCCACGGTACCCGATTCCTCTTCGACAGGATTTCCCTATACCGGTAGATAAATGCGCCATGTCGTTGCAAATTTCAAGCAATTTATAAGCAATCTTGCAGGACTTTCAGCTATCGATTGACTGCCAATGTTCGGAGGTATATCTTATGCGCGTTAGTGACGGGCCTTCCTCGTCGTTTGCTCTTTATTCGGCTGGCCGGAGAGTGAAAACAAAGAGGAGAATGAAAGAAGGACCCCGGGAGAGGGAGAGTAAAGAGGTGCCCATCTTCCGGCGGAGCGTTCATCTTGTGGTTGACTGGCCTCTGAAATATAAGACAGCCAACAAATCGCTGCTACGCTCGGCTCGAACTGCTCGGCTCCTCCACGAGATCCCGTCAACACATGCACGCCACCCTGCTATTATCCGCTCGAGATGCGCCGAGATGCGTTGCGCCTCCTTCGAGCGGCGAATGCTGGTGCGCTCTCGACGATCTTGCTACCTGATGGTAGGTTCTCTTACCACCTGGGAGCAAAACTGAACGTTCTCGGTAGCGAAGCAACACCCGACCACGGGGATGGATTGCTTGTGCCCACGTCTTCACCGCATCGCCATCCTCGTCCTCTTCAGCATGTCAGCAGAGTGGATAACTCTCGGAACGAAAGAGAGAGAGAGAGAAAGGCTTTCTACCGTGTCCTTTGGAAAAGATGTTGGCTTCTCATTCTCTAAGCTTGACACAGGATATTCGACAGGAAGTGCAGTGCTGCGGTCATCACGGTAACGACGGCGACTCGCGTAACTCTTGCCCGGAATGTCGTTCGATGATCCCTCGTTCTTCGGGGACGAGAAACGTATTATTACGTGGCTGCTGTGTCTTCAGGTTGCATACTAGTTACGAAAGACACTCGCGCACCCTTCCAACGTTGGTATACGTAATTCTCTGGACTCATTCTCGGTAATGGTCCCGGAACACGCCGCTGAGATTGGTTGGAAGTGAACGACCGACGCCTCTGATGCGATAAGTCAACCTTTTTTCGTGGGATCATCGAGGACCTCGGTTACTTGCCTCATTCTCGAAGCAAGGCCAAAACGCTTGAGCTCGAACGAGCTTTCGCATTCATGTAACTGTTTGCTGCTTTCATTCGGTGACGGAAAGGCACAAGTTTTTAACAGGTGCTGTCAGGAGTCGCTTCTAGCCTTACACTGTTCAGGTCAAACTTTGTTTCGTCTTTTGACATTTAATCAGGACGTCTTCTTAGGGCATGATATCTCTTGTTTGTGGATGTGGATTTTTCAGTCAGTTTATATTCAGAACCGGTATCCGATCCCAAAAGATCATGTTCACTGGCCCTTGATTATTATCCTCGATGTAACTTACTTTGAATCAAAGTAAACATATCCGCGCTGGGAAAAAAAGTGACATTTTACGCACAGGTTGAAACGATCAAAAGTGGAACTTTGCCGGGGGCGGTACAAAAATTCCCGCACGGGCGTCAGTGCTGAGGAAATTATCCTTTTGCGGTAAGATCAAAGGCACGGAAAGATGAACTTTTGTCGCGGGTAGCACAGAGAAAGTATAGTCACCGAGTAAAAATCGACGTTCACAGCCGTTCGAACAGGTGTCGAGTTGAAACAACAAACGCCTGTTTATCGCCGAACGTACGTCAACGGGGACAAATATTTGTCAATGAAACTAATTCTTGAGATAAAACTAATATTTGAGAGAGCATAACAAAAATGCTGTTTGTCTCGGATACAGTAATGTTTATCGAACAAACTAATACTTCACATAAACTCAATGTTCTCTTGAGCACTTACGCTTCTTTGTACGTGGGCTAGAAATGTCAACGCGGTAACTGCTCCAAATAAATGTTAATTGTTTTCAATCGACGAATCAGCTTAGTCAAAAAAATGCAATTATCGTTTTGCTGAACAGTTACTCGTGAGATTATATTTTGTTTGAGGCGCGCTCAAATATTTTTTTTCGTCACCAGGAATTAGTTTGACATTCCGTGGTCAGCGAAATTACCGGAACTAATGTTTTTCCTTACTGTAGGTTTATCGACTTATCGCTCAATTTTTGCACGACAAATATTTCATGGTGAGAATATTGCTAACACACTATTTGCTCAGACCTTCATGGATATTTTGCGATCGGATTGGGGCTTGCAACTTGTGGGACTATCGCTTGGAGAAATATCGCAATACTTTCCGGTTCTGTTCGTATATCCATGCGAGAATTTTCTCCATTGCTTCGCGGTACCTACCGTAACAAGGTATTGGCTGCCACCGGACTTTTGTGATCCGCTTCGGGCGGGAAATGGGCTGTGGATAAGCTTACCACGCGGATAAGCGCACCACGTAGACACTTTGAGTTTTACATTTTCTCCGATACGACGCTATTCCCATGTCCACGAGATCCTCGATCTTTGGTTAGATCGCTTTGGGTCACGCCGACGCTGTAAACGAAGTCGTTCGAGAGCTCATCTGGTCGCACAGTGCTCTCTGATAGCCAACAAGCGCAAGGGAAATGCTATTGAGTATTTTGAAAATATCGTGGAAACCGCACCGTTTTTCCGGGCATTTTGAAAATTAGAAACACTCGTGGAAAAGCAGGAGACTGTTTATTCGGATAGTCGAGCCACTTTAATCTATAGAATCTTATCGATCGTATCTAAAGACGAGTACTGCGTCGCGTGAGGTCAGATTAGACAAACAAGAGCGATAATCTCGATTGACGATCGAAAAAATTGTGTTTACCGTCGTGTTTTTATTTTTCTCGAGCACTGGAAAGTGCCATCGGGCTTATTCCATAACTACACTATTTCCACGAATCACAGTCGCATTGTAATGTCAACTGATACTGTATTGTATAAACAGATCAATATCGTCTGATGAAGTCACAGCGATGAGGTTTGAAAATATTTTTAATCCGATTGCTTCCGTATTGCCCTGAAGAACTCTTATTTCAGATCGTTTTGATCGTAGAAAATTCCACGTGTGAAAAGTTTCACTTTATACACACTAGTGCATTTTTTAAAAAATCATTCAATCGTATGCATTCCTGCTGGAAATCCACAATTTTTCAATTTGTTTCAGAATTTTTTGATTGATAAGGGACTCGTTTGATATAGCAAATATTTTTTTGTGCAGTTCATATGAGAATACCACATAATTCATATGAAATCTTATAAAACGTGTGTACAATAAAATAGGAAAGAAAAATACACCCTTCATGAGACACTTGAACACGGTTATCTGGTAATTGAATTTTGATCGTAGAAAATTCCACGTGTGGAAAGTTTCACTTTATACACACTAGTGCATTTTTTAAAGAATCATTAAATCGTATGCATTCCTGCTGGAAATCCACAATTTTTCAATTTGTTTCAGAATTTTTTGATTGATAAGGGACTCGTTTGATATAGCAAATATTTTTTTGTGCAGTTCACATGAGAATACCACATAATTCATGTGAAATCTTATAAGACGTATGTACAATAAAATAGGAAAGAAAAATACACCCTTCATGAGACACTTGAACACGGTTATCTGGTAATTGAATTTTAATCGTAGAAAATTCCACGTGTGAAAAGTTTCACTTTATACACACTAGTGCATTTTTTAAAGAATCATTCAATCGTATGCATTCCTACTGGAAATCCACAATTTTTCAATTTGTTTCAGAATTTTTTGATTGATAAGGGACTCGTTTGATATAGCAAATATTTTTTTGTGCAGTTCATATGAGAATACCACATAATTCATATGAAATCTTATAAAACGTATGTACAATAAAATAGGAAAGAAAAATACACCCTTCATGAGACACTTGAACACGGTTATCTGGTAATTGAAACTTCAATGTTCTCGATATGATTTTACGTAATTATGTGTTATTGTGCAGTGAGTATACGTGGATAAGAGGAGAGGGAGGTCTCCCCGTCTATTTTCACTCGCCTTCTACGAAACGCATCAGGGCCACAGATAACAGCAGCGACAATTAGGTATAAATACTGGACGATTCCAGTTAGTGGCATTCAGTTTACTTGGAAGGTTCAAACCACCGATTACTAATTAATAAACGATAAAATCGTAGATCAACCAACTCAACATGAGATTCGCCGTCGTTGCCGTTGTCTGCCTGTCTATGGTCGTCTATGCGATGGCCAACGACATTTCCGTTGGTGACCGTCAGGAGGGTGACGTTCACGTTGAAACGAGGCGTCTTCTTCGTGTAAGTACCATTTATATTTTTCCAACCTGTCATATTTATATTATGCTTTCAATACTTCAAATATTAAACGAATGTAAAAGCCACAATAATCACATTTCTCCGCTGCTCTTCCGACCGATGGCATGAAAAAAAAAATACCAATATGATATTCGAGTATTATAATTTTTTCTAAGTATTCAAAGTGATTAAAAGCGTGTATAAATTGAATTAATACTGTCTGTGAATACATTTTTATTCAATTTAATGATCTCCATTGACATAAATTGAAAAAAAAAAAAAAAAAAAATGTTCATATTTGTAGCGCGTACTCCAACTTTATTACCAAATCATTCAAATTTTTTATTTTATCGAAAAAAAAATTAATTTCGCAGCAAAAACACCGTAAAGCAGGTTGAATCTTTTATTTTTTAATATCTCCATTATCAATGGAGTCCAGTATCAATTTTTCTCGGTGTTTTGGAGATTTGGTTAATTATAGAGTAAGATAGAGCTAAAAGCAAATTACGGAGAATTACTGGTGAATCCAGTGTTGCGATTTAGCGATTTGCTCGGGAGGCATTTTGAATGTCAAGTGTAGCGTTGGTAAAGACAATATTAGAATCCAATTAGCGCATGGGAAGTGGCGGCGGTGGTGGTGGATGTTGTGTGGTCGGGCTCGTAATGCAGCTGACGATGAGGCGAGCTCAATAGATCAAGCTAATCATGTTCGACTGAACTTGTGCTTGCAGCCAGCGGTGCCTGGAAAGCCGATGGTAGCGAAGACGGGCTTTAACTCTCGGGGCGAGATTACCGCCATAACCGCTGTCAATGCGCCGGGTTCGGACGCAACCGTTGAGATCGTCAAAGGTGGACCGGGCGAGCGCAACGTTGTGGTGACAGCAATTAGCGAGCCAGGAGCAGGTCTGGATGTTCAGGTTGACATTTACGCGACCAGGCCGCCCGGTGTGCCCGAGGGAACCACATCTTCTTAAATATCAGTACATTATCGTATTAGCCTCAACGTCAATGGATTTCACACCCCGGAAACCGCGCTTGGACCATCTCCTTCTGTACCAAAGCCTCCAAATTGTTTCTGCCAGCTATTTCACTCGAAAGCTCTGCGGAATTCAAAATTTATAACCAAATTACAAATTTAATTGTTAACACGTCATTGCACGCAATGTAAATTTATTTAATAAATATTATGCATTTAATTAACCAAGTATTGAAGTATTTAATATCTTATGACATCGTAACCTCGTATAAATCATTACTGTATTAACACCAGTCTCACATCAGGACCATCTCCTTCTGTACCAAAGCCTTCAAATTATTTCTGCCAGCGATTTCACTCGAAAGCTCTGCGGAATTCAAAATTTATAACCAAATTAGAAATTTAATTGTTAACACGTCATTGCACGCAATGTAAATTTATTTAATAAATATTATGCATTTGATTAACCAAGTATTGAAGTATTTAATACCTGATAACATCGTAATCTCGTATAAATCATTACTGTATTAACGCCAGTCTCACATCCAGGACAACCGCATTTCGACTATATTTTCTTCTGTCCAAAAGAAAATAGAGGCTGTAAATTTTTTTCAGCTAGATATTGTAAATTGTAAATTTATTTAATAAATATTATGCATTTGATTAACCAAGTATCGAAGTATTTAATACCTTATAACATCGTAACCTCGTATAAATCATTACTGTATTAACGCCAGTCTCACATCCAGGACAACCGCATTTCGACTATATTTTCTTCTGTCCAAAAGAAAATAGAGGCTTTAAATTTTTTTTCAGCTAAATATTGTAAATTGTAAATTTATTTAATAAATATTATGCATTTGATTAACCAAGTATCGAAGTATTTAATACCTTATAACATCGTAACCTCGTATAAATCATTACTGTATTAACGCCAGTCTCACATCCAGGACAACCGCATTTCGACTATTTTCTTTTGTCCAAAAGAAAATAGAGGCTCTAAATTTTTTCCGCTAGATATTTCATGTCAAATCATTGCAAAATTCGAAATTTGTAATTGAATTATGATTTCAATTGATAATGTGTCATTGCGAGCAATTGAAATTTCTTTGATGAATATTGTGCGTCGAATTACCTGAGTTATTTATTTCTTGGATTATAAAAGCGTTAAGGACTTCTCGTATATTGCCGTGCTTAAGTACGCGTGATAAAATACAGTAATGATATATGAAGTGAAGTGCCATGACCTCGAAGGTGTATCGCAAGTAAGCGACGTTCGAGACTCGTCCTTCACCGTTAACTTACCATATGACCCAGGGAGTTAGGAGGCTACGTTAAAGCGCGCATTTTCTTCTCGGGGAGACGGTCTCTCGTGGAGCCAACAGCGTGCATCTTGCTCTCGGCCGAGTAAAGCTCATAGTGCTGCGGAACGCGCACATACGTTACCTTATCCTTGGGCATTACAGAGATCTTCGGATATGAAGTCTGGCGCATCGTTTCGCTCGGGCATATAACGTCGAGGCAGGCTCACGCTCCGCTAAATAACGAACGGGCCCGCGTGAGCACATACCGCGCATCGACCTGTGTACGGTAGACCTCGTATAGTTACGTTATACGTATATAAGAACGATTCTATAATGCGGAACTGCTAGCGAGTTCGTGAAGCTGCGCTGCGAAGAAAAAACTGGACGCTTTGCGTCATTTGGATTCGCGGCGCCTTAAATTGTACAACGTTAACATTTGTACGGGTACAGAATAACAAGAATAAATAGATAGACAATAGAATAGATTTTTCTATGTATTAGGATTATATACGTTTCGAGAAACATTCGAATGTGTTCGTTTTTATATATCAAGTGAATGTATTATTTGTCACATATATTTTTGAGAGTATTTCATTTCCATGATAATGGCCGTAATAGATATTTTGAATATTTATTATTTTTTATTTTATAGTGGGTATAAATGAACTCGGATAATATTACCAAGTTGATGAGTAATTATGCGGACGACCGCATAATTCGCTTAATAGGTGTACACACATTTGTGAGCTGTTACGTAATGTGTGGGAAATTTTCGTGTTGCTTCCGTCTCGGGAGTTCGAGGCTTTTCATGTTAAACCACCCTATTTTCGATTCACACCGCGAGATGTTAATGTCATTTTAGCACATTTCGGCGGAGGGAAATGGAGAAGCTGCGGCTGAACGCGTTAATGAGTGCGCGGAAAAGACTTCACCGTGTCACTCGCAAATTATAGACGCGAAAATTCTCAGTTTCCGAATTCGAATCTGGAAGCTCAAACGTTTAATTATTCCGAACGCCAAACGTCATTTCTCCCAAAAATATCTCCCGCAGTCTGTTAAATTCTGCAATTCGTACAGAACCTCTCAGATAAAGCGCAGGCAGCGCTCACCAGGCTCAGGTGTTCCCAACTTTTGAGTAAAACTTTGCACCGTTGAGCAAAATCGCAATTTTCGGCAACATACACGTCGCTAAAAGCTAGACCGTTGATTACATCCAATGGATTCCGAAAAGTAACAATTTACCGTTCATCCCGAAATTGACTCCCATGCAATCGATCAGAAATCATTTTTCGCACAAATGCGTTTGAATCTTTACGCAATGTCGAAAAAAAAAAAATCATTTTCTTTTATTCTCCTCGTCAGATTAATTGCGAAATTAAACATACCTGACATCATATACGCAGAGTCGATGAAAATGATTTCCGTGATGAAGAAATTGACTCCCATGGAATCGATCAGAAATCATTTTTCGCACAAATGCGTTTGAATCTTTACGGAATATCGAAAAAAAAAATATAATTTTCTTTTATTCTCCTCGTCAGATTAATTGCGAAATTAAACATACCTGACGCCATATACGCAGAGTCGATGAAAATGATTTCCGTGATGAAGAAATTGACTCCCATGCAATCGATCAGAAATCATTTGTCGCACAAATGCGTTTGAATCTTCACGCAATGTCGAAAAAAAAAAAAATCAATTTCTTTTATTCTCCTCGTCAGATTAATTGCGAAATTAAATAGACCTGACATCATATACGCGGAGTCGATGAAAATGATTTTTCCGTGATGAAGAATGGTCGAGTATCTGCAGCCCATGGAACGATCCACTAGAAGTTAAATGTCTCGTGTTCATTCCTTCCGTACGCCATGGATATAATGCGAAGATGTACACGTATGGCAGTGTACACACGAGTATATTGCGTCGATGGTAGACGGCATGGCGCGCTCTTGTAAACGTATCGTGGCGGTGTACATAAACGTGGAAATCGACGGTGTTCTCGGCGAGGAGAGGTCGGCCATAAGGTATGCCCCCCTGGCCGGCCCCCTCCCATGCGCCAGGTGCAATAATTGCTGCAATCTCCGCCATATCTCATTCTCTATACGTACCGGCACCGGCGTGTGACACGTAGTATGCGCAATACGTACGCGTGCATGCTGCTCCCGCTAGCGTGAAATTATACGCCTCATGCGTTATCCCTCAGCCAGTAGCAACCTCCGCGCCGCTACGGCATTACCACTGTCGCGTTACTATACTCAATTCTGAATCGTGTTTCACCCACACCTATATCACTATTTCAGCTGCCACTACAATATATATATATATATATACATATATATATATACACGCGTACCTCCTGGTGGGGTGTACATAGGTGCCGGTTTTACGATTAACGGCAGTCGGTTAAGCTTGCTCACGGATTTCCCTACCAAGCCCCAATTCGTCGAGCCAATTGTCCGTAAGAAATGGTCGGTTTACCTGACTGTCGATCGATATTTATACGCACATGCGAGAGTATCTATCGTAGCGAAATTTCCAACAATCGGTCGATACCTTTTTTTTCGTATCTCCTGGAGATTTGATTTTTGCTATGGGAAATTAAAAACTTGGGATTTAGTTGTGAATTTGATTGATAATAAAATCGTAATATCGTAAATATCGTTCAGCTAATTGACTAAGTTATTTATTTTGTGCACTATGACAGGGTGAATAGTCCCTCGTATGTATCAACGTGGGAATACGGGTGAATGACGATTTAGAGTACATTATCCGGAAAATAAGCACAGGTATGGTGACCATAAACGCGGCATTCATCCTGTGAAGTGAAGTAACGTTACTTTGTCGGTGTATCGTATGAGAGCGACGCTAGGGTCTCGTCCTTTACGGCAATTCGGTTAAGCTTGTTCGTGTATTTCCTCCAATTGTCCGTAAGAAATTTTCGGTTGACCTGACTCACGATCGATATTTGTACGCACATGGAAATATTAATCGTCAGTGAATTTTGCGGATTCGGTGAAAATGTTTGGTACTCGAATCACATGTGCGCGGGTATTTACCGAACGAATGCTATTCCTATTATTTTGTTTCGTTCCGCAGGTACGTAGAGTGAAACGCGGTAGGGAGAAGTTTGCATTCGTACCGATCTCGAATAAGACGGTAGAGTTAACTCGTGTATAGTGGATATAGAGCGGAGGGAAGTAGGAATGGAATAAGAAAACTTTGCTGCGGGAGGTACTGCAAACGCACACGAAAAATGTTGAGAATTCGCGAGTTCTCCCCGGCGGCGGCGAATCGGCGAAGTGCTGTCCGCCTGTACAGTATTCGTCCGGCACGAAAGATTCGCTCGCTGAAAAGTTCCTGCTATTTCAATGCGCCCGCAGTTCTTTTCCGGCTCACCGTTACTCCGGGCATACGTTTTGCAGTTGAATTCTATTTTTCTTCTCGTTTTTAAAAATTTTTCTTCTCATCCGAAAGTTTTCCTCTCGAATGCTTTGATGCGAAGAGAGGTAAGAACGAGTTCATGGCTATAATATCAAATAGCCGTCGACCTGCGCTCCGTTGTTCACTCGAGTGATTAAATTGCGGATGTTTCCTGTAGATGAAAATAGAGCAACAGGGAGATCCAATCACCCAAACTAGGTTATTAATAAAAAAAAAAAAAACCATAGACGATACACTTCATTCGAAAAACCTAAGATTTAAACCTGATCGAGCATTGCGATTCCGCAACTTCATAAAAACGTACTGTAAAAAATGTTGTGCGGTAAAAAAAAAATGTTAACTTGTGGTGTTCGATGTCGTGTTTTATTTCCGGCCTTTATTATTTTTCAGCTTCAATACGTCATCATATTCAATATTCTAATAATTCTTTTGTTATTAAATATTCACTGAATAATCATATTTCCGCTATACCCAGGATTGTTTGTAACGTGCATGAATAATAATTTATAATACACGAAGTGTAAATAAAATGCAAATTACATTATCACTCCCTGCAACGATTATCACAATAAAAAATTTTTTTTAATAAAAGTAATTTATCCAAAGGCACAAGAATAATTGGAGGCTCAATTTAGTTTTCTATGGCGCGAATTAGATGCGCATGACTTACTTCGGTAGGTTGAATGTTAGCGTGTTAGCATACGCGACGGGAAAATCAGCGGAGCATCAAACTAAGGGACAAGGCCGAGGTAACAGTGACACACGTTGGAGAGCCGCGCAGGGTGACTTTCCGTTACTTAACCGTCACCCACAGCCTTGCACACTGCACCCCATCACATTCGCCCTAATATGCAGCAGCAACGGGAGCGAGAAGATTCAGAGCGCAGAACTAAAAGGGTCGCGGAAACCCGGCCAACCGTACGCGAACGTAAACTCGCTATGGGCCACCAAGTTACGCTAAACGCGTCACAAATTACGGCCGCGACGTATGCGCCATTAATTATAATTAATTCTTCAATATACCGACGTCAATTCGGCGCTCGTAATTACGATCAGATAAATATAACGCTCGTCCGAAAGACTTCATTATTTTTGTGCGGAAAAACGAATTTATAGGGTGGAAACAATGAGTTTTCGGAGCGCTCTCATAATTACACGCACCGGGTACATCAGCGTCGTGGTTACAGCCAACGAGGCAGTTATGGAGCTGTCACGTGGCGGAAGAGAAAATGCTTCTTAGCGGGATTTTCATCAGGCGGTAATCAGTGTATAGCAGCGTTTATGATTTGTCGTTGACGCTGCCGAAATTACCGAAACCGCGCGAGCCGCGAGAATATGATTTATCATTCCGTAAAAGTCGTTTTTAGCTTCAAGAAGATTATGGGCTGACAGGTCCAAGACATTAGACATTTGGAGATAATTTCTCGACTGTGATGCTGATATGCGAGTGTCCAAATCTGACATAAGCAGACCTGCGAAGTGAAAATTTCATCGCCGCTTAATCGAAGTTGCGAAAATAATGCCTTCACTTGCTGTCACTTCGTTACTCACCTGTCGTGCAATTCCAGGTGAAGAGATACTTTCGTCAGCCTAGCGAATTATTCCCGAGCCCAGAAACCACATTCGTTGACCCAGCGAAATTAATTCAGTTAAAAATATGCGCCGTCGGTGTATCAGCGAATGATTTCCTTGCCTGGTAAGACATTTTTTCCCTCGCACACTCGACGAACGACAAATTTACTTGTTCCGCCGTGGCGCTTACCTTCTTGCGAGAAATATGGTGATAGAGAGGTCGACTTCGTAGATGAGGGTGAAGGTATTGTCGTTATATCGGAAAACTAGCGGCAAGAATAACCATTAACCGATACGATAATATTTACTCTTATGGAAGCCGAGACGGAGACTCGGTGGATGGAGGACGATGGTGGATGGAAGGAAACTGCGGGGGAGGCGAGAGAGACGTTCGAGAAACAGGTGCAGGGGTTGGAACGCCTTCGGGCTTGTGTATTTTCCGATCGAACTAACCTACCCTAAGGGGTTACTTCAGCTCGTTACATGCTTACGTTGCTCCGGAAAATGTTGTACCTTCAGACACATCAGCCATATTTGAATAAGATATTAGAAAAGCTTTAAGGGTGCGAGTGGAGGTGCTCGCGGAGTGCTGGTGGATGTTGAGGAGCAGCTATACCCCACCTCTCGACAACGTCAACGACGAGACTCTCGCTCTATCCTTTTATCGACGAGTAGGTTAGCTTCATTGAAAATTTCATGCTTGCGAGTCTGAGAGTGCGAGCAACCAACCATTGGGGCGATGGAAAGACGCAAGGGCTTCAGTCTGTTTAAGTTTCGCCATTTGGGGGGCGGAAGAGGAGGGGGCGAGTAGTTTCCTTCCTTGAAAGCGTCTTCTCCTCGCTCGACAAAAGCTTACAGATGCGAAAACGCAAGAGACCTGCCTCGTGATCCGGTATATAAGCTCTAAGCACTTCCGGAGATAAAGCTCGGGGCAACAGTCCGGCTCGTTTTTAAATAAAACTCTATTTCCATCGCCCGACCGACGTCACAAATCTCACTGACAGTTCGTGAATCGATTGATTTTTGTTGAAACGTTCGTGCTCTGATTGGTCATGCGAGAGACATTGATTGGGAAGGGACCACGTCTATGATATTGAAATTATTTCTTCTCGTCAAACGTGCGGCAAAATGTTACTTATTTTTTGGCACTCTTTAGTAGAAATTTCGACCCCTTTTTGCTTTCTCTAGCCAAGTATGCAAGGATTAGTGTGGAAATTGCTACGAATTTGGAAAGATCCAAGTTGGAAATGTTCTGAAAGAAGTTAAATTAAAAAAAATTCAGCTCACGCATGTGTATTAAGATTACCATACTTTTTGTGACGTTTCCTAACTCTCTTTTGGCGTAGTGCCATTTTCTTTCTCTATGGAAATTTTTCACATACATTTATCGAAGTTCTTCTTAAAAAAGATTCTGCGGTTGCGTAGGATAGAAAAAAAAAAAAAAATGTCGAGCGATCAAAGTGCTCCATGAAAATAAAAGTCACCGAAACTCGGCGATCATTCGTCGTATTGAATACAGTTGGGGGAGCCGGCCATAAATAAAAATGAATTTATCAGACGCCGGAATATGTGACTGAATGTGGCTACCAACAGGAATAAGCACCATTCGAATCGGAAAGCATTTCGACTGCTTTTATAACACAAATAATGACGAATGATTACTGGGCAGAAATAAAAGCATCTGTGCACTTGCAATAATCGTGAATAACACGGTCATTATTCAGCTTCAATTGACTCGAACATTCCGCAGATGTCACAAGCCACAATCATTTACTCGAAAAAGTATTTTTAACATTTTCTTCCCCCGATTGAAAGTCAGTTCGAAAAAATGCAACTAATGCAACTGACTAAATCCAATCAGACATTCCACATGACAGAAAACAAAAGTAAATTCAACAGTGATTGATTAATAATGTCGATAATAATTAAGTTATGACGATGGCAAGATACAAAACTTCAGAATATGATAAAAAATCAATTGCAAATGAGAAAATGAGTTTGGCAATTGCGACGAAAATAAGTTGAAATAATCGGAATTGTTACTTGTTAATTGTTAAAAGACAAAATTCTTTTTCTCCCGTACACTTTTTAATACATCAGCAGAGTCGCGGTATTTTAACGCTTCGTGCCAAGTGTTTAAAAAAATTCAAATCCCTTTTTTAACGAGGGACTTCTTCTCCATGGGGGAGGAGCTAACAGTCGCAATGCTGAAGGTATGCAACGTCTGCAAACTCTCACCTTGTTTACGCGCATTGCTGGTAGGCCGCGAACCATGGAAGACAGAGAGACCAACAGTAAACATGTATAACTATCAGGTCCCGACTCCCATAGTTCAGACTAAACTTGTTAGCCCATAGGCAAACTATTTATCTGGTAGTTATGTTCTGTCTTCTGTTACATTCACTGGAAGTCGAATTTAAATGTTTTACATTTTTAATACAAGCAGTTAGACTCGGGTCAATGGAATAACTGTTTTTACACATTGATGCCAACAAATGAAAATTTAGGTTTTCAATTAATTTTGATATTCCGGACAAATTTCACCCAAGATCGAGCGATCATCTGCATATTTTAGTTGAGACGGTCAGAAAAATTCTTCATTCTGTGCGACTTTTTTTTTATCAAGCATTTTTACGTGTTGATTAACAACAAAAAAACTCACTGTCGTGAGCTGGGTCGTTATTTGACTGAGTAAACTCTCTTCGGGTCATGTGGCAAATTTTCCCTCGCATCGTTATCGTCCCGATCGATATCAAACACTCTAATCCAATTTACGCAAAGCCGGTTAATACTTTAAACAAAAGGAAATCAGGTTTCACTGCAGTTTAGTTAAACGAAGTGAAACCGATTTAGCTTTTATGTAAAATGTTAAACGGCTTTGAGTAGATTGGATTACCGCTTTTGATATCGACTCCAGTTTCCGCAGTTGGGCCACAACATCTTTGTGTGATTACGCGCTGATGGCTTGTATATTTTCACAAATATCTGAAAAAAAAAAAGACAGTATACAATGTTTCATGTTTCGGTATTTGCCGTGTGTCCGGTTATTTTAGAAAACGATGAAATTTGTCCCCTTAAAAAAATGGAGGTTTCCAAAATATCGTCTTGCCAACCTCCACTTCTTCTTTTTCAAACTTCAAAAGTAATATCAATCATTTTATTATATTGCTTTATTTTCGGGAGAAAAAAAAATCTCCGGATTTCTATGTCGGATTGCACAAAAAGGTCCAAAGCATCAGGAGAAGTTGGTTAAGGAAAAAAGGAGTTCGGACGTGTCTGTGAGAGGCAGGCGTGCAAGCGATTTTTCCGGATTTTTTAAAACTTTGAATTTTTCAATAAAAGTTTTTACGTTTTCTGACTGCCGAAAGTTTATGGTCGAATAACTATTTGAGTTCTTATCAAATAAAGTGATAAAGAAAAATAAAATATATAAATATCTACTTGACATTGTCGGGCACTGATAAAAAATGCGTAGCAGCGAACCATCAAAACTCGAAATAACCTTAAGTGAGAAGGCATTGAAAATTTCGCTTAGAACGAAATTCTGAAGGGGTCGCGATGAACGTGAAGCAGTGGGCGCTGGTTTTCCAGGTCCGTAATTCACGAGTGGCGTATTTCCATCGATTTTCCGAAAACTCCGTGGGATATACGTACGCGTAACGCACCACACGTCCGTAACGCGTAACACGCATCAGTGGCTACGTGCGTTCTCGTTTTTTCCTTCATTCGCGCGCGTTCCTGTTGCCTACCGAATCGACTCTTCGCTTCCACGCGATCGAACGTCCGGCGCGACGCGTCGCGATGTCGTCGCTCGCTCGATGTATTTTAGCGTTTTTATTTTTATCAATTTTTCTTCGTTTTTTTTTTTTTCGTCGACCGGCAAAGCATAGCGAAATTGGCGTGTGCGTGCAACCGGATACAGAGCGTTGATAATAATAATTAAAGTCGTTCGGTCTAGCAGCTCGCTATAGGATATCAAGTGCAAACGGACGATACGCGCTCTCGCGTACAAGCTTCACGCGCGTTGACCCGCACGCGTATTTTTGTATTTTTATTTTTTTAGTTTTTTCCGCTTACTATATTGTACATCGACGGGATAGCTAACTAACGTTTTCAAGCGTAAATAATCGATACGACACGCGGGTATGTGAGGTACTGAAAACTGATTATTCCCTTTCCATTTGGTATCACGGATTTTATTATTGAAATTAAATTAGCGTCAACGAAACAACGAAGTTACGGAGGTAATTGAGTAATCGCCAAAGTTGATAAGTGGCTTCGCTCGGGAAGTTTGCGCTGACGTCGGTGATCGAGTTTCCAGTATAAATAAGGAAAATTGTTGTATTGTTCTCTTTCCGTCGCTGACAATCTGAAATCAATACGCGAAAGGTGATTTTCTCTTCGATTAACATAATTCAACCGTCCCGTACAGGCACTTTCTCCCGGCATCGCGCTAATGCGAACCTCGTTTAAATAGACCGAGACTGTTTACAACGCACGAGTCGTCGTCTATTTACGTTCTACTCTGTACATCCAGGAATCGAGGTTATACATGAAGAACAGGGATAATGAGGTCGATCGCACGAATGGTTATTACAATTCCGAACTATCGCTCCGTTATCATAAATGAGAATTCGAACAGCGTTAAATCCCCGCGAGCCATCAATTCACCGGTTCATTTGGACGATGGCAATATTTCCACGACTTACACAACGAAAGTTGCAATATTTCTATACAAAATTAATTACACGACATATGAGGCATTCCACGGGAATGCATACAATAGAAAAACGTCTCAAATTTTTTTCTAATATTTTTCTGTCACTGATCAAAGCGAATGGAGCAGCTGAAATTTTTTTTACAATATTATTGTACGATTGGCTCGATTTATTTTGAAAAAAATGGAAAAAAAAAAATAGGAAAAAATTTACAGTGACGTGGAGAAATCATTTTGACTAAAATAACCGGGCCAATATTTTCGCGATTCTAGACGATGAAAATATTTTAATAATAAACAAAAAATTTGATAGTCTTCGATCGGCTTTAATTTATAAATGTATTTCTCTTTAATTTCGACCGCTCCGATTTCGTTTTAAATAAATTCGAAAATACTGTATCTATCACAAAGTCACTTCGTGTTTTAAATGGAATAGCATTATAGAAAGTTTGAGCGATTATTCGTTGGAATATTCGGATTTTACCAACAGGTAAAATCCACTCGTAGAGAACATTGATAGCTTGTTCATGTATGAAAATCTCGATGAATATCCAGATATAGATGGAGTGGCCACTTGAGCTGTTATCGCTTCCACTCGTGCGCGCCCCTGAATATGTTTGGCGGATATATATGCTTGGGTGGATCGCACGTGATGCGACTGTAAATTGTATCATTCACCGTTGTGTCAACACGACTCTGACGACTAGCGTGTAACGATAATTACTCGTTAGGGATACAAGGGAGTTGAAACAAACGTTTGATAGGCCCCACCGTGTTGCATATATATAGTCATATTAGTGTGCATTTCCGCACATACATAACGTTTCTCGACAATTACATGGGTTCCTTTGAAGCCTGGCCGAGGCTTTGAATCCTGTCACTCTCCAGAAGCTGTTGCTATATAATCTGCATGTTAGTTTAAATTAAGGGCTAACAAAACGTCTCAAGTGTAATCTAATTGCAATAATGTATTATGCATATTCAACACAAATACGTCCATTTCATGTTACAATACGTATTAAATTTTTCAAAAGTGAGCAGAAAAATTGAATATCGACCATTAGTAAGAAATAGAGTAATTAGTAAGAATAGTAAGAAAGTCATAGTCCGTTATCATATTTTAAATTAACAGAAATAAAAATCGGCGAATTATCTTTTTAATAGATTAAAAATATATTATTTTACTTCATCGGTAGAATTTCGTAATGAAAATATGACATATCTCATATATCTGCGTGAATTATATTTGGGAACATATATTTCTTTTTCTACACAGGGAAGAAAGTTATGAGAAATATATTCCGGTGATGACAACTTGGACAATTCGGGAATATCATGATATCCACGGAATAACCATACGAGTGACGTGACGCTGTAATTTCAAAGACACGAGACCGGTTGGCCAAAGGATTTGCGAGCGAATGAGAGAGGAAATAGTATTTGCACTGTCTCGGTCGTAATTCGACGAGGTCACTCTTGAAAGCCGGACATTACCGGGCGGAACAGTGCGAGTGCGGTTTGCCATCTCGCTTTTCCTCGCGTGGAGGGAAGATTGTATGGTGTAATATAGCGTACCGCGGAGCATAAGCAGGGCTTTTGCAGCACCGGCAAGCAAAAGCAGCATCCAACGAAACACGATTGCAGACAAAGCCGCTCGAGGCGAATATAATCGCCGAATGCTGACTTCCACTCGGTTCTTATGGTTTTCTTGCGGTTTTCTTTTCGCGTATACCGGGGCGAAGCGCCCGGCATGGGGCTACGGAGATCGTTAACTCCAAGTGGGTAATCATACCCACCGGTTTCACGCCGCAGCGCCGACCGGACGCTCGTGTACCAAAGCGCCTATACTGGGTGAGAAGATTACGTGGGATATGCGGCTACCAGCAGCCGCACCACCAGTCAAACAGCCGGCTTCAGGCTAATTTACTTTTATAGATTCTCCGCTCGCTACTTTTTTCGGTGTCTTATATTCTCTACAAGATTGCCCTACATTCGGGCTCCGCAACTCGATTAAATCACAGTCTGAGTATCTGTGTATACATCTATTTCACCCGGGATATCCTATTTTTTTCTTTTCTTCATACATAATTTTTTTTTGGAAAACATTTTTTTTTTTTCCACATTTTAGTGTCAGAATACTCGAGATGCTTTGAGACGTCAGGTAAAGTGGTAAATAAAGAATCCGGATGAGTGTGTGGGTGTGTGTTATGAAGGGCCTAAAATTCATAGCATCGTATCTTGTGAACAGCTCAGCCGGATCATTTCAAGTTTTACGGTTTCACGTGGAGTACTGGCCTGCACTTGGTACGAATTTTATAAAGATCAGTGGGGACATTCAGACTTTGTGAGACTTTTATGTGTCCGAAAACCTTCCGTCGACGCTTTTGTTGGAGCGAATGTTTAGAAGTATTTCGGAAAATGGTATGAAAATGGCAGGTTGTGTCGCGGGGCTTGGGGAAAAATCGATTGAGCGGTACCGATTTTGGTGAAATTCTTACTTTCGTTTTAAGTGCACTTTCGACAGAAATTCGCTTGTATTGGATGTTGGCAAGAATGAATCAGCAGAGGGGTTGAAAAGTTATGACGTTAAAAAAGAATAGCTGCGGTCAATTCAACCCTTATAACCCGAGAAGGGTTGGACACATGGAGCGCGGGTGCGGCGAGCGGGTGGAGCACTTCCGATGCGTTTATTGTAGTAAAAGCAATTAAAATTTATACGATGAGTGAAATTTTATTGGGGCGACGTATGAAATAAAAAAGAAAAAAAAAAAGAAAACACAAATGAATGGACGTGGAGGCAGTGGTGCGTAGAAATCATGAATTATCAACTATGAATTCCGTGCAAAATTGCAGATACGAATAAACTTGTTTATGAGGAAGTTTGGCCTAGATCGACGTTGGGGCTTGAAAGTTATGAAACTTATTATAATATCGCGCTGGAGGAGAGGGTTATAAAGTTAATCTGAAACCGCGTGAACGATAAATTAGCGCAGACATCCCGCAGCTATAATATCCGAGCAAAATTAATTATCATCTGTTATTTGGATCCAAATTATAATACCATATTAATATCACGTTGACAGGCTCTCAACAATTAATTCCTATCGATTCGTGGCATTCGGAGGTAACAAATTTGGATATTTTTTTTTTAATTGCGAGGGTATAGTGAAGCATTGAAATGTTGCAACGCAATGTGTAACAGCCAATTAATTTAACATCCTTTCCACGATCCGTAGAACTTTTAACAGCGATTTCTCTGACAAGTACCGATTGACCACCCGGTATGCAAGCCCACATATCGAGAGGTGCATGCGTACAGGCAGGCAACAAGGCAGACTGGCTGGCTGGCAGGCATATAATTATATGCCTCAAGTCCGCACCTCGAAGAGGGGCCGCCTTGTTAGCAAATCTCGCAGGGCGCCCAAACACCTGCCTGATTGTTAATAATTTGCCAAGTTCAAGCATCACGATTGTGCGCTGAATTCTCCGGTACTCACACACAACTCAGCGTGTATTGTTCATTGCCGAAGTTCGTGAAATTCCCGGCTGCACAATTTCAACGCCAATATAATAGTTACAGCGTGATATATATATATACGTACCGTTCCTATACAATGCACGTGGGTTTGTTTAAGTATATTTGGGTAACGACCATGAAAACGATTCCTGGAAGAATCGATATAAGCTCGAACCTTATTCGTAATTTACTTTTTATTTTAGAAGATTGTATGGGGGTAGGAGGGAGGGTGGGTGGGGGGTGGGGGGGCTTTTCAACTTGTGCACGCCCAGGGTAATATAAATTCTCGAATAAATGGTGCCAGGTGGCAAAGGCATCGCACCGACGTTTAGGGAAAAGCTCTACTTTGCCGTACCTTAATTGTGGCTTCGAACGAGGTTGAACGAGGCTTTTGCCAATTTATGTGCTGCCACGGCGCTCTTCTCCGGGCTTTTTCAATTTCCCGATCTTCCGGCTCTCTTTTACGTCGCTCTTCATTATATACACGTATACATGTACATAAGTATGTATGTTTTCAACGCATTTCCGAACGCGATTCCGCGTGGTAGATTTTGCTAAAAGATTGTATCAACTTGGCTCGTGTTTCGTAATCCTCGGGTAACAGTGTTAATGCAACTTCATATCTGGCCGAGAGTGTGAACTCGCAACGGGGAGAGGAAGAGAGGAAGAGAGAAGGAGAGAAGGTGGAAAGAGATGGAAAGAGAGCGAGGGAGAACGTCGGAATAGAAACCGGGGGAGCGTGAGATAAGGATTTTGATGAATAGTTCCGTTGGGAAATTTCTGCTGTTATCACGTCTTTGAGGAGCTTCACCGGGTGTGCTCTCGACGCCTCGCCGATTCCAAATGATAATGCATATACTTTCGACTTTACCCTCCGCCCCCCTCCCCCCGCTGCCATCGGTTCCCTCTTCACGCTCTTTGGTTTTTCTGCGTCCAAGATCCCGCGATCGAACGTGATCCAATCATGCGGTATAAACATTCCAGCTATTGCTCGCAACAACCAACAAGATAATATCTTTGGATGCGTGGTTCTGGGAGTGACGATGCAACCGAGTGAGAAAACACGTCGTACGTCAGCACCTGTTGACGTTTTCAGTCCCTCGCTATTTTCTTATCGATTGGTGCGAAATAGAATACCTGAATCAATACTAACTATGGATATTGTATATTTCCTTACTTCAATACGGAATGTCTACCTTACAATCGCTGAAGATTATTTGCAGTCGCATTGTTATTGTCGGATGACTGTTGACGTTATGAAAAATTCTAATCTAGTCGCGCAATTGGCCAGTGGTTTGGTGAAAATCTTCAAATAAGAAATTATGGTATTCAACGGTTAAGGTATTGGTCTACGGTTAGTAGAAATTTCTCTGATTTTCTAATGCGTGTAGATAAATATCAGTAACATTGAATGAATTCTGGAAAAAAAAGTGAAGAAAAAGGACTGAAAAAAGGATTAATGGTTGACCGGCGAGAAAAAAAGGTATTGCAAAAATGTAACCATTGAATGGAGTTTTTTTACTACCTTCAGTAATAAAGATGAAGTCAAAAGCCTTTACGAAATTAAAATTAAGTGGTAGCACAGCTTTTTTTCGTAACAGCGAAAAGTCTTGCGCTAAAAATCAACGACAAAAGGTACAGAAATCTCTTTTACCAGAGTGGAAATGAAATGTTTAAAAAGTGCCATAAATGGTTTTAACGTCGGGCTAGACTATCCAATAACGGTGGATCATGTAATTAGCTTTGCACGAAGCCGAGACGCGTATTTTTTCACTGAATGTATTTTTTCATACTGTAACACACTGCCAGCTCATATTTTGACTGTGCACACGAAACACGGGCAAAGCCACGAGTAAGGCCCTTCAAAGGCTGTTCAAGGGCTTTACCTCGTTCGAGCTCAAATTTCCAACCACGGTAAGCTCGTGCCGAGCTAATTAAAATACCACGGAAATTTGAGCGAATCGAAACTCTTGCAATTTGCGTGGCCCGTGGAAATCCGCGTACCGTTGCTGTGCGAAATTGCGATATAGTTAATAAATGGGAAGAAGGCAAGAAACGACTGTAAACAGAAGCGTGGAAACGATATTTCGCATGCTTGCTCCACGTAACGGCGTCGCATTCAATATTAAAACTCCAGTGAGCGTAAATCCCCTTGATATGAATTTCTAAACAGAAATGCGTATAATTGTGTCGGTGACGGAGGGACGGGGGCGCGGGATCATAATCAGGATCTTCCCCTTTGGAGCACCCTCATCCCATTAATTAATTCATTAGCTCCGACAATTAGCCGACTCTTGTTTGAAACTCAATGCACGCTAATTCCTATCTCGTAATTATTCCGTCCGCATAGCCGCGAATCCGATCGTATTATACGTAAGAAGGAGAGCCGTTCGCGTGGATTCCTGCGCCATTCGTGTTCTTCGACATCTAACGGTGAGTCGCGGCTGTTCATGTCCGTCGTTAATATCTTCCCCATTAATCCGGAGATGACAGAGCGAAATTAATACCGAGTCATGCGTGCGATCAACGCCCGTTGAGGGCGCTTCAATCGAATTGAGAGTGAAATGAAATTTAATACGGAGTCAATCGGGTGAATGGTGTTAGCCGGTGGAGCGATTAGAAATTCGAAAACTCGTGTTACGAGTATGGATATTTTACGTACGCGTCAGCGAAGACGCAATCAGACCCTCTAAATTCCGAATTACACTGAATTTACGTCATATCGCCGTCATAAAGCAAGAGAGATAGTCACGGTCTGACGTGAACATGTGTCAGCGAGGCAGTAAGCGAGTGAAAGCGGCAGAAGCGAGCTTACGCGCCAACTTCCGGTTTGCAACCCCTTCGCCGGAGTTAGACTGGAAACAGCTTTCGGCATTGTCTTCCATCAAGTCGCTTGGCGTGCCGCTACTCGTTCCACCATAAACCTCCGTTTCTCTTTGCTTCCTGGTGGGCTGTATCCCCGTTTCTCTCTCTCTTGTACTGTTCCTATGGTAAATTGTATGTAGTGTAAAGGGGAAGACAGTTGCGCGAGGGTTATTGCTCGCCGAGTCTACGTCGCATTATGCTGCCCCGTTTCTCGCTTGCGCAGTCCGTTGTCTCATCAAACGGTAAGTGAAAAGCGTCGACACCTTCGCCTCTGTCACATTATTGTTCATTATGTGATCACAGCAGTGTCGAAATGTCATCCACACTAATCCGAATGATAAACCATGCGTTGAACGAGCAAGCCTAAGGTTAAATCCATGATAACGAGGACCAGTGGAGAAGTGCAATATGTCAAAAGCATCGAGAGTCTAATATGGCATCGATGGCAGGAAATAATCTTTGTCGTCGGGTGGAAACGATGAAAGCTCCTAATGCGAATAACACAATTCCCGTTCAAGCGTCACGAATAAATGCGGTCTGGTGTGCTCGGTCGTTTTTAGCGAAAGTTACCACACAGTTGAGTGGGCTCGGGCGCGGATTCCCCGCTGGGTCCACTTTGCCACATCAGGCAAAGTTTTAACTGCGGTAGTTACCGTGCCCGGTGAAACACACAGTTGAGGAAATCGACGAGGACGTGTACGAGGATAAGAGTCGTGCTCTGTTGAAAGTTTGGGTCGTGAGAGCATCAGGTAGCATCTGTTCTCGTTTTCTCTATCCCCTACGACCCCACGTGCAATACCATATTTCGCCAATATGCGGTGAAAATCGCATAAACATATGACTCGTATGAGCAACATACCGGAAATTTAATCAAAACATTATGCATCAAACATACATTGATGAAAAAGTTATTACACCCATCAACTTGATTGTACTAAACCTGGACGTCGTTTGGAAAAATTATGTTGAGGCCTTCGTCAAGTGAATATCAAAAACAGACACGTTGATTTAATTAAACATGTATCTGTCATCCCATGACCGTTGGTTTCATGCGAACCACCTTTAATCTCTTTGCCAATATCCAAAGCTTTAAATTTCTCATGTATTTATCTTTCTATTTATCTCTGTTTCCAGGGGTGACAGCATCTGTCCGGCTCTTCGGCATAGTGGAAGGTTTCGGTAGTTTCATGCAGGCCTGTAGATCAAAGCGATGCTTCAAGGCATCGGACAGGGTTTGCCGTGCGCTGATACCAATTGGTATTGAAGGTACACCGTCGCATGTCCCATCACGCGACTTCCACCTTGAAGATTCTTGTCACGTGATATTAAACACTGACGCGTTGGCTGGAGCGAACGCGATATCGATGATGGCAGGTCGTGTTTGGGAGCGTCGAGAGCGAGCTCCCCATTTACCTCGGACCGTGAAGATACCTCGGCGAATACACAACCGCACCACACGCGTAAATGTACAGAGTGTGCGAAGAGTGGAGAGAAGAGAGCCAAGATGCGAACGCCGACGAGACGAGATCCGAGAGATGGAAGATGGAAGATGCAAGAGATCCCATGCGAATGAGACGGGTCTGGTGTTGGCCAAGAGGAGAATGGGCGGACGGCAGTCCGCGCGAGAGCTTCGAGGCTTGTTAGCGTGATGCGAAGCTTGTGATCTGCACACCAGCCGCGCCACGCCACGTTCATCTCCCCCAATGCGACCGAGCGGCCACCGCTAACCGATCATTGCTATTTCATGCTGCGATACTATACACACACCATGGTCCCTGCCTTTAACGCTTTCCATTTCCGGACCCATGGCTTCCACCGTCCACGAATAGTGGTATAAAATTTGTATACGTTTGTCAGGCATCGTCCATCGATTGGTCACTTCTATTCAGACACCAATTGGCTTGAAAGAGATAAAAGGAAGGAGACACGGAGGCCGCGTCATTGTACGAGCGGCCCTTTCCCTTTTCCAGCTACCGCAGTGCTACAGGACGATAGCGTGTGTGCCTTCAGCTCTGCGGTCTTCAATCTTCCCCTTTTCTCTCGTCCGCGAGACCCACAAGACACCAACGACCGGTCGGAGTCGCACATACACGAGCCCGGAAGGAATCGTTTCTAAGGATTCACGTGTCACGGTATATGCCGTGACTCAAATTTATTTCCTTGGACAGAGGCTCTCGTGGGGAGACTCTCGACTCTCGGGACGCGGTACTCAACGAAACCGCAGAAAGACTCGGGAAGACAGGTGTCAGACGGTCAATAAAATTCTATAGCGTCTACCTGTTATTATTGCTGTTACTTTCGGTGTTTCACGTCGAGTCAATGTGGAACGCCGGGAATGGGGAGTGCGGACGGTTACTCGCAACGTACACGTCGAGTGCGCGCGAACGAGAGAAGAATGGAATTCTCATTTCCCTGCCGAAGGTCGCGAAGGGCTTAAAACCCAGGGCTTTTTTGTTTCGCTCAATATCCTCAGCGTCGCTAGTTGCGGATGTCCCATTCGACGGAGATGAGCCTCCCGTTGCCATTGCCGTTGCCTCCGGAGCGTATTTCGCTCCGGGCTAAACGTATGCCGAGAGCGCGGATGCTTCACGTTTACAGGCTCCCGTGCATTGTTCCTTATCCTGGCGTGTCTCGAGTAGGGAGACAATATTTGCAGGCAATAATGAAGGTCTAACGTCCGGAGCGAGGTTGGGTACATACGAGATGCTCGCGTGTGTACACAGCGTTTATCATTTTTCCAGACGGTGGCGGCAGCGGCCGGGCGAGCGGCTCAGGCTATTCACTCGAGTGGGCCTCGACTCTTGTTTCACGGTCCTCCCCGCGCGCCTCGTGCTTGTGTTGGCGCGTAAAAGCTCTCGCTCTTTCCCTCTCGAGCCTCTCGCTCACGCCTCAGGGTGTAAATAAGCAGTCGTCGAGATTACACTTGATCACAGGGAGCTCGAGCTAGCGGCCAGCGCGGTCGTCTTATTGCTGCCGACAAAGTTGCGGGAGTGCATCGAAACGGAGTGCGAAACCAAGGTCAGATTTGATAGGGGCCCTACACTCTCACAGACTTACGAGCTCGACGATATCTCGACGCTCACAATGGCCATCCGCCCGGCCCGAGATCGGAAATCCGTGAGACTTGCACACCACTCTTTCTCTCCTCGGTATCATAAAACCTCGGGGAAGATTGTTTAGTATGTAACGAGAGCAAATAGAGTAGCGGCTTGTTACAATAACCGCAACCTCCGCATCCCGATCAACCTCGCCCATCTCCTGCAGCCACTCTGACCATCCGGAATTTTATTCCTCGTGCGCAAACCGATGTTTATACTCTGTCGAATGAAAAAAAAAAAAAAAAACAAAAAGGTTCCGGCACGTGTATTGTTTGCCAAACATCGCTTGAGTATCGCCCCGCATAAAATAAGGAGTGCGCGGAGTGGGGCTCTCTTCGGGAAGAGGTGCGGAATATGGGAGGATGAAGCACTGCGATATAACATTTCAACACGCTATTGAGTATTCCGGTTCTATGCATCGAGTCGGTCGTGATAAATTACTGTGTTCACAAGATGCAGAGTATCCAACGGCGTTGTTTGTCGGTTAGTAGAGACACGCTTCTCTTTTCTTCCGCTTCTAGATAAATTAGTTTATTTTCCTGGTTGCAATAAACCGACGTGCGAATTGCACGAGTCAGCGTGCGAAACTGCCTCCGGGGCACAATGATTTTCTATTAAATTGAGAATGATGAAAAGGTGCAAATTTGCGCGCCAAATCCCTACTAATTCTGTGGATTTGTGAAATTTATTACATGTGTGTACTTAGGTACACGTACATACACATAACCTCGACTTATTTCTTGATCACTTTTCCTAATGTTACAGATAATTTCAAGTATACCGACATGAGAATGTTGAAAACAAACGTTCCTCTGAGCGACAGAATTTTTTTCGAAATATCCCTCGAACAAGTCGAACAAGAGCCTGGGCTTTTATTCGCTGCGCAATAAAAAGTGTTTGTTTGCTGTTCGTCATATTTCTTAGCGGTTGTTAGTATACATTTCGAAAACAGAAATCTCGTTCGAGCTTTCAACGCGTGATAAGAAATTCTCAAAGGTACGTCTTTTCGAATCTCGGCCGAAAAGGTAGAACTTTATTTAGTTTTAAAACGTTGAGTGCTCGGGCGTTCGTGGGTCGGTGATTTTTTGGCGAGACAGACTGAAAAGAGTGCGGTACGCATGCATATATTCCGAGGACGCTTTGGCAGCACTAAAGTTCCACTTAAGTACCTCGAACGTCTTTCCTCGACTTTCAAGTATTCAAGGGTAGGAGGTAGAAGGCTTTTACGTCTACCAAGACGACACGGCAGCTTGACTCCGTCAGGTGTCGATATCGATTATGTAGTAAATTATTGACTGGCTAGACTGAGGGAAGCACTCTGCAAGCTCACTTTCCATTTCCCTTTGAGTCGAGCGAAGCAAACTCGGTATATACTCCCCGAGGAAAAGGTACACGTAGATCCGATACCTGATGTACGCATGAGATGAATTCGAAAGGCGATAGCTCTCCGGAGTTAGCTTGTTTAATGTCAGCAACCTACGACTATTCCGTCTCCTTCGCTTCGGTAACCGGCTATGACGAGGATGTCGGCTTTTCTCAACTCCGAGTAGTCGCACGGTCCGCACGACATTCCGAGTAATGCGAACCGCAAGCGCAAACAGAACTAGCGGGTTGGTTGCGCGGGTACAACACGCGACGCAGAGAGACATATCCACGGGGAGCTTTGGAGCTTCCGATGTAGACCACCGGTGGCAAGTCTGGCAATACACAGTCGATGATACGAGTGTGGGTGGGCTCTGACTCTCGTACCTAATCTCTAAGCCAAATCTGTACATAACTCCGACTGTGTGCTTACCGAAATTTCACCGAGCCGTACAGTCGCGATAGTAGGGCTCAAGCCAGAGGAAAACGACTCTATTTAGTGCCGTTAGATTATACTTCCCCCTAGTGAAAATTCAATCTGCATACTGCCAAGACACAGCATATACGATAAAACTGAACATCACAACGATTTAACTTGGAGCTTTCAAGTTTCAGCAGTTTCACATGCTACTAATTATCGTTCTATCGAATGGCAACCCAAGCTGAGCATAGAACTTGGATGATATCGCTGATATATCGTAACTCTATCTTGATTTTTAAAATGAATTCTCAACGAATTCTGTGACACGGCAAAAACTCGGGGAAAATGAAGCTCACGAAAAAAATAAAATACGTAACTCTGACTGTGTGCTCACCGAAATTTCACCGAGCCGTACAGTCGCGATAGTAGGGCTCAAGCCAGAGGAAAACGACTCTATTTAGTACCGTTAGATTATACTTCCCCCTAGTGAAAATTCAATCTGCATACTGCCAAGACACAGCATATACGATAAAACTGAACATCACAACGATTTAACTTGGAGCTTTCAAGTTTCAGCAGTTTCACATGCTGCTAATTATCGTTCTATCGAATGGCAACCCAAGCGGAGCATAGAACTTGGTTGATATCGCTGATATATCGTAACTCTATCTTGATTTTTAATACCCAAGATAGGAATCTTTATTGAAATAATGTTAAATAATCGCACGGCAACTGCTGAGCAGCAGAAATTTTTTTTAAAATTCTCAACGAATTCTGTGACACGGCAAAAACTCGGGGAAAATGAAGCTCACAAAAAAAAAGAAAATAGTTTTTCCGTGCTTTCGTGCAAATGCGTTACAGTAGTGCATTAGGATAAGTGGCCGGGGACAACACTCCAGGTGGGCTTTAAGGTACAGAATGGAAAATTAGAGGAGAGAGGATGGACCATGTGCGTTTTGAAAAATACAAAAGAAAATACAACATACTAATGATATTTTGTTGTTTCGCTTTTTTTGCTACTTCCACAAAGTAGTAGCTTTGCGGTTTCACGCTTTTCACATTACCATCCCTGAAATAATTAAAAGTTCATAATGTTTTTTGTCCTGCAGGTAGAAAATTCATAAATATGCCATTATTCTCCACAGTTCAAAGCTGGATACACAAAAAAATTGCCCTATATATATAATAAATGCGCACTCTTGTACTTATCTGAAAGAGCCTTTCTAAGTATATCCAAAAGGCAACGGTGAATGCCGTAGAACATCTTGATATTAAATGAATTACCCGCTATTTATCCCTTTGTGAATGGAAACCTTGAGCACCCTTCTCCATCAAAGTCCCCAATGATGACAAGCCGTGTTTCTTGGACCAGTTTTCAGCTTATTCAATATTGCACGAGTCTGAGACGCGCTTATTTCATTTTATGTACAATTTGTCACGGGGACGGTTACGATCTGTGTCTGATATTGCTAAATTCGTGTCTTTTGAAAATTTTCCATAATTCGTCTCGAGACATTACCTTGTCTAGACTCGATGTTAATGCAATTATCATTATTATATTTCATTTATTCAAACGAGACGGTTTGATAATGACTCTTCCAAAATATCTTAGAGTTTTTCGCGTCGCCAATGTGCAAACGTTCATGTACGAATTGGACTTTTAAATGCTCTCAATATGAATTGCAGATTGCTCCTCGAATGCACATACATGGCAGATGCACCGGAGAATCCTTATGAATGGTTTGATGTTTCTCTTTGCTTTTGTTTCACTCGGTAGGCCCGACCATGCGGAATTAATTCGAACTCTGATCAGGCAACATATGTCTGTGTTCACACACCCAACAGCAGCGGCGCATCAACAGTGGCACACTTGGAATGCCGTTCGACCTCCCATATGGAATACACGCATGTATAACAGTGTTCGGTGTCTACACATATGTACGGACTTAGCGAGAACGCTCTCCACGTTTTCGAGGTAACGCGCGACTGCACGCGTTCGCGCGTTGCTAGGCAAGGAATTAAATTATCGATTTCTGTATGCTCACCTCTAATCATCCGCCTCACCCCATTCAGCAGCATCATATTATTGCTACTTTGGTGTGAATAATTGAAGGCTCCTTAGTGGTTTCCGCACGCCTAGCATTTGCAATTCATCAGAGCGATCGTTCATTTGAACAAATCGCGATCGTATTTTGTTGTGTTAAAAAAAAAAATTGATAAACCAATCAATCGCATAATTGATGATATAAATTTAAATAATATACACTGGGCATGGGAACGTCAGTCCATTTGAAAAAATGATTCACAATCGTTTTTCGTTGGGTTGAAAAAAAAAAGGAATTGAAAAACCAATTAATCGCGTAATTGATAATACAAATTTGAATAATATCCACTGGGCATGAGAATGTCAGTCGATATTGATATTGGTATCACAAAGCAACAATTTTTTCGTTGCCGGAGAAATGTGAGAAAAAGTATCCTAAACATTCTATTTGTTTATTCAGTGAAAATCCGTAAAGGTCTTTGATTTATAGCCAGTGGAATTTTGATCATAGATACGAACTTAGTTTTTTTGATACTTTTGACAAACGTCTTTGATCTAGTAGTTGAAAATCTGTGACTAAATTTCTCGCAAATAGGAATGCTGATTTTCTCTGGGCACATGTTATGAGAAAGTAGCTTTTCATACGTACTTACGTACGTTTAAGGGTTGGTTACCGATATGGGAGATACGTCAGCATAAAAAAAAAAACCTGAAGAGTATTTTTATATCGGAGAGTCAAAATGACATTCGCGATCAAACTACCTCCCACTTTTCAAGACCCCAACCCTTCTCCCCACCTTGCAACATCGTGAATCTGTCCAAGTTTAGGGAACCACGTCCACGTGACAGGCATTACACATTCCTCCACTTTATTCACACCAATAAGATCTTGCGCTCGTTTGAATGATGAGAGGGTTAAGCGCGACAGGTGTTCTTAATAGATCTAAGGAGTATTTTTATTTGTCACGGGGTTTGGGACGAGAAGTGACAGGATATCGATTTTCAAGTAAGCCCAATTCAGCATCGGCTATGAGAACGAGTATAAAACTCCTCCGGAGTTTCCGAGAAAACTCCTCTGAGCTGCCAACTTTATTCGTTTCCTCTCGGAGTCTCGTGGCACTATTCGCGCAGGTTTCACGACCCGGCACGACGGAGACGAGTAGCTGTTCGGGCGGATTCACGGCCGTCTTGCAAAAGGAGGAAAAAGCAAAAGCTCCGCGTGACAGAGATAAAAAGAGAAATACACGCGAACCGGAAAGAGAAAAGAAAGACGAGAAAAACCAACGCGAAACTCATTTAGTGAATATTACTTTTCTGGGAACTCCAACAAGGATATTAGGCCCGGGGGTTTTCATGCTTGATCCGCGAGCAAATAGGAGTACAAGTGGCCAAATTTGGGGTCATTGCGCTGTACTGCATTGTACTTTATGCGTAGACATTTTAGGCCTCAGTATATTACACCCTGTGGCAGCTTCACAGTGCAAAGGTAACGTTTTCTATTCAAATGGCTATCACATAATTAAATATTTGTTAATTAGAAAAAAACACTAGTAATTATTGATTAATTTTTTTTTATTTCTAATACACAAATACTGGCAGAGTTGTAAACAAATGTATAAAATGTCATAATAATGTTGTCAACTGACCTTAAAAAAATGGCTTCATTTACAAAATGTGAAGTGCAGAGGGGAATTTTAATTGGATATATCAGAGTTTTATCTTTATTATCATTTTTTCTATTTATATCAAACCGGCTATTAATACGAAATACATTGTCAACAAAAATAGTTTTGGTAATTGATTAGCGATTCACATATTAATTTTCGAACACATAAATACCGACATAGATAAATGAATAAATAAATAATTGTGGCTTTGATATAACGAAGAAAAAATTAATTGCAGGGAATTAATTAAAACGACAACAATACACAAGCCTCCGTATAATAGTTCCCCTGAAACTGAAGAGTGGATGCCCGTAGAATTGAACCAAAGCTGGCATCACGTGGCTTTTATAAGCAACCAGTGACCCAACTACGGGTTCTTTGGTCTTCCTTAAGACAATAGCCGGCGGAGAAAAAGGATCTCAGAAAGAATTCACGAAAACGGTATTTTTATAAATTGCACAATGATAAAATTATTAAAAGGTCAACCTGTACCGGCGGAGTGAAAGCTCACGGAATTTCTAAAGCCTTTTCACAGTATGAACTTCTCTTTGAACTTAATTTTCCGCATTTACTCGAACTTCCGCTATAAATTAAGTGAGTATATATTTACATCCTCTTCATTTGCCGACAACCTTGCTGCAGTGAACTATTTCCCAAATTTGTGTGTCTGTTTTTTTTTTTATTCTGTCACAAGCAATTTTTATTGACTTCACAGAGATGCAGGCTTGTCACAGACATTTCATCCTACCGACAAAATCAGCAAAAGCCAGAGTGAATGCGAAGCGATTCGTGGGTCGTTCGCGCGGCGAACGGGTGTACCAGGGAGCGCACACGGCGAGCAGCTATTTTGCGTTCACGCATCGTAGGATGATGGTGGCTGTGCGAGCAACGCAATTTTACGGTCTGTCGGGACGAGCGCCGGAGGACGTCGCTGCTTCTGACGAAAACACCTACTTTTTCTCTCGTGTATTCTCTCCGTCTCCTATTTCGCAGTCTCTCTCGTCCTCGCGCGGTCGTCCCGCATGTTTTACCACCGCCAAACCGCCTTGGCGAACGAAATTAGAAAATAAAAAAAATAAAAAAACAGCGCGGAGGGACACGGGAAAATAGAGGAGTAAAGAGGAGACGAGAACATCAAGGGAGCGACGTGAAAGTGCGCGACCCGGCGGTGATAATTAACCTTGGCCACATGATTATATTTTCGTTACAGAAACACGCGCGCGTAGCACACGAGGTTACACGCTTGTAATAAATGCCCATTAAACAAAAAAAAACGCATAGTTTATCACAGCACAGCTTATTTCGTAATGATATCCAGTTGTGATTATGAAAATAGTGAGTAAACATTTGAATAATTGCAGGAAATATTCACTTACCCTCGAATACTGGACGAAACGATAGGAAAGAAAAAATGATAGATCACCCCTTCATTACTATCACAATAAACTATGTTTATCCAATTATTCAAAAAGATTATCGTTAAATTTAATTTAAAATTGAGACTTTCCAGCCACTCGAAACATATCGTGATTGCAAATCGTGTCGTTACCTAAAAAAAAATCGTGCACACCTCCGGTTTCATAACAGTGAACTGAAAAGCTGGATATGTAACGTAGCGGTAACGTTGGTGCGAATAATCCAATTAAATTTCGCGCTGCCCTGTATTCGTGCGAACCATAATATAATCTCGCCGATCGGAGGGGATAAACGTACGCACACCGCAGCGGGCCTCGCTGGCCCGGCTGAGCCTGTCAGTTAAAGTTAACCAGTTGTGAATAATACGAGCCGATAAGTTAGCACCTTGTGCAGGCCTTGTTGAGTCCTCACCCGAGCCTCTGGTTCGCGAGACGCCGCCGCCGATGGTCTCAAGGCAATGGCTGAGCGGCCCCGCTGCTGCCAAAGCTATATTGTTCCTGGTAGCAGGTATGTATACCGCGCTTGTGCCGAGCTCGCCAGTGAAGAGCAGGTTCCGTCGTAAATTCAAAAAGCTATTAAGAGCCGCGCGCGCGGTTTGCAGTTAGCGCGCTGCGAACTGCACAACAAAGAGGTATCGAGCAGTGAGCTACTCGAGAGGCCAGTGAATATACCTGCCGAAGAGAACGATAAATTATTCGAACGCATAAATCCCAGCACTTTAATTATTCCCTGACTCATCAAGTTAATTGGGCCGCAATCCCCAAGACAGCGTTGCCCTCGTAAAGACAATAAACTTCTAATCGTTTTATCTCTCTCTGTCTTTGTATTATTTTCTTTCTCCATTTATAATACGGTCGCACAGTGTACAGTGAGTGTCAGTGTACTCGGGAATCGCAACGCGTGCGAGAGATTTCATCGACCACGATAAAACACTGCGCGCTCTCACGCATGAATGAATGCCTCGGATAATCGTATGAAACATATTGAATGCCTGTAGAATTTTCAATGAGTTTCGAGTGATAAATATTTCGCAGTGACGTGTATAAAGCTCAATTTTCACTGCCCTTTCGCTTTTCAAGCTCGTTGTCGATTCATCGCTGAATACACGTTACAGAGCATCGAGTGCAAAGTATCAATATTTAACGGAGTGCTCTTCTGACTTATGCATCGCATAACAAAATCGTCGTGCAATATTTATCACCACTTGCCATATTCAACCCGAGGCGCACGTACGGAAGAGGTGGTTTTATACAATAGGCGTCAGTGTTAATCACCGAGAGAAACAAACATTTTCAAACGAATTTTTCAATAAGCAAAAATATGTTGTTGTTTTATTTATAACAATAGAATGATGTACAGGGAAAAATGCAGATTGTTCGTTCATTCACGAATTTGATAAAGTATTCAATAGGAAAAAATCTGGTCACTTTTATCTTTGGTGGCGCTACAGTCCTTAAATATTGCTATTAAAAAAAAAAAACCTTATTTTCAAATTCTAATTATTTCACGAGACAAGTTTTACAGATTCGTAAATAATCGTAGGGAAAATGAGGGGAAAGCCCTAGATATTTTCCAGATACCTTTAAATGCGCACAGCTATTAAACAATAAATAAAGCGATACTTTTATTTATATTCACAATCACTTGCATTTAGCGCCGCGAAAAATATACATCACGTTCAGTGTCACGCCGTTCGGTCGAACTATATCAAACGAATTATACGTACACCACGGTAGCAGCGAATTTTTTAATAAGCGAAAATTTGTTGTTATTTTATTTATAACAATAGAATCATGTACAGGGAAAAATGCAGATTGTTCATTTATCCACAAATTTGATAAAGTATTCGATAGGAAAAAATTTAGTCACTTTTATCTTTGGTGGCGCTACAGTCCTTAACTATTGTTATTAAAAAAAAAACCTTTTTTTCAATTTCTAATTATTTCACGAGACAAGTTTTACAGATTCGTAAATAATCGTAGGGAAAATGAGGGGAAAGCCGTAGACATTTTCCAGATACCTTTAAATGCGCACAGCTATTAAACAATAAATAAAGCGATACTTTTATTTATATTCACAATCACTTGCATTTAGCGCCGCGAAAAATATACGTCACGTTCAGTGTCACGCCGTTCGGTCGAATAGTGGAGCCGAGAGGTCGCACTATATCAAGCGAATTATACGTAGACCGCGGTAGCAGCTAAAGCACAGCGTGTCGAGTGAGGGAATTACAGCGGGGCTCGAAAAGTGAGGCTGTAAAAAACGAAGAGAGATAGACTGTATTAAAAGTCATCGTTATCGCATTCGTATTATCCTACGGGTTGGAAAATCCGCAGTGAGGCCGGTTAAACGAGCGTACGAGCTTCACCTCTAGCCGCGCATACTAAAAAAATCCAACGCCGCCACACACACACACAAACAGCCTTCAGTGTTTTCACGATAGCGTGACGCGGGGGTTGGCCGCGCTGGCGGCTTTAGCTCGTCGTTATCTTTCCGCATGTAGCTTGGCACACACGTTGGTGGACAGGTCGTGTTACTGGCGACGCGAAAAATTGCTACAACGTTGAAGAGAGAGAGAGAGAGAGAGAGAGAGGGAGAAGCGGCCAGTGGCAGTTCGCTCTGCTAGGCATGCCTAGCGTTGGATGCTCCGGGCTACGCAACGACTATACGGCCAATTTACTTTCCCAACTAAGCGGCCCACCGGTATCCTCCTCCTTGCGGTTCTAGGGCGACACACGTATCAAAAGCGACGGTGTGACCTTCGCCCGGGCCTCGGGTTGGAGAAGAATGCGAAGAATAAGAGCGAGAGAAGACGTAACCTTCGAAATATGCGTGGAGAGGAGAGTGCGGGCGTAACTGTGGCTCGCCGTCGGACCTTATATATCCCCTCGGAGCTTAACCGTCGAGATGCTACTCTTTTTCTTTTATATTCCCCCCCCCTCTCCCGAACACCGAGACGAGATATCTCTTTCGTTTCTTCTCTCGCTAGAGAATCTTCGAGGAAAGAGAATGAAGCGACGGGTGGGACGGCGATAAATATCGGAAAGAGATTCGAAGAAGTCCCTGTATTGCCAGCGAGAGGCTCGTGAGGCTTAAAAAATTTCGCGAGCCTCCTTCGCGTCGGTAGACTGCGAGGACGGAGCCCGCGGGTTCGAAGCGATGCCCCGAACCGTCGGGGGATGCTTAGAATAAACTAGCTCCGGAATCGAATTAAGCCGAGACGAATCTTATGGGAGCCCTTGGCTCTGCTCTCCCCGAATGGCACATCCGAAACGAAGAAACAGGAGCGGACCTTTTCTGTCGCAAGAACGAGGAACGAGGGACCGACGAATCAATTATAAATCGTAACGGGCGCTTTCTTTTCATTTATTTGCATTAATTCGCTAAGTATTTTATGGAAATGGGCGCCTGTGTGTGAAATAAGGTGGACACGGCGAGAGCCCCGATAAATGGCGGAAAGGAATGCTTAATATAAGAAAATCGTTGGAAGTGCGTTATAAAAAAGTTATGAAAGTGAAAAGCTGCTTGACCCCGCATGAAAGGCCATTCGACGGTCTGCTAGAGGGTCGGTAAACCGCATGGCCTCCTCTCCCGAGACCATAATGTTATTTCCCTCTGTGCACACACGGCGACCCGGCGTCGAGCTACTGTACACCGGACAAGCCGAAAAATACGGTCCCACATGTGGCAATAACGTCAATCACGCCCAACCGCACGGTCCATCGTTCCTTCCAACGGCGCCCCAACTCCGACATCACTGAAGATATTCCTCGTTATATTACCGATTTTGTCATTATTTAGCACACTTTAAAGGCACTCTCATGGATATCCGCGGCAGCGCTACCATTCTGATTGGATTTACTATTTTCATCGCTCAGACTTGTCATTGTACACGGACAGATGTCTATCACCATCATAAATCGCGCCGACGAGACGAAATATCAAATGGCAATACTCCAGCTGTCAATATTCAGTGATTAGAACGAAAAATAATAACAAAAATATACGAACCGCACAGGCTTTCAAATGCGACGGGAAATTTTGTTGTGATTTTTCAGAGGTTAAATTGCGTTCGGTAAAAAAAAGAAAAATTCACCGCGTCTTGAGTTCAGCTACCGATTTTTAGTAAATATTCAAATTCATGTTAACCATATTGGAAATAAAGTAATAAAGAGTCGATAGTGGCTGTTACAAATATTAAGAGGCGTAGAACACGAAAAATCGAAAAATCGTCGTAACTATTTCAGTGGGAGAAGGCGAAAGAGGAAGTGACGCGAGGAGAACCCGAAATTCGATCGCGAGAGAGAGAGAGAGAGAGAAAGAGAAAGAGGAAGAGAGAGAAAGAGAAAGAGGAAGAGAAAGGAAGCCCGGCTGCTGGACCGTTCGGGATGGGGAACAGAAGCGAAGCACACACACCGGGTTTTACAGTTTCTACGGTTGAACGGCGATGTCCAACAAGCCAGGGGCCGTTCGGCACCATCGGCACCGCCGTTATGCTACGAGGAGGAGAACCTAGTGGTGTTTCTGGGGAGCTGGTGTAGAGCGAGGGTAGAGTAGCCGATGAGCGTCGAGGCGTCTGGGCGTCCGGTTGCCCGAATCAAACCGCGCGCACGGCGTTCGGTTCGCTCGACCGCTCTTTCGTATCCCACCCGCCGGCTATGTATTAAGGGCGAGTGTGAACGACGTGAAATGAATTCCTATGCAAAGTTGGACGATGCGAGGCTGTGGGAGCTCCCGCTGTTGCTCCCGCTCTCTGGACCACGCAGAATCCCTCTATCTATCTCTCTCGTTTATTTTTTATTTTTATTTTTCACTCTTTCTCTCTGTGGCTGAACGCTGCTGGTCTCATTAACGGACCTCGTTTGTTTTACAGTGCCGCTAGGACACGCCCTCGTTCGCGCACACGTCATTCTCCTCTCTCTCTCTCTCTCTCGCGTTTTTTTTTATTCGTACTCTATGTCGGCAGTTACTCTTCCCTGTACCGATTTACCGGAGTCCTTGTTGATCTCACCTTGTTCTCAACTTTCGATCTACCGATGATGGAACGGCCCCTTTCGTGGCCTGTGGAGTGGCCCACGTAGCACCGAGAGCATCGTCCTCGGAACTTTGGGAGCCCATATAACCGGCGAGCAGAGCCAACGGCATAAGTATCTCCCGTTCCCCGTTCTTTCTCCGGGCGGCATACATATTCATGGCGTCATTACCGCCCCATGATCCATGGCAGTGCTAAACGTTTCTGCCGCTGCGAGCTCTCTCGCGAGAGAATCATGCTCTCCACCCTACCGCCACCTCTTCCCAGTCTGTCTGTCTGTCTGTCCGCCCTGCCGCCTGCCTCCAGCCTCCTTCCTCCTCCGCGGCTGATTATACCAGCACTCTTTCTCTTTCTACCCCTATCCTTTTGATCCTTCATCGCTCACAGCTCCACTCGACGCTCCTTTGCTCCAGCTACGCGCCACGCGTTAACGCATTCTCCTTGCCCCGTGAAGCCTTCTGTCTCTACCATTTTTTGTACTAGAATACCCACAAAATTGGTATTTAAGATCGTCTGGACTTGACAGCCACTGTTTTTAATTATATGTTTTTGTATTAATAGCCTTTACCCCACCCCCCGTTATTCTGAAACGTCGCCGCAGTTTTTAGAATACCGTGAAGATGTCAGAATTGAAAATTATCTGCACGGTAAATACTGATTTTGGTGAATTCCAGGGAGATTCGTCGCCGAAAATTCATTTTTATTTCGTAACGTCAATAACTTCGTCAATATTAACAAAATTCAACTGAGTATCTCCGAGAAGCATAAGGTTTATCTGAAATAATTTATAAGAGGAAACACAAATTGGAAAATTGAGCAAAGTGCCTGCCAAGAAGGTCCATCTGAAAATTTGTTGGAACGAAGAGAGATGATCCCAAAAATGGTAACTGTCATTCGAAAAAATGCCAAAACTGGATAAGGTGTCGTAAAAAAGAAGGCAAATGAATTTTGTCAATTACAATTTCATTGTTGACGTTAGCACTGTGAACAAATGGTTCGTTTGTGAAAAACAATGGTAGTAAAATGTACGGACATATTTCACTTAGTATTCATGGTTTCAGGAGCTAATGAAGATTAACGATCGCGCGCCTGGAATAAAAGAGCATTGTAACGAATTTGCGTTAATAATTAAACGAAATCGTAACGCGAGTTGTAGCGATGAATGGTGCACGAGTAACGCCGTCTATTCGAAATGGACAATTTTATCCGTTCAAGCAGCGCTAATTTGCCGTTGAAGGTTCGCGCAAGGAATCATTTATTTTCATACCCATCTCGACTGAGTTTATCGGCCGCGGAACCTAGCGTTTTTCACTTGCAATATGAATTTAAGTTTCGAGTTCGGCGCTGTGTTGTTCTCGTTTCATAGCTCCATTCGGATCTCGAGCACCGCGCAACAACCTCTTTCAGTTTCATGGTTTATTATACGGGGAGCCGAGGGAACGAGGTAGAGACGTCGATACGGAAGACTGGATGACAAATTGGCCGATAACCAGGGAGGAGCAATGGCGACCGAGCGCGAGATCCTCCGAAGAAGTTTAGTCGAGGGTGATAACGATGCGCGGGGGCGGAGGGGTGCCGGTAAGTACCCCTTTCGCCAAGACGAACTCTCGACACTCCGAGTCTCGCAGGATTCTCGAGGTTCGGGGAGTATTTGTAGTCGTAACAGTTGGTGGTAGGGGCGAGACTCACGCAACTCCGGAGCAGATAAGTTTGCTGCGATGAGAGCGAGAGGGCTGCAGGATTAATCATGCGGGTGATAAGATTATATTGCGCGGGAGACGACGATCAAGGGGGGGGGGGGGAGGAGCGGAGGAGGGGGCCGAGTGAGTAACAGGAGAAGTAATTCCATTCCCGAGAATTCCCCCTTCATTTTCCTCATTTTTGTTGCCCGAATATCCGTCCGGATATTTTGTCATGGATAATTGATTCCCGGATTCTGCGCGCGTCATCTGATATCAAAGAAGCCTGGAAGCGTCGTTATTTAAAAAAAACCACGCGTCTCTTTATTCGCTACAAGATATTGCGTGAAAGTATTTCTACGATGCACTTCGATAAGCAGAAAAGTACGAGTAATACGATATTTCAGGGAAAAATCTGTCACCGATGGGATCGAGATATTTACTGCTGCCTGTAGGTATTTGTTAGTGCCAGATTTTTTTTTTTTCTTCAAATACAATTGTAACGATGTCATAATTTATGAAATATCTGATAAAATAGGTAAAGCCATGAAGAAAACTACAATAATAATAATAATGTTAGTTATGCTAATGGATGACGTTTTGTTGTTTATGTAAATAGACATAAACGTAACGTATGACAAATTTTTCTGTAAAAGCTTTGCATCGTCATGCAACGAGCACTATGATCCAGATATAGTATGAATACATATATATATTAGGGTGTGCCATTTTTGGGCAATTTTTTTTTTTCGACTCAGAAACAGGTTGTATACTTTCAGGAAGGTAAAATAAGAAGCCTGTAAAAATTTGAGCTCTTAATATTAATATTTAGATGCGCCTCATCGCGAATTTCTATTTCCCATTTAAATAACATGGGAAAAAAATTTTTTCATCTTTGGAATTTTATACGTTGGCAATGGCATATTGTTCGATGGAACGCAAAACATATTTTATAGAGAATCGCACGCTCTACAAAAAAGATGTCTTGCATTTTTTCGATAGACATAGCCATTCTGATGGTATTTGAGTTCAAAGTTCAAAATATACGAAAATTCATCTTTTTGTTAATATTATAGCGAAACTATTGACTCTGTTGAGAATCTTCGATCAACTTTTTTGTAGATTATTAAATTTACCATGAAAATTGTCTCATCCATGATTAATTAATATTTATTGTTAATTGTTCAATGCTGTAGAGACCTGTCTTCTGTCACGAAACTGATTCTAATGGGCTGATACTTATCATAAATAGTTACAAAAAAAATCGACAAAATACTCACGAAAAATATCTTTCGTTATTTCCATTAATAGTAAAAAAAAAATGTTTATGTTTATGTTAAAAATTAACAAAAAGATGAATTTTCGTATATTTTGAACTTTGAACTCAAATATCATCAGAATGGCTATGTCTATCGAAAAAATGCAAGACATCTTTTTTGTAGAGCGTGCGATTCTCTATAAAATATGTTTTGCGTTCCATCGAACAATATGGCATTGCCAACGTATAAAATTCCAAAGATGAAAAAATTTTTTTCCCATGTTATTTAAATGGGAAATAGAAATTCGCGATGAGGCGCATCTAAATATTAATATTAAGAGCTCAAATTTTTACAGGCTTCTTATTTTACCTTCCTGAAAGTATACAACCTGTTTCTGAGTCGAAAAAAAAAAATTGCCCAAAAATGGCACACCCTAATATATATATAAGTGAAAATTGTAGGGGCAATCCGATAATATTGAGAATGCCTCCGGCCATCATTACCGCGACGTCGCGCCACTCGATTTCCTCCTTCTGCTAATGAATCGTATTAACCAGTTGGTGGAGGTTTCCACCCATCAGTCCCAACATATTCGATATCCAATTATAGACGGGTTACGATAATTAGTTGTCACATGATGCCCAACGTGACGATCATACTTACGATCCCGTGACGTCTATTGATTTTGTAACGCTAATTGGGTATCCACTACCGGAGCGATCTATCGATTTACTTTTCAATAACCATATAAAGACATTTTTTATTCACAACCCGCACAAGGGACTTTACAAATGATTATTTTTCAATGCACTTTATCAAGCGAAGCTGGAAACCCTGGTACTCGAGTTTGGGATCGTCTCGTGTGTCAGGTCGGTATTGTAGATCGGTAAGTGTGTTTGTCTCGAGACGCTGCCGGGTTTCTCGATGATTTCGGTGAAAGCCTTTGCGAATGAGCGATGAGCCGCATTTCACTCGAATTTCTGTTGCACAGGAGGTTTGCTTGCATTCGGTAAATAATTCGGTACGAACTGTTGAGAAAGCATCAAATATATTTTCGAGGACTAATAACGAAAATGGATTTCACTTTCCCGTATTGTATCGAAGCTATATACGGGCTGATGGGGTCGGAGATACGAACCGAGGAAAATTGAACGGGGAGGAGAAGTTTGGATGCCGAAGAGTACAGCAGCCAAAGTCGAGAGAGAGAGAGAGAGAGAGGGTTTGCCGACGTGCAGGAGGCACTTAGCAACGCACAATGTCGGTGCGCTTGACATTCGACACTGGAATCGAGGCTTATCGGGGGAAACTCTGGTCGCGAGCGAGAGACTGGGAAGCACGAGCCCGGTTTACCGGTTATTTTTAGCGGAGAAACCCGATGCCATAAGTCATGGGGGGTTCGATGGTTGGTACGGGAGCATACGAGGCGCTGGTTACCACAGGGGTGCTGTAGCTTATTTTCGAAAGTCCCAGCGACGATGCACCCTCGCTCCCAAACCGAAACTGCTACCGCCACTACCACCACCACCACCACCATTCTTACTCGCAATGTACTACAATGAACATTTCTCATGCATTATTCAGGCACTCACTCGCACTCTCGATGTAACAGTTAATTCGGGATACTCCAAATAATTTCATACGTTTCACGAGGATGAATTGTATCGCGTTGAAAAGGGTGCGAGCGGCATAAACAAAAATCTACTCAATTCGAAGATGGATGCAAATTCGAAAAGGGGAAAAAGCATTCGAATTACCATATCGTTTATGAATATAGGATATTTTCTCACTCCCAGATATGGAGATCAACGACAATAGTCACAATAATTCGACATCCATGACGTACAAGCTTTTCAGAATTTTTCATCGTTTCTTTTCTTCCTCATAGAAGACTCTGATCTCAAAGAAAAAAGAGAAAAATTCTGTATTTTGATGCAAGCAAATTGAAGATATCACGGTAAACCAAAATTGCAGAGTTCACTGTGAGAAAAAAAAAAAATTCATCTTTAAAATGAAAATGAAGAAAACTCGTAGTGTGGTTCGTTCGAGGCGTAAGAACAGCACTGATCAAAGATGCCCATTTCTGTGTGACTCGAGGTTCATCCCCGCATTGACTACCCCGCACTATCGTGTGGAAAAACGTGATGCCGCATCAGCAGTTTTCTCAGTAGCAGCTCGAGGCACGAGGGACTTTGCGTTTTTTTTTTTTTTTCCTAACCCACGTGAAGACTCCTCGAAATATCTTCCAGGACGTGGTAACCTTGGAGAAACGTGTGGACCACCGCTTTATGTCACCCTTAACCTCTCCCACACTGCGAGCTCGCGTGAGTGCATCGGCAACTGTTTATTCTAACACGTAAAGTCGGGCATAAATCTCGTGAGTCGTTAAACTGCTCATAAAGATAATCAGCCGGGTGGACCGAATCGTTGATCCGTTTAGCGATACTAGTGCGAATGAAAGGCCATAACTGCCCCGCGAGAGGTAAAAGAGAAAGAGAAGCTGCGGAGAACGGGAGTAGAACGCGAAGGAGATTCACGGAGAAAAAACAACGTGAGGCGGAGAACGAAGAGGAGGAAAAAGAAGGCAGAGGTTACGAGGTATGGCTCGTCGCTGACACCGTCGCATCGCGGGGAGAACGAAGCACGACGAGGGTCCCCGGGTGTCTCGAGATTATCTCTTCCTTTCGATTTCTTTAAAAGCCGTTGGACGAGGGACCGCCGTAGCCGTCGTCGCGCCGTCGCTCCTTCTGCTGCTCCGCTGTGCTGGGTCGTGTCGAGCCAGGTAGATGAAAGAGGGACAGAGAGAGAGAGAGAGAGAGAGACGAAGGTTGTGTCGCGAAGGTTCTTCTAATGAGAGCGAGAAGGTAGGAATGAGAAAGGATGAAGAAGAAGAAGAAAGAAAGAAAAAAAAATCAACAACGAAGTGCTCTAAAAGAGTTCAGAGCACGCAGCCCTCGGAGCGACCCTATTATTGACTATATATACATCGTGCCAGCGGTGGTCCATAGGGTCGTGCACGCCTAACCATCGAACCACGATACAACAAAGTAAAAGACCCTTTAGCTGAAGAATGCGATAGATAAAATCGTGCAACCCTTGCAGCGTGCTCGCCTCCCACCCTCGTGTTCTCCTGATCCAAGCGGGCGAAGGGTTGACACACCGAGGAGGCCAACCGGTGCCTACCTATGGTTACCCTTACATCCATGCATTTAACTCCCCTCACGTTATTATTCCTCCTCGTGAACCTTCCACCACAATGAAAACTACAATTCACTCGTATTCGAACGGTACGATTTTGTCGCGTAAGGAAGTTCTCTGTGGTCTCTTCAGGGTAGCGAATGGGCGAGCGCGCGTATACGCGGCCGAATCTCTGTGTGCTCGTCGTTCACGAATCCGTGAGGTGGCCCATTCCGATAGGAGTTTCCAGACCGTACGCAGGGCATACCTATATACACACAGACAAAAGTTCGGGTGCCTTTTGCTGACGGTGCTATCTTGACATCTCTCTTCGTAACTCGTCCTTCCTTTACTCCATTCGGAGGGAATATGAGGATGTAGTAGTACCCGTGCTCTCCGTGTCTGCTTCAAACTTGTTCTATTAATCTCCCTAGCTATATATATAATTCTTGCTCGATATGAGGTATCCCCGGTCTCGTGGCGGCGGATCACTGCGTCGGATACATCGTGCGACAGTTTATTACTGGCTTTGAAGCTCCGTCGCGGCTTTTTCGTCGCCCGATCGAGGGTGTAAGACACATTTGGGTTTTTACCGATTAACTATGTGTTGTCAATGTAAAGTTTTTGACAGAGGTCCAAGCTGCGGTTCGTAGTTGAGGAAACCAACGATTTATCATCACACGTTACTCCGCAAGTGGATTTCAAACATTTCCTTCGCAAATATATATATGTCTTTTCATCGAATATTCATTACTGAAATTAATTAATTATTCACTAGAAATACAATTACTATTATTTTCATGATCTCGTGTATCATCGTAAATCACTCAAGGTTGTTGGCCTTGAAAATAAAGTAAAAAATGTTCGACTCAGCCGTACATCTTGCCACGTTCGAATAGCTTATGGAGTCACTTATACCTATAAGGGATTGTCGATTGTGTGAAATAAATCTCATTTCAAATGGGAGCTGATTTATGAAATTTAGTGCGCAGTGGAGATACTCAGGTATCAGGGGATCCGGTAATATGTGGTGTCGTAAAATGTGGCCAGCATTACTATTACCGGTTTATCGTATTTTCATTCGAGGGGTGCCGCTTTAAGTTTTCTATTCTTTGGCCTATAGTATGTGTACTCATATAACGCTGTTAAAACGCATTCCTGTGCAGCATTGTGTCGGCGGACTATAGCGAACAGGCCGCTGGTACAACCCCGGATTGCGCCGCACTTTCTCCCTCTCTCTCTCTCTCTGCCATCCGACAATACTTTAACGTTTAATACGGTTCTACCCGTCGGCAGAAGAGGGTAGGTTCCATTTGGGCTGACGGGTCCGCCATTGTGGTAACGCGCGTTCGCGGAATAGAAAGGGGACGCAAAGTGGTGTACGCGATGAGAGGGGCGGAGGGGTAACGCGTGCTCAGGCAATACCAAACGTATGAATCGCTCGAATTTGCTTTTAGGCGTTGCAAAGTACCTTTTAGTAGTGAAAAATAGAATAAAATGCGCACGGTTACAACCCCACGGTAATGTTGGTCTCTTGCTTTACAACTCGCCATTTACATGTCGGCCATACGATCCGGAAAGTAATGGAGGTGCCCCGATTAATCAATGTGTACGAACAGTCAAGTACCCCCGGAATCAAAATATCCTTTGTGCCTCACAATCGCGCGACATTACGCGGAGCAGCGCGCAATATTTTCACGGGGGTTGTGCCACCCTTCATTTTTTTTGTTAAATTTCAAAGCGGCCGCACAATATTGTCAGATTCAACTTAAAAAAATAACTCTCCTTCCCAGTCGCATTGTCCATAAATGGATGTACTAAATCGGGAATACGCAATCTTTTATTTATATCACTCATATTATCAAATTAAGTTGGGAGTCAAGCGTTCTCATCTTTTTTTTTTTTAATTCAATTACACTCACCAGAAAAACCATAGCTCGGGTATCAATAATTTCATCATTACATTGGAAAGAGAGAATATAATTTCACACTACAATTACATCCCAAAATACATTACATCCCAATTAAACAAAATTGTCGTAGAGAATATAATTTCACACTACAATTACATCCCAAAATACATTACATCCCAATTAAACAAAATTGTCGTATACGAATGAATTGGAATGATTGCACTAAAATTGTGACAAAACGCGAGGGATGGTCAGGAATGGCACAGTGGCCCGAGTCGATAAATCCTTCCTCTTCTCGATTCGCCCGACGGGCAGTATATATTAAGACCATTTGTAAAGTAGAGCAACGGTGTGTCTGCAGTTCATCGACTCGCGATGCTTCGCTCAACAGCACGGCGTTTTTTGTTTTGCCGTCTGGCAATTAAAAATAACGTGGCACGGGTACGTAACGTGAATGACGTACACGAAGTTATAGCGAGCGGGCAGAGAGCGCAAGAAGAGCCGAGATAGATCCCGGGGGCGGTGGCAGTAGCGAACTCAAGTAGTAACTATGGCATGTAGATGTAGGCTATACATACGACTCGGGAGCTAATTAGCGCCGACTGGGACATATTATTTGCCCGGAGTTATGGACAGGCCTTCCCAATGCGATCAATTATACAAGGCAAGCCGAACGGCGAGTTATATACGTGAGCGACGGAGAATCAGAGCGAGAGAGATACGTTATTGAGAGGCCGCGCCGAGCTCTCGCTGGACGTCGACGTAGTCGAGTCGCTGTACTCTGTTGCAGCCTGGACTCTGGGCTTATCCCAAGCGGACCATCACTGAACCCACTAAGCAATTAAGTAGCCTTATTAATAGGTTCTCGCCCGCGCGCACGCCAACTCCGCCTGCACAACGTTCTACTTCGTGTATACCCGTGACAGATACGTCTCAGGGGCAATTATCAGCCCTATGCTCTATCTCTACCTTCTTCGTTCTCCAGCGCTGGGCCCTCTTTTCTCTTCTCTTCGAGGAAAAAAAAAAAATAAAGCAGTTAAATATATCCTCGATACCAACCGCAATTTACACATCTGTCAATTATCCTGAAACTCGGTCCCGCAAATTTACATAGTATTATAAATAATATATTTACATTTCGCATATGCATAAGTTGATACGTGTATGGTAAGTGGAGAAAGAATAATGGCGGCTTTTTGCAGTTCATTTTTAGTTCCGATGAATTAATCTCAGCACTGGACTAATTACATTGGCCTCTCGGTACTCGGGACGAGTGGAGAAGTCGAGGAAAGTAAAAAACTATATATATATATATATGTGTGTGTATGCATACATGTGCCGGTATGTATATCTGCACATACAACAGCACCTCTCGCACACTCATTTGATTATAACGAGGCAGCTGCGAAAGCCTCGTAGAATTTCGGGTGTATACAGTATATATCGCATGCCAGAGTTGAAATTATGAAAAATTCCGGGTTAGCTGAGAGGAGGGAGCGAGATGGACAGAAAATGCGAGCAGAGTGTCCGGCTGGAAGGGCATGCGTCGAGCCGTCGAGAGCCGAGCAAACGAGGCGAAAGGAAAAATAGGAGACGAAATAATTTAAGCTCATGGAATAAATGGCAGCAGCATCCGGGTGGTCTTACTCTATTCCTCTCGTTCTGGTCCTGGGAAATACGGTAATCTCATGCATGCACGCGTGGGCTGTGTTGCTACATCAAGGTACCAGAGGTTGGGCCGCCGTCTGGTTTATTAACTTCCGTGGCTAGATGCTCCGCTTCCTCCTCTACCATTCCATTCAAAAATCCTTGATGTCGTATTCGAGATGTCGTGTCGTGGATTATAAATTCGTAGATAATTACAGAAAAATCGGGCACATATTGTGAGCTGCAAAAATTATTTTTCTAAACTACATTTACATTGTTCCACTCGGACAGAATATTTTTTTTATTACAATTTGTGAAGGGCAATGCGAGTTACATCTCGTTTGTAATATGAGTTTTTTTGCGTTATATTATTTTTACACGTTGAGCAATATTATGAATCACAATACTAAAAAGATTGCACTTGAAAAAAAAATTCCCTTCGTGAATTTCCACCCGTGAATGCGTTTTTCATTCATGAAGTACCAATGTTTAATTCATTCCACTGTTAGTCGAATTTTTTTCGGTATTTTTCAATTAAAATAATATAATTATGTCTAAAAATATTGCTGTTCCTCGCGATGCAACAAATGTGATACGTTGCCAGTTAAAAAGTGAAACAATTTCGTTTATTAATCAACTGACTATGCTCGATAAATTTTTAACTCAAATTAATTGTGAAAAAATTCACAGTCCCGGCTTCGAAGTGGAAATTCTCCAAATTCCGGACTGGTCAGCAATTTGTTAACAATTGCGCCCAAGTATACATGATTTATGACAGTCAATTTTTTTTCAGACGTACATACGCAAGCATTAAAATTGTCAACCATGACCGCTATATTTTCAAGATTATGTCCAAAATAAAGAATTAAAGTATAACCTATAAACAATAATATATCGACTTGGAGCTGATAAATTGCAATTGAATTTCTCTCACGTTCGTATAATATTATACATTTAATCACGCATATACTAATCCGGAGCTTTATAAATTGTCAATCAAAATATCGAATAAAAATATTTCTCAACCACAAACTATAGCATTTCGCGCTAATGCTGTTCGTTGGAGTCTATTATCTTCTTATATCCATTCCTCGTGTCCCGTTGATTATCCAATTTTTCCGTTCGTAGAGTTACAAAAAGCCACGAACTTCCAATTAAAGAATAATTAAAATATTCTAATTGCCACGAGAGCTATAGAAGTTAATCTGCTAAGTGAAGCCTCGAAACTTTATACTCAGATATATCCCCGGCGGAGTTATGCGCGGAAATCCGACAGATGATAAAACGTCAGAATGCGAAAGCCCTTGAAATCGATAATTCGACTAGACGGCCTGTGAAAAGGAATGAATTCTGTCACACATTCCGGTACACCTTGAATTTTTGCGCCACCGCCCGCATATCATCCACACTCGGGGTTCCAAAAAATTTATATTCCGGAGGTGGAATTACCGATCTCTCGTATACCACACAGCTCCATCAACCGAGTTCTACATCCTAGCTTTGCACGCGTTACTTCCGGTTAGCTCGGTCCTTTCGAGCGTCGCGGTACCATGTAATAAAAATGTTAATTAGGACCCAGTGAGGCTTGTTGTTTTTTTTTTTTTTTTCCCTCGCCTTCCCGTTCTCTTTATTTATTTTCTTTTTCATCTCTTCTTTTTCGGCGAAAGAAATGGCTGGCGTGTCAACGCGAGAGAGGAAGACCGGGGACCCACCCTGGCAATCCCTTTATCCCGGAGTCATTCGTGTACCAGCATATCACTGTGGCCTGGTTAGTGTAGTAGCGAAGAGGGTCTCGGGGTGCGCGAGATGAGCTTGCGGGGGGCCTGAGAGCGTGGCCGTAGTCGCGGCTTATGGGGTAATTATTTTTTCCACTGGACCGTAGCGCGGGAGAGATGAAGGGGGAGGGGGGTGGTGGGCGGTGAGGGGTTGTGCGATACATCGAGGCTGACGGGGCTCGAAGGGGCGAGCGGCGTGTACCCCAGGATGGCTTTGCTACTGGAAGTACATACATACTGACGAGCCAACGGACGCTCGGCTAGTCGTCCAACACTCTCGCCTTTTTCGTTACAGTATAATACACACAGAGCGCTACCAGGAAAGAGCGCTGCCTCCCGAGGGTTACCCAAGCTCAACTCTTATGCACACACATGTTTCCTAGAAGCTTGCGGCTGCGGATAAAGAGGTGAAAGCAAAGAGGGGAACTTGAAAGAAACGTTAATTACTACATTACTGGTTGGCCAACCATATAATGTACTCTCGTACACGGGCTGCCACCGCCGTTCTACTTTTCCTACCTTCCTTCCTCCTGAACCGCCGCCGCTGAGTGCTTCACTCTGCCGTACGTCGTGGTCCACATCTCCACACCACTGTTACGAAGTGCAGAAGTAGCGAAACGATAATATCCGTGTGTGCTCGTGTCGTTTCCAACTCCCGCTGTTCCGCAACGCGACCGAATGAGAGCCGACCCGCCAGACTCCAGCCTCAACCGGTCCGCGCTCATTTGCTTCTCTCTTTTTCCTCGTATTCTCGATTTTTCTTCTTCCCCCCGTGAGTACTCGGGTACGCGCGAAAGTGCGATTAAACAATACGGGTTGAGGCGCGTAATGAAGCACCGAAATTGAATAAATTGCATTATTGTCGGTAGAACGAGCAGATCGGTCGGGCACGAAGCCCGAGTGGAGAACTGGGGTGTGCAGAGCGCGTGGATGGCAAAAGAATGGAAGGGATATAGAGAGAGAGAGAGAGGAGCAAAAAAGTACACATGGCCACGAGATAAAGGGGGAATTGCTACCGGAGGAATGAGGGAACTGGAGTGGATGAGGAAACGAGGATAGAAAGAAATAAAAAGGAAAAAAAAAAAAAAAACAAGAGCGGAAGGGAGAGAGCGGAGGAATTGGAAGGCGTTTGGGCTGTCCAATGTCTTCCGGCTGGTTTGAATGGTGTACGTGGACACGAGGCGAAGGATACAAGGGTGTTAGGATCCCATATCGTTCGGGAATGTTTGACATGACCATGCGACGAGACGGAATATAAAGAACCGGGTGCCTGGACGACGGCGAAGACGACTACGCGTTCCTTTCGACTCGACACGGGCAATAAGAAGATCCAGAGGGAAAAATAGTGGAGACGGTGACGAGAGACGGCGAGAAAAAGACCTCGCTGTACTATGAATAGTTGGACAGATCTCGGCGTCTATGTCCCTGCCGGTTTTCTCGTGAGCTTTCGTCGCGTGTATACCTCCGTCAGCGCCGGAGGGAAAATTTTAATGGCCACGGTGCATTCTTATCTGCCGGAGAATGTCTAATTAGAATTTGTCATCAGTAAAGTCCATAAAACTGAGATAAAAATGGGCGAGTCCCCGCGGACGTAGATCCATCGGTGATAACGGAGTCCGCAGTTCGGGAATTAGAGCCTCTAAAGCAGATTACGAAGCACCGTTAATTCTTTTATTCCTCCCCAAATCAGATGACTCATTTCTCATCGCTTTAATTTTTGTTTTTTTTTTGTTTTTAGGAAGTTCTGCTTTCACGCTATCTCCCCATAATTAACGTCTCACATTAAGCTAATCGCCGCGAGAGATAGCAGCGCATCCGAAGGATATAACACAATGGGCGAGACACGGCATGTGGCGAAGCGCGTTGACGCGATTAGACACGTGCGGTGGGTACCAGACCAGTTGTATATCGCGCTGAGTCCCGTTCAATCGGATTATCAGATCCGTACGTCACGTTCGATGCACACGAAACTCGGAGCTTTCACGAATTAGACTGATACTAAAAAGGCGTCCGCCTCAGCCACTTTTGCATTGAGTGCGAATTCAACGTTGATTTAACGCAGCTTTGGTTACTTATATTTTTCGGGTCGACGCTGAGGCATATTCGCATCTGCGAAAAATCATACACAAGCGAAAATATCGCGCACTGCCATCATCACCGGCCCTAGAGCGTCCGGGTTATTAAATTGATATTCCGAGTTATTATTTATCTTTGCAAAGTTCGCCGCCGATTAAATACAAATCTATGGAACGGCCCGTTGGCTTGCGTTTTTATTGCCCAAGTTTTCCGCGGTACGTAAGAAGTTATTTCGCAAACGGGAGCACATTCACTCGTTCTCCTGTCGTATAAACGGAGCGGGCTTGAGAGTTTGGAAGTTTCCGCGTTGCGTACGTAGCAGTTGCGTTTGGAAAATTCTATTTAAAGTATATGAGAACGATTATTATCGTCCGACGGACGATAATAAGATACAATATAACGAATTTAACGAGCGCGGAAAAGTTGCCCTCGCCGGAGGAGGACTTATTTCCGCGAGGGAGTAACGGTAATAACCGAGAAATAAGTGGACGGTTAATGGACGATGACCCCGGATATTAGTGGGAAATGGGAAGCAACGATTTGTCACGTGAATCCAGTTGGTAACAAGTCGAGGACGAAGTTGAGGGTGTGCAGCGGCGAGTGCAGCCACGTCGGCGGAGGCGCGGCTTTCGGAACTTTTTGCTTTGTATACAACGCGCGCATATTCCTTGGCGTGGCATATTGCGGGAGCTGACGAGTATTTATGGTACTTGGAGCATTATTTGTGCTCTGGAAGGGTCCGTTATAGGGACGTCGAGTGCATCGCTAATATTGGCACACTGTGCTGCCGCTGCCGCTGCCGCTGCTGCTGCTGCTGCCGGCGCTTGGCTGAGCACAATTGGAGCATTGTGTAAGTACAGACTGCAGCCTCATCAATTACGCGTTCAATTAGTAGAGCCTCGAGACTCGGGAGGCCACGTCTCCCACGTACTTGCCTCGTACCTACTTGTCCTTCAATGTGTTTCGCGCGCGATACATAATTTTTTGTCATGCCAACGATCAGTTATACCGAGAGACCGTTTCCGCTATGAAAGTTGCTTCCGCCGGTACTGTAATACTACACGGTGCTCGGAATACCAACTAAAATACGTATTCGTTAAAGAACCTTCATCACTTACGATTTCTTCATTCATTTATTTTTCCATTGAAGGTAAAATACTCCTGACGGTTGTTCGAGAAAAATACCAACGGAATACCAACTGAAATACGTATTCGTTAAAGAACCTTCATCACCTACGATTTCTTCATTCATTTATTTTTCCATTGAATGTAAAATACTCCTGACGGTTGTTCGAGAAAAAAAAAAAAAAATGGAATTTTTCGTGCCTCAAAATTGTGCAATTTTTTTCTCTATTGTATAATATTTTCAAATAAAAAACAGCTACAATTTTGTCAGTTCAAAAGTCAATAATAAAATCGTCGAACGTTAGTTTCCTTCGAATATGTTACCACTGGGTATTCGAAGTAATTAAGAAAAAAAAAACACACACACACATTTGCCGAAGACGCTCGGAGAATTAATATTCCTGAATATTGCCACTCGGTCCCGAAGTTTTTCGAGTGGTGGCTTTTGAACTTATTGAAATTGGCGAAGAGAATGCTTTTCAATTTGATCGCCCTGATGGAGAATATTATGCTGCGCGTTCGTGACGGAGAAAGAGAGCGAGAGAGAGAGACGGAGAGTAACAATGGCGCTTCGGTCTCGGCAGCAATGACTAACTGATCAAACATACCCCCGAGCTTGATTGGCGTCAAGGGTCTTTCCGAGTTTCCTACCCTTGGGCAATATTCGCGATATCGAGCGCGCTCGCGGTGCTCCTGAGAATGAAGGAGAAAACCCGACTCTCGGAGAAAATATATATATATGACGTGAGCTGAGGTGCGGAGAGGCGAAGAACCGTAAACGGAATAAGGTGCCGAAGTACTTTTTTCTTTTTCTTATTTCAATCTCCTGCTTTTGCATCGCGGTAATACGAGTACGACGGCAAAGGGTGAGACGCTGAAGCGACTTAAGTTGTGGAGTCTCTCTTGTATTACACAGCCGAGACCGCAAGCGAGATGAATCGCATAACGTTGTGAGAATTTGCGATAAATAAAAAAAATCACGAAGAAATCGAAAGATGACGAGGGGGGGTGTGTATCGAAGAACGATGGTAGCACAGCAGCAGATATTCACCGTTATTTAGAGTTTTCGCGTCGCGAAGTATTCCACGCACGCAATTTTTTACCTTGCAGAGCGATATTTCATTGGACCGGAAGCTGCTCCGCGCTCCTGCAACAGGCTGCCGTCGCGTGGGGCATCGCAATTTATAAATCTCTCGCTCTCTCGACTCACGAAGTGTCGAACGTTCGAGGGAGATTGATACCCATGGCGGATTTGGATGACAATGAGGTACACAATGATATCTCGAATCGCGTTTTTCTTTTTTCCAACGGTGATACACAAAGCCCGCATTTTTAGTGTGTCTTCTCAGCGATAGTCTTGTGATAAACAAATGGGAATTTGTGAAGAGGAAAATAAATGCAAGCACTTGGCTCCTCATTATTTTGGACCTCTCACGACGTCGTCTCCATGAGAAAGTCCGTTAATTAATGCTGTCTTTCTGATAAAAAACGTTCTGGGTTAAAGGTGCAGGTGAATAAAGAAGTCATGCGTAAGATTCTAATTTACGTTTTTGCTTGGTTTTTTTTCTTGTTGTTGTAAAAAGTGTAGTATACAAAATTATGGCTGAGAGCGAATTTTTTCGGAGGCAAAAGGCCTGTCGCATATTAAGAGATGGTACGTTTATTTGTTTTTATTTATGCTCTTATTTTTTTTTTTTTTTTACTCTCATGTGTACCTTCATGATTTCGTTGGTTGAATAAAGCTGCCGGTTACACGTTCGCCCATACTTGCGATAATTATCGATGAGAGAAATCCACAAAGGACAGGGGAAAATGGGCTGAGGGCGTCCGGATCTGCGCCCAAACCAGTCAGAATTTAGGCCTGTCGCATATCAAGAGATGGTAAATTTATTTTTCTTTATTTATGCTCTTATTTTTCTCAGTTTATACATTTAGCACACTGCCGAGGTTTTTTTTTTACTCTCACGCGTACCTTCATGATTTCGTTGGTTGAATAAAGCTGCCGGTTACACGTCCGCCCATACTTGCGATAATTATCGATGGGAGAAATACAGAAAGAAGAGGGGAAAATGGGCTGGGAGGCTGCAGGCGAGGGCGCCCGGATCTGCGCCCGAACCAGTCAGAATTTATTGTGCGAAATACGTAGGTAACACGTACTATACTTGTACATATGTTGCCGCCGTAGCTGGGGTCACTGGCGCGAAAGATTAACGTTAATGCCCCCCGAGCACACCTCCTCCCACGCAGACTGAGCTCACGCTCCTATTGCGATGATTATTTAGCCACCGTGCATTGTTGAATTGCCATTATTAAATCAAGAGCGTTTCCAAGATTTGTCGAGCGCGACAAATTGAGAACGGTTTGCGTTATAATTATCGTACCCCCAATTAACTCAGTGAACGAGACGTTTTTTTTTTTTTTCCACGGATTATTTATTCAGCATGTAAACATTTGCACAATAAAATTGTGCGACAATACCGATATATTATCCGGGAATTATTAATGAATCAAATGTATTCACTCACTAACATAAATTCCTATAAAATCTGGTTATAGTTTTTAAACTGCCCATTGGAATCAGCGGATCAGCGCGCGTTTCACGTTATCATAAAAAGTTTTAACGCTAATTAATAATTTACCCGAAAGAACGTACCGCAAATAATAGAACACGACTTGGAATAAAAAACTTCTCAACCGGAAAGAATGAATCGGTAAGATAACAATAAAGTTTCTGCTGGGTTAGAAAATGTGGACGTACTAATTCGATGGACGTTCTCCTGTTTCAGCTAGGACATTTTTTCGGACCTGTTCACGATTTTTTCCTTCGAAAGACTGGAAAGCAGAATTGCAGACAATTTATTATTCTCCAATCGCAGTTTCCTTATCGATTCAACCCTTGTTACTGTGTATTCGATATTAACCTCGTTTTGCCTCGAATTTAAATCCAGTATCCTCGAAGCGTACCATTATCATTATTTGCATTACGTATTTTCGAAATTTGAATAACTTCACCGGAATGTCAAATAAATGACGCTATTTATTTTCATCCGAATTTAGGCGCAGCGTCCTTTAAAACCGAAACGATTAACCTGAGCGCGGGAGGTCATCGGAAAAGCTTTTGTGTGTACTAAATTTTACGAGCTATTAGGTTTATCCACGTTCTTCGAACGACTCCGGTCCCTCCGCCGTTGGATCATTATATTCCAGTGGCTGAATCTTGCGAGCATATAGTTCCGATATGCGGGTGTTAGAGTCGCATCGGAACGGGAGCAGGCACCCCTCGGTAATCAACCAAACACTCGCCGGTTATCAGCAGTGGTCCCTAGTTGTCCGGTGCAATTATGTCGCGAGTCTGTAATGCGTTTTATGTGTATGCGGCTATAACTCCTCGCTCATGTGATCAAGGCACTGGTGCTACCAGCATCAACCAGCACCTCCCCCTTTATCACGCTCCGTGTGTATTGGCCAAGGGACGAGAGAACTGCACCGCACGTACGTGCACACAACCGAGTGCATGCTCCTCGCGCTGACAGGGGCATCCGGGTGCAAATAATGCGGCCACTATACGCGAAACTATGCGCCACGCGAAAGCCGACGCCGTATATATTCTACAGACTGTGTATATGTATATATATATATATTTATGTGTGTGTGTGTGTGTTTGCGTGTACGAGTGTATATTTATATATATATATAGATATATGCTATAACTATAGAGGACGGGGAGTTCGAGAACTATATTCAGTAGCGACGCATGTGGGGAATCGTTGGAAAGCGGTTTGCGCATGTTTGCCCGCTTTTCTGAAATAATCGATAACTTTGTGAATCCGGTAGAATGTTAGCTGATTATATAAACTGGCCCGAAGTATGCAAGGGATAATGGGAGAACGAGGCTCCGAGCGGACACGGAAAATTGGTTCACCGCAAGGTCTCGCGCATGAGGGATTTTCCAAGGAGCTCGTGATTATTAAATGGACAGTATTCGAAGCTTTGAAATCAATGGGACTACGTGGACCGCTGCGGGTTGAATATAATTCTGGCACGAGAATCGCCGGAACGGAGGAAAAATGGATTTTTGTGAATCTCACTCGTCGCTACGAAAGGACGGGAATATGATGGATTTATGTTGTTGATTAATCGAACTGCTTTCTTGAGGTTCTTGGCACTTGAAAGACTTTTGAAAAATACACAGTGATCTCGGAATTTTGGAAAAAGCGTTAAATATATTCTTGGGATTGTTAAAGGCTACGAAAATAGTCCGTGAATGAAAAATGCCATTTTACTTAATTCACTTATTTTCAGAGTCGAAATAAAGCACTGCGCTATGATTATAAATGTCATTAATTTCTAGCGCTAAATTGAATAATTATCGCTCTTACATAAATCATAAATAAAGCGAATTTGAAAAATGATGTATTAATAACAGCGAATCACGTAGATTTATGTTGAAAATTTGATCAGCCCGATGACTGGCAAATTATCACAATGCGATGGCGTGACTCTTACACGTACGTGATTAAAAGTCTATGTGAATTTCATCGCTGCAAATTAGATTAACCGTCGACTGGCGAATTGTTTAAATGTCATGTTCCTTACACTCGCGTGATTGAAAGCTCGTGGAAACCACACATCGACTGCTCGACTAATTAATTCGATTCAGCATTAATGAGTCCGGACATTCTACCTATTCTGATTAAGAACCCTGATAAAATTGATGTACGGGATATTTGACCGACTTATTTCAGTTACATGAATTTTTGTTAGCTGCATATCGCATACGATTCAAAAGCGCACTCTAAATTATTTATACAGCTATCACATTTCAAATTATTCGTATTACTACCATATTTCAAGTTAAGAATATGTCTACCTTATTCCAAATTATCAGTATCACTGTCGTATGTTGTAGATGTATGTTAAAGGTTATAAGAGATTACAGGCAGTAAATTCAGCAGGGTTTGTTTAGGGGTCAAAGTAATCGATTAAAAAATTGCCTTGGGTGTATGACGTGGGTGGAGTGAAGAGGATATGAGTGAGTGAAGAAGGTGAAGGTTGAGGTACACTGAGAAGAAGTAAAGCAGCGGAGCAGCGGCACATGAGTAGGCTCACCCCATCGAGGCCGGTCATTCGCCCTCTCAAAGCAGAGGCAGCTCGCGAGAAAAATCTCGTATATCCTCTAACACATCTGGGGAAACGGGGCGGCTGTAACGAGAAAAAGTGGATGAAATCGTAGTCGGGAAGCGTTGGCTGGCTACTGGCCTAGCACGTTGGGAGCGTGAGGGGTGGTTTCCGACGGATAGCTGCTGCGGTGCGGCGCGGGGCTCCACGGCCGTGGAGAGATCTCCCAACGAGGGAGAGAGCGTGCGGAGAAAGTGTGGAATTGGAAGAGTAAAGTGGTTGCGGAAAAGGGTCAGAGAGGCAAGGGAAGCTATGGTGGTTTAATAGAGTGAGCGGTGATGGATGACGCCGGATCGATATTACTTTTTCTCGAGGAAACTCCCACCGCCCGTCCCTCCCCCACCTCCCGCCCCCTATCACTCCTATATACTATCGCGCGTTATGCTATCCTCCGGTATTTTTCGGTTGCCTCCGTTTTTCACCCTAGCGTTCTTCGGTCTAACTTCCGCACGTGTCTAGCGCCTGCCTTCTCCTCACTATTCTACTTCCTATTCGATGACTGTACGAAATATAACTCGAGCTTCCCTGATAATGAAAATTTTTTCCAAAATTTTCGTGAGCTTGCGAGGCTGCATTGAGTAAATATGTTTCATTGACGTTCAGCAAGGCGATTTTGCTCGCTGCTTTAATGTCGGGGTAAATGAAAAAAAAAATGACAAATCTCCTAATCGTACTGTGGGTTATTTAGTCTACTGTTTTTTTTTTTTTTCATGCTACTTCCTGTTTCGTGGGTATTCGACATCCGGTATGCTTAAGGATATTTTAAAAAGCGTAGGAAAATAAAAATGAAATACTAAATATGTAATCTATCCCGCTAATTGATTGAAACGAAGCATTGCAGTCAGTTATTCGAGTAATTAGCTGGTTCAACTTATTTTATTCACTTTGCACGATTGAAGTACGTTTATTTATCGTGCGAACAGTACGAGGAGATAACGCATTTTAATTGGGTGGAAAGTTACTGTGGTGATAAAATACACATTTTTTGTGCTGTTACCTTTTTGCTCCTGGGAATTGTTACCAATTCTCTATATACCAATTTAGTTTTTTTTCTTTTTGTTATCGAGCCCAGGAGAGTTTCTTCCCGCTATTTCCTCCTGTAGCGGGATCTTCACTACAGCTGTCATTGCCCGAAGATTTGTGATTGGTTCGCACGAAGGAATTCGTGTCTCGTGATGAGATTGGCTATTTTTTCGTTGCCTCTCCGAGGACTGTGGGGCAACCGCGTGGCTCGACGGGAAACTGTGCCACGCGGTTTCGCGTTCGCGAATGGGATTCCATAGGAAACCCTTAAATTCGTACGTTAGTCAGGAGTCGAGGGTGCGATATATGGAGCAAAGGGGTTGAGAGGAAAAAAGGAAGGCCAAAAGAGAGAGAGAGAGAGCCGAAGGCTGAACGCTTTAAAATCGCTCGGCACGTTTCGATTTCCAATGGCACGCGCCGCTCCACAAGACCTTGAGAGAAAAATTTATTACATTATATGACTGAGCAGCGTGACCTGCATTACACGAATTCTCGAGCTGTACTTTACAATATAACGGCACGTAAGCGTGTCGCCCGTTAAATGAATTTATTTAAAAACTACTGAGACGGAAAATATGGTCGCGGCGATAACGGGGGCAGAGGAAATTTTTGTTATGCTCATTTTTTTTTTTTTTTTTTTTTTTTTTTCTCTCGAACGAAAAGCTTTTGTATAGATTGCGGAAATATCCGGAAAGTTTCCGCAACATCGTCGCCTCTCCCTGACACATTAAATGCGTCGATGTGAACTCACGGGGGTGTAGTTGAGTTAAAAACGTTGCACGCTCCAGAGGCACCTGGCGATATTGTGAACTTGTATCGCCCCGGGACACTCTCCAATGCTCCGCGCTACGTCCTCTTCGCTATTGCGCACTCCGCCTCTGCGCTCTGAATAATATGAAGTTACTAGAAATTACATCTGCATATTATTTCGATGCTGCAGATTGTTTAACTGTGGCGAGGTCCTCTCGGTTGCTCGCGTGCGCGCACCGGAACGAGCAACCGGATGCAAAAGTTTTATTAGAAACTCTCCTAGGTACACTAGCTCGTCGTGGAAACTTGACGCGCATTTCCCCGCACACCAAAGACCAGCCGCAGAGCCAAGACTTCGGGTACTTCCTCCTTATTACCACCAGCTATGCACCGAAACCTTCGAACTTCCTCATTTTCCACAAGTGAATCTTCACAGGAAGTAGGACCATAGCCGTGAGTTCCTATGCGTTCTTCTTTATTTCATTTTTTTTTCACGAAGTGGTAGCAATCACATTTGCGTGCAAATTAATTGGGCAATTTTCAAGAAAATGGAATTTGTCAAAGGACGTCATCTCAGTGCAAATATTTCATCATGATATTCAATGAAAAATCCAATCGGTCTGTTAACACTTGATGTATGTGTAAAATCAGAACTGGTAGTTTTTTTTTTGTTATTCCAAATATAGTAATACAGGCTGAGATTTTATGGCACTGATTTATTAGTTGCCAGGTTTAACAGGATTTCTGTAGAGAAATTTATTGAGGGAAATTTTTCTAATTCTATGGTAGCTCGAAGGATTAAAGTTATATATTTAATCATATTAATTACGCAAGGTCTAATGGCTTCATCAAGGAAGCTCATTATCACCCTGCTGTCGTAATATTTCAATTATACACTTGTATATGTTTTGTTTATTCGCTTATGGTAGTTGGAATGAACGAATCCTGTAGTTTGTATCAATATCGACAATGAGCTTATAGACAAAACGATAAGCTTATTAAAATCGCGTTGGGACCTCTATTAACCGGGGCTCATTAAATTTCATTATACATCGAAGCCGACAGTATATTTAATGGGAGGCAAATGGGAATTGTGGGATCGTGGGTGGCTCTAACCCAGCGAATTTGGATTTGTTTCCTGATGACCAATATTCCATATTCAATGGCTTATTTTTTGTGTACTCTTGCTCATGAACCCAATGTTAAAAATAGTAAAGCTAGGATTACATAGACATGCTGTAAATGATCGTTTGGCTCATTGAGTTTCATTCCCAAGACACTGAATGTCGTGGCTGCCAAAAAAATGCTAGTCAACAACGAAGCTTCGATTACGAGAAATACAAACTATGATTTTAGGTATGCATCTGCTGTTTATAGTCAATAATCGTTTTGACTAGCCCCAGCGAAGCGAAAACAAGCTCGAGTCCATGGCAAGATGAAAAAGGGAAGTCACGTTTATGTGATACTCGTGATCCCAAGTGTACGTGGATGTAAATATTTAATCAGAGTTGAATGAAGTTTTCGAAACGTTGTAACCCCATAACACGCTGTCCAATTGAAACTACGCAATGCTCGAGATCGAAAGTGCATTTGATTCAATATGAGCAACCAACAGAAAACGTGTGCGTTCGTAGATCACACCCAGCATCATATTTTCTTTTCCAATGTGGTACAGCTGAAAATGTTTCAGTTTCAAAATGTCTTAACAACAAACGTGAAACAAAGTGGTGGAATTTTCGTTGAACATTGCAAAGGTGGAGATAAAAAATGAGGTTCCCTCAGTAATCCGCGGCTGGAAGTTCGCTTGTAACTGTTTCTGTTTGCCATGACCGAAGGCAATTCGAGTTGGTACGAAGGGCGTAATAAAACATGCCAGGCTTCACTCTCCACGGTGTTCCACTTTTCATCGAGAGGACGTAGCGGAACATAGGAAATTACGTATAAAACGCGAGCGAAAGGCGCGGAATATTAATCATTAGTTTTCCAACGGGTCGAGGGGAAAGGGTCCGAAATAGCAGGGAAAGAAAAAGCGGGAGCCACCGAAAGGTCTTGGTACTTGGTGAATGGAATAAGCCGAAGCAAAGTTGACGGAGGCACGTGGGGTATTAGAGGAGGGAGGCGCGTGCGCTTGGGGTGCTCTTGGTGCGGTGCGACGGTGGTTCAACGGCTAACGGTTGGCAGTGATGAAAATTAATGTGGGTAGGCTCTTAATCCGATGATTTCAAGGAATACGAGCGAGAAACCGATTGAGAGCAACTTCGTGTACCTCCAATCAGTAAGGAGGGTGCGGAGTCGGTGGGTGGTAAACGGCCAGTGTGTCGTTTGTATCAATTTGGCGGATGCGGTGTGGGAGAGTGCCCCCTTGCCTTTGTAACGCGGCTGTGTAGCCCGTCTGTCTGGCCACCAACTAGAAAAGCCAGGCAGAGGCAGAAGGAGTCCCGAGTTGGGTTTAATCTAATACACGAGAAGGAGAAGGTGAGACGGAAAACGTAGAGCCACGGTAAGTTTGATGGTTCCATGAAACCATGAAACCTGAACCAAGAGCAAAGAGAGAGAGAGAGAGAGAGAGAGAGAGCAATTCCTCCACGGGGTCCGAAGGTGTGTGTGATTTTTCTTCGCCCGTCTCAAGCACATCCAACCGAAGCTACACCCTTGCGATGAGAAGTAAATAATTAAATTCACTCCGGCGTAAATTGATGAAAGCTATTGAAACGCCTGGTTTTCGTGTGGGCAAAACGCTCGCGTGAGCCCGAGCTCTCCGCTGGATGTTGAATCGCAGTGGCGATGAGAATTTCGCTCCGAATTGGCGCGAGGTGCGGAGAGTGAACGATGCAGCGGGCGCCTCGAGCGCTCGAACGGGCGCTCGCACCCTTCTCCCCTTCTCTTCGTGCTAAACCTCTATCGGACTGTCCTAAAATATTCAAGCAATCCGGTAACGAGGCTGAAATGGATTCGAACACGCTCGTCACCGGCGCACTCGCTCGACACCACTCGGGAGATGTACCAATGTCAATCGAACGTGCTCCCCATCTGTTTGCCGAGGATGAATTTATTCGTTTAATTTCGTTATTTGCTCGCCGCACGAGCATATCCAACCCCCCTTTCTCACTCTCCGCCCCACCCCTCTCTCTCTCTCTCTCTTCTATATCTCGCAAATTTACTGATCGTTCCGATGTTCCCTTGTCATCTACATTATTACCCGTGCCAAGTACCGATGCTTTGCGCTAATTGGCGATCATGTTCTCCGCTACGAGTCGATGCCCTCCACGCATCGATGGATAATGTCCTGTCAAACCAGGCTACAAATGAGCAAAACAGTCATATGTGTGAAATTGCTGTCAGTTGATACGGGGCTGTGACTTTAATATGCCTCGACACGCTGAAATAATTAATAAAAGGTCGAGTATCCCCGGACGGAGGTAGCAACTCTGCACATAATTGTCTGTTTTTAACGTAGCTGCTGGATGCCCGTAAGGGGGCGGAGAGAGAGAGAGAGAGAGGGACGAACAAGGGAACCGATAAAAGGGTGACTAAAGTGAGGGGTCGACAGTTTGACATGGCGGTGGTCGAAGTGATGGCAGCACAAAGCGGGCTATTGTATCATCTGTTCCTGTTCCGGAAAGCCCAACATACATTCGAGCTCCCATGTATATGTGTTACACTCCGTGCTTGTATGTGATTATGTACCCGTATGGAAGTTTCGCCAGCACGACTATGCTCCGTTCGTCGTCCAGGCCCGTATAACGAGGCTCTGGTGTAATGAATTACGAATAAATCGCAACGTACTTGACTCAGAGGTTTCGTCGGCACTCGTGAAAAGTTGTTATCACCAGCAAACCTATTGCCAAGCCATTTTAATCAAGTAATTAATGCTTATTTGGTCAAGTTTCGGGAGAAAATTAAGCGACGACAGTGAGTCACACAGTGGTTCGATTTTTTATACCGAGTAGCCGAGGACAACAACTTTTGCAATCAGTGCTCTGAATTTATTTTGATTTTTGATTGTTTAGTTTTCTGCACTGAACTCAATTTCATAAAAATCCAGAGATTTTTCGTGCAAACAGGATGTAAAAAAATGGAAATATCCACGGCCGCATCGAAAAACATGCTCGGTAGATATTCTGATAATTAATAAAAATAGCGAAGATGATATTGGTATAAATAAAGTACTGGCGCCTAATTGAGTTGACGGACGATCTCCCGTAGAATCTTTGAGGCATATCGCGAACGTCATATTTCAGCGAATTTTGCAACACTTCCTCACCTGCGCTCATACCGGGGGCTGTTAAATGGGGCCCATATTTCTGAAGGCGAGGGAAAGCTAATAATACATCACGAGCGGGAGGTAACAGCGAATAATGTGACCTTACCTTTTCTCGCTTCTTGAAAAATATTCCACAGGTCCACCAGACTGAATAAGCATTTCACGTAGGAGGAATATTATTATTATTTTTTTTTCGCCTCTTCACCGTGACCTTCCAGAAACTCGACTTTTTGTAATTTAATTGAGTTTCGGTAGAAGAAAAAGAATTCTTATGCGAGAGCTCATGTTTATCTCTCGGTTGCTTAGATCCTTTCACAAGAAACGGAATCAGATTGCGATGAGTCTGGAGATCTTGGGTGTACTTCTTTTTTATGCTCCGAACTTGTAGGGTGGCTTCGCGCGAGGGAGCCAACAGACTCCTGTCGAGCTCTCGCTGGAACTTGGGAGTCCTTTGAAGAATTTATACGAGATTTCCGTACAAAAGGCTTACCGGTGAGCATTTCGTAGTGCTTCAAGTTATATATATGTATATATATATACATAAATATATAGGGTACGCACACTAAGAGACACGCCACTCTCTTTGGAAGAAGATACGCGCCAAGATATATAGGAAGGGGGATGAACTGAGGGGAGAGGGTGTGAGTAAATGTTCCACGGGATTAGGAGTGGGCTAAATCCAATAATTAGAGCTCCAGCTGTCGCCATGTTGCGACTCTGCAGTTCGTTCATTCGGCATCACAGGCACCTCTAATGAAAGGAGTTTATTAGCAGGATGGAGAGAGGAGGCTCGTGCCCGCGCCAACACCAGCCTCACTTGCCCCACCAATGGCCTTCCGCACCGAGGGTTGCAGAGGATTTGCATCCCTTACGTGTAATTTCGTCCCGATATTAGATTAGCCTCTCGTAGCCGAGGCTCGACGTGCCACCATCTCCTTCCGCCCAGCATCCCGTTGCTTATTAATCCAACAGTCTACGGATGACTCGAAATGCCATGGCATTTCCGGCGGCGCAACACGAAATAAAACTTTACGCCTCTGTGCTTCACCTTGGCACGTGCAAGCTTCCTTAATTCAACTTTCATTACCTGTGCAACGGGATCACGTTTTTTTTTTTTTTTTTTTTCTAACAAACAAGCAGAATTTTTCGCTTTACTTGCTCCACTGCACTTCGTACAACGTCATCAGTGTACCTCGCTGAGAAAAAAAACATTGGCTGGTTTAACTAAACCCGACCGTCCGATAAATTTTGAGGCTGGGAGTTGGATGAACATTGGCATCTCTCACTTCTGCCGGTATTATTGGACCGAATGTATACGCTTGACTTTTAAAATACATATTTATTCGTTTTTGTGTCAAAAACGCTTGAACACTATGGACAGGTTAAAATAAACTCGCGGGTTCTTAAAATCATATTTGTATGTTTCACTCGTATTTACCCAGTTCTGTAGAAGAATCGATAGCGTGTATGTTACAAAAAAAATCATACGTTTGAAAATGGAATGAGTGAAATGGATTCGGCTGAATATTTTCATATTAGGAAACAGCGGTAACTTCTATCAAATTTTTTCAAAAATATTGCCATGTTCAGCCATCCGTGCGGACTCTGGTTCATGTTACTAATAATAGTTGATATTCTCCTGAATTCTTTCACGATAAAAAAAAAAAAAACAGATTTTTCAAAAAACATTTTTATCTGCCTGGATTCAGTTGTGGCAGAGCAACGAACTTTTTGGTTTCCTCGACGGCGATTCGTGTCAGAAGGGAAATTCATACTAGAACTTAGATGACCTGAATTTATTGGGGATATGGTCTCGTTTACCATTCTTGGTAAAATAAATAAAACATTTTTTTTTTTTTTCATGCGCAATAAGGCAATTTTCAGCAAACCGTGGGAATAAAAAATGTAATTTCTGTTTCACAGCACCCATAACGAATAATTAGTTAACTTAAATTGTTTCACGAAATCCGTTGAAAATTTTCGAATAGTCCGTCGTATCCAAGGACTTTTTTGAGCATTGCATTTACCAATTCAGCGTACACGAGAGAATCAAGATTGTTGATGTATTAATCGTTAACGTCGAGATCGAAGATTGATCGTTTATCCACCTCGAGGGAGTCCGAAATCTATTATCCGGAGAACCAAATATTTTCGATGCTAATGAGGAGAGCAGTCGGCGTCCAATAAACCAGTTTGAAATACGAGCGTGAATGTCGGCTTAATTGAAATATGTAAAGTAAAATAATCAACGCTCATGACTTTCCGTTGGGCCAATCAATTTCACCTTTAATTATCCGCTTCATCACCGCCAATCTCAGGGGCCAAGGCCATTAGGAGGAGCTTTCACTTCCTAATAATAATAAGGAGCAGACGCAGGGGTATATAGAGTGGGGTAGAAGGGGGTAATAGTACAACACGAGGAAAGGTGAGCGGTATACCGGTTCCATATTATAAATTATGCTCCCAAGTGCGAAACTCTGAATAACTTGAAAGTTGTATCGTTTCGAGTGATTTATTAAACAAGTGGCGTGCGCGCGTCTTTCTTTGAGAGCCGTAACAGCGGCGGAGTCTGCAGCTCGGAAAATGGTACCGAGTTCCTTTGCCTTCCGCTTCCTCGGCCATGTAATCCCAAGGAGCGTAAAGCATTGCCACGTTTGTTTTAATTTGCTTCGCGGGTACGGTTAATTTATTCACTGTTAGAAGTAAAAGAGCTTTCGCTGGGTCGCTGGGAAGGCCGCGTCGTGCGCGGTGGTGGCGACCACCGCGGTAGTATAACGACCCGCGCCCGCCCGCCTCGTTCCTCGATGTGTTGTGCGGCGCGCAAGGATAGCGGAGAAGAGAGCCCACACCCTTTGGGATGAGGTGGGTGGCGCGGCCGGCGGAGGGACCAGGGGCTACGGCAGGCCCCACGGCTCTGGTACAGATATTTATACGAGCCGTTTTGTCCGGGGTGCCGCTGGTGAGCTCGAGCCCACGAGCCGGTGAAGCGGCGAGGCGGCTACCGCTATCGCGGCCCCCTCCGCCTCCCCCGCTCCGGCAGTAGCGCCGCCACCGCCGGTGATCCTTTGACCCCCCGATGTTTTAACCCCTCGGCAATTAATCCCTTTTGCCCGATTAAACGTTCCATTCTCCCGTTCAATTAAAACTTCTTCTTTTGTACTACCGGCTATATCAAAGAGTCACGTCACCCGTGAGAATTCGAATGTAGTGCCGGGCGGAAGAGCGAGATGACTGGCCGACGATAACGGAGCCCCGGACTTGCCGTTAATTCGCCGAATACCACTGAGGGCTAATCCTTTTTAATTCTCTTCTCTCCTTTCGTTATTCGCCGAGTCTCCTGCACAATCGGCCGGAGCTCGTTGACTGACACGTTCCGGTTATTCTTCCAACGTCCGGGCTAAATGCTTACTCGATGACTGTGTATCCCTTGGCCAGGCTTTTATGGAGAGCTTCGGAAACCGGTGACTCGTAATACTTCGTCCACTAACCTGGTGAACCGATCCTACCGCACAGTGTACCTCAGCGTTAACGCCTGCGATCCGCAGGGTATCATTCGCCAATGGAATTACAGCACGCGTATGTCGTTGAAAATTTAATAACCCGACCCTGAAACGCTCGTTGAAACCTGGGCAGTTTCGGAGTTGGCGTAATGTTCGATCCCCTCGGAGGACCCTTTTTCCACTGAAACTCGGTCCCTTTGGGACAGCGCTCTGCATCCATGATTTTATCCTCGTGTCTTGCTCGTGTGCGCTCGTGTCTTCCTCATTTATTATTAAAAATTTCGATTTTATTTTTTATTTTTTGTTCAAAACCTAGGTATTCAAACACACTGAACAGGCCGGAGAACGAAGCACACGAGAGCTCGCGCGTCGAGAGGACAAAAAACAAATAATAAATCAAAATGGAAAATACATATGACAAACGAAGTATTGAACTGAAGAGACTCGCCGCTCGAATGTCACCTACAAAAAGGCTCTCCTGGATATTTGACGTACAACCTTTTTTTTTTTCAGGCTGAATGAGTACTTAAAAATTGATTGAAGCCGTTTTACGAGTGACTCTTGTCAGGAAATGGCACGCTCTGAATATTACCGGGAGGTTGCGGAGGACAGAAGCTGTACTGTCCCGTTTCACGGGCACAACGGAGATGGAACGTGGAGCGGGAAGGGGGTGGGTGAGGAGGAGGGGGGAGGGGGGGAGAGGAGTGGCGCGGCAGGATAGTGAGTCTAGAAATACTCCTGGCGGAGGAAAGATAGAGGAGCCGGTGGTTCGCAGTTCTTCGTGTAAGTTCGCCAGTTGAATCGCCAACTCGTGCATGCTGTCCTCAACCCTTACGTGAGCGGTACACGTGTGGGTGGGTGGCGGGGAACGCAAGTGCGCTCTCAGCAGAGCCGCGCTATGCCCAGCGCGCACGTGTAAAGGTATATGTGCTGCGGGGGTACGTGACGGAGCGCCGTGGCCCCTCTAGCCTGCACCACTAGCGGCGGCGCTCGTTCTCGCTCGCTCGCGCGTTCTCGCTCTCGCCCTCTCGGGTGGGGGTAGAAACGATTGGCGGACGCTGCGTCGAGTTAGAGGTTGTAGAAATCTGCCGTCAGTCGTGCGGTGGCCTCCGTTCGTAGCGGGTCGGTAGCTGCAAACGAGAAGGCGGATCCCGAGCGCTATCGTGCTTTAACATCGAGAACCCCTTGCCGTAAACGATAAATATTGTTTCTTTGATTTTCTCACTTCAATTCGTCGACGATCGAGCCGAAGAACTTAATCACGCGCATCACCGCATTATCGATCATTTACATTTACAGAATACTCGAAAATCCACGTTGGAGATTAAAAGTAGTTCGACAGAGCTTGTTTTAAAGTCATCAGTGAATAAGAAAGTTTTGCGTAGTTGGAAAGTGTCGCGCGGATGTGATAAACTCAAAGGTGGTTAAGATAATCGACTAAAGTTTCGAAACTCGTACCAGTGTAATGTAGGACCGTGTTTACTCGGTTGGGTGGTACCGCGAGAGCTGATAGCAGTGGAATACCTTGACGATAAGAAACGCGGGCTCTCCGATTCTCGGCAAGGGCTCGCTTGCAATTTCCGGAAGTTACGACACTCGTGCCCGTTAATCACACCTATTTAACGTGCGATTTCTGCGGGTGCTCGGTACTTGGAGGAGACAACGACGATGATTAATAGTCAGAGATAGATCGTCGTGGCATTTACCTCTTTGGAGAGATAAATTTTGCGAGTGAGATCCACTCGGTGAGAGAAGAATTCGCACTTGTACCAAGGACGCCGAAGTGATCGGTGAATCTGAAGAGGAAACGGGCGTCGAGTGATGCGTCATTTTCGCCAGGGGTGAACGGGTTTCACATTCCGGCCAGGGACGCTCCGGTAGGACGAGCGTGCACGGAATAATTTTCTCGTCTCGAGGCGCGATTGTTCCGGGAGCGGAGAAAGCACACCCTTGAATATACGCCGACGAAGCAACGCCGGTAGCCGAGGCACCGAAAGAGCAAAAGGACGAGCTACGAAAGAGAGAAGCATCGAGATGTTTGTCCGCGAATCGAGACGACTCGACTTTATAATGAACGAAGTAGTAGGAAAGAGCGGTCGGATTGCCGTGTCGAAGGCAAGAAGCAACGGCGTCTAACTCGGGGGAAGTAATCAGACGGGAAGTCGAGTGATGACAGAGAGATTCGATAACAGATTCGCGTCTTGAGGAGTATCCTTGCAAAAGTGTAGGGTAGAAAGGAGGAGGAGGAGGAAGAAGAAGAAGAAGAGGAAGGAGAATAAGGAGGAAAGTAAAAGGCAAGAATGAGCAGCGGAAGCGGCGGTACGCTCTGTGGTATGGCTTCAAACAGCGGGTGGCTAATAGTGGGGTCGGGAGTAGCGTTGGCCTATCTCATCTTCGAGGTTGGCCACGTGCTCGCAGTAACGAGCGCACCACCTCCGAGGTTCGACGTACCGGAGCATTGTTACTGGGAGCCGAACCACGAGGGTGCACTAACTTGCGTCTATCGTTTCCTTGGTAACGACCCGTTACGTTCAAACTTCTCGCAGATAACCAGCGAGTACGTGACCTCGATGAGCATCGTCTGCGAGGATTGGAACGTCGAGGGCAGTCACGCTAATGTCGACGACTTTCTTCACCTGTGGAGACTTCGCGATCTTCGATTAACCGGTTGCAAGTTTGCTCGTTGGCCGGCTAAAATATTGAATGGCTTTCGGGATCTCAGAAACTTGACAATACGAAGTCTCAACGGTAGAAAAACGAAATTCAGTCTCGAGCTCGAGAGAGGAGCCTTCGACATGAATCCCCACATTGAAAAAATCGATTTGTCTTCGAACAATATATGGCAGATACCGGAACATTTGTTTTGTCCCCTGACCAACCTCGTAACCCTCAACGTGTCCTCGAATATGCTCAAAGACGTTATGGAACTCGGGTTCAGCGATCAAAATCCCGGTGCGCTCGGTCAACCGAAACGAGATCACGAATCGACAATAGCACCGATTTCCTGTTCTCTCGATCTTCAGACTCTCGACCTCTCCAACAACCAGATCTCCGTGATGCCTTCGCACGGATTTTCCGCACTGAAACGTCTGAAGAGTCTTAATTTGTCGGGAAATGCGATATCCATGCTGGACGACACTGCTCTTCGTGGTCTCAGATCTCTCGAAGTATTCGATCTATCTTGTAATCGAATAGTTGCTCTACCTGCAGCCCTGTTCAAAGACGCGATGAGCAGCCTGAAGGAGCTCAGACTTCAGAACAACTCCATCAGCGCGCTGTCACCTGGTCTTGTCGTCGATATGAAGCAACTGGTCACCCTCGACCTTTCACGTAACATGCTGACGAGTTCGTGGCTGAACGCAACTACCTTCACCGGTCTCATTCGTCTCGTGTTGTTGAATTTGTCGTACAACAAAATCGCTAAATTGGATCCAGCTCTGTTCAAGGACCTGTACACCCTTCAAATATTGAATCTTCAGCACAATGAGATCGAGACAATACCCGCAGACACATTCTCGCCAATGAGCAATTTACATACCCTCGAAGTAGCGCACAATCGACTCACGTATTTGGACGCCTATTCGTTAAACGGCTTGTTCGCTCTGTCGTTGCTCTCCATGGACTCTAATCTACTTGAGGGAATTCACCCAGACGCATTCAGAAATTGTTCGAGTATGCAGGATCTCAATTTGTCCGGTAATAATCTCGATGGCATTCCGGTGGCTTTGAAGGACATGAGAATGCTGAGAACCCTCGACCTCGGTGAGAATCAAATAAAGAGTCTGGAGAAGCCTGGATTCCATGGTATGTCGAGTCTATACGGTCTACGAATGATTGGTAATGAGATTATGAACGTAACCCGAGAGGCACTGGCTGAGCTGCCTGCACTACAGATATTGAATCTCGCGAGGAATAAAATCGAATACGTTGAAACTGCTGCCTTTTCCAGTAATCCAGCACTCCAGGCGATCCGTTTAGATGCCAATTTCCTCCAAGAGATGTCAGGCATATTTGCAAACGCTCCGGGTTTACTCTGGTTAAACATGTCCGACAACATGATTGGACACTTCGACTACGCTATTCTACCGGCACGACTACAGTGGATGGACCTTCACAAAAACTTGATAATGGATCTGGGAACGGCGCCCCAGGGATTCCGACTCCAAACCCTCGACGTCTCCTTTAACAGGCTAACGAGGATACATCCGAAATCGATTCCCGACTCGATCGAGCTACTGTTCGTCAACGACAACATGATTCACACCGTCGAACCGCAGACCTTTCACGAAAAGGAGAATCTGACGAGAGTCGATCTCTATGCAAATCAGATTGTCAAGATGGATCTATCGGCGTTTCAGCTGGCTCAGGTTCCGGATAATCGACCGCTCCCGGAATTTTATATCGGTGGAAATCCCTTCATCTGCGACTGCACGACCGAGTGGCTCCAGAGAATAAACTCGCTGCCGCTGAGGCAGCATCCACGAGTGATGGACCTCGATTCTGTATACTGTCGTCTGCCGTACGACAGGCACAGATCCTTTATACCTCTTCTCGAGGCAAAGTCTTCCCAGTTTCTGTGCACCTACAAAGCCCATTGTTTCGCGCTCTGTCATTGTTGCGATTTTGATGCCTGTGACTGCGAAATGACTTGTCCGCACAATTGCACGTGCTACCACGATCAGTCGTGGTCGGCGAATGTCGTCGACTGTTCGAGCTCCGGATACAAAAGTCTACCCGGTCGATTACCTATGGACGCGACTGAGGTATATCTCGATGGGAACAATTTCGGTGAGCTGACCTCCCACTCTTTCATCGGCCGAAAAAATCTCGAGGTACTCTACGTCAATGACAGCAACATCGTAGCCATTCACAATCACACGTTCAGCGGACTGAAACGACTGGTTGTCCTTCATCTTGAGAACAATAAGATAAGCGTGCTCAATGGCCCGGAACTGATGCCACTGGAGAATCTCAAAGAACTTTATCTCCAGAATAATTTGCTCACTCACATCGACAATGGAACGTTCCTCGGTCTTCGGCACCTCGAGGTTCTCAGCTTGGACAACAATCGTCTCGGTACGTTCGCCCTTTGGCAACTCGCCCAGAATCCTTATCTCGTCGACATAAGCCTCTCGAATAATCCATGGAGCTGCGAGTGCACCTATTTCGACCGTGTCCACGACTGGATGTCCAAGAACAAGGCCAAGATCGCCGATTGGATGCAAGTTACGTGCGCCCTCGGTATGCCAATAACCTCGCCGGCTAACGGATCCGTCATAAATTGCGCGGCCCTTACTGGCGCTACCGGTACAGCGATCGCAACACGTCCCCTCGAGGCTTATCTGCCGCTGCTCCTCGCTACCGCGGTACTCTTCTTCGCCATGTTGGCCCTACTGTGCGGTGCCTTCAGGCATCGCCGTACCCTGAGGACGTGGGCCGCCAGTCGATGTGGATTGCGGGCCTGCTATAAGACAGCCGCCTTCGAAGATCGGGAGAAGCCATTCGATGCCTACATCTCGTACTCCGCAGTCGACGAGAACTTTGTCTCGAGGGTCCTCGTGCCCGGTCTCGAGACTTCTTACAGACTCTGTCTTCACTATCGAGATCTCGGTGCCGGGGCAAACGTTGCCGACGCAGTTGCCGAAGCGGCCGACTCTTCACGACGTACCATTCTCATTCTTTCGAGAAACTTTTTGCACGGCGAGTGGGCCCGATTCGAGTTTAAATCAGCTCTCCGCGAAGCCCTTAGGGGAAAAGGTCGCTCGGTTATTCTACTACTGGTTGGAGGTGTTTGCCCCCGGGATCTCGACGCCGATCTCAGGAAAAGGATTTCATCCCACACCGTACTCGTATGGGGCGACAAGCTCTTCTGGCAGAAATTGAAATTTGCGATGCCCGAGGTGTCGCCGATACCGGTCCTCGACAGACCACTGCCACTCCCGCCGCCACCGCCACCGCCGCAACATTTATGGACATAGGAGGAGCCTACATTAGGTAATTGATATATGCATTAACGCTTTCCCTCACACCCCCCCCCCCCCCCTCCCAGTCTCCCACATCCTTTGCCCGGGTCATGAGTTATAACTGCCTCTGGCACTGTACACACTCTATGGATGTGTCGGTGTAAAATCAATGCTGGCAACCCAGTGCGGATGCTCGATTCCGTCAATGGTACGTATAGAGAATCCAATCGTATTCGGTATCGCACGATACCGGTTATACCGTTTTTGCGCTATATCCCATGTGGTAATACGTACGTCCCTAAACCGCAGGAGTCACGAGGTAAAGGGTTCCACGCTGAAGATTAATACGGCGTTAAATGGCAGGTACGAAAACTATAAACATAGATCTATGTGCGAGAACGTCAACGGTCGAGATATCGTTAACGAAGAAAAATGCATTTTATGGATTATTGCGAAGTTGAGACTCGATAAAATCGATACTCGGCGCCGAGTAGTAACAGAAAAGCGTGATCCGGGCGGGCGCACAATTGTGTTTCGCCACGTGATGCACGCCCGGTACGTGAGCTCCGCGAGAGAGGTGCCACAACACGCGCCCGATGAGATAGAATAACCGGGTTATAGGTAGCACCTACGGCTTGTGTTGCTCTACCTATGGATACGGCAAAGAGATTCCGCAACGTTTTATCCCGCACGATCGAGAGATTGGATAAATTTAGTTGTCTATAAGACAGTCAACAATACTGGTGGGAAAGAAATAGCAGCGCTGACGATTTACCGGATAATAAACGTTGAATTGGACACAGTAGAAACGAGAAAAGATTATTCTACGCGCCATAATGCATAACTCATAGCTCACGCGCGCGAAAAACTCTGGACGTTCCAATAAATCCGCAGGGGATTCAAGCCGAAGAAATGCAGTCGCGACAAATTCTCTATCATCGTTATAGACATCCACGGGTGGTGGGGAATAAAAAATCTAGGAAAAGTTCGGCGGGCTAAAGTCGTACCCCGATCGTTTCGCCACAGGGGCACTGATTCATACTGAGGGTCTCGCTTTTTTTTTTTTTTTTATCCCCCGGCTTTATTTTATGTGACATCGCAGCGGTGAATGACGAATCGCCACTAGGATCAGGGAACACGTAGCCTAGGTGGCAGGAGTTTCGCCTATAGCCGGAAAATGGCGGTTATAACCGACTCGCCATGCGTGGGGTTCTAGTTGGGGAGCCTTTTTGTCCCTTAACCTTTCTAACTCTATTTCTCTCTCTCTCTTTCTCACTTTGTCGGGCAAATGCTCTCGCGCCTCCGCAGCTTCCATTAACGCCTGAGCTGTCGATAAGCTGCATCGATACGCCCAACGCTCTCCTTTTCATCTCTCGTTCTCTCACTCGCAATCTCGTCGATTGTGCATGTATCGCCGAAACGCCCCCCGCTCTGGCCTCCCCCCAATAGGATTACGCAAAAAATACATTTATACGCACAATGTGCGACCGGAAAGACTTATTGTCGTGTGGAGTGGCATTTCGGAGGCTTGGTGGTGAGAAAATAGCTATTTCATGGTTCTCGTATGGGGCTCGATCGTCGCCCTCGTCGAATTTGATACTCTTTCTATTTCCGATACATATTCAAAGGAGCGTGGCTGTGTATGGAACAGTTGACTCTGCGCGACAGTTTATAAAATAGCATTTGACCGAGCTAGTGCCATTGAATAATCCTGTTAACTCGGAGTGATTTCTCCAAAGTTGGCGGCATTGAAGATGACGTTATAGTAACAAACGCCATATTGCAAAGCTATGAATTATGCTGGAAGCCCCGGTTGGAGGATAATTGATAGAGTTGCAATTAATCGGAAACGCGACGGAGTAAAGTCGTTTGGATATTATTGGAACGATCGAATCAAACTGCGGTACCGGCAATCGATGTAGTACCTCGTGGAATCGGCGACCGCCTAGTTCGACAGACACTCGGGAATCCCCGATATATACCGGGGACTTATAGAAGCGTACCCGCTATATTGAATTATCTCGTAATTCACGAGAAATGATGTAATTTTATGAGAGTACCGCGCTGGAACAGATTCACTTAGCAGTTACGGCTTGATTAATTGATTGATATCGGTCCGATATAAATTGGATTTACCATTTCACCGTTTAATTGATAAAATTATTTGAAATACCAACATATTGTATTGTTGTCGTACAAATGCATATTTTAACGGAAATTTATTGTCACTGGATCAATGCATATTTTATTACGCTATTTATTATCGGTACATTAATGGATGATTAACGAGGTGATATATGGCCATCGTATTTTTATCTATAGTGGCTTAGCGTACGGCATTGCACATACACTATAACTGATACCACGAAAATGGCTTGTCGCTAATGCTCGTTCGCATTACGCGGATCTAAATTCCACTTCCGCGAAACCAAATGCTCTTTGCGAGCTGCGAACGGAATAATTTGCAAATAAATTGGAAAAGACTGTAAGCTAGGAGCTAGGTAGGTATATAAGAGCTCTGCATATCCTCGTCTGGTGCAAAGTAGGAATAAGGGAGCTGCGCGGGCTTTGTCGGAAATATATATTCTATATACTCCAGCGGAAGTAGTATCTAATTTATGTGTGGCTTGAGAAAGAGGAACCGAGTCACGAACGTGACAGCTCAAGACGAATAAAGATTCCGTCATGTAAAATTCTCGGCGCGAGAGTTTTAAATCTACGTCACACTCCAAGTAACCTCCTCACCCCCCCCCCCCCCCCCCCCGTCCCCCCTCCTCAGCCATAAGCACGAACTACGTGAAATACTTACGACTCAGAACATTCGTCTGAGTTTCCCTCTCGAGTTACCGCACATTTACATATTTTCAGACCCTAAGCCTCAAATTTGTATGGTTTTATTTCCAAAATCAAATTTTTCATATCAAGAGTGTAGAGTGTTCCGCCACGACGGTGGGAATACTTTCAAAAAGAAAAATTCATCTCCTTTGTGTCAGAAGAAATGACGTCTACTTTTCGCTTTCTTTTTTTTTCTCAAATATCCTGTAGGGTAGGTAGGTAAACGTATAATTTTCATGTATAGCACACACTTTCTCACCGTATCTTGCTTGGCTACGAGCAGCGGGCAACTTTCAAGTTCGCCCTCATTAATCTAATAAGTTACTTAACAATGATACATCGCGCGTAGTTCTGGTAGTTTGCTGCTAGGCTGAGGGTGAACCGCACGGAGAGTCGTTTAAAAAAAAAAAATTGTAATTTACGTTATTCACGATAACCGCACTGCGAGGGCGCAAGTTTGAAGTGAAATTAAAATCTACACGCACGCACGGAATTTCACGAAGAGAAGAAACAGTAGTTTGTCGCAAGGAAAAAAGAAAAAAAAAATACAAAATTAAATTTCAGAATGCTGCGAAATTGGAAAACTGCGTACAATGCCCCGTAAAAATGCAATTACTCGGAACTGTGTGTTTTTACACGTACAGCGCAAACGTCCAATCTACAGGGCGCTAAACCTTCACCCGAATTCCAATTAACATCGGTCTTTGATCGACTTCATTGTGCAATCAACATTTGGCTCTGTCACTATGATTGTTAGTCAGAAGCTGAGAAATGGCCTTTTTGCGAGCCACGTTACTAACACAACATACCGAAGAATGTAGTATCGAATTCGCGAGAATTTTATGTTACAGAAAGCATTGGTCGTTGAATGAGTTCCAAGCCTTTTTTTGCTCATTGAATTGTTTCTTTTTGTATCGCAGTGGAAGTCGAAAAAAGTAACAAAGGCCATGAGCGTGGTGTCCTTCCTTCCGCATATAAGACGTTGCAACCTGAACTGGATGTCGCGTTGTGACGTAAGTCACTGCGTTGGAGCGATAAGAAAATAAGAGCAGCAGCAGCAGCGGCAGTGGGACCAGGAACAGTGGTCAAGGAGATATCTCGAGGGAGAAGACGGATTCAGTGGAGCGTGATGCTCGTCGGTGAGGCGAGAGAGGACGCGGAGAAGGAGCGGGAGCAGCGCAACGAGAGCGCGCCGCGGAAAAAAGAATCAATTTCCTGCTCTTGTTAGCGCACGCTCGGGGAATCGCTCTGGTAATTAGGAGAAGATGAGACGAGGCGATAAAGGGGCCGTCGGTTGGGCGGAGATGCTGTGTCTGTCCTAAAGCATCGTACGCCGGTGGGCAAAGCGTGAGGAGGGGTGTTGGTCGGTGGGGGTAGAAGGGGGCGAGAGGGGCAGGGTAGCCTCGCTAGTAGATGCAGGACTCTCCTGCCACCATAAGGTGCAGCATCGACGCGAATTTGGAAATGCAATCAATCTATCAATCAGCACACAAAGGAGAACGTGACGGGAATTAAATGGGGTTGGCCGTAGGGTCGAGAGGATGCCTGGGGCATTGCCGCTCGGTGCTCGCCTTTGCTGTCACTGCTATACCGCTGCTGCTGCTGCTGCTGTTTCCTTAGCCTTCTACGCTTTACCTCCCACCCCCGTCACATGCTAGTCATTGATTTTCTCTCTCGCTAAGGAAAAGCGAAGCTGCGGCCCGACTTTCCACTAATTTCGTGAATTCCGGTGTACAAAGAACTGGGTTATCTCTTTAAGATGCTCCGGCTGTGTTTTTGGGTGATCTTTTTCATCACAATGGTCTCACGAATTGTCAACTCGTCACACTCCAAATCAAGGGCCAATTGACGTAACACAAAAGCTCCGCGTTCATTTTAGCTCGAAACGCGCGCTCATACTCAATGCCTGGATTCGAGTGTGAGATTAATTTGTTTCGCTTTATTTTTATTACTATTATACGGTGGTTTAACGGGCTTATGTGGATGTATGATCAATTACATGGGAAATGTGGGATATAGCTGTTGTACAAATGGCACGATTTATACCGAGCCATCGAGAGTGAGCAGCGGACCCGTGGGACAAACCGTGTCTATACACAACAATACATGCGGAGGTTTTATGTGAATCGCGACCGAAAGACGCACATTCTGGTCGAGAGTTGTCAACGATTGCTGCGCGGCTCGGCGGCAACGGAAAGTAAAAAGTTTCTATCGATCTCGAGTGCCATTCACGGAAATCTTATAATATAAAGTTTCTGAAGTTTGACGAGAGGGCGAGACGATAGAAACGAGACGGCTTGGAGTCGACCCCGAGCTTTGGGGAGGGAAGCTGCTTGCCTCTCTCGTGGGTGGAGCGGAACGCGTGTTTCCTATATAGGGGAGAGTTACCATTCTGAGCTGTGAGGGGGCCCACAGCCTCACGAAAAATAACGTCGTTAATTCCGAAGCATGGAGCACCCGAAAACATAGCCATACGCGATAGACCGTCATTTTTGTTCATTCATCGCTGAACGCTCCAAAATTCCAGTGGATTTCGTGGTCCAATTTTACCGCTCGCAATGTGCATATGCAAAAACTGAGATTGCCCACCAGATTTCGGTCATTTATTTGAATGGCCAATGTATTTTATAAAATTCATGCCGCATTGACCAAATGCGAGCGAATCATAAAGTTGCAATTATTGGGTTAATTGAATTTTTGAATTTAGTTATTTATGTATTCATCGTTTTTACTCTTTTGTTGAAGTCGTTTTATTATTGGTTGCACTTTTATTACACGTTGAAAAATTTGGCTCATATTAAAAGTACCGCGAAAGATATTTGGATTGGACTCTTGAGTACAGACCCTATTACACGATATTTTCTTCTTTCAAGTGCTGCCTTTGACTGGAATGATACGAAAATGCCTCGGGGAGCTTATGACGAGACTTTTCAGCGATCACTGTAATCAAGTTGCGAGGGATATGCCGAATTAATTATTCCAGGAAGTAAATGTGTGTAAAATGCCAGTTAATTAATCATGAAAGTCAGAAACAAAAGTAATATTGAAATTGTATAGCGAAGCCTTATTGAAAAATGTTTCGTTCATGAACATAAAAAGTAATTAAAAAGTTACAAAAGCTCTGCGGTAGCCGGTGGAACGCGCTCATACAAAATTGTTGGTTCTTATCCAAACCCTTTTTCCTGCCTTCAACACCGAGTTTGCGAATTCTTCACATTGATTCGTGTGTTTTAAAACGAAACTTTTTTTCGCTCAAGGCATAATAATACAAATAATGGGCAGGCATTGTATTTTCACGATTTGCAAAAAAAAAAAAATTGTTATAGGGCAGACAAAATGTCGTAGACACGATTAATATTCACTGACTACCAAAAAGAGCGGTTGCGATTTTTTGATTTCTCCACATTTGCCCATTTCACTATATTCAAAAAATTTGAAACTTTCTTTCGGATAAATCTGGCCAATATAATCGGACACTGTGAAACGCGTTTTAAACCCGCTTTTGGCCCAAAACTTTCACAAATATATTTTGATAAAAGATAAAAATTATTAATATTCAATGATTTCCAACGAATAAATGGCGTTTCGCTGGCAACACGTGTTGGCACGCATTAAAGGCTTCACTCGGAAGAATTGCTTTCCATCCGATGATATAATACGTGCCGTACGTGCATATCGAGAGTGCGGTTCAGCGGAATCTCGAGTAGTTGTTGGTACGATCGATCCTCCCTTTGAACGGTGATGCCAGGACTTGGCGAACTCTAACCCGATCGCAACATCCAACTCGTCAAGTTCCAATCGAACCCTTGTAGTACCTAATACGTACTTGGAGATAGTTTCTCTTTGATAATTCAATACGTAGTCGTAACACGAGATAGGAGTGTACGAACGCGCGTGAAATTTCCGACCAGTGCATCCCCCGAGTAATTCGACGCTCTTTGTTGCTCGTCGGCACGAAAGTCCTTCCGGTTGATTCGGCCTTTCTTCCGTGTCACCGATTATCGGAACAAAATGTTGCAGCGTTTAAATTTAACGCTCTTTTTACAAGGCGTTACTGAATTTTCCAGTCGATAGCGCGGTCACGCTCGGTGGTATGGATTGGCACGAAGAAAACGAAGCTTTCGACCGACCGAGTTGACTCTGAACTATTCCGTATCGTTGGATCCGAGATCAGATTGGATCAGACAAACGCACTTACATCGAGCCTGGCTAACTAGCCGGTTAGCCGTTTGCCTACCTATAGCTCGTCTCTGCCATCGGATGAATAGTATGCGACTGGCTCTATCGTCCACGTTGATCGTATCTCCCTGACATTGATCAAGCAGTCCAGCCGGTTTACGGACCGCACGTCAGGCACCGCAGCACACAGGATTTTATGCATCTACCGCACACTGACGAGACAAATAAGACGGTAGATGAAACGAGAGAAAGTTTTGCCTCGTCTCGTCGAGGCTCAATGTTGGATATAACGACAAATGTCACATGGAATCAGCACGAACGATTTGCAGGAGCGAAATGTTTCCGGGGAGAGGGAGTCTGGTTATTTCGCATCGATGATCCCTCGAGAGGCGAGCAAAAGGCTCCACGAGTGTCTTCACACAGACTACACGGGAGACAGTCGTGTTCCGGGTTAGTACGACACATTTCGTTGGTGTATGTAGGACGAGAGTGAAGGAGGGAGCGTACGAGTACAGTGGAAGGACGCTAGCAGGGCAGATGCTCACTCTACAGCCTCACGCCTCGGTACAATGGGTCGTGGTGCTTGTGGAATAATGGGGCAAGCCAGCGGGCCTCTGTGAGCCTCGCTGAAGCTTTCAATAAGGGCTTTCCCCTGTCTCTTCTCGTGTCTTCTTCTTCTTCTTCTTCGTATTCTATTCTCGCCGATGTATGGATTTCTTCATCCCTCTCTTCACTCCTATTCGCTTCCACGTTCCATACTTTGTAAACGTATAGCGAACACCACGTGGTAGCATATCGATGCGTTGTATCCTTCACAGGATTTCCATCTTTGTGTCTATGGAACCACCAGAATCTTTGCCAGCGGCTCTTACGGGTCCCTCTTTCAAACGACGGGATCGGGCGCTTTGCGCTGAACGGAAGAGCGATTGTGTCGCAGTTTACGGACGAGCGGAATTCCTTTGGCGCCGCGCTCACCAGCTCCGCAAAGGTACGGGTTTCTATTATGCGTGGCTACACGCGTACGTGGATGCCTTAAGGACGAAAGAATTATAAAAGATGTACGTGTATTATAGTGCGGCAGGGTAAAAGGTGGTATAGGAAACTCGAGGGATCCGACCAAACCGGGGTGACAAACTGGATTCTCCACGGGTTTCTTGGGACAGGTCGCGGTGAAAAGATGATTCTATTATAAGTTTCGCCCACTTTTCTCGCACGTCGAGTTTACAAATTGCCAGCACAGCCGCTCCTCATCCGCGTGGTCCGTGCGCGCGCGCTTTTCTTAGCCAAGACCAGCCAAGAAGGCGACGTGGACTACCGAACACTGACTTTTCCATGGCTCTCTCTCTCTCTCTATCTTTCTCTCTTTCCCTACTCTCTGTACCCCCAATGTGCAGCCGTGCGCCACCGGTGCGCTGCAGCTCTCCACGATGGAACAATTCAACTTTCTGAAACGCCGCTTCCGCACTCTCCCGTGTGCCGGAAAAAATTACTGTACCCTCTCCAGCACTTCTCTCGGGACGTCCGTGCATTTTAGAGAGATTTTTCTTGTTTTTTTTTTTTGTTTTTTTTCTCGCATCTCAGTCGGTACTGACTTTGATCCTCAGAAGCTTAAAAACTAACTTTCCTGACCGAGGTGATTAAGGAGAGGGAGCAAGATTTTAATAATTACATCTGAAAATGATCCATATCACGAGGTACACAAGAATTACCAACAAACTATGATCTTGGTACTCGAGAGCTTTTTTTTTTTTTTTTTTTTCGTTTTGACAGAATTACACATGCCTTGGTATTGGAGTATCTGCAGAAATCGTAAGGGATGATAATGACCAGCCAATCAATTCTATTATACGAAGTATCACATAGTTCACAATTATTTTTTATTCGGGTAAAAAAATGGGCATTTGAATCGCACTGCAAAATGCAGATGCAGGGTTTTTGGAAAACCAAATTGATCAGTGAGAAACTGATGTATCCACATTGTGAGTGAGACTGTAGGGAAAAAAACCCTGGAATTCGTATTATTCAATAATCTTCAGCTACGGAAAATGTTTATCTACCGTTATTTAAACGCTACAATTTTTTCGTAATATCGGAGGTAGAACTAACGATACCATTAAAAATGCAATTACAGTGTGTGCAGTACACCGCTGCACTGCTCCGCCGGTGGAGTTTACAAATTGTGCTCATTTACATTACGCACGCACTTGCCCGGCGAAGCTTAGTAACCGCTTTACGACATGGAAATGGGAGAGGGAGGGAGAGAAAAAAAAAAATGACATTTCTTTAAAAGCAGATCTTTTAATTGGCACTTTGCCGTTGCTCGGGAAACTTTTCATTTCGCCAAGAGTGACGTATGGATTGTGGTCTGCGCTATATATACCCTTCGTCCTTTTTTATTTATCGCTGTATTTAGATCCGAGAAGTTTCAGGTTGAGAAAGGATGAAAAGCGGGAAGAGTAGGAGGAGGGAGGGTCAAGTGGAACACGTTAAATCGGTTTCGAGTCGGAACATAGTTGCGGGGTTGGGTTAGTTGATTTCTCTCTTGGCGTGAGACTAACGGGCGTTTCCAGGAGTTCCGCCGACACTGTAGATTTCTGTAGAGGCATGGCTATATATGAAGTGGTGCTGCGGAGAGAGTTGACCGTACGGCCTGTACGTCGGGGAGCTAAGCCGCTTTGAATAGACGATATTCCATTACAAGTTCCGTGTACTTTTTATCGCACGTCGAGCTGCTGGCTCACAGTCTCTCCCTCCATTTTTTTCCTCTCCCTCTCTCTCTCTCTCCCTCGCATTCTCCCTGTATAGTTGGTTTGCGGATACTGGCGCCTCGTTTCACCGAGCAGGCACACCCCCGCGTTGCAACCCCGCGTTCCTTCCTCCCCAGCAACCGCGACCGCCGCTGTACCGGACTATTTCAACTTTTTAACCGGCGAGTTCCGGCGTGGAAAAGAGGAGAAAAAATTACACTCATCAACGATGTACTTGCCCAAGGCTTTGCCAAGCATCCCCCTTTTTACGTACTTTTAATCCTCACACTCTGCGCACACGACCAAGTTGTACACTTTTTTTTTTTTCACTCCTCCACTCTCTGTATTCACTCTATATCCATAGCGAGACACTTTATGTGGCGTTAAATCGACAAACGGTTAAAGGTGACTATAGAGATGCCGTAACCAGTGATATCTGTTAATCCTCGGTAGTTATACCGGAGCAAAACCTCACGCTGCTCACACTCGATCAAATGCGGTAAATCGAATTGAAAATGGCTGCTATTTTCAAACTATACGTTCAGTTGCAACTTTGATGATAATGATGATGATGATGACGATGAATGATATTAGTTAATCGTCTACACGGAAATAAAATATTTTGTTGGGCCAACCAATATACCGAGAGCTATTCGCTTCTGGTTGGTCCAGCAAATTTCTTTTCTGGTTCAACAGAATATTATCAAATGATTTTTCGATACGAAATTATGCGAGACTGACTGGATCGCTTCAAATGTCGATCTAGTAGGATTTAGTTGATGCCAATGAATTTATTCCACTCAAATGTGAAATTGATTCGATTCGAAACGTAATAACAGACGATTCAAATAAATCATAAGTATATAAATTATTCTGTCGCAGAGCTTTCTTTACCATCTCCGAAAGCACGACAGGTGAAATAAAAGTATATATTGACAGAGAGAGAGAGAGAAAGAGAAAGAGAAAAGTCTTTCACGACCTCAGCTGTGATGGAGTGGTACTTTTCGTCGAGTGTTGAGAGTTAATAACGATCCATCTCGAAGAAGATCCGGTCCGTGACGGTTGACCAATAACCGTCTACCCGCAGACAAAATGTATGTAAGAAATAGTGGATTTGAGTTGTACTGGCGAATCGATGTGTGAGAATGGTACACATAACTGAATACATATCAGGACGTCTTTCGTCATCATTCCATCGGTCCACGGACTCATAGACAGTGAAGCAAAACTCGTGCAGCATTTTTCGTTCGTTATATACGAGCAGATACCGGTAGTCGAGAAATTCCTGTCAGTTTGAATTTATACGAGGATCGATAGCGAGGATTAGTGGATGACAGGTGCGGAGTGCGCTCACGAGAGATGGATGAAATAAAAAATTGTACCGGATAACCGTTGATGTATAAGATATCTGAAATGTTATTGCATGTAATTACGAATCAGCTTCTAGTCATTCCCATTTTTCTCGAAGCTACAAGAAATATTCGCTTAGTAGTAAATGTTGCTATCGTTATTGATTTTTTTTTTTTTTAGCAATATTGCGAAAATTCTCCCAGGATGTATGCACACTTTTTGGAGCACGATAAGGTATGCACCAATGAGTGCGAGAGACTCGCACACGCGTACACGCAGTTTGGGTGAAATAACTCCCTCCTCATGGTTTTTAATTAAAAATGAAATTTATTGACGATTCTTCGGTTCGCGTTTCACGCTCATTGGTTTGTCGAACGAGGGGCCACGCGTAATGGTATTATGCAGGTAGTAAAAAGTATTATAAACATGAAATGAGGATATATTCACCGAATATGAAACCTGCTGCTATGAGCATCAACCACACCTTTTTAATGACGATAATTAAAGGCCGGAACATGAGCACACCGGCCGAGTAGCCCTGATGATTGCAAGGGCTTTTTGCGCACAATGTTACGCCCTCGAAAATACAATTATCGATGAAAGTTGGCATTTTACTTTGTTTTTTTTTGTAAGTTACCAATAATACCATATAAAGTACTGACCAATCTTAAATGGGCCCAAAATTAATAAAAATCACTTGAGCAAATCCGTTTTATCAGATTTCAAAGACTGAACTTTTTTTTTTTTCAAAATCTACCACCTGAGTACCAAATTTGATGAAGATCGGTGGAAAGGTTCGAATTTTACAAAAATGACACTTTTTTTTATCGTTGCTCGACAATAAAAATTTGTCTCAAATTCAGATTTGTATTTATTTATTTGAATAAAGAATGCAAAATTGGAATTCGCACATTGCCTTCCCATTGTGTTTCACTTTTTACAGAACTTCTTCTATGAGGTGGCGAAAAAAAGTAATGCGCTCGGTTCCACTTTGCATACTTTTATTTCCTTCGATTCCGCGACAAATGGTGTACATGGAAATAATGTTATTTGCCAGAAAAATGCATATCTCGTGCTTCGGTATTCTCGTGCTTTTATTTCAGTTTGTTGCGAATATTTGTCGATTGTAAGATGAATATTGCCTCCATTTCCTGGTCGGAGCGCCCGGGAGTTTTACAAACTTTTCGACTCGCCTCGCCTCCCTGTCCTTACCATTCCGCTACGGTGCTTCGATAGATCTGCCGATAACCTGAAACACGATAAAGTGGTCGAGTGAGCGTACGATAAAAGACCGAGTGAACGATGTCGGGTGTACATTGAATTTTTAGATTCTCCCGATATTCGAATGCCGTCGAATCTTAAACATTGTTTCATCGAAAATTGATGGATACCGCGATACATTTGAATTCATTATTGGCTATCCACGTTTGACGCTGGTCGCCCCTAGAAAATACTGAAATAATTTTCACGACTTGTTAACTTTTTTTTTTGTCCACCCAATCAACAACGACGGTAGACGGTCAGTGCGCGAATACTTGGATGGGTAAACGCTTTGAGCAGTTTTTCAGAGTTTCCGGTGTTCGTAGAGCAGCAAAAACTCGGTAACCGCGTTTGTTCTCCAGGTTTTCCGCAGTTGCTCTGTTTCTTAAACTGAATCTGAATCTTAAACATTGTTTCATCGAAAATTGATGGATTCCGCGATACATTTGAATTCATTATTGGCTATCCACGTTTGACGCTGGTGGCCCCTAGAAAATACTGAAATAATTGTCACGACTTGTTAACTTTTTTTTTGTCCACCCAATCACCAACGACGGTAGACGGTCAGTGCGTGAATACTTGGATGGGTAAACGCTTTGAGCACTTTTTCAGAGTTTCCGGTGTTCGTAGAGCAGCAAAAACTCGGTAACCGCGTTTGTTCTCCAGGTTTTCCGCAGTTGCTCTGTTTCTTAAACTGAATCTGAATCTTAAACATTGTTTCATCGAAAATTGATGGATTCCGCGATACATTTGAATTCATTATTGGCTATCCACGTTTGACGCTGGTCGCCCCTAGAAAATACTGAAATAATTTTCACGACTTGTTAACTTTTTTTTTTGTCCACCCAATCAACAACGACGGTAGACGGTCAGTGCGCGAATACTTGAATGGGTAAACGCTTTGAGCACTTTTTCAGAGTTTCCGGTGTTCGTAGAGCAGCAAAAACTCGGTAACCGCGTTTGTTCTCCAGGTTTTCCGCAGTTGCTCTGTTTCTTTGTGCGCGGAATGGAATGGAAATATAAGGATAAACGTTACATAAAAACCTGTAAAAAAGTACACGGAGACAAAACGATGAGAGGGATGAAAGTACGAAGAAAGAGTTTTTTGCCCGTTCCTTTTTATTTGCTATTTTATCCAAACGGAAAATGATGAAAATGTTCGAGCTATGGAAAATAGTGTCGTTGATATGTCAGCGAAAAATGGTATTTTCGCGTAGTATGCTTTAAACGAAATCTAACCGAATGATTTGCAAACCAGCGGCTGTATTAGATTGCTCGAAATTGAACAATTCATTTATTTATGTTTCGGTATATTATTTATATTACCATACAAATTTAGTAAAATCAAAATCTACGAGCAGCAGGTTTATCTCCTGTTTTCGTATCTGCATTAAGCCCGCTGGCCCTGTTTGCATATTTATGACTTTAGCCAGAGGTACAAAAAACCGCATTTTCACACACCGAAAAGTGTAAGGGTAAATGAATATAATTGCTGTGACACTGTGCACGAAATATTGGCATTCGGGTTACCTGAGCGTGGAATAACCCGGAGCTTTTTTATTCGCATTTCGTTGTCATTTATCCATCTCGTGGTTTCATCGATTTTCGATATATATTATATTGGAGGTTTACTCGGGGTAGTGAAAAATTAACAGCCAATTCATTCGCCCCTAGAGAAAAATGGCTGGCCTTCTGACCTTGCTAAAAACACTAAATTATTTATAATAAAAAGACCATTGAGTATCAATATCGTCCAACCTTCCATGTGCTTGCAATTAAAATGAAATATTCCAATATTTTATCATCACCGTAGATGGAATTCTTGAAAAATCATTTAATCGAAATGAGAAGAGCTCATTGCAGAATTTCTTTTCAATCTCTTACTGGAAGCTGCAAGGAAGTTCAATTTGAAGCCTGTTAGTATTTCAAGAACTACCAACGGTGCTTGTGAGGTCTGAATCGTGCTCAAGCACCCTTAATTCTCAGATATATGAAGCCGAGCAGGGTTGATAAGAAAATGGAAGGGTAGAGGAGTCTGATAAAATGATTAGGATTTTTTCATAAAAGAGATGTTGCCGGTTCACTCGCATTAGTTAAAGGGTATTTTCCTGCAATATACAATTTATGGAAGCTTGTAGTTCTTTTTTTACCCTTCGTAGGAGCCTCGACTCATTTCCGTCTAGTCTTTCATCCCGCTTTCCTGCCAGAACTGTTGAATTCCTCCATGATTGCATTCTATCGAACCTTTCTTCATTATTGTGAAATAGAGTTTCGAGGGAAGATTACCTTCGACCCTTTGTAGCCGGCGAAACACACGCGCGACTGAATTGTTTGAACCCGAAAAACGAGATTGAAGCCAATTTTTTTCTCAATTCCAATTCTTCTTTGTTTCAGCCATGGATCATTGCCAAAAGTATTGTCGATCTTTATCCACGTATGGGGCGTCTGGAAATCACGGGAGAGAAGGTGAGTCAAGAGCTGTTAACGAAACAAAGAATGTCTGACGAATAACGAATTCTCATTTATCGATTTTCTTCGCCCAGTAATAATGGCTATTCGTGTAATTGTGTGAGACATTTAAAAAATTCGATTCTGGAAGGCATCTCTTCAAGATTATGACTTTGCTATTTCACAAATGTGAATTGTTCCTGTAGTACAAGATTGTTGAATTATTTTATGGTAGGTTATAATCGAGTAGTATTTAACTACAGTACTTTTGGACTGTGTCAGACATTTTTATCGGAATTATATTGGGGTAAAGTACAAGGTGTACCCTGAAGATCCTTGATTAGCACCTCAAAGGAGTAAAATTAGCCAATTATTTATAATTTAACCTGTAAAATTTGTGTAATAACGCACTTTGAACGTTCTCGTTTCAGGATTCCGGACTATCGAGACTATTCTATCTACTTATGATCACGAAGAATTTCTTACTATCGCGCTGGAGTACACGTAACGCCGTTGCCGATTAAATAAAAAAAAATAATAAAAAAAATAGTCATTTCTACTTTCGAAAAATCGTGATAGCTTTCGTAGTGTAAAAAAAAGCGTAATTAGTGTAAAAGCAGCATACTCCTCGTATCTTGTATCGCAACGAAAAATACACAGTTTTTTCTCATTCTAATCGTCGATCGTTGGGTAGACGGTCGAAGTTATTCAAGTTCTTCGCTACTTCTCTCGTTTGTTCGAGTGTCGAGCGTAGGCTCTGTGCTCATAAATGTAAATAAGAGTTTTGTATATTTGTAATATAGATAGGGCAGTGTATTATAAACAATAAAATTATTTATATATATTTTAATCATGACATAATTCAGAAGCTTGTCTATCCGTTCTTTAAACCCAACTTCCGCAACGAAACTTTTCATCATTCCTCCTTTTCCTCCTGCGCACTTCACGATGTCGAGCATCTTTTGAAAATGCCACATTAATAGTCGAGAAATCCTTGGAAATTTAGGTCAGGCGGAAAGGCTCGTCGGCCGAGTCAGTTTTCCTTAGTGAGCAAATTTATCAGCCCCTTCACAATCCTGTGCATTAGTGCGGAGCCGAATATTTAACCCGAGAGTTCGCCAAACCTCTCACCAACGCGATAACGAAATTGCAAGATTATTCTTCCATTCTTGAAACGGGGATTCGCTTCGGACTTTCAGTTTAAAAATAAATAAATATATAATGCACTTTACCGAGAGTCAATTTTCCGGGAAAAATATGCGAACGTCCTCGAATTTAATGCCGGAAGCCCAAGAGCGAAGGTAGATAGTTGTACTACGTGAAGCGCCACGAGAGCATAAAGTTTCGCGATAAATTTCGAATCTGAGGTACCTCCCGTCTTGGAACCTGCAATATCTGGCTCCCATGGGTGCCCCAGTGGGGGGAAAAAAATTCGAAGCTGCGCGAAAAATCTCTCGTCTCCCTTGATTTTCTCACGTGAAAAGGGTTATCTCGTGGCGAGAGATTCTCCATTTCTCTCCACGAGTATACGTTCCACTTTAAAATCAAATACCCCGGACTCCGATAGAAACTCTCGTGAGTGTACTTTCATAATGAATAAGTAGATTGCAAACAATAGATTCGTTAAAACTCCCAACTGTTCACTCCGGTAGAAAAAGCCGACATTACCCGCCGGAATGAGCGCGTAAAGTGAAGTAAAATAAAGTGCCGAGCGAAATCAGGTCATCCACTGTATCGCCGAGGGACCTGTTACACAATTCTTCCTTGATTATTAGGAGCAAATCGTAACTTTTATCGGAACGACTAAATATGAAAAATTTTTCGCTGCGTCGGACAGTGATAGAAAGAAGAAAGAGATACGAATTCTGCGCTCGACTGGGCGCCGAACGCCAATATTCATATTTCCCCGGAGAGTGAATTTTTCGCCAATTTATTTTGTGATAAACCTCGAGAATTGCCTTAGTATATTCCTTCAAGCTGATGCCCCAAAGGACGAGGCGAAAAATCGTATGAAAAGTGGAGGTCTGAGATTAGATTTCAATTGAAATTGAAGAGAAGTCGTGATAATAAATTGAAATTGGTTGCGAAACGGAAGTATCCTGGACCAGCAGCAGCAGCAATAGTACCTAAAGGCAGCTTACGTATTTTCCGTTGAAGCCTCCGCCGGGATCATTCTTTCAACGTCACATCTTCGTTATACTCACAGTTTCTATTATACCGCTGGCACAAAACTGTCGGGAGAAATATCTAGGAGCTCGGACGGAAAGGAAATCACCGGGCCACGTGTTCGCCGCGCGTTAGTCACACTCGAGAAAAGTGCGCACGCACTCGTGTGTCATAAAAAATAGTTTTGGAGAGACGAAGTGAATACGAAGTCGCGAAAGGAGCGCGAGGATGAGATGGGAATCGGTCTCGAGAGGGGGATTCACCCGAGCTCTCTTTGGAAATTCGCAGCAGGCAGTGGGACCACGCGCGGCAACCGGAAGAGTGGTGGGTATGTAGTAGGTGGGTATAAGTGTGTATGTGCCTCTCGAGAGCTGCAGTTGCATCCACTTTAGTGGCCTCTGCCTCTCGAGTTCCTGTCGGAGATGACGTTGCGCGATAAACGAGCTCAACCCGAAACGCTCAGTGAGCGTGTGCGCGCTTCACGCGCTAAGGCATTTAGCAAGTTCACATTCGCTCCTCACACTCCGGTGTTCCGAGTACACGCTCCAGCGACCACCTGGTTAGGCAATTCGGTCAAACAACTTTTCGAGCGATAATTTACCCGCCGAAAGCTTGATCAACTTCGGATGGAGATTAAACAAAAATATCTTTTTCTTTTTCTCCCGTGATTAACCTTTTGATAAGAGAGTAGTCCTGAAACGTTTGAAGTCCATGAAAGTTAGTCGCTATCCTGGCTACATACATCACGAATTTAGATTGCACTCGAAACTTGTAGTGCACTTGATGACTATTTATTCGAGTGCCACTGACTTTTTAAACGTTCGCGTTTACTTTATCAATTACTTCCACATCTCCCATATTTTATCTCTTCGTGTACTTCACACAAATTTACCGTCGTCATTTTTTGAAAACACCTTCCAAAACATCCGTATCTCGACTTACGATTGCGTATTTCAATTTTACTTTGCATATGGTGGATATGTAATAATTATATTATTTCAATCATAATTATTCTGCATTGACCACTGCAGAAATAACAGCACCCGAAATATTGATTTGAAATTGATTGAAAAAATTATATTTGTGCATTATGAAGAAAAAAATGTAACGGCAAAATATTGTACTTTTCTACTCTTTTGCACTGTTTTAATTGTGAATTTTATTCGAAATTAAACTTAAAATATGGATCCTGGCAGATTTGTTCATTATACCTGATGGAATAATGTTCCCACATTAATTTCTTGAAAACTATAGACGATCAATTGTGGGATATTAATGAATGCGATAACTATGAATATATCTTGCATTTATGTACATTTACTTCACTGGAGATGTAGCGGGTGGATAAGAAGTAAGTATCATTGAAAGGAAAGAATAGTATTGTCTGCCTGTCGTGTTCGTAAGAAAATCTTGGCTACATGTACTATTATACGGGTAGCTGCAGTAAAAGCCCATTGAAAGAAGCCTTTGCCGGTACAGCATAGAGAGCAACCCGTGAAATTGGAATAAGCAACCATCCCTCTGACACCCAGAGGGAGTTAAAAAGAAATCTGTCAGACACTGAGCCAAGAAGCACTCCTCCTGCCGTCACTGTTGGTGCTGGAGGTGTGGGCGTGAAAACTCCGATAGAAATAACGAAGTAGGTCGTTGGGGATATTCAATCCGACGAAGGATTTTATACCGTAGCGCGTGTACCTTTCATACGTTAAAGAATATTAGTGCAGACAAAATAAAAATAATACGTTTCTGTGATTAAGACAAAAATTCCCATATAGCAATTATATCAATAATAATAACCAATTTGAAAACCATAAAATCTCGTCGTATCGTATAATACGAATATTCACAAAAAATTATATAATAATAATTAATAAAATTTCGAAAAATTTATCGACACCACGAACCAAAATTTAAGGTATTCTCGGGTCAACAGTTTTGCTCAATCTTAATTATTTTCACGAAAAATCCAAATTTTCAATCCGACGAAGGATTTTATCCCGTAGCGCGTGTACCTTTCATACGTTGAAGAAGATTAGTGCAGACAAAATAAAAAAATCAAAATTAAAATAATACGTTTCTGTGATTAGGACAAAAATTCCCATTTAGCAATTATATCAATAATAATAACCAATTTGAAAACCATAAAATCTCGTCGTATCGTATAATACGAATATTCACTAAAAATTATATAATAATAATTAATAAAATTTCGAAAAACTTATCGACACCACGAACCAAAATTTAAGGTATTCTCGTTTCAACAGTTTTGCTCAATATTAATTATTTTCACGAAAAATCCAAATGCATATGTTATCGATTTCATCGAAAACCAATAACGATATGTCATCGAAAATTGCAGTATGTAGTCGTAGGGAACCGCTTGAAATATGGCAGTGTATTGTTGAAGTGGCATTACACAAGATCTGCAACATCGAATTTATTCGAACGGTCTACTAAACACGTCAACGTCGTTGGTGTTCTCGGTGTCGGATTTACGTCGATCTCACGTCACTGGACAATGCGCTCGCGAGCCAGATCCGTTCTGCGTCAGGAAGGCTTTTCTGTACCGGAGAGAGGAGTGCCCATACATCCTGATGGATCAAGCGATGGGTGGATTACAATGGAAGAAAACCGGTATCCACTCGACCGAATATGGACGAACTCAACTCGAGCCTAGTGCTCCGACTACACAGCATCACAGACGATCTCTTATTTCTTTAAGGAGGCATGAAACATCTCTTGACTCGGTTACGACCGGCTTCTTCCTTCTTCCCGTCCTTCTCCTCTCCGCCTTATCCTCTGCTTCGCCTCTCCCTTCTTCTTCTTATCCTATTTCTTCTTATTTCTTCTCCTCGCGAACGAGCGAGCATTGTACTTCCCGACCGTATCGATACCTGTGTGAACGCATGCACCTGCGCGTACGCTACAACGTTCACTCCTTCTTATTCGTCCTGGAATTCCGAGTTAACTATTCATACTGTTCCGTCCGAGCCATCTACAGATCGCTAACACCGTCCACTTTTTTATTATTTCCATTATGACTAACTTCAGAAGCAACGAGTGGAAGACACAAAGTCGCACGAATGCCTCAATCGTGATTTGCTGCTCGACGCACCTGTCATAATTTTTTTCCTGATACAGAAAAACTTCAAAATCGTTAATGCATAATCGTGATGAAGGAATTAGTATAATCGGGCGAGTTTTTGCCTTGAGCATTAAATTTGTGATAACAATTCAGCGAAAAGATTGATATTGCGATGATGTGGAATTAAAGGAATAGAACGGAACGAAATAGAAAGAGGGAAAGTTGACGTTGTAAGGCTCTTGAGAGAAAACTTTGACGCAAGAGCTCACATTTATTTTTCATCGCCAGGAGTACACATACAGTTCGAGAATCAGGACAGTAGCAGCTTGTAAAGTTGACAAAATCACTCGCCGTCGAGACACCATCGCATTTCTTGATACTTTTACAGCCATCGTGTTCGAAGCTCAGAGAGGATAAGCGAAAGTCTATGAGATAGGAACTGACGATTCGGGGGCTTCAGGGACACTGAAGAAATAAAATGTAAGACGTGCCAACGAGTTTTTAATTCGAATTGGTTATTAAAAAAAATAATTTCCTTATCGGACTTTTTAGCGACTAAAAAAACGTACTTCGATGAGGTTTTAGGCGACGCGCCATTTCTCGTTATCGTACGAATTCGATTTTCCGAAATTAATTATTGGTTCGTCAAATGCACCGCCGGGTTATAATTAATGGACCATTAATTTACGATTGTTCGATGTATCGACGAAATAACGTTGCAATCTTTTTGGTCACAGGGACAGCCGGAAAATATCATGACATAGTTACGTCAATGCACCGTACGGTCATGAATAAGACCCCTTAATGGTGTCCCAGTGACGCATTAACGAGCCAACAATTAATTTCAGGATATAAAATACGTGTGATAGCAATTTTAAAGAGGAACGCGTAACTTTTTACGCCGCGTACAGTCGCATAAACGTACGTTTTACAATCGCCGAGATATTAAAGATTGAAGAGATTTGACGAAGAAATTTATTGTTGAAATTGACTATTCGAGATGAAAACTCTGTATTGCTATTCGCGTGTGTTCCTATCAAAACCAGTCAAGTTTCATTCAAATCTCTTTATTTAAATGTTCGAAATAAGTTCCATTCGCTATTTGTGGCAAAAAAAAAAAAAATCAGTTCTGTGTACCAGGAATGAATCATAGCCACTTCATGGTTACGAATACCACAATTTCCTCTCAATGTAGTAGCACGGACTGATCATTAGTGAAGTGTCACTCGACAGACTTGGTACGATTTTTCCGAGTGAACCACGTTTATGTTCAAACTGTTTTTCACGGATAACCGTTGTAGGTATTACCAGCTTGACGAGCTCAGAGTCCATTTGGAAGCTGGCCGCAGTAACGAAGCAACAAATCCGGAGAAGCATCGGTAGTAGTTCGAGATCCAAGGAAGCCCCTCGCCCGTTGGCTTATATGGCATCGTTCTGCGCCTCTTTTCTCGTAATTTGCGCCGAGGTTCGCAGCGAGAGCATCAACATCAGCGGCCGCGTATGGGGAAGCAGAAGTCACGGTGTACATGGAGGCTCCAGGGTCCAGCTCAGTGCAGACGATCTCGTTGATAGAAGCTCGTAAAACGTATCACGCCCGTGGCAATTCAACTCTCGTTCCAGTTTCGCTTCTCCTCACGGCGAAACAACTATGAAACGTAACAATTTCCGAGGACACTATACCCAGAAGCAATGGAAGTGGTATGTGCACGTTGAATTTCCAACGGACGTCTCGTGGATGCTTTTACTCTTGCCAACTACCGAGAGCATTCGTTCTTCGTTGCTTAACAACAAAAGGTAAAGATATACATTCGAGTATTACACGGCAATAGGGAAGAGGAAAAGCACCGGTGTTTTGATCCTCTTGGCAACGGTTTAAGCACGAGGGAAAACGGACGTTCGATTAGATGCCCGGTTCACCGAGAAACCGGGCACAGTCCGCTGCCGAGAAAATCCTCTCACATTTTTCTCACTTCCGCAACGGAGTTCGGAAAAGGGACATCAAGCGGAAGAACGGTGAACAGGGTGAACGACGAGCGTGGCGAGAAGAGAGACCAGTGCACGACGTAGCTGCCGGTGCTGGTGCTCCTCCAGCGCAACCGTATGTTTACCCACCATTGTTATACAGTTTGCAGGAGGATCCCGAGGCTGACATAACAATCTCGAAATTGTGTCTGCTTTGAAGGCGTCTGAGACAACACACGGCGCGTACCACTGCAGGCAAGAGAGTAAGAGAGAGGTACATGCATACAGAGAGGGAGAGCCGAGCAAGCCGAACCAAGTGAATTCTATCCATACGCTCATTCTATTCCGCCTCCTCTCTGCTACCGGAGGAATCTATGCTATCTTGTCTTTCGCTTGTTTCCACCTCTCACGCGTGTAATTCCACTTCGCTTTGACGTCGGCCGCGAGCTTATGTTTCATCTACAGATCCATCAACGCACCATTCGCCAGGTTCCCTGTAACGTTATTGTCATTCAACACCGCCATGAATGACAATAACAGAGACCAGAGAGCGATTAGTGTTGAGCTAATGCGATTCGCTCGACGGCGATCTAACGATGCTTATCAGAGACTGAAAAATCAGATGGGAGATGGGAATGTCAAGTGAGCTATAATGAATCTGTGAGCTTTATATTTGTAATTGCTATCTATGAACTCAACGATTCGCAAAACATTGTGACACATTTGTGTATGGAATGGTGAACATTGTCAACACGATTTCTACTCTCGGTACAAAAATATTAATCATGAAAAAAACGTATCGTTATGACCGTTATTGCGAAGTGGTTCACAGCACTGACTAAATATAGCAATTTTTCTGACATACGAATTTACTTGCGGCGCCGTTTTTACTGAACTCACCTGTCGATATATTTGATCCAGAGTTCAGTGAGTGTTTCCACAGTAACACAGTTTTATTCGGGATAGCGCGAAAAAAAACATAATAATAATGGAAACTCGGGGAAAGTAGGTTAAAAGTTTCGAGTCGAAGTATGGATATCAGGGCTCACCTCAGGGCCTCATTTCATCCGGAGAGTGGAGTAATTTTTATCATTGCGGTAAAGCTCTGAAGGTTCGTTATCATTTCAGGCGCACTTTAATTTTCTAAGCATATCAAGCTGGGCTCGCGTAGCGGTGGCTTGGTTTGCTTGAAAATTCATAAGTTATGCAGCAACTGTGAACTAACGGTGGAGGTACGCGCATATGCGGTGAGTAGCCCCCGGGGTAACCCACTAACATGGCGGTTACCATGGCAATAGGGAGATTCTGCAGGCGCCTTGGGAGTATGTACTATACGTAGATATAGCGTGGGTGGGTGGGTGGATGGGTGGGTGGGTGAGGTTTGTATACTCTCGCGTACTACTGCTGCGAGCCTTTGCTACGGGATCTCCAGAGAAAAGGCTCATCCGGTTTACAACTAGAGAATTCACGTAACCAAACGAGGGAAAAAGAAGAAAATAGCTTTAGAGACATTTCCGAGGTCAGAGTGGTGGTGCTTTGCCTCTGATACACTATACGAGTTAACTGGCCAACTTGCGCACGCTCGAATTAATCGCGCCGAGCACTTCTCGCTAATTCGTACACGCGGCTTTTTCCAACAATCTTGAAATTCAATTTTCTCGTGGAGAATAATATGTGAACATTTGTGAAATCCTGGACCGCGCTCCGACATGAAAAGAGTCATCCCGGCACATTGTTAATATATAACAGAGTCTCGTTTAGTGACCCTCGCCACAAAGAATAACTCTCTGCGTAACTGCAGCACGACGAGAGGCGGTGTACGGCAACCGTTTCACTTTTTTAAAAATTTCATCATTATATTTTCCACTTCCTCGTGGACGCGAAATGCGAGAAAATGTTCGTAACGAGTTGACGCGGAAAACAGAGGACAGCGAATTTCCTCAGTTGGACAAACCTGTTTCCAACTACTTTCCAAAGTTACTTACGTTATTGTCGCAAGATTGTTATTTTATTTAATTAACATCGGGAGCATTAGATTTTATTTTAAATACTAGACAAACGCTCATATTCTGATTCTGTTTAAAAAAAACCGTACCTTTTTTTAAAACTGTTCTATTCTTTGAAGATTGCAGCAAAGATGTTTTTCAGTATTGGACCTTTTCGTGAAACCTTCATTGAGGAAGCAAGAAGACAATTTTTTGAAACAATTTCAACAGTTGGATTAGGTTCAACGGGAACGACATGATTACAACTCCGAGGCAAAGGCTCCGAGCGACGTAGAGCTCGTGTCTCGGTGTCGTGGAAAATCATTATCTAATTCTCGAAGGACGTGCGGTTGAGTGAACAAAGCGACGGCTGAAGAGTCAGAATTTCAACGAACGTAATTTCCCTTCTCGCTCGCGATGGGAGATGTTTCGCTGATAGGCTGTTGCAGATCGGTGAAGTGTCTACTCCCGCAAGTTCATCGTTCCTCGTCGTGTCGTCACCTACACGACTCCGTGCATTGGATCGTTCGCGAGTGCTCGCACATTCGCGTGCCACTTTCACTTTAACATTGCTGCTCAATCGAGTGAATATGGCTCTCGCCATCCAGGCACTCCGATTAGAGCACAAAGAGTGGCAGTGGGGGTGAGTGGAAAGAGGAGTCAGTCAAGCAGCCGTTGGAGTGAGCTAAAGTGCCTGGAGCCATATCCGAAAGCCTTTGTTTACATCCCCGTGTACGTTCCTCCCTCCCGCCGTACCTGTACCAATTATCCCATGATTAAAGCAAAGTGAAAGAAAATTTTCAGCTACCGTCGATATTAAGCTACAGATGTGACGGATATTCATCTCAGAGTGTCTTGTCTCTTCGATATTCAATAATCGTCCCCGGATCGTGATTGAAGAATATTCGTTTATGATTAAATATCACGAAGAACATATTTCTTCAGGGTTAACAAGTCTGGCATTTAATGGGTCGTTTACACGAGAAGAAATTTTCGAAAAAATCTTCTTTGACAGTTCATTTTTAAGAAGTATTTCTCAATTGCACGTGTTTTCGCAAGGAAACATTTCCATCTTACTACATCAAAACCATGATCGTTCGCTTGCGAGCAATTGCCCCAGTCACTCAAATTACAGAAGCACTCGAGCCGACTTCTGTAACGGAAGTGACTCGAAGCGATACGTCCAGGAATATGAGGGCCAAGGAAGATAAAGGCTGAAGAGAGATGCTGCGTATTGCCGGGGCGTCATTGAACTGGGCGCGAGATGAACGTGAGATGCCCCGCGGTTCCGACTTGGCGTGGGCGTTGGACAACGACGCTGAGAGAGCCGCACCTCCGGTAACACAAAACTAATAAATCTCAACCGATTCCATACAGCCTTCCGCAATCTCGGCTTCCTAATCTCCCGTGGAAGGGTCGCGTAATGTGGTGCTATAAATGCCGTTTTTTCACCCATGCCTTCACACGGTTCCTCTGTTTAGTTGAATCTATCCAAGTTCTCACATTTATGATATTGACAGTGTATCGCGAATGATGTAGTGGAATTCGATATTCACACATTCCGGACATAATACCGCCGTTTTTTCCAACTTATACATCACGGCTCTGAACGTTCTTGAAATTTTTTGAAAAAAAACGTCCAATGACTTTGGATCAACATAACGATGGAAAAATAACGGGAGGAAAAGGATGAAAATCCGATATGAAAGTATGACTCCGAAAGCAAAATGTCATAACTGGTTTCATTCGAAATAGTGTCATGTGAAAAATTGAATTATCGTTTCGCATTTTGAATTGACGAATGCAAATTATTCAACAGAGGTTTAATCGTGAATGGCAAACATTTTCTTATGCTCTTTCTCAAGTGACTCGGTTTGAAGTACGTAGCGCAGAAAATTCCAGCCGACTGAAAAGCCTGTTTTATTGCCACCTGACATTCTGCTGTAGCTCACCGACGAAGGCATTCATAAAGTACAAACCGTTAATTAATGGGAGCGAATTGGCTTTTGGTGCAAAGTGAGGGGGTAATGAGAAACAGGCGCCGGGAGCAAGGAGGAAGGTAAGGGAAGGTGTAACGGGCCTCGACGGCAGTCAGTACACGATGTACTTGCCTCCCCCTCGAGCAATTAGTGTCGTTCAGCGACTGATTAGAATTTTCAAAGATATTCGCCCGGAGCGGGCGAAGCTCGAGGTGTCGAGTGCTGGAGGAGAGTATAGAGGAGCTTTCTAGTACCAATCAGTCTGATATCGGAGCATCGTAACATTAAAGAAAGGAAAACCGGGTATCCGAAGTTATCGAAACGCTGGTGGGGTGGACGAGGGTGAAGTAGTCTCGAGACATAGCTGAGTTGCTGGTGGGTGAATGGGCACCGTTTCTCTCCCGCGATTATTCCCATCCTCCTGTTCTCAATCTCGCGCTATCCTTCCTTTTACCCCGGGATACTTGAAGGAGCCGGCTGAGGAAGAAGGAGGACTCGGCGAGGATTTCTCAGAGGACTCTCTTATCGCCTCGTGACCGAAGCCATCGGGAGCAAAATAGGACATTCCGATCTTATTCCCTCCAAGGGCAAGAGACCGAAGAGTCTTTTACTTGTTCTCACTGCTATTTATGTAGCTATATTCTCTCCTGGTGTTTCAACTTCGCTAAAGCTCTCCTCTTTCGACCTTTTTTTTTTTTTTTTCTCTCCTTTTCCATCTATACACATTCTCCGCTCTGTCTTTCGTTTCACTTCACTTCTATTCGGACGTTATCGATTCCATTGCACACACGACGTTGTCTTCGTAATTTTCTTCGCCCTTCGTATCTAGTTTTTCTATTATTCCTTCATCGCGAATATATAGATTGTATTCCGATAGCTTATATGGATGAGGCGAACGTAGCTATTGTTATTCCACTTTCGTATTCCGTATTACTCATTGAACTTTCTCTCTCTCTCTCTCTCTCTCTCTCTCTTTTGGAGCCTTCGAGAACAATACATCGGCAGTAATGCATTTTATATTATGTATGCGGGAACAAAGCATACGTTCATTTCCATAATATTACTGTATACGCAGCATATTATCGAGTATACACATAATAATGCATATTTATCGTGGAGCCAAACCCCGCCCCCCCCCCTCTCAGTGGTACATTACACCGGTGCACATAGAGGGAACTCTGATATTGCCGGGTGGTCACATACGCCACGTTCAGAGCACGTTCGTCTGCGACGCCTTGTCACAAGCACACAGCATCCCGTTTCAATATTCCGAACAGCGGATGCTCCAGTTTCAATAATCATTAATCGATAACGGGAGTAAAATCAGAAGCAACGGATTTTCGTTTGGCTTCTTGACCATGTTTTTTTGGAAGCGGGTCTGGCCGATATGCCCTAGTCAAGATTTAAGGTGATCAGAAATACTGTCTTTCGAAAAAATTTCTTTACATTAAGAATAAATCATTTTCTTTGGCATTATTTCGCTTAAACTATAACCTACGCATTTTTAAAGCGTAAAAGTTGAAACGTATAATGTGACAGGACCTCCTTAGTGAAAAACCGCCGTCGTAAACGTTTTCTTTTCGTTCAAGTTCTTCGATAAAGCAAAATAAACGACGCGCTGGGAATTTCGCAGGCTTGTTATCTCAGACAACAATTTTTTTTTATATATTTTTTCGCTTTTCCGGCGACATCTCCTCGATATTCGACACCTAATACATTTGTGGAAGGGAATATGGGAAAAGTTTTGGGAAAGTGTGGCTCATCAACAGCTGACAAAGCCACATGTTGAACTGTCACCGTCAGCTGTCATCGCCTGTGCACACTTCCTACCGAAGAATGTAACATCGATCGAGCACAGGGACGCCCCCATACCGAGAGCTATTACTTGTCAGAGTGAGGCTCACTGTACTTTGGCGATACGTTGGGGGGCAGGGGGCAATACCCCCGGTTGTTTTCCGAGTTCGGATGGTATGGAGTTATACGTTGGTCGTATCGACGGTGTATAAAGTACGCGTTTTACAGTACATCATTCGTTACGACGGTTTCAACGAGCGAAATCCAAAAGTACGGAACATCAGCGGCAAAAATGTCGTAGCTCTCTTTGCGGGAGCATCGAGTATCCGCGGTTAACGGAATTTCGGAAGAAAGACGCGAAGCTGGGGAAGGAGGAGAGTTGCTATGCCGGATCAGCGTCGTCTCCACCAAACACGAAAATAATCCGGCGCGGCGTCCAAGGAACATATAAATGTAATATACGAGGCAATTAATGGGGCCACAAATTGTCCGCCTTATATGCTGTTTTCTATTCGTCCGGCCAGCAATAATGGTGAGGAACGGTCTTGCTGTCGTCTCTATCGCCCAGTTACCTCGGAACATCGAGATTCGACCATTTCCAACTTTTCTATTTGGACCTCTCTGATCGCTATAAAAAAGAAGATAACGGTGCGTCTCGTTGTCAGCCCCCATAAAAGGATACACAGGGGCGTTTCCCTGTGAGCATACAACGGAATGTCTCCTCTAACGGACTCGTGAGTCGATCGTATACTCCAATGGTAAAAAGACGATAAAGTGGATACGCATTTGCGTCAATAATAAGATCTTTTGTCCTCGCACATGGAAAAAAAAAGAAAAAATCATTATGTAAAAAAAAAGAAATTTGAATAAGATAACGATATGATGTATTCAATGTTACAAAATCTGTCAGGTTATTTCATCCACTCTTCGTTGCCACATCGATTTTACAGATTTCCAACACGATTTTTTATTTTCGTTTATTTTCACCTAATTTAACAATGTTCCATTTGAATTATTTTTTTGATTAACTATGCACGAATAAAAAATTCCTATTTTGCAATTCTTACGAACAACTTCGAGTCATGACTATCTCACAAATGCCCATAATATTTCCCAGATACAGTAGTCATTTATGGTACACATGGAAAAAACTCCATCGTTATGTTTATGTGAATGTCGTATTTTTGAAAACATATTTTTCCTTATATTGTAATAAAAAATATTCATGTGTAAACGTTACTTTTGTCCCAACGGCATTCGATCGAACAAAAAAAAGAAAAGATGAAAAAGAATATTCCATTTAAATGGCACCCATTTTTGGAGTAGCGTATTTCGCATCGTTACTGTTGGTAAATAATATCGAATCTCTCGAGTAACGTATTCTCTCGAGAATGTTGCTACACGGGTCATTCTGTTTTGATTAAAGAAAAAGAAGAAAGAGGTGCTATTGAAAATTTATTCAATATAAGATGGTGAACAAGAGAACGGTCTCGCGATAAAGTTGAAATGGACGGAAAATAGGTAAGAGGGTTTCGTATAGTCGTATAGCCATTTGGTCGTGGGGGGGGCCAGGACGATAGCGAGATGGAGAGAGTGAAAGGGCTTTGTAGGTCCAACGAGCAATGAGGCAACATGAAAAGGGGCGTTTCTGTATTGACTTTTCTCACTATTCGTTGTTCTTCACGCTGTATATGTATAAAAATAAAAGGTAGTGAATGGGAGACCGAGGGCCTAATAAAACTGAAATGGCCTGGAAATACAAAGGTATTGGCGAGGTGCCTCGTGCTCCTTATGCCTCTGGGTTTCTTTCTCAACTCAAGGGTCTCGGTCCGTTCAGTGATGCCAGCTTCTGGCTTCGTAAAAGGCCAATTCAGTATCGACTTTTCTTCGAATGACACGGAAATGCGAGACTACGTTCACCCTCGTCCCATTCACGGCTGATTTCCCTGATGAGCCTGGCGATTATCCTTCCTATTCACTCGTCAATCAATTATTTCATTAATTAACTTTTGCAGCTGAGCCAAACGAAGGACGAACGTTTCTGAGCGGAATACAGCGGATGATTTATATGTATCGTCCGCGTGGACCTCGTGTGTCAACAGCTCTTATGGAAGTCATTTGGTAACAGAATGTAGACACCGCGACTTTATAATAAATGAGCTCGACGACGCTAAGCCAGAAGTTGCAGCACGCGAAGAAGATTATATATCGGAGAGCCCTGGGAAGAGACCTCGAGAAGTCTCACTGAAACGGATGACCGGTGTCGACGGGCCACATGGAGAAAATTTGTTCACGTGCGTGTTACCTCTCGTACGAGCGCAACTGGCATAGTTAAGAATTAACCACGTGTTATTTAGTATCGTATCTCTATTTCCTCTTTCCTCGTGCGATATACAAGCAATTTTATTTTGATACTTGTCCAAAGAGAATACACAGTCTTTATCAACGATATATATACATATATATATATATATTTTCTAAATACAATGATTAGAATTAACAGATACACACGTTATGACATTTGAGAAAAAACCGATGATAATTTTGACTACGTAATGAGTCTGAATTGAACTTTGAAGCGAAAGGTTGACAAACGGCGATCGGAATAATTACAACCATTGTAATTAATAATATCTGGCTTATAAAAAAATATTCTATTTACTTATTAATCTCAACGTCACGTTGCTAATCGTAAGATGAATTTTTCTATTTCGCCATTTTTGTGTTATAATCGATAGCATTGCTCATAATTCTGGACGGATGATCTCCTTGACAATGCGTTTGAAAGAAAGAAGAGGTTGCGAGAGAAAAGGAGAATAGTTCGTGAGTCTTGTCCTGATATTGGCCATATTTTCAATGCATCTTTATCCCGACCGGAATTCCGGAGTAATTATTCCATTATCATTAATCTAATACATCCGCCCGTGAAATTCCGAACATTGTCACGCATGGCTTCGATGAAATCAGGCTCTACAGATATTACAATTTCCGTAGCCGTTGCAATATTGTAAATTCCACGAACGACATAAATTATGGTAACAACCTAACATCGCCCGACAAACCTTACTCCCGATGACCCCGATGCCAATCACTGTACCGTTCACCGCGCCCTTCTGGACCTCGTGATCTGTAACAAGTAGGCATGTGTACACAGCAGTAGTACGTGCCGTTACCGAAGCACGCGTGGCCTGCGCAACTCCGCTCGGGAACCGAGTAAATAGGCCGAAGTAATTTTGTAATTCTGCGGACAGTGAATTCGTTAACGACGTACTACCCTGTTAGGCGTGAGAGAGATAGAGAGAGAGAGAGAGAGGCAGGGAAAGGAAGGGACAAACGAAGGGCCGTGCACACCGGCGTCGGATCGGGCGCGAGCGTTTACACCGTCGATCAGCGAGGACCGCCGGCGCTGCGAGAGGAGTTGCTCTCTCCGGGTGCTTCAGCGTCCACGCGTTCGGCTGCGCTGCTCGATGCCGAGTCAAACATTTAGGTTCGCGGCAGCGGTGAATATGCGACAACCGTTCCCGATGTCTGAATAATGCATGGACGCATACATCGAAACCAATGGTGGATTAAAGCGACACGAGTTTGAGGAGGTTGGGGAGGCGGTGGATGTGGTTGAGTCGGTGGTGGTGAGTTCACAGTCCACAGGAGCAGCAGCAGCGGCAGCGGCAGGATCGGTAGAGTCAGTACGAGAGAAAGGAAGGGTGGAGGGTTTTGGGGAAGGGGCTCGGGGGGTGATGGTCGTGGGGTTGGTGAGCCAGGTAGAGACTGTACCGCGAGAGCTATTCGCTTCGTGGAGTATACGTATCGTGGCCGAACGCTCACCGTTATCGCGACGATCCCAACGAGCTCGTATAGTTCCCAACCGCACTGGGCCACGACGCCCACGCTCTCCTCTTCTCTCTTACGTTATGCTAATACACCGTGAGACCGAGCGTTAGAGGCCTATACACGTCGAGCTGTATAACTATAACCACCGCCGAGGCTCGTGCGTATATCTATATACGTACGTTAGCAACTTTGGACCGGATAAGATAGCGGTGAAGCAGCCTGTTCCTCGGAGAACAGTGTCGTCCGGTGTAATTAACGCTAACGTTTCTATCGGTGTGTCGATCAGACAGAGATTAAGGAACGAGTCCACCTAGATCTCTCGGTCGGCGGTGCTCGCCCTTCGCTCGGACTATACCTTTACGTATGGGTTCACGGTATTCGACGTGATGTACCTTTATAATCCTCCTCCTTCTCCTCCTCCTCCTCATCCTCCCCAACGATCTGTTTATACAGGATCGTGAGGATCGCGTTATACATCTACATGCACAGAATTGACTTTATCTTGTTCCGTACCGACAATGGACCTCGTTGCTGGGTGGCTATTGTTTTTTATTTTGTTATTTTTTATTAATCACTACGGAATACAGTTGATGAGTTACAGGGGGTCGTTATGCCCGCCCACTTGGCACGAGAAACTAATGAAAACAGCACACAAAATTATACGGGGCACACGGGGGTTAGAGAAAAGTTGTAATATCGTAGAAAAACACTTGAGACGGAGGAGCGTCCGACAAGCGGACCAGCGAAGCGCTCTATGCGCTCATATATTGGATAATATATACTCTACCTTACGGTAGGTGGAACTCTCTCTCTCTCTCTCTCTTTCTCTCTCTCTCTCTCTCGTTGAGCTAGAAAAATTACAATATGTATAAACACAATGATGCCACATTACAACTTTTCTGGGTGGCCCAACGAATGTATTATATTTATCACGTTTATGAGAATGCGGTTTCGTGCCAAGAACAGGAGCCTCGCCCTCTCGCCGTGTACCACATGTACAATGTACGCGAGAGACAAAACTCGACGATTGCGCGACGTCGACGACGTAAGCCCCCCCTCGTTTCAACTATATATCTATACAGCCCATCGCCAAGCAAGGTTTCGCTTACTCTCGTTTCCTTTGTTCTCGATAGCGATAAAGTTTCTAAACTCGGGCGAACGGTGAGAGTTTCTGCCCATTGGCTTCCAAATCGGAGAGGGCCAGTGCCACGGGTAACTTTGGTAGACCCAGCGCTGGGCGCGACGACGCGTTACGTCTGGAAACGACGACGACGAGAATTTAAGCCAGTTGAAATTTTCGGAAATCGAAAACCTCACCGTTGGCTCACTAACCCCCTTCATAACTACTTCCGAATCTCATTTGCGAATTATTTGTCAATTCGCGGAGGGTCAAGGCGCGGAATAACACGCGCCCCAAACCGTCAACACCCACTTAACTTCCACTACGTGCTTTCGACAATTTACAACTCGTGGTTGCAGTGGCGTTCGCGTTTCGAGTTTTGTTCGTTAACGTTTCTCGTTATTTTGAATATGTCAGAGGGTGACATTATTGGTATTTACCCAACCGAGAGTACGTACAATATAATGCAAATGGGACGTCATAAATGTTATTTTTATTTTCTATTGTGATGAACACGACCTACAAAAATTGAATAATAATTTGATTTTTTTTTTTTTTTCATCATCAAATCTGTGTCATTTCCAGAATAAAAAAAAAGTTCAGTTTGGATGTAATTTCGTTGCCGAATTCTTATGATCAGAATTATCACACAAACAAAGTCGTGTATATAGAAAAAAAAAACCATATATGCATATAAAAAACGGCATCCGATTTTTATGACAACGAACCAAGTCTCAAGAAGTCTCGAAGTCTCGGAGGGCAACGCCGCCCAAAAATGTAGCTCCGCGAATCACTCTAGTATAAAATTTTCGAATGAACACAACGTTCCATGGTAAAACAGTGGGAGACGACTTCGCAATAAAATAACCGTATGAAAAAAATACATAAAACAGGTAACATGAAAAATTATAATAAAAGTGAGTCGAAGCCCCTGCAGTGGCTCAGATATGCCGCAATAAAAATGTAATCAAACCGAAGGAAGTAAATCCGACAACGACACAGAGGCATGGCTTTTACGTATACGTACATAAATATATGGTTATAATGACGTTAATGGGGCATCTCGTTGGACCCTTGGTGATTTTTTCACGTCACTTCGCCCGATGATGGAGCTTGGTCCCTCGGAGATTGAGTCGCTTACAGCGAGCTACTACATTCGGCTTTGGCCGATATCATTCGTCGTATCTTTCTGCCTGCCTACATACACATACACACACACACACACATATAAGCATACCATATCCCCACGCGAAATTCATGGCTTGGTCGAGCTCTGGTAATCGTATCAATCTCTCTGTCCATCGTTCTCTCTGCCTTCTCTCGGACCTCTATTCTACGTGGCTCTTGACTATATCTCTATCTTTTGCAGCTCGATGGTCCATAACCGTTCGAGCTGGTATTGCTGCGGTGACCGCATGCTCTACGCTGTCTATGTATACTATACAGCACCACGCCCTCCCGGAGGACGCTAGTCTGCCGCGAGTTCCTGCTGCTGCTGCTGCTTCGAAATGAGCTGGTCCGCTGGTGCCTCACAGGACTTCGTGCAAAGTGAACGCGCGAGCGAGAGATTGTACAGCTAGTGGGATTCCCGTTGCCTGTGGCTGGAGACGCGGAGAGTGCTCAGCAACGGAGAGAGACGTCCGTCAAGAAGGGAAAGAGCAACGGGAGCGAGGGAGTGCCACAATACTGGCTCAAGGGGCTCTGGGAGAGAGTCGTGCAGCAGGAGAAGGGACGGGGACGCCGCCACCGCCACAGAAGCGAGGGGAGAGACGTTAGCGGTGGTACCGTGACAGGATGACAGCTGGGGTGATTCATCACCAATGGTCACTCGGGTCGGACTAACCGGCCGACCACGCTGCACATCATTCCGTCTCGTAGGGCAGCCTACTTCTGTCACATTATACAAACAGTACCTCCGTGCGACCGTGAGCATGGTCACGGTCGCGAGGAACTCAAAGATGCGCCTCGTATGAATCAGATTCGCACGGATTGCGATTTTATAAAGGATCGCTGAGATGCGGACGAATTATGGCGAACACAATGTCCGCAAAAGCGACCACATCAATTATCGGCATGTGTTCTTCCTAAAACGAGGTTCCGGAAAAACTTTGGTGATCTCAGGAAGCTTCGTTATCGTGACATTTCTCTTTTGCATATCGTTTCCTTATTATTTGATACTTATCTGGAAACTTCCTCTACGAGGAAACCGAGAACGATGAATATTCCTTGTAGAGGCGGAATTAGAAGAAGCAAACAGTAATGGGAAAGCTTCGACTTTGCATCAATTTTTTAAAATATGTATTGTTAATAAGTTTGACGTTTTTTGAATTCAAGTTTTATTGAAACATTGGAGTGAAACATTGCAGATAGAACGAATTCTTGATCGTGAGAACAAACGACGTACAACGAAGAAAGTTGGTCGGTGTTCAGGTATAGGAACTTCTACGTTACGACAAAGACTGGAGAAGGATCAGTCTCCAGAGTGTTGAACTTGCCTCAGGCTCCTGGTCTCCATTAGAATGCACGATGTATATAAATATACGAGAGCCAACAAGACGCGAAATCGGAGATCGCGGGGCACACAAAATCTTGAGGGGTAACTCGGAGGCCCATAGACACGTATGAATCCAAAGATTGAAGCCGTTTCCACCGAAAACTCCTCGATAAAAAGGACATTTCATGCCCTCGGGAAGAAATCGTGACGGTAACGCTCCATCTCCGAATTTCGTTTACGCGCGGGACCGAGGATCAATTCAAACGAGGTTTTTCAGCGAATCCGGTATCCAGCTTCCTCTCTTATACTGTTTCTTCCCACCTTGGCCCCGGTTCAATGTGTCGGTCGGAGCTCAAGCTCTTTATTTCTCGGGAGATGCGCAAGTTCAAATGGTTTTCCTCTGGAAGTGCTGAGAATGAGGAAGCGGCGGAAAGAGAAAGACTCGCGCGGCTATACGACCACCGTATACACCACCACTCGTGTGGATATGTATATATATGTATATACACGTGTGCAAACGCTCACCGGTACGTCTCTCCTCTTTCATGTTTGGCACTCGGCACTCGTGGGAGCTTCGATGTGGCAGCAAAGTACCGTCGTCCACGAAATACTCGAGTGTACTTTATGCTCGCACTCTCTACCCAAGATGCTCTTACTTCCCTGTCCCTTCTGTACTACGTGTCTACTCTCCCGCCCACTGCTAACCCTTTCGTCGATGCTTCCGAATCACTCGAAAAATATTTTGTCACCGAGGATTCCTCCTCAAACCGAAAATTCGACCGAACATTCGCAATAGCATTATTCCGAAGTTGCCCTTCATCCCAGGTTTTCGATGCATCGACTCCACGTGCCCTTTTCACGTTCGTCAGCACTTTTCGAGAATCTCCAGATACGATAGTAAATTATTTCACAGGATATACTTTGGCACATGAGCGTGTCTCATAATGGAAATCAATACGAAGTAAAAAATTGACTTCCTCTTAAAGAAACTTTACGACCCTTCGAATTGGCCGATATTTTACTTGTGATAAATATTTGTGAGAAGTCTTGCTGGGATGTCGAAAAATTGTAGGTTGTGACGATTGGAATGAATCGGTGACTTTTGGTATTTTCCAATACGTAGTCGCCGGAATTTCAATCTGTGTCTGTTCTCTTAGCCCGCAAAAAATATAATCGCACCTGAGTGCACCGCCAGCATGGTTCGGTTTCAATCTCCACCGTGTATTCATATTTTTATCGATTGTATTGTTTTGAAGGTACGATATGCCTGCACGCAATATCCGATTTGGAGGCGCTTTTAAGCTTCGCGCACGGATAAAATGTTTCAAAGTGAATTGGCGAATCTTGTGATTAAATATACCTATAGCCCGGTCCTATGGAAATATAAACATTGCAGTTGATAGAATATACATGAATAAACTGTGTATTGATATAAAGTGAAATTCACGGAAAATTCGTGGTTAACAATTGCCGTATTCGTGAAAGTTCCAAATAATATGTGGTCGCAATGTCCCCCGGGCTTCACCCTCGCCTTTCCCCCCAATTGATTCATATGCCCATTCTTTTTATCTCCGTGTATTTCGATTCACTCGCTCTTTGTTCGCTGCACTATATCCAAATACAAATAGGTACATATGCATGCGTGGATTTGTGTATGAAAATGGATGTAGGCCGCAGCCTATAGGACACATCGGTATGCATACTTGTGAATCGGTATATCCAGTGCCCAATACACGAACAAGCTACATATGAGAAACAGGAACGAGGCCAGAGCCGATAACTGAAAGTATCGAAATCGCCAAATATGCAGCTGCGTTAGGTACCACGCGACTCATTATACTTTCGGCGTTTTCCAATTTCGTTGCGGACTTGGAACCCTCTATTTTCCCACGTCGCAATCACCAACATGATCAGCAGTCCTTCGTCGTTGCACTTTCGCTAATAGGTTTTACGATTTTTGAGGACTCCGACTATGGGGCTTCGGGTTTAAAATGGCAAAGCCTGCGTTCGCCATCTGCCGATTTTCATTTTTTCCGATCTACGGGAACAGAATCGCCCAAAACAAACACGAGACAATATTTTTTGTTAATTATTCTGTGGGTGTCAAAAGAATTTTCATCAACACTCAATGAAATGCAGAAGAAATTCTGTAGAGCCTTATAGCACAGTAAATTATTGCGAAAAGAAATTAGGAGCCGTTTACTTCCCGCGACTGTCACATGAAACCTGTGAACCGATTATGGCAAAGCCTGCGTTCGCCATCTGCCGATTTTCATTTTTTCCGATCCACGGGAACAGAATCGCCCAAAACAAATACGAGACAATATTTTTTGTTAATTATTCTGTGGGTGTCAAAAGAATTTTCATCAACACTCAATGAAATGCAGAAGAAATTCCGTAGAGCCTTACGACGCAGTAAATTATTGCGAAAAGAAATTAGGAGCCGTTTACTTCCCGCGACTGTCACATGAAACCTGTGAACCGATTATGGCAAAGCCTGCGTTCGCCATCTGCCGATTTTCATTTTTTCCGATCCACCAGAACAAAATCGCTCAAAACAAACACGAGACAATATTTTTTGTTAATTATTCTGTGGGTGTCAAAAGAATTTTCATCAACACTCAATGAAATGCAGAAGAAATTCCGTAGAGCCTTATAGCGCAGTAAATTATTGCGAAAAGAAATTAGGAGCCGTTTACTTCCCGCGACTGTCACATGAAACCTGTGAACCGATTTCGGCTTACCCACGCAGTTTCATTTTATATAATATAAAATGCGTCTCAATCCGAATACTCGATTTCGCAATTTGAGGCGTGCACGACAGAGATTTTAATTTTAATATCTCCGTCGAATCTTGAATTATAAAAATAATCTGACAAAATGATAAGCTAATCCGATTTGCACAGCGTGCAGAATTTGTATACTGTTACCGGAGCTAGGAACTGACGAAGTAGAAACTATTCGAAAGCTGAAATTCACTCACCAGTGTATCTGACACCAGGGAAACCGATTACATCTCTTCTTGCAGCGTTTGCACTGCATCGCTGCATGACGACGCATATTTGCAGTGGTTGATGTGCATTCTATGATGTCTGAGCAAATTTCCATGCGCCTTCTTCCCTCAAATAAATACCTTCTCACATCCAAAGTAAGAACAGCAACAACTTACGGTTAATAAAAAGTATATTCGTTAGCAATGAATTCCCTTTTTGTCATCGATAATAAATCTTTTTTTTTTTTGCTTACAAATCGTCACTCAATTGACAAAATTTGTTTCAACACAACTATACAGAAACGCCGAAAATTGGATAACTGCGTGTAAAACGGTGAAATTAGAAATCACATATTGTAGTAATCCACACTCTTGGCGGAGCAGTGCACGTTGTGAGTGCCGAAATTCTGAAGGACGCAGATATCGAGTAAAGCCGGAAGCAGCATCAACAACCGATTAGTCATAGTATTGGCCAAAGTGGATAACCTCTCGTAGTTATACCGTGCAGTTGATCCGTATATCGCTGTAGTAATCTTTTGGTGAACCCATCGCAATGCATTACCACCAACGCATTTAAGCTCGCACTACCTCTCGGGCTCTGTACAGAGTAGCCACTGTGTGGCTGGGAGGATTGTGGGGTTGAACCACCAACGGTATTACCAAGTATGGCGTAAGCAGCTCAAGTCCCCCTCATGTGCGATTTTCCAGTTTCAGAGATGTAACCCGGTTCATTAGGATCAAATGAGTACTGAATTCGAGAAGCCTATTGGTGCAGTCAATAGCGATTACTCAGTCCTATCTATGAGTACGAGTTAATTCACATAAAACGTTATTGCGCTGCGATAAATCACTAATCAGTAGATAAAATAAGATACAGCGTGTACGAAATCTGGCTTTAATATACCTTTTTATTACAATCTCTATTCATACCCGATAGCCGATATACACAGTTGCCGGGCTGATAAAACCCGTTAATTCGTGAGCGCAACACCATACAACATATAACCAGTTCAACGTTATTATATCCATTCATACGTACTACATAGTCGCACAGGATTCAGCGCATTCTCGGCAAACTCTCGTATCGATCGCGTTATCTCCCGACCAGATTTGTGTCGTGTATCCTACATGAAAATAATCTGGGCAACATTTCGGACCTAATGGACGTTGCATCGTGATATACATAGCGCATAAACGTTGTAATATCAAGTGAAACAATGACACAGCGCACGAGACACGACGTTAACATTAATACCGTTGAAGGTTCACAACGGGAGCGAACGTAAGTACCGAAAAGTCGGGGTACGATGAAATGTAAGAGATCGAAGAAGAGACTCATGCTCCGGTTGCCTCTGAGCCAACTCGTCAATGGCAGGCGGTTCAGGGAACACGGAAAAAAGAAGCGGATTTTCGAAGATAGGGGAATGGGATGTTCTCGCGGTGTTCCGAGGTGCCGCACGAAACCGAACAGAGTTGCTGCGGAGAGAAGAGGTCGAAGAGAAGAGTCGTGTAGGCACAGGATGCAATATCGAGGCAATATTGCTTGAATATATAAGCGCGTCCATGCAACGACGCCCAGAAACGGCAGAGATACCGCAAACTGTTTCTATAACTCACAAGGGGAGATAGCGTACCGCGCGCGCGGCACACGCTAGCTCCGCGCCGTCGGGGGTAGCCGCAACGCGCGAGTGTTCTCTTCCATTCAATACTAAAAGTTGAACCACCTTTCTCTCTCTATCTCCATTTCTCTCTTTTCCTCATCCTCGGAGCCACAGCTTTCAGCTCTCTCTCTGTACCGTTCCACCGCGATCGTCTTTCCTCTTATATTCTTCCTTTCTCAATCGTTTCCTCGCCCTCCGGTGGGTCGCTCTATCGTTCCGGGATGTGAAATTGTGCGCGGTACAAGCGTGCACTATCGAGTCGAAGCTGTGTTGCTGCTGCTGCCGCCGCAGCTCTCGCTCTCGCTTGCCATTCTCATCGATTGCATAATATCGCCGTCTTTTCAGTAAATAGGATGTCGAGCCAACGCCCAACGCCAAGCGCCAAATACCGAATTTATCCCGTTCGCTCTTTCTGTCTATCTCTCGACCATTTCTCCCTCGGTCCCTCTCCCACGCCGACGTTTTACCCAAAAAATAAGAATAGCCCCGGCATCTCCGCCCAACGAGGTCGGATATACCGTGGCGGATGCTCATCCCACCCAACGATATACCACCGTACCAAACCAGGAAACTGTATAAAGCCGAAGAGAGCGGAGCGGATTCGAATCCCGGTGAATCTCGACGTGATCGAAGACTCCATTGAGAGGTGCGGAAAGGTGCATTCACATACACACGTACGTCGGTGGCATCGAATTTGCGCGCCTCTGTTTCACGGAGACCTGGAAAACGAGATTGACTGATTAGCGTCGGAGGTTTTATCTCCTCTCCTCTCACCTCCACTGACGCCCAAGCAGCTGCCTCAATTTCATCCCATTCCTTTACTGGATATATCTCTGCTCCTGGACATTTTAGATAAATCGAGTCTCCTACTTTGCTCTTCGTCAATTTGACGAAACGTTATTTTCGCAAATTTGATGGGCGTGATAGAGAGCGTCGAACATCTCGGAACGAATAAGTGCCGATGGCTTTTTCGCTCCGATAGTCGGACGTAAAAATTAACGCGCTCGGTGCAATCTCCACCTATTAGTTCCATCAGCTGCGCTGCGTGGCTCGGGAAGGGAAAAAAAACTTGGGCGTGTTGCCGGGGACGAATCGTGATCGAAACTGTGCTGGTGTGCTCGAGCATGCGGGGCGCATAGCGGAGAACGCGAGCGGCCAACCGCAGACGCTTCCCTTCCAGCACCAAGCGAGCGAGTCACGTAGGAGGAAGAGCTGTTCCCGAACGAGGATGACGAATTAGGGCCTCGTTACGCGCTAAATCGAGCGTTCGTGGCCCTACGAGCTGCCGGTGGTTGCGCCGTTGCTCGTACCGCGACACAAAACTGAAACGTTTGTTCAAAGGACACAGAGATTCAATTTAATTTCCAATCGGTACATTCCGCTTTTCACGCCTCCGTTCGTCCGTTCGATGATGACGACAACCGCCGCGTTGCCGACGCAAGACGACCAAGACTCTGTGACTCAAAATTGGACGAAAATGTGATGAAGAAGAAACGAGAGAATTGTCTCCTGTTCGCATTGAAACGCTCGGGTTAAATCGCCTTTTTCCTCGGTGTGCCTTTCAGCGACAAATCCAACGAATCCCAGGCGGATATCGGAGAACGGTGATTCGAAATTAAAATCCTACTGACTCAAAAGCGCTAACTCGAAACTCAGTGACGTTCGAAGCTTTCGTCTACCCAAGATTCCGGCGGATCAAGTTTTCTTCAGCTTGATGTGCGACTTCCGACGGAAACCGTGTCACCTCCGATTACCGACAAGGCTAACCCAATTGTATATTCAGTGTGCGACATCCGGCATCGGAGATGAAGCTGACATCGAAGATATTGGAAAGCACGTTGGGAAAGAATATTTAACGAAAGACAAATCAACCATTCACTACGGGCTTCATTACTACGTCGAATGAACGGGCTTTTCGACGAGTTCCATTCGTCAACGAATCCCTTAAGCACCTCCAGAAGCGAAATAGGATGCCGCGTGCATGTCTGTCTCGGCGAGTCGCCTCTGATAACGTAAGCACAGAGGAACCTTGATGGAAGCCGTCAAAATCAACACTTCCCTTATCCGCACTGTCTCCACTCGTCATTGCTTCGCGACGGACTAATCTTCAAGCTTGCATAAATATTCATTGAAGGAGAGGAGAGAGAACACGCAATTTGCCCATTGTTATATTAATAGTCGAGTAAACTGTGTAAACTGGAAAATTAACTGATGCCGTTGTAATGTAGATACTCGTTTCCGGCTGTTATACGTACGTTTATTTGTCATTATTTAGCCCCCGAATCGAAACAGCCTGTCGAGTCCGTTAAGTGATGGTGACTCTGCGGCAAGCGCAGTACCAAAGTCACGTGACAAGTAATGGACGCGGCCAAGAGCGAGCCGACGAACCGCGACATGTCTGTTTACTTATAATAAGGATTATAATTCGTTTAAGCTCAGCTGTTACGTCTCATCCCATCGGAAATGTCTCCGTAATGTTATACCGTACGACGTGTAGCACGTCTGCGTAAAGCGGGGTGCTTAAATCACGCGTCAAACCGATTCTCATGCGGGCAACCGCCACGCTACTGGGCTCTCCTGCTTTCAAGCTCGTCTACCGAGACCGTCATCACCCACCCATCCATTCCCCACCGCCGGCTCCGCTGTGTACGAACCAACATGTCAATCACAGCAGGCGGGAAATGCCTTCTATAGAGCGAAACAATGCCAGACTCCTAAATGAAAGATTGTGGCTTGGCGCATAAATGGTTTAAAAAATTAAACGGTTCTGGAAGTTCGCTGGCGAAGCTGTTGTTCGTACTGTTGCTGCTCACACGCCAGACGGAATTTCATTTGAGATTAAAACGGCGTCACTCCGGCAGACATGCGACATCAGGGTACAGCTTCAGCCAATGCAAAGCATTCGTTCGTGTGGCGAACTTTAAATAGAACGAAAAAAAAAAAAGAGGCTGCGAATCGGTAACCAACTATATCCAAGAGCTTCACAGAGTACGTGAAAAAATGGATGCAAAGTGATGCACAGAATTGATTTTTGAACGACGGTTAATCGAAATACGGTATCGGAATAATTATAAAACGTGTTAATGGTAGGTAACTCGTTTTTTTTTTTTTTTTTTTTTTTTTTCTTAACGAATATTCATCTCAAAGCTATAGATCCGTCGAGTAATCCATCGTCGAGAGAGCACTTTCACGATTATACTCCAGTGAAACTTGAGAAAACTTGGCGTCTACATTGCGCGCACTCATTAACGCAAGTTTCGCGAAAGCACTTTCGCCTTTGCCTTTGGAACCTCCCTTTTTACGTGATATTATATCACCCTCTCTCGGGTGGTTTGCCCCATCTGCATAAAAATTGCTTCCACGAAATTGTCACAGAAAAGTCAATTAATCGGTCGACCACCAGGCACTGGATGCACTACCAGATAATTATTTACTGCATGAAGTTCTTGGACGTAACTGGTTATCGTGTAAATTACCTGCTTCGTTTTAATGCCTTTAATGCTGGAAATGAAGATACAATATTGCTATACAATATTCTTGATAACGTGGTATCAGTTTCGATTTATAGAAGCAAATTCCAATCGATTAAAAATTCGATACTGTTTAGTTCGTATCCTGGGATACTTTTACTTTGTTACCCAACAGCGCGTCTATAGATTTCAATAATATTTTCGCGAAATGCCGTTTCAAAAGATTACAATTATCCGTGGTGCGCTGCCAAACGAAAAGGTCGTGAAAAAAACGTTTCCAATTTGACGCTATGTTTGAGGATAATCTTCTTAACCACGCGTATTCCAGCAAGAAACACGCTAGAGATAAACGGGTTAAAATGCTTCAAGTTCCATGTACATTTCCTTTCAAACGCAAGATATTTAACAATGTTAATCATTCCTAAGGCAAACGGAAAAATGAATACGATGCTAATGGTGAAAAAAAAAACAACGGTGTTAATTTAAAATTACGCTGTCTTCAAGGTGAACGAATACTGTGATCTCAACATTATTTTTCTGAATCATTTGCACGTAAAATCCTTTCCACTCAATTAATAAACTAAGAAACTAAATATTTTTATCGAGATTTATTTTACATTGTACTATTATTACCATGGACAATCAAATTACCCTTGCCAGATATCATTATCTTTGTAAGCCGACTTTCTTTGGTTTGCTGTGTAAGAATTTCCATTTAAAACTCTCTCCCAGAAGATATATCCCCTTTTATGCTAGATTCTCCACGAACAATTATTTTTCGCTACATTTTCTCTGTAACCTGTACTGGAGCTTTAAATTGAAATTCCTATATCCATACCAAACTTCTTACGGAGAAAATGAGACCTTGTAAAGCAGCTTGTAGATACGAGAAGACATTGCTCCAATAAACAGGAGAATAAAAACAATTTTCCACATCTATATGTTCTATAACTGAATACATATTTGAGGGACCTCACAATGGTATCAACAGCTTAAACTAATGCATTGATCATAAGTAAAATAATTCTAATCAATAAACAATCATGGAACACATATATAGATAATTTATCCGATAATATACAATGATTAAAAAATTCGAAAATCGTATAAAAACGAGTCCAAGAGAGATAAAAAAAACTATTTTTTAAAAATCCATAAAACCGTCGATAGAAACACAATTAACTTCTATCAATTGTTCAATTTTTCTAGCCTGGATATTGAGGCCAAGTTAAGATCTGGTACGGACGAAAAATAGTCTTCTGCCCATTGTATTCTAAAAAGGTAAATGGGTCAGCTTGACCCAAGTTGACAACCGCGGGTTAAAGCAAAATCGTGTCATGTCACTCCCTTCGTCACGGCTTCGATCGATCATTCGGCATTGTAGGGAAAGTCTGTAACGAAAGGTCTGATCAGAGCTCGCGGAACTTTCGATAACCGCACGTGTGCGGTAGGAAAGAGTGCCTCTGGAGTAGCAAATAGATGAGCAGTGGCCGGACGACCGAGCGGAGGATTAACGTAGGTACTCGTACAGTTTGTTGGCACAGCGATCATCAAACGATTCGATGAGCGTCTGTTCGCTCTACTGTAGTTGTGTAGTTACCTCCGATTTGACGCTTTTACTCGACGCCGGTGAGCACCGTATCGGATTTCGTCTCGCGTATATAGATGTTACAGACAGTTGAGTGGCTCGTGGCTATATCGGTTACGTGTACACACGCACGTGCACCGAACGCAGTTCTGCGTCCATCGAAACGCCATCTCAACTTATATCATCAGAATGCGGAGCAGGTGCACTAGTCAAATGTTTGCACCAACCCACGTAGCGTTCCGCATTATACAGACAAGTAAAGCAAGCACAAGCACAGACGAGGCCAGAAGCCATTTCGACTAGGTGTACCACGTGCATCGAACATTCGATGAGGGTTGATGCACTCAATCAAAGTTTCAACCTCTGTATACGAAAATGCACGATATCCCTGATGCATATAGGTTTATTATTAGGAGAGAAGGAAAAAAGTGACGTATCACTTTTGTGAATACGAAGCTCGAGTAAATACCACGTATCGCAATGAGAACTTGGGTACAATTTACGGGAACGTGCAGTATAAAAATCCGACGTAGGTAAATCCTTGTAGCACGTTTGTACTGCGAGGGAACGAATGATAGTCGGAGCTCGAGTCAGCATTTCATTTCGGTCGTATTCCTCGGTTTATAATCCCAAAGCTTGGACGAGTTGATAGGACGGGAGAGAGGCAAGAGTACGCGCGGCTGTCCCGGAGCTTTCGTCCATTATGCCGTTCATTGAAAGCAATTAGGGAGCTTCCCCTCGTCGACCAGTGAGAATCCGATAGTCCCTCTCGGTACGCGGCTATCCTGAGCTCAAACTGCACACGCGGCAACGGCAGCGGCATCGTGAGAGAACGTAAGCCGGACCCTGCGGTAATTAGCCGCATTGTACCGGATCAATCATAGCTCATGGGTAATGCTCGTACGGAATACGGCAGATCATCAATATCTTCCCTGCCTCCCTCGCAACCTGCACTGAGGGTTGCGCAACACAGGTCGCATTTCACTGCTGCACTTGCCACCACCCGCACAAATGAAATATCGCTTAGAACCCCTTATCACAGTAATATGGATTTGCCTGCTAATCACTTTATCTCTTTGCCTTTGAATCATAACCCCAGCATCGACGGTGGTCGACGCTTCGAATTCAGATTCTGTAGTCATTTTCAAAATCAAAATACGATGAAAACTGCGTTCAAAAAAATCACTCCGATTCACGGGAATATATTTTGCTAGTCGCGTATATTTTTCGCTCATATACCGACAACTATGATTTTTTACTGGACCAAAAAATGTTTTTTTTTTTGCAACGCCAATAAATATAATTCGTAGGCTTGTAAATAATTTACTAGACTGGCGAAAATATTTCTTGGCCTCGCTAAAAAAATTTACCTAGACCAAAATTTCCAACATATAGAGTATTTCGGACAATAGGAAGATTAAGAAAGAACATTTTTGGAGTCGATATCCTCACTTTTCAAACCTGCACTCATTAAGAAGACGAAAAAATGGTATACGTCATTTTTCATATACGTCACAGGCCTGTAAGTGTTACTGTTACAAATTGTCAATAAATATGTTTACCACTGCCATGATGATACTAAAAGCGTGCTACTCCACATATGAGCGCAACATAGCTCATTTCCATGTGGCATATTCCCGTGCAGGTTGATCTACGACATCTATATATAGCTGTAATCCATGTTTACCCTCTCAGCGCGAAGCGATGCAACTCCGGTATCGTAAAGAAAACCCAGGGCCCGTTCCAAGGGATCAGGTTTTTCCACATTTTCCCTTCCTCATAGGGAAAAAAAAAAAAAAAGTGACACAGAAGGGTAAGCACGGATGCGGCCGCATTAAGGTGACTCGGTATTGGCTCGAGCTGAGCTTGTGAAAAAAAAGCCGTGTCTGAAAATAGAGGCAAATACAAGTAAAAAATGAATACAGAATGTCATGCTTCGCCGAAAATGCATTTTTCCACATGAACCAGCAATGCAATCGGCTCTTGGTCGTATAATAACTATGCGGAGGAGGAGAAGTATAGGACAAAATCTCTCATCTCTTGAAGATTAATCATTAAGGGGACCAAGTGTCTCTTTTAATTTTATTAATCGACCCATTATAATTCCATGCACATTGAACTCGACCGCCGTCGTGTTATCATGCATTAGCGGCGTCGACAATAATAATTTATTTTTTTTTCTTATCAAATTGCAAGATCACTTTCCGAATCACTTCGGCGTGCTTCGATAATAATTTCAAGCATGAGCAGCTGTAATTATTCCCGCCAGAGCTTCGCACGGTGTCCGCAGTATTTATCTACCACTTGAATGCAACATTGGTCTGAATTATGTTTTGACGAGGAACAAGAACATTTACTTATCAAAACACAAGCCCGTTATCGAAGACGAATTTAATGCGAATTTAATGTGCGATCGTTTCGACTGGTATCAGTACGTATGCATACATACAAGGATACCTTTTAGGCCTCCATGAAAGAAAGCGAAGGAGATAAAGAAGCGAGCGATCCTCATGAATACTAACAGCCTCGAATCTCGGACACGAACACGCCCCGATCCAGGGATTTTAATTCAAATCTCTTCTGTAACTCGCCGCGCGGAGATATCCTATATTTATTAGCATGTCCGCGCCTCTTAGTTCTGAGACGGCGAGTCAGGAGCTGTGAGATGAATCGCCGACTCTTAAGCTCAAGGATCTCGAGCGTATCGGAGAAAGGCCGAGAGCTGAAGAGTCTCGAAGGATCCTTGGATGGATGCAAAGTGACAGAAGGATGAAGAAAAAATAAAAAATGTAAATATCGCGCTTTTCTACTGACCCGGAGACGAAAATACAATTTTCATGGAGCCCAAAGGAGAAAGTGGGAGAGAGAGAGGGGTCAGTAACTGAACTCCGTTAGACCCATACATGATATATTGCTTTCGAAAAATATGAGCTTTTCTTCCGGGTGGAGAATGGTAATGCCGGAGGGTCTCACCCTCCAGGATCGACCGGGATGCATAACGCCCCGTATCCGACCCTCGTGGATTTTCTTGGCTTTTACTTTAACTTGTAAAACTACCAAAGTCGATGCGAATTTAACGTTACCACTTGGGCGAGAATTCTGGTGAATTACGAAACAAACGAAATTCACTGGGTCATATTGGTAACGCGAATATTTGTGAAATTGCACGTGGGCTGGGTAACTTTCCCATTTCGCGTCTACGGTGTGAGTAACTTATTTTTCCAGTTTGGACCATTTCCGGGACGGCCATGGGCGAAAGCTCGGTATTTGTTCCGTAACGAAAATCAGGTTAACGCGAGAGAGTCACCAGTCGATACAGAGACGAATTCCCGTGTCCAGCGACTTCATCTTGCTCGTCTCAATCACATTTCCAGCTATTCGATTTCGCTCGGACGGCGTTTTTCGATGCTCTTTACAGATATATCGCGTTCATTTCATTTTTCAATAAATTATGGCGATCCAGGTTTAGCCAACGGGCTCTTCTCCTGGGATATTATCGGTCATGAAAAATCTCCCTCGATGCGCGAGGGGCTCTCTTGTATATTCAGTATGAACGAGGCCCTCGGCCACCGGTGCTCCACAAGAAAGAGATATTTGACCTTCCCCCGAGGCTGGGAAATATCCTCGCGGATCATAAACCGAAACGTGTATCATTCACTGTTCGAAAAACGAGTGGACGTCGTGCATAACAATATTTTAATAAAATCTGGGCGGCTGAAAAAGTGCTGAAATAAATTCTTACTACGCGGCGATGACAAAAGCTTCGAGAGAGAAAAAGAGAGAGAGAGATGATCTGATGGCTTATTTTATACAACTTTTTTTTTTTACTTGCACATCATACAAAAGCTCTGACCAAAGCGCTTCACTGTAATCAGGCGGTGCAGCTTAAGACCGTTAAAAATAACGAAGGGCTAATGGGAAGGTTAAGAATAGTACGATGTTATCGAGGATGACTATGGAGAATTCCGCGTTGCATAAAATGAGATCAAAGATATTGTTGTAGTGGAAAATAATGCGGTACACGATGGCAACGACATTTAATATACGCACACGAACATGGACAAGTGATCTTCGCTCGTACGTATGTGCACAACGGCTGCGAATGTCCTGGTGCATATGCATACAGTGCGTCGCCAGGGGCTCCCATGCATCTGGGCTATGTGACTGCATATTATCCGACGCCGAAGTACGGACAAAGCGGTGGCGTGACGGCGAACGGTGTCACGGTAGTAGTTCGGGAAATGGGCGCTCCCGGCGGCAGCACTACCATTTGTTGAGGTCAACGGAGCCATGCTACAACGTAGGCGAGAGACTGCGCCGCGCATCAAGAGATAAAGATGGACCGATAGGGAGCAAGAGAGAGAGAGAGAGAGGGTACAGCACTTGGGTAAGCACCCACTCACCATGCGACAAGACGCAGTTCCGGCTTCTGTCTGAGCTGTCAGGAACCGCCGGAGAAAAGCGCAACGTCTTCTCGAGCAAGTCCGTATCGTTTCGATGTTAATTGAACAATCAGCAATTCTGCTCCTGTCGATGTATCGCTCGATATCTTGTTATTGTTTCGAGTAATTGATTAAAATACTTTTTGACATGATGGTAGCAAGTCACAATTATCTCTTGCTCAGTTCCGGCTTCTGTCTGAGCTGTCAGGAACCGCCGGAGAAAAGCGCAACGTCTTCTCGAGCAAGTCCGTATCGTTTCGATGTTAATCGAACAATCAGCAATTCTGCTCCTGTCGATGTATCGCTCGATATCTTGTTATTGTTTCCGAGTAATTGATTAACATACTTTTTGGCATCATGGTAGGTTCATTGTCATCGCTATAAAACAATATTATGATCACGGAAATGAAGATTGAATATTCATCAGGACCTTATGTACGAGAAACTGCCAGAGTACGTCTACGCAAGTCACAATTATCTCTTGCTCAGTTCTGGCTTCTGTCTGAGTTCTCAGGAACCGCCGGAGAAAAGCGCAACGTCTTCTCGAGCAAGTCCGTATCGTTTCGATGTTAATTGAACAATCAGCAATTCTGCTCCTGTCGATGTATCGCTCGATATCTTGTTATTGTATCCGAATAATTGATTAAAATACTTTTTGGCATCACGGTAGGTTCATTGTCATCGCTATAAAACAATATTATGATCACGGAAATGAAGATTGAATATTCACCAGGACCTTATGTACGATGAATTGAAATATGAACGACCTTATGAACGACTTTAAATACGATGTTAATCGAACAATCAGCAATTCTGCTCCTGTCGATGTATCGCTCGATATCTTGTTATTGTTTCCGAGTAATTGATTAACATACTTTTTGGCATCATGGTAGGTTCATTGTCATCGCTATAAAACAATATTATGATCACGGAAATGAAGATTGAATATTCATCAGGACCTTATGTACGAGAAACTGCCAGAGTACGTCTACGCAAGTCACAATTATCTCTTGCTCAGTTCTGGCTTCTGTCTGAGTTCTCAGGAACCGCCGGAGAAAAGCGCAACGTCTTCTCGAGCAAGTCCGTATCGTTTCGATGTTAATTGAACAATCAGCAATTCTGCTCCTGTCGATGTATCGCTCGATAACTTGTTATTGTTTCCGAGTAATTGATTAAAATACTTTTTGGCATCACGGTAGGTTCATTGTCATCGCTATAAAACAATATTATGATCACGGAAATGAAGATTGAATATTCATCAGGACCTTATGTACGAGAAACTGCCAGAGTACGTCTACGCGAGTCACAATTATCTCTTGCTCCGTCTCGTCTCAAGGGATTGGATTCCAGACACCATGAACTTCCGTATCTTTGGGTGGAGCGATGCCAAGTACAGTTATACCGTCATTGAGTCACACAATCAAAGTGGAAGGATACGAGAATGAGAACAAGACCTGGATACAGGCATTACAGAGCTTCTCGAGTAGCAATCATACTGTGAAGCCTGGAAAGTCGCTTCAACGTCCGCACGCTCCGAGTCACTCGTGCTTCAGCAACGTCAGCCAGTTGTGTATTGGCATCCACGGGAAGGTCTCTCTCGTGCCTTGTGTTTGTTTGCATCAACCTCGTGCATGAAAAGCTTGCGACTCTATGTCTTATTAAAACTTAAAATTCATTATGAATTCTATTCACTCTTATAAGAGTGTATTATGGGGGTTGTATGGTGGGCGTCGGTCGCGCGAGCAAGAGCCGAATGACGGAGCGCTACGGTATTCACCCCGACGGAGTCTGGCCGCGTTTGGGATCTGGTGAATATTTTCTAACGTAACATAGGGAGCGACGGCGTGCGCCAGCGGCGATGCATAAAGCAAAGGGATTTGCCGCACGGCGAATCTTGTTACGTTCGTATGAATTGTCGGAGCGGTCGGTGAGGCCGCGCGGGGCAAAGCGGTCAGAGGGAAAACGAAAGAGCCGGGACCGCGCATTTGCTCAGGAGCTCAAACTATACCGTGGCAGCTTGCACTATGTACAACTGCGGAAGAGCGAGTATCACCCGGGAGTACAAGCCGCACTGTACAACTCACTGGACTCCGCGTCATTACGCGGACGAGATGCAGCCAGTCATTTGCGAATGCAACAGGAAATTCCCTCGGAGTTACGTCGAGATGTAACAGCAACGAGTATCGCACTGAAACATCGAGCCTTAATCACCTTTGTATGTCTTAATTCTACGGGAATTCAGAAGAACCGGGGTTAGGACGACCATTAAAGGGTTTATTTGCATTCAGGAATTTTATTCGGCTATCTGGGAAACCCGAAAGGCTGCTGCACTTAAAGAACCCAAATGTCGAACTTAAACAACCGAAATGAGGAGGATCAAGATGATGGTGATTTACAATATGTCTGGCCTTGTAGAAATAATATCAGTAAGCCATTTACTTTAAGCATTTTTCGGACTCTCCAATGCACTGGTTAATATTTCACGTAATTGTAACATGGTGGTCCATAGTCGACATTTGAGATCACTATACATTACCATTCGAACATGACAGGAGGAATGAAATATTGACGAAGAATTTTAAATAATCGAATAATAATCTGCTAACGGAAGTCACAATCGATATTTGCACATCTCGAGCATTGGAATACCTGCGACATCCACTTAATAACATATCAGCTAAAGTATCATGAGTTTCTGATGAGTCGTCCAGGTGGTTGAAAATGGTTATGACGATGGCACCGAAGGACTTGCATATTGCAGGCACTTAAATTCCCGATTGTCAATACCTTACACATGATTACATTAAATTGAATCCCACATTTAAAAAGTTCTCTTGCATCTTCCAGATAAATAGAAATTCCATGTACATTCGTCATCGACGACACAAAAAATGAAAGCCATTGGGCACGATTGGTGTATGACATTTGCAGAATCAACGCGAGGAAATACCAGTGGTATCCATTGGATAACCTATTGTGCCTCGCGATGAGAAACCAGACTATACTAAAACGATACTATCGTATGACAGTAAAAGTTACGGATGAGACAGTGACAGATGAGTTGGGTATATGAGATCAGGCATCTCTCGAGCAATGTACGTCGTCAAATACCGCAGCTCCGAAGGCACCCGCATCAAACAAAGCGATCTTATTACATCGAACATCGATTCCCGAGCTGCTGCTGCTGCTGCGACTGCGTCACATAGTCAGAAGTCTATTAGAAGGCCACGGAATGCGAGTCAGCAAGCCATCCTGGTTTCGTCATTAGAGCGAACCATAGCAGCCGCGTATATTCCGCTATATCGACAGCCTCTCAAAATGGCAAGATTCTCAGGGTGCCTTATTCAAATTTTAAATCTGTATAAATTTCGCCGGGTCCCCGGAGAAAAATAGGGATCGCGCCGCTTAGAAACGAGCTTTTCCTAACGGTATTCATCGTAAGCCTTGCATTCTCTCTGTCTTGCTCTTTCCAGATGCTCAGTGAATATTTTCCAGGTCGAGGGAGATGAGAGCGCGAGGGCGCGCGCACGTTCCTCGCGTACTGTGGCCGTACGCCAGAGATGCACGAAGCAGAGACATCCGGTGCACGAGGCAATCTTATTCTGTTCGTATTGGATTCGCTAAGGATTCGCATGGAGCATCAGTAAAAGGCACGGAACGGAGGAAGAGGAGCTCGCGGGCTTGGGCATGTGCGCGCCTTTCCTTCCTTCTGCCTTGAGCTCTCCAGGCCGGCATCAGCTGCAGCACACAGCATAAGAGCAGCCAGTTTCTTGTATCAGTGTGGTTGGACGCCCGGCGGTCGTGGCACTGGAACTGGCATTCTGGCGAACCTTGTAAGAAACGGACGGCTCGTCCGAGCGCACGTTATTCCGGAGGAAGCCTCGCGAAAATTCGCTTTTTACTCAAAGCACCGAGAGCCCACAAAGACTCGAGACGAAACGTTGGACGACGAGAGCGCCATTCACGTTTTTGGCATACACGGAAGTCTTCTCTTTACCGTCGGACAATTAATTAGTCAACGGTATATAACCGCTTGACGCAAAAAAGCTGTGAGAGCTCGGACCAACCAGGAAACCCTGTGTGTTGAGTACAACGCGCTTCAAATAAAAGGTTAACAGGACATCATTGAGATGTCACTACTTTTTTTCACCTGTTGAGCTAGTTACACTAAAATTACCCTCGAGTTTTAACCCCAAAAACGGTCTTGATTAATTACTATTAGTGATTAACTGGAGATCTTTCCACTGTTACAGCAGGTACCAGATGGACCATTTAATTTGAGCCCTGTCGGTTACTTGAACCTTATACACTTCCGCTATTAAAATTACGTGGTGCGTTTAACTGATCGTTGCGCAAAATGTTAATGGCAAAGCGCGGCGAATTAATAATATATCGTATTAGTTAGATTCGAAGTGGACAATTGATTGCAGGGTTTTATAGATATTTTAGTTGGGGAGGTTGAAAATAAAAATACTTTCTAGCAGGTCAATTTGTGAGAATTCTGACGGAAAAAAAATTAAACGAATTGTTAGAGCTATGGTAGAAATTTATTGATAATCTAATTTCGTCATTTTTTATTACCAACATGTCATATATATATATTTTTTTTTCATTCTTATTAAACACCAGCAGGTAGTTGTAAATTTACAATTGACTTAACTCAAACAGCGGGTATGTAAATTCGTGGCTAGAAATATATCTAACCAGACATTCCGAAAATACAGAGCACTGAGACTTGCAGATGTTTTTGGAGTGGAAGGAATTCTGGAGTGTACTACGAATAAACCCACAAAGAAGCTGAATATGTCTAGCCAATTCAATTATACGAATGACCTATTTTCCAAATCCGAACTTATATCATACCTGTAGACCGCGCGATAGTTACACCGGGTATCGCAGTATTATACGTACACATGCGAAACGCCTGACATTGACTATTTCAAAATCTGCATTCATGCATATGCAATTCTACGGGTACGCAATTTCAGCGTAAAATTGTACGAGTGCTTCCGCGAGGATATCTCACTCTGCTCTCACACTTCCATTGCCGCGTTTTCCGGCGGCCCTCGTTCCCCGTCTCATCCACACCATGAAGAATGTACAAAGACTCATTGGCAAAGTTTCTCGTGCGCCGAATTGTGCAAACGTAAATTTACGATTGTGGAAAACGTCTGCCCGATAACTCGCTTTCTCTCGCGGGCTACTGTACTCGCGGGATTTTTTGTTAGGCCATTATAATGAGGTGAGAGACGACATTCCCTGAGGAACAGTATGTACAAAGCGTAAAGTCGACAATCTTATGCTTCGGAGCATATCGTCTCGAAGGGAAAAAGGCAATTTGACCTCCTGGCTTCTTCTCTTTGTAATTTCTTAAGAGGTCCAATTTAAGCTGACATTTCTTACCAACCGTGCAATTGTACGAAGATGAGTAGAAATTATTAAAAAGCTCTTGACAAAAGCCCTGCCGGCAAATTGCAGGGCACGACCGTGTTTGAAGAAATAAGATGGTATTAAGGCCGCAGCGGAAGTCGTACTTGATTAATCTCCTCCGCTGTTGGCATTTAATTTATTTAATTATTGATTACACGTGAATTTAACGGTGCGGTACCATAACGGAGAGAATCTATCGGCTGGAATTTTCAATATCTGTTGTGATAAATATTTCAATTGCCCCGATGACCCGAACGAAGTCGCCCTTCGGGTTAATGGATCGTCACGGGATCGAAGTGGTGTAATGAAAAGTGGAAAACGCTTCGAGGGTGAAATATCTTTGGAATTAGCGAGAGTTTGGCGATGCTGAATGTAGCCACATCTACCACCGAATTTTATGGTAAATAAATCGGCTTTGCTCCGAGGGCCTCCGTTATTTTCAAAGCGTTAAAGTTTGAAGAGGGTGGTTCAAGGCTTTCCGAGCGCTTAACGACGACCTTCCACCCTTTTGGTGCCCGGTTCACTCTCCTACACTCCGAGAATTTCTAACATGGTCCGTACTACAAAGCCCTCACAGGGCAGCCGCAGGTTTAACGATTTTCTTTTCCTTTAATTCGTCGAAACTCGGGCGCTATCAATGCTCATTAAAATTCTACAATCGCGACGCGTCCAACTTTTCTGTCTTTACCGCCTAGGGCCATTAATGTCGCAGAAATTTATTCTCTTCTCCGGACATTATTTCCTCGAAGGAATAACCACCGTGTGCGCACGGTACAAAGTCGAAGAAGAACAATTAAGTGACATTAATAATTCCGCTGTGCCATTGTTACTTCGGTAATTAAGACATGACCGGCACCGCGCGCTCACGTCAGCTTCTATTTCTTGAGACGATGTTTTTAACGACTTGTCGAATTTATGCATGCGGATCTACCAATTACCACCGTTGGACCTTACTTAAAATTGCAGATAGACAATGCGAATTTGTCACGTCAAAGAATAGAAAAAAAAAATGAGACGACGTATCCTGAAAGCTTAGCGTACTTGATGCGTATCAAAAATCCCAAACGTGCTTTACCATTGAATATCTGAGTTTCACAAAATCAATGACAAAATCACCGGAACTGTGATTTTCTTGATTGAAAAAATTAATATCTCTCGTAATTATTAATATTTCCTAGCATTGCCATAGATTCTTTTGAATTTCAACCCTGTCGGATATCCTTAAGTGAATATTAAAAGGTAAGGAACACCCTTAACGAATACTGTCGGATCGATATCGGCTGACGGGTCGAAGTGTAATTACCGGAGATTACTTTTGAGCCGGTGTCTCCGGATTCGTTGGTTCGCTCGTGGACGTATGTCGATAAATACCGGGGTAGCACTTAATTTCTGTCTAATTATTTATCTAGGTGAGCCCCTAATTTTCCGGGCCAAAGTAGGCCGCTTATAATTACGCCCTGCGGCGAATCATCGACGGGTTGGTCTTCAACGTTCGGAGCAATTCTGCAGACGTGGAATATTAAATGTTGGTATTGTCGATGGAAGCAAATACATCCGGAGAGTTGGTTCTTCGGTCGGAAGGCAGACAGGCTCTTAATACGTTTTTGATTGAGTAATAATGCCGCCGGCAAACTACTCATGAGCTGATTAAAGTGAAATGTTGCAGTGGTTATGTGGGAGCTCGTTAATTGCCAATACATCAAAAATATTTCATTATATCACGCCAGTGTCAGGGCTTCGCGGGGAGTAGCAGACTTCCCGAATTATTGGATACTCGTTAGAAAATTAAATTAAGTTGCGGGCTCGTTGGGAAACACGTTTTAGTGCCAAGTACGAAGCCACTTTGCGTAACAACGCAACCAAACTTAGCGGGACACAAGCTGTGCGAAGGTAAAGGGTAGACTAGCGACGCACTGGCTTACGGTCTGCTGTTACAGCCTCTTCCACCCCCAAACTCGTCTCGGCTCAGAACATATCTTTGAAATTTTCAAAGTGTTTACGGAGTTTCGAAACTTCTCAGACTTATGATTTTCAATGTCTCCTAAATATTCACAACGTGCTCTAACATGATCAATTTAACAATAATAGCTACCCCCATGAGAAAATAAAGGAAGCTTTGCAACAAGGGAGGAAGCAATAAGCTTCAATTCGCAGGGCTCGACTGTGATTTTGCTAAAAATTATTCTGCAAATCATTTGAAGACTAAGGCGGAAGTTTTTTTTTTTTTTGGGGAACCAGGTCATCCCAAATTTAGGCTTTATTAGCCCAGCGGCAGAAGCAACACATTATAAAGCGCAATCATATAAACAGTTAATTCCGGATCATGCGCAAAGTTTGAAATGCCTGAACTGGTTGTCGCATAGGTATCACTTGACCTAATTGGCTTTGACGTAGACCGAAAAATCCTTTGCGCCATTTCTAAAATGATATATGTAATTAAAAACTCCTCCTACGGTCTGCTGTTACAGCCTCTTCCACCCCCAAACTCGTCTCGGCTCAGAACATATCTTTGAAATTTTCAAAGTGTTTACGGAGTTTCGAAACTTCTCAGACTTATGATTTTCAATGTCTCCTAAATATTCACAACGTGCTCGAACATGATCAATTTAACAATAATAGCTACCCCCATGAGAAAATAAAGGAAGCTTTGCAACAAGGGAGGAAGCAATAGGATTCAATTCGCAGGGCTCGACTGTGATTTTGCTAAAAATTATTCTGCAAATCATTTGAAGACTAAGGCGGAAGTTTTTTTTTTTGGGGAACCAGGTCACCCCAAATTTAGGCTTTTTTAGCCCAGCGGCATTATAAAGCGCAATCATATAAACAGTTTGTTCCGGATCATGCGCAAAGTTTGAAATGCCTGAATTGGTTGTCGCACAAGTATCACTTGACCTAATTGGCTGTGACGTAGACCGAAAAATCCTTTGCGCCATTTCTAGAAGGATATATGTAATTAAAAATTGTCAGTCGACTAAGGAAAGAGCGCAGCCATCCGGAAATCATTAATTTTATCGTTGACTCGTTTCCCCTCAAGACCTGACCGAAAAATCAATGATTACGATTGAATTCGGTCAGGGCCGCGTTGGCGTAATTGGGGACGAGCCAGTGAGGAATCGCAGGCGTTTTCCGTTCGTTCCTGAATTTTTCGCAATTTCTTCGAGTACAAAATTCGTCGACCGCCGCTGCTCAATTAATTAGTTTAATTGATCGTTCAGCTCCATTGCGCGCTTCGATTTTAGCAAAGCTAATATTCATCTTAAAATACGCTCCGGTGGACGTGTAAATTAAAATTAGTGTTCAGATCGCATAACGATCGTAGACTTTTCACAGTTTACAATATCGTCTTGTCTATAATCGATCATGTTTGCGGGAATGTCAGAAAAAAAAAACCATGAGAATCACGCATCGTCTACGAGAACGCGAGAGATGAAAGGGTTAATTAATTCAGGTTATCCGTCTTCCGGTGTGGATGACCAGAAAACCAAATGATAACTTTCAAAGTGCTCGACTGGTTAATGCCCCAACGGAGCCGACTGCATAACGGAGTGATAAATGTAACACTTGACGCGAGGGCGACATTCCACGGGTGTCTCATCAACGTGGGTGGCTTTCCACGCGTATAATTTATAATATCGCCGCATAATTGGCCGCAGTTAATTGCAGAGGTGCTCGATGAATAGCCGAGGCTCAATCTGTTTTTCGTCCTCTATATTTACATTGCAAATTGTATAATCGACTGACCCAGTTCACTCGTTAATTAAAAACTGTAAAAACTGAACTCACCTTCTCCCAATTTTGTACACCAATGTAATTTCGTTCATTATCCTTATTATTATCTTAATAGAAGTGTTCCACAGGGTAACCTGGCGACGCGTTATCGCTGTAGATTGTCTGCGATGCTGGGGAGGGGGGCTAAGGTAGTTCGGACTAAGGTAATGGGGAAGATTCCACGTCGCGGCATCCCCGAAGCTGCTCTCTCGACGGGAGTCCACGACGTCGGGCTAATTCCTGGTAGGAAAAAGCGTAATTGTCGTTGTTGGTCGAGGAGGGACGAAAAACTTGTAATATCGTAGCAGATAAATTAGGTTATCCCTTAATTGTACGAGACAAAAAGGTCCTGAGGAGGTCGGTGAGGTGGAAAGGGCTCCGGTAGTCCGTGGCCGCGCCACCAAATTGAGAAGCTCTTTTCTTGCCGTCTAAAATAATGCCGTATACTTCTGTTGCTCCTGTTCCGCGAGTACAGCTACGCTCCTTTTCCGCCGGTAGCTTAAAAGATACGAACTGGGCTCTTTCGTTGGTGGACAAATAAGAATGGGCCAAGGCATTGTTAACCTGGGACGTTGATGCAGTGGAAACAGGCCAACACGACGCTCCCCGGTACCTTTGTCTTGTCCGCTTCTCTGTGTCTCTCTATTTCTCTCCGTCTCTCTCTCTCTCCAATGTAACAGACAATATTACTCCCGCAAGTATCAAGTACTTACATCACATTGGAACATTCTGCGTTAAATTGCCGAGGCGTACAAATTTATCGTAGCATAAAAAAGAAGCCTCTGACCGTATAAAACGACGTTTTCTTTATGATTCTCTGGTATATGATGACGGGGCCACACGTATATACGTAAAAAGGGTCATTGCGAGACTGAAGAAAACTATTCAATTATGAGGAAGGACGTAATGTAAAAAGTTCCTTGGGGAATCCCACTCTGGCTAATGCTCTTCCTCGGCCAACGCGAAAAAGTAGTGTGCTCAGGAATATGCAAGTGCTCCTAGATTATTCAAGGCAAGTACCGGCGCTGCGATACGTAACCACCTCCGAAGCTTGTGCAACTCGAGTATTCCGGGGTCTCGATCTACTGCACTATCGTTCACCGTCTTACGTCCGACGATGTGTAACACAAACACCGGCGTGAAAATGCTTCTTTTCCAACTCACTTCAGCTTGACGAATTATTTATTGTTAATTACCGCAATGAAATATCGAACTCGAGGTAAACGAAAAATCCTGGGCCGAAGATTTGTCGTGAATGAAATTTGGAAAATGTATGATTACAAATACTCCTGTCGATTTGGGCTTATCGCTGAAAATATGAAAACGCTCGTCTCGTCGGATATACATTAACTCTCTCGAAGGAAATAAAACACCTGAGATTTCCGGGGATTCATGTGCGTATACATTCGATGCAAAAGGTATACTAAAATCACGGGACTTCTCGAGTCATTGGCTCGATTTCAATCCCTCCCTTCCTCTTTACGAATTATCCTATTCCGGGGTCTCGATCTACTGCACTATCGTTCACCGTCTTACTTCCGTCCGACGATGTGTAACACAAACACCGGCGTGAAAATGCTTCTTTTCCAACTCACGTAAACTTGACAATTATTTATCGTTAATTACCGCAATGAAATATCGAACTCGAGGGAAACGAAAAATCCTGGGCCGAAGATTTGTCGTGAATGAAATTTGGAAAATGTATGATTACAAATACTTCTGTCGATTTGGGCTTATCGCTGAAAATATGAAAACGTTCGTCTCGTCGGATATACATTAACTCTCTCGAAGGAAATAAAACACCTGAGATTTCCAGGGATTCATGTGCGTATACATTCGATGCAAAAGGTACACTAAAATCACGGGACTTCTCGAGTCATTGGCTCGATTTCAATCCCCCCCTTCCTCTTTACGAATTATCCTATTCCGGGGTCTCGATCTACTGCACTATCGTTCAACGTCTTACTTCCGTCCGACGATGTGTAACACAAACACCGGCGTGAAAATGCTTCTTTTCCAACCCACTTCAGCTTGACGAATTATTTATCGTTAATTACCGCAATGAAATATCGAACTCGAGGTAAACGAAAAATCCTGGGCCGAAGATTTGTCGTGAATGAAATTTGGAAAATGTATGATTACAAATACTCCTGTCCATTTGGGCTTATCGCTGAAAATATGAAAACGCTCGTCTCGTCGGATATACATTAACTCTCTCGAAGGAAATAAAACACCTGAGATTTCCGGGGATTCATGTGCGTATACATTCGATGCAAAAGGTATACTAAAATCACGGAACTTCTCGAGTCATTGGCTCGATTTCAATCCCTCCCTTCCTCTTTACGAATTATCCTATTCCGGGGTCTCGATCTACTGCACTATCGTTCACCGTCTTACTTCCGTCCGACGATGTGTAACACAAACACCGGCGTGAAAATGCTTCTTTTCCAACTCACGTAAACTTGACAATTATTTATCGTTAATTACCGCAATGAAATATCGAACTCGAGGGAAACGAAAAATCCTGGGCCGAAGATTTGTCGTGAATGAAATTTGGAAAATGTATGATTACAAATACTTCTGTCGATTTGGGCTTATCGCTGAAAATATGAAAACGTTCGTCTCGTCGGATATACATTAACTCTCTCGAAGGAAATAAAACACCTGAGATTTCCAGGGATTCATGTGCGTATACATTCGATGCAAAAGGTACACTAAAATCACGGGACTTCTCGAGTCATTGGCTCGATTTCAATCCCCCCCTTCCTCTTTACGAATTATCCTATTCCGGGGTCTCGATCTACTGCACTATCGTTCAACGTCTTACTTCCGTCCGACGATGTGTAACACAAACACCGGCGTGAAAATGCTTCTTTTCCAACCCACTTCAGCTTGACGAATTATTTATCGTTAATTACCGCAATGAAATATCGAACTCGAGGTAAACGAAAAATCCTGGGCCGAAGATTTGTCGTGAATGAAATTTGGAAAATGTATGATTACAAATACTCCTGTCCATTTGGGCTTATCGCTGAAAATATGAAAACGCTCGTCTCGTCGGATATACATTAACTCTCTCGAAGGAAATAAAACACCTGAGATTTCCGGGGATTCATGTGCGTATACATTCGATGCAAAAGGTATACTAAAATCACGGAACTTCTCGAGTCATTGGCTCGATTTCAATCCCCCCCTTCCTCTTTACGAATTATCCTATTCCGGGGTCTCGATCTACTGCACTATCGTTCACCGTCTTACTTCCGTCCGACGATGTGTAAGACAAACACCGGTGTGAAAATGCTTCTTTTCCAACTCACTTCAGCTTGACGAATTATTTATCGTTAATTACCGCAATGAAATATCGAACTCGAGGGAAACGAAAAATCCTGGGCCGAAGATTTGTCGTGAATGAAATTTGGAAAATGTATGATTACAAATACTTCTGTCGATTTGGGCTTATCGCTGAAAATATGAAAACGTTCGTCTCGTCGGATATACATTAACTCTCTCGAAGGAAATAAAACACCTGAGATTTCCGGGGATTCATGTGCGTATACATTCGATGCAAAAGGTATACTAAAATCACGGGACTTCTCGAGTCATTGGCTCGATTTCAATCCCTCCCTTCCTCTTTACGAATTATCCTATTCCGGGGTCTCGATCTACTGCACTATCGTTCACCGTCTTACTTCCGTCCGACGATGTGTAACACAAACACCGGCGTGAAAATGCTTCTTTTCCAACTCACGTAAACTTGACAATTATTTATTGTTAATTACCGCAATGAAATATCGAACTCGAGGGGAACGAAAAATCCTGGGCCGAAGATTAGTCGTGAATGATATTTGGAAAATGTATGATTACAAATACTCCTGTCGATTTGGGCTTATCGCTGAAAATATGAAAACGTTCGTCTCGTCGGATATACATTAACTCTCTCGAAGGAAATAAAACACCTGAGATTTCCGGGGATTCATGTGCGTATACATTCGATGCAAAAGGTATACTAAAATCACGGGACTTCTCGAGTCATTGGCTCGATTTCAATCCCTCCCTTCCTCTTTACGAATTATCCTATTCCGGGGTCTCGATCTACTGCACTATCGTTCACCGTCTTACTTCCGTCCGACGATGTGTAAAACAAACACCGGTGTGAAAATGCTTCTTTTCCAACTCACTTCAGCTTGACGAATTATTTATTGTTAATTACCGCAATGAAATATCGAATTCGAGGGAAACGAAAAATCCTGGGCCGAAGATTTGTCGTGAATGAAATTTGGAAAATGTATGATTACAAATACTCCTGTCGATTTGGGCTTATCGCTGAAAATATGAAAACGTTCGTCTCGTCGGATATACATTAACTCTCTCGAAGGAAATAAAACACCTGAGATTTCCGGGGATTCATGTGCGTATACATTCCATGCAAAAGGTATACTAAAATCACGGGACTTCTCGAGTCATTGGCTCGATTTCAATCCCCCCTTCCTCTCTACGAATTATCCTTGAATGTATGACCAGCTTATCCGGGTAGTTTTATGGAAGTTGAAGATCGATCGCTCCGCCGACGCTCGGGAGGCTGTATCCACTATAGGGAAACGGGCTTCCACGCCAGCACACACTGACTTACATCCGGAAACTGGAAAAAGCTTCGATGAATGCTCGCACCATGCCAGCCTGTCGGAAGGTAATCGAAATTCAAAATCCCTTCGCCTACTCACAATTATCTTTATGGGAATGGTTGAAATGCTACTTGAAATACTCCAACCAATGCGACATTTAATCTTCTCTGATATCGAACTTCAGATTTCCATTACAGAGTTACATCTATTCGTCGCAGCACCAGCGAAATATCGGAAACAAAAAAAAAAAGGGGACGACGCAATATGTCACTACACAACATCTTTGCATAAACAAAAATTTGGTAAATCAATGGGATACATTTTCTGCGTTTTGCAAAAATGATGAAATAGTCATTAAAAAATGTTACGTCTGATCAAATGAACCGAATGTGTAAATCAAATTAATATCGTGGACGCTCATCACTTTATCATTGATTTTTTTAGTACACTAATTAATAGAGTTATTAATTTGTATTAATCTCTATCGAATTTATGGCATGCCCAATTTGCAATTTGTTCATTATTTCTTTATATATATATACCGTGAAAATAAAAAAGGTCGTGACTAATAAAAGTTACGAGAGTTTCAAGGAAAAATGGAAGATAAAACCTTGTCTCGTGTGCGATAATGCGTTGAAAAGTTAAGGGGTTAGTAGAAAGTTTTGTGGCCGCCTGATGTGTAATCAGTCATAACTCCTGCCACTCGAGGGAGAACAAAGACTCGAAATTCATGCATATGGTGAACTTGTTCCGTACACTCTAACAGGTTGAATATTAATTACTCGACTGCACGTGGCATCTATAGAACTATTTTGTTTGCGCTTGAACTTTGCTCTCCCAATTCTCCTCGTATTTCACAGGATATTGAAAGCCGCCCTAGGCGCACTTGTTCTACATAGGCCGAGAGTTTTGAGGCCAAGAATAAAATGTTCATTTCCCAAAAACCTGTGACACCGTCCACCGGAGAACAAATGTTTGCTTTTAGGTATTGTTCATGGATAAGTACAATGTATGCCAACATTATTTATTTCATGTACTCACCTGCCCATTCAACATTTAGATCGAACTTTTTTTTGTCTACCAAGATAAATTAATCTACAATTTATACTCGCTCATAAACATTTCTACCATTTTACTACTCTGACATTTTTTTATAATTTAACAAATCTCACCAAGAATGTTATTTTCAACTACGCTTTTTTATTGCTAAGCGTCACTTGCTAACCATTATTTCCAGTGATTCGAAAAAAATTGTTGGTCCAGAAAGAAAGAAAACAATGTGTTGCTTCGGAAAAAGATTTCAAACCTAATATTCTTTGTATTCTAGTAGAAATTTATAGTTGTTGTTAATAAAATCGTTTTCTCCGTGTAGAATTGATTTTTCGTGGGGAGATAAATGGAAGAGTTATAATTGGCTCGAGGATTCAAAACGTTGATAAGCTTAATCCCCAACTAACGAATATTCTCCGCGATAACAATAACAGTGATGCTAAGAAGCGAGAGTTTCTTTGGGCTCGTGATTTTAATAATTGGCGAGCAAGATCTCGTTCTTATCTAAGAGGACTATTTTGGGAATTAATTAAAGGAGAACAACGTTAAAAGTACTTTCGCGAAGGAAACGGTGCCCCGGGGGTAGGCCGCGCGCAAAAGCGCGGAAGTATCATGATAAAAGAACGAAGAAAGAAGGAAATTAATTTTGCATTATACCCGAAACGTGCCTCGGGGCGGTCTTGCCGTGCTCGCCGACTTCGCGTCTCGAGCTACGCCGTCTCGTAGTGGAGGCGGCGGCGGGGGCGGAAAACGAAGACGATAGGAGAGTGCACAACGACCCTTCCACCAAATATCCGCGCTGTTCTTGGAGCAAACCCCAAATCCCCTAGAAAGCTGAAATTAATTACACTACCCACTCCCCATACGCTACCTTTCGCGAATACTTAAAGTTTTATGACAATCGTAACAGCGTACTTTCACGGTGGCTTGTGAACACTACTGAAAGTACACCCCAACAAATTGCTCTTTATCAAGTGGCCGAAATCTTTTCAAAATGCGAAAAAAAAAAAAAACACATTTTTTGGTAGCGAGATTGAAAGCCTAGAACATAACAAAAAACGTATTTCAATAACGGAAAGTACGCAAACGACTGGCATTGTTCACATAATGGAAAATAACGTGCTCTGTTGATTCCCAAGCGACATGAATATAGGCCACACGGCTGGAAACACATCGTCTCTCAGTGCATGAAAGCACAGGTCGCAAGCTCACCCGCCCAATTAGGGTACACCAAGTCGCCTCGGGACACATGAACGTATCCTACGTACCAGGTAGAATATGTACCTCTGTGATCGTACTCTACTACGTAGTGTCTCGCGATCGTATTCTGCGTAGACAATACAACGTCTCGCGATCGATGTCTTTCGGGGTAACAGCTAATCAAAAGCTTGCATGACAAGCAACAAAAATGTGTTACAATAAAATACGACTTTTTCCTGTCCCCATTTTATTCTTCATTTTTTCTAAAATGGACAAGAAAAATCTCGACGATCTTCATATTTTTAATTACGCAATTGTATCGGTAATTAAAAAAAAAAACTTCGTTTGCTCAACAAATAAAATTGTATTTTTTTTTTTTCAAATTTTGTCTTACGAATTTTTTATCGTAAGAAATTGGAAAAAGCTCATGGAAAAAAAAATGGCACTATAGTTTTCTCTGATAGACTGCATGTGTGTGAGGTAAAAACGTGTTGTACGTATGCATGTGATAAATTACTGGAATTGTAATATATAATTGTATGCCATTTGATATGTTTATGGGAACATGGCTTCGCACGGGGGTGTATCACGTACGGCGTGGGGTGGTTGGCACGTAGTCTGACACACATAGAGTATACGAGAGGATGTGAGGGCGACCATGCGTTACTCGTAAGCTCACGGAAGCGCGGATGGCGCAGTAGGTGGTACAGGCAGTACAGAGAGTACTGGTATACATACAGTGTGCTACCGGTTCTGCTGCCTGATACATACTATATCGAGCGTCCATGCGTACCAGCGTTACATGCAGCATAGAGACACGTACGACATCTGGTGATTGATAACCCTATCGACTGGCTAGTCCCGTTGCGACGACCGAGCATGAACGTGGGATTTGACTTGTCCTCAGGGTAAAGGGTAGTTGAATCCGGAAAAGCTCAAAAGACCTCTGTAGAATTTTCAATTAGTGGGTGGCGGAAGGAAATGAATGCAAGAACGAAAAAAAGGACACATTGGAAAGTACAAAAGTGAAGCAGACCAGGCCACACCTCAGAAGAAGAAGAAGTAGAATGAAGTTGTGCCTGACACAGAGACCAAAAGCCTGTAGTTGTGGATGAGAACCAATCGTCATTAGTTGGTTTCACAGTAATTGTCTCATGCAATCAACCGCTATCATTTAACAATATCGATTGGTCGGTACGATATGTACTTTTGCCAACGAAATGTTGATATTGAAGCCATCCAATTGATTGGTAATACGAACCAACAGTTCACAATAGAGTTGAGAATATTGCGGATGTTTTCCACAACAAAACGATCGGCACATACTGTACACTGGTCCTTACAGGAACTAATCGATGGCCTTTACAACAAATACGATTGTTAGATGTGAACAAAAACGTGCAATGTTATTAGAAGGGATAACCCTGACCATTGAAGTTATGTATCGTAGGACGTATATGTATATGTTATGTATATGGACCTAGTATTCGTCTTAAGTAACTAAAAATTGTTGAGGCGAGCGACACAATCGCCGCAAGCAATTTGATTATCCATGCAGTCTGGAAGAATTTATAACATTTCTCCGTGTGCATTAGATATCTCGCGCTCATGCGTGCCAATTTAAAATGCAGCAGAGAGCCACGTGCGACATCCGGTGATTGATAACGCTATCGACTGGCTAGCCCCGTTGCAACGAGGAGAGCGAGCGCGGACGTGGGCTTTGACTTGTCCTCAGGGTAAAGGGTGGTTGGGTCCAGAAAAAGTGAAAAGCGCTCTGTAGAATTTTCAATAAGGGTGTAGCTAAAGAGAATGAAGGCGAGAAAGCGAGAAAGAAGAAGAAAAAAGCGAAGGACGATGAAGAGTATAGAAGTGTAGAAGCGAAAGGAACGGACAAGGCCACGGCGCACAAGAAGCGGAAGAAGAAGAAGAGGAAGAAAGAGATTAATGTGATGCCGGCGGAGACTGTCGGAGACGACAATGGTGCGCCTGTCAAAAGAACATCCCTCGGGAGAAAGAGAGAGAGAGAGAGAGCAACGCTGACTATTTTCTTCGGAAATTCTACCGTACGACGACAAGGATGACGAGGTTGACTACGAAAATGGCGACGACGACACGTCGCTCGACTCGTGTACTCACTCGTCCGGAATCATTGAGATCGCTGCTCGCTGCTAAGCGACGCAATGAATTCCGGAAGAACTAAAGCTACGCCTCTACTCTTCCGTCTCAGTGATCAACAATAAACAATGACGATGTATTTTTGTTTTTTGTTTCTGGAATTATATTAGATTCGTTGTTAGCTTGTAGGGACTGTTCTCCATAATGAAGTTTTTTGTCCTGTCGCCCAAAGAGCGATCAGTCCGCCGACATTAATCCACAGCATATTGCGACGCCAGCTGCTAGCGTACCGTTGAAAAACTTGATACCCCGTGGCAACAGTAGTGCGTGTTTTGCGCGAAAACGCGTGGATGCTGGAAACATCGCTCGAGTTCAAGTTGTGTTTCCGCTGGTAGCGAGAAGCACACCGAGCACGTCGCGCGGAATTAACGCAAAAAAAAAAACGAAACTAACGCAAGGCTCGTGGCATACCCCTTAAATTTTAGGACACAACCCGCTATGGAGCGAACTAAAAACGACACAACGCCGAATGGAAGCGTGGACATTCGGAGAAAAAATAAACACGCTCGGCCGGTTGGGCTGTCGGTATAAACGTTGGCACGATATTTTTTGCTCGACGCCGAACGTACATGCAGTTGACCCGATAAATTGATTCGATTAATTTGGAATATCGTTTATCTATCGAGTGAGCGTTCATTGAAAATGTCACGTTTTTCACGGCTCTGCCAATGGAAAGTCTCGTCGTCGACTCTTTCCGGAAATGTGAGTTCTCGATTATTGAAATACGGCTCGCGTGTTAATTAATTCTGTTGATTTGCTGCCGTTGTGTCTGCGCTCGCGTTTCTGCTCCGTGTCATGGCTCGGCGAATTGTGACACCGGGAAAAAAAGAAGCCCAAGAATAAACCAATATAGATTAATCGGATCTGACAAAATTGTTTTGTATATAATTGCTGCCGTTGTTTTGTATCGACTGTTGTCAAACTATCGATTAGCATTTTGTTATTCTTCGAAAGTGAATATTAATTTGTTTTTATTTTTAATAACAGTCAAGATCACTTGTCGAAATAGGATATTGTGGAATTATTTCAATTAACACGACGTCGCCTAAGTTATTCATCTACTTCCGAACTGCTTATAACAAAATGTATATATATATATATTTCTCTACGTGATATCATGGTAATATAATGGTGATACCGATTTCGTATCGTGAGCACCATAGCTTCGTTCCACGATATTTTAATCCGTGGCGTTTTTCCCGATTACACCCGAGTAATTACGGGAAAATTGTTCAGTACGTAGCTCCCAACAAAATTGAATTTTATTATCGATTTATTACATCATTGGTTCCGTAGAATTCTTTCTAGCTAATTGAAAAGCGTTATTGAACGTTCGTCGCACATGCTCGAGTACAATAGGGCATTCGAGTGGTATTAGTCCGCTTAATTCGTACCACATGGATTGGAATAATCGTGCGTTTTGATTGGATTCACTTTGTCATTATTTCCAGCTTCATTTTCGTCCTATTGGAAGTATCGGGTTTAACCGTATATTTCTACGTGCGTTTGTGATAAAAAAGAAAATCAATAGGGAGTCCGGTGCTTTATTGTTGCAACAGCTGGCCGCTCGTGAACCCGTGCCCATAGTGGCTACGTGAACTATATACCTACTGCAGTCTCTCCCTCGCAGTTATGCAATGAAAAAGTAGTGCACCCCGTTACAGAGACAGTAGCAGTACACCACGGTAATGGTGGAATACTCGTACTCCACTAGTGCAACGCTGTAAATTTTCGATTACGTAGGAATAGAAAGAGGAACAACGGAACAAAAAAAAAACACACACCCCCACACAGCCCACGATACAGGCTACAAAAAAGCAAATAGAGCAAAACCTTAAATTGGATTAAATGTGCTTCATTTATTCAATTCAGTATCACAAGCTATACTGACGCAAGCGCTACCCAACTTCCATGAAACTCATTTATTTTTGCGCGAGAAAGATTTTTCTCAATGGTCACTAGAGGACTCAGGTTTTTATTTGTCCCAACTACCAATTCGTTCATCCAACATTGAATCCGAATACGTTTCGGCGGTGAATATATTTTTCGGAGAAATATCAATCGTCGCGTCAATTACGAAAGGAACGGTGAGTCTCGGGTGACAAGAATATTGTTCGGAGAAAAATATACTTTTTACAATTTGCACGACAATTGCCCGAGGGGTTATTTGCACTCGTCAGAATTAATGGCCTATCCATTTTTCGTGTGTACAGTTTAAAAACAAAGAAAAATGTTGCCGGGTCAAGAGAAATTTTCACAAGGGGCATCATTTTCCTAGTTGCCTATCAAATTTTAAATCGACTGATAGGTCTATAGAAATCTCGACGTATTCGATCATTTTGAGTGTGCCGAAATGAAAAATGATTTTCTTTGTTCGCACGGAAACCCGTTGTCAATTACTTTTTCCGCGTGCATTTTGTTCTTCGAACAATACCAACAACCGAACAAATGAAATATTTATCAATTATTGCCCGGACATATTTGGTCCGCAAATTCTCTCCCAGTGAAAAATGATAACCGTAGATGATGAGAATATGGGATTATGATACATTGAGTGAGATATCTCATTCAACGTTACTCGTTAACCCCGTTTTCCGCGTATTCTACGCTTGATAATCAGTTTAATGGCAAAATCCACTGTGTACAGTGGAACTTGGCCCTGTACATAGACGGAAGTTTCCGTGATCTACGCGAGATCTCGAAAACAAGGACATGTGCGGCGTCAAGTTGTAAGGAGAATGAGGAGTTGGATTTAGCACTTTGACACAAGGTACCGAGCGTTCGAAAGCACGGGAGCGGTAAATCACTCGTTCCGCTCGCCGAGTGTAGGTACTTCTCTCCTCGGAGAGATACGATTCCGCTTCCTGTTTGAAAACGAAACCCCAACTATTTCAATATCGGGAGCGACGGTGTCTCTCTGTGTGCATCATTGTTGGAAACTGGCACGGGAAGAGATCGTGCGAGCACGCAGTGTACTACCGGCAAAGCAATAAACCAACTTACTCATCCGTGTTACCGGCGCAGCTATCGTTTCGCCGCAAAACGAATTTTGACGGATCTGTTGGATCTATTCATTAAGCCTCAAGTTACGTCGAAAAAAAAAGAAGGAATTAGCCCGGAATAACCTTCAACTCGATCTCACGATTCGCGTGGAAATAGTTACGCCTTGTAACGTGCGATTGAGTTGGCAATACGGACAGGTGAAAAAATATTTTATAAGCAACACTACGCTCGTTTGTTCACTCGTAAAAGCTTGGTTGGCCAACTATACTATCTACAATTAACCAACCTTCGTCAGTTTAATATATCTGATTCAATTTTTTTATTTCTCATTGACACTAAAGTTATTATGCAATTATCAAGCATCGGAATATTCAAATTTATTCAATCAGTCGGTTTTCGAGGCAACGGTATTTCAAAATCATAGGAAATACAAATAGTTTCGGATTTATTTCACTTGGGAACTATAGGGATGAAAGAAAGAAATTAACACATGATATATATATATATATATATTTGATTCAATTTTTTTATTTCTTATTGACACTAAAGTTATTATGCAATTATCAAGCATCGGAATATTAAAATTTATTCAATCAGTCGATTTTCGAGGCAACGGTATTTCGAAATCATAGGAAATAGAAATAGTTTCGGATTTATTTCACTTGGGAACGATTGGGATGAAAGAAAGAAATTAACACACTTTCTATAGATAATTCCAATCATTTCCATTTTAGTATTGTGCGAATCTCCTTGTTACGAAAACACAGCTCTCACATGGCCTAAGTTCGAATTAGCATCGTCGATTCCATTCGTCACTTGCAGCGAATGAAATAGGGGACGCCGGGTTAGTGGGGTGAGCCCGTGAAAAATGTAAATTATTCGAGATCAAATAAGTACTGATAGGAGAGGGTTGCACAGCGAGTGAAGAGTCTGCCGGGCCACGGGTACACGTGCATTAAACTCAACCCGTGCGTTATCGCGGTCGGACTCTGACAGCAGAGCCAAAGCCCACTGCGTGAGCGCTTCAAGTGCTATCTTCCATTTACAGGAGGACAAGAGCGGACAACTACTACAGAGTGAAATAATAACCGTGCGCTTGAGAGCGGGTTAGTCCGACTCGAGACCTCATCTCATAATTTCCCACCTTTTCATTCCACCTCCAGTTATTTTTTTAACGTTTAAGTCTACCGCCGTGTCACATATACGCGGAAGACAAAAAAAAAAAACAAAAATGTCTCGTTAGAGAGAGCGTATGAAACATATTTGAAAGGAACAGTCTCGCGTTACTCCCGTGACCATTCTCGCTCCGCACTGTGCCGTGCGAATAAACTTTTTCAACTCGCTTTTCGTCGGAGCCTTGCTTCGCGAATAAATCACTTCTACTTCCAGCACTCATTCCCATGCACGTAGACACACTCATACACACGCTTGACAGCCATAGTGAGACATCCACGAGCGCGTGCACTCTGTCAAATGTTACGTGTCACATCTCTCTCTCTCTCTCTCTCTCTCGACTGTGTATAGCAACGCAAACGCGTTTCATCCAGGTGAAATCCCGCGGGGACACGCGTCATGACGCAACGCTACCGTGACAACATAAGCTTTCGAAAGCTGAGGACGTCTATGCAAACGCATACACAACTGTACGACTCCCCTTGAGATTTATTCAGCGGTACTTCAGCACAAGTCCACTCAGATGTCTACGTGTGTGTGTGTGTGTGTGTGTTTTGTTTTTGTTTTTTTTTTCATCTCCTTTAACGCTTGTGATATCCCGATGTTCTCAGGATCTAAATTAGTTAGGGCACGCTTATCCGCAGTCGTGAGTACTTCCACGAGCGCGTGGGACCACTCCGCGTACGCGCGAGTTCATTAAACCGCGAGAACAAACAATGAGGATAGGTTGAACTTTCCGCGCGAGTAAAAGCTCATAGTTAAACATGTCTCGGGACATTAAACAGACGAAACAACTGGCCGTACAGCACGACGGGTGAACGTGGTACTACATAGCGCCGTCTCGCAGTAAGCTCCGGCGCTACTCCCGAGCTAATCTCGCTTACCCTATATGAGGTACCCTCTGACCTGCGGATTAAGCTAAAGACCTCCAATTAACCGACAACTATGAGACCGCGAGCTCAAAGAACGTTAGTGCGCGGTTGGACAATTCACCGAACCGGCAGCAATCTAAACTTCACTGTACCCATGATGCTGTCTCGTTCGAAAGCCCTTTCTTTCTTTAATTAAACTCTCCGCTGGGTTGGATCACAATGACGACACGTGCATCGGTAGACCGGATGAATTCAAATGTCTTCACAAATTCGTACATCGAGGAAAGACTTTTATGGTTCATCTGAATATAGTGGATAGATAGATCATTCCGTATCTTGGGACCAGCGCCTTAAGGACACCATGCATCAGAATATACAGAAAACAAAGCTAACGAGAGAAAGATAGAGAGAGAGAGAAAATGGAAATGAGCGAATTGGTTGACTTCTGGAATAATCAACACAGTGGCAACCGTGCGATCTGCAGAGGCAACCCAATTGCTCGGTATCCTAAATTCACCGAATCTTGAAATTATGCTAAGTTGATGGAAGTGAGATTCCGACAAGACAAGTTGAAGGGGCAAGCTGGGTTCGAGCTGACTTGTGGCTTGGAAGACGTATTTCGGGCAGCTAGGGATTCTTGATGTAAACTTTACGTCTCTCTCTCTCTTCCTCCCTCCTTCTATCTCCCTTCCTCTTTTCGCATTGCGCAGCTTCATCCTACGCTGTACCAAACCACGGCAGACTGTGTTAACCGTCGTGTACACTGTCAAGGGGTTAAATATCTGAGGAGCAATGCGTAAAGGCAATTAGATGGCCGCAAAGGATCGTTAAGAACGAGTTCGTCGTAGTACGCCGCAAGCCTTCTACCGGTCACGTCTGCAAAAACTTAACTCGCTCGCCTCGTCCTCCCGCTTACTTGTTAATCGAACGAGACCCCAAGGCAAACAAAAAACCACCAGGTAGGAAGCTCCGCAAGGAAACACTTGACGTTAAAAGAAAACTATGCCCTCTCGAACATAGGAAGTGTATTATGAGGGCCATGCAGGAGACGCCCACAAAAAAGTGCTCATTTAAAATGAGATTGATGCAACAACTTTACACTGCAAATCATCGCATTGTTATACTCAATACACGTATTTTTGTTCAAAACAAATAAAATGCCCACGTAAAGTTAAATGGAAATGAAAAATGAAGCCTCGTTATTTTTTTTTCGTGTAGATTTTCAAAAACCACCACATTGACATCGTTAAATTTTCCGGTATAATCATTAATTTATTTAATACTCAACAGCTGCATTCGTGAGGGAGCTGCAGCAAAATGAAAGTACAGGAAAACTGGAGTTTCAAGAGCGCAAAATCTTAAGCCACGAGATCCACGTGCCGCGCTGTTTTTTTGAATCTTCAAGTGTGTGCCGATTCCTCCGACTCACTTTGCATGCTCGAAGCATGCGAGGAAAAATAAGAAAAGCCAAGAAGAAGAAGAAGAAGAAGAAAAAGGGAAGGAAAAACGGTGGAGTAACGAGAGAGAAAGAAGGTGAGCCCTGAGAAAAGGCAGAGAGTGTTGCGATGCTGTGGAATCCTCGGTGGAGTAGCGTGCGGAACATTCTGCACCTCGGTTGTTCCATACCATGCTGAAATATTAAAATAAACCGTCGCACAGCTGAGTGTGTTAAGGGGTGGCTGGCTTGTTCCACGCCTCGCGTGTTACCTAGAGAACTGGAGGCCCGAGGGGTGATATAAAGGATATTCCGTGCGCACACACGTGCCAGAGTCGGAAAGAGCAGTAGCAGGGATCGCACCTTGCCAAAAGAGCGAAAGGGGGGGTAGCGGGGGCGATACTCGGGGGATGAATCCTCGAAGAAGGAGATACCGACTCAAAGTACTCGCATGCTTCGCTCCCGTTGCTGGCCTTCTCGCAGGTACACATCCCTCTCTCATAAAATTAACCTGTCTGAAGCGAGACGTACAATTCCCCAGACTGTTGGTTGGGAATCGTGCGGATAACCAAAAGTACTCCCCTCATCTGTGCCTGGAGTTCCGGTTTTCCCGTTTGCCTCAACGTGACCGAATATTGAAGGAGGGTTCGTTCCCGAAAATATTTCACTCTCTGCTCGTTTTTTTTTTTTTTTCTCTCTCCTCTCTTCACACTTTTCCGCGACGACAAGTTGATCGAGTGCGACAAAAAAAAACTGCCCCCAAGAGCTCAAAGTCCGAGTCCAAATGATCATGCCAATTTTGCCGTGTTACCCGTGACGTTCGTAACTTTGAAAATAAAAACGTTGATACGGCTAAACAAACTATCGTGGTTTAACTGTTGAGATTATGGACGCGACGATTCACGGGGTCGCTAGGGAAATATACGAAAGTACAGAGTAACCGGGCCCCTTTGCCTTTACGAGACTACTCGAAGCCGGATAACTTTACAACCGGTCGGACAACTTCGTAATGAAAATCTACGAGCTCACCAGTTCAGTCGCTTCTTCTCTCTCGCGCTCTTTCCCTCGCTCCCACACACTCATCCTCCCTCTCTCTCTCTCTCTCTCTCTCTCTCTCTCTCTCACTCTACGCTTGTGCACGGAGAGCTCGATGAAGTGAGATAGTTTCGAGACTATTTGCACGAGCCATTCCGAGATCAAGAGGAGCAGAAACAGCAGCACCTTCATCTCGCCGAGGGCGATTGACGTCGTTGGCGGCTTCTTCCAAACGATCTTCTGAATATTCGACGCTTCCGCTCAACAGCTCTGTTATTCGGCTCTTATAGGATCATGCGAAACTTTACTGTGTACCAAGACATAAATTCCATCCATATCGAGGCTGTAAATGAAATGATAATGAAAAAAACGCTAACCATCCAAATGTAAGAAGATTCGAAGGGAAGTATACTCGAGAAAAAGTATAAATACGCGGTGCGATAAATGGCGCTCTACGAATAACGATAGCGAAACAAATGAACTTAATGAAGGGAAAAAGTTAAACTCGAGCGAGCGTTTCATAAATCACGGGTGATCCCAATAAAGCCACGGTGTCACAAGAACCAGGTGTCTCTTCTATAGTTAATCTCGAGGTACACTCACCTTCTATCCACCATTTTGCTGCAACGTTCGCCCGAAGGATTACTCCCTTGTCTCTCCAACAACTCTATGCAAGATCGTTTTTTTTTTTTTTTTTTTTTCAAACACGTACAGAGGGATTTAGCATTCTACTAACAAATGGACGTGCTGCCCTGGCCAGCTTGGTGTAGCTGAAAACTCAGCTGGTGTGGGGCATGAACAGCGACCGTGTAACTCACCTGCTTTATTCGCCATATTCGAAGCTCCGAAGATTGTTATTCCGGGTGACTTTACCAGCATCAGCTCTTATATCGTCGCTTTCCGCAAACTGATACGTATTATCCGTGGTTAGAACGATGCCGTTCAACGCCCTGGTCACGTTGACCATTCGGACGTGACATTTTTCGTTCCGGTTGACCCCGCCGCTGGTCTGCTAACTTGAATAGCGCTCATTGCCTACCCGACGAGGTAAGAGTGCGTGTAACCCCGACGAGTATATTAAACCTGTAAGGAAGTGATTCTGTGGGGTTTGGCAGAGGCGAAGTGATGAATATTGATGAGGAATCTCATCTGCATCGGAAACACACGAAGAACGAATTTGCGAGGTTATCGGCGAAAACTCAACAATAACGAAAACGTCATAAACAAAAAAAAAAACACTTCTCGATTGATTACGAGTAATTTAAAGTAATACGAAAACGTCATAAACAAAAAAAACACTTCTTGATTGATTACGAGTAATTTAAAGTAATACGATGCATTTTCTGGGTCACTTGGGTCATGAAAATGCAAATGCAGCACAATATTTGTTCATGTAAACCGCGATTGGTCAGTCGGTGACCCACAGTCCTATATATTAATCAAACATAGAATTTTGGCCGTGAGCTAGACGGCGATTAATTCGAGGATTCTGAATAGGCAAACGAATCATATTATTTGCCAATAAATGATGCGATTCCCCCAAAGCGTCGCGGAAAAAGTTGAACAAACAAAATATGCTGTTGACCCAACCTTTACCAGAATATTCAATCGTCCACAGATGAAAAGTGAGTCAACTTCAGTTTCTGTGATACAATGATCTGCGGGGTTGAGCGAACCGCAGTGATGCTGCATTGGTTGGAGGTGGAGTTGAAGTCAATATTGGTTGGTAATCAATTAGAGTATCATGAGTGGTTGAAGGTATCACAGGCTGTATGTTAACAACCAACCACCATCGACTGTAACAACAGGCAAGTGTAAACTTCTCTGGTTTGAGAATTGGGAAGTAAGACCGACAAATAAAGTATAGCCAATATCATTGTATTTATTAATAATTCTATAGAAAAGTTCTTTTTCAAAACGTGCTATCGAGCAGTTGAAATTTATCCACCAGATGACACGATGACTTTTGTGATTGCCCCCAAAAGCTTACATATTGCGATTACAAGTGTAAACTACAAGTGTAAACTACTCTGGTTTGAGAATTGGGAAGTAAGACCGACAAATAAAATATAGCCAATATCATTGTATTTATTAATAATTCTATAGAAAAGTTCTTTTTCAAAACGTGCTATCGAGCAGTTGAAATTTATCCACCAGATGACACGATGACTTTTGTGATTGCCCCCAAAAGCTTACATATTGCGATTACAAGTGTAAACTACAAGTGTAAACTACTCTGGTTTGAGAATTGGGAAGTAAGACCGACAAATAAAATATAGCCAATATCATTGTATTTATTAATAATTCTATAGAAAAGTTCTTTTTCAAAACGTACTATCGAGCAGTTGAAATTTATCCACCAGATGACACGATGACTTTTGTGATTGCCCCCAAAAGCTTACATATTGCGATTACAAGTGTAAACTACAAGTGTAAACTACTCTGGTTTGAGAATTGGGAAGTAAGACCGACAAATAAAGTATAGCCAATATCATTGTATTTATTAATAATTCTATAGAAAAGTTCTTTTTCAACACGTGCTATCGAGCAGTTGAAATTTATCCACCAGATGACACGATGACTTTTGTGATTGCCCCCAAAAGCTTACATATTGCGATTACAAGTGTAAACTACAAGTGTAAACTACTCTGGTTTGAGAATTGGGAAGTAAGACCGACAAATAAAATATAGCCAATATCATTGTATTTATTAATAATTCTATAGAAAAGTTCTTTTTTAACACGTGCTATCGAGCAGTTGAAATTTATCCACCAGATGACACGATAACTTTTGTGATTGCCCCCAAAAGCTTACATATTGCGATTACGAGTGCTTAATAGCACGTGGCAATTATATCCATTCATATATCAGATGTTGCTATACAGCAAACAGGAAAATTTCCGTGAGTTTGGGAAGGACACGTTTCGAGATTATCACGATTTCAGTGTCGAAGCTATTACAGTATCGTAAATGAAGAAATGAGCCGTCCTTATCAAGCATGTTATCGCTTCAACTGTCGTTGACTGTTAACAACTTTGCAAACAATCCGAACTACAATGCATTTCTTGCGACGTAACGTTGTTCTCCGTAGATACAACAAGCAGATAAGCGGGAATCGTGCCGCAGAATCTCGGTTCGAAGTTTCGCACTCGAAGGGAGCAGCAAAGTCGCAAAGTCGTTACGACGTGACACAGCGCGATTATACTCGCAGCACTGTTTGAATATCGGTTTTTCCAGTTGATGTTTAACGTTTCTCTACCACCCATCAATTTCCCCCGAAATTCCCAGTGCGTAAATATTTGCGCGTTGCGAAAGCAACTCTCGTGATTATAATGGTGATTACGTTAGCCGGTATTGAAGGGGCAATGCAGCGGCATATTTCATGAGGTAGTCGTTTATAAAAGTGACTTTTATTGCTTTTACTTGTTTGCATTGTGGCACAATGCAGCATTTCAGCTTCGCATTGTCTCTTCGAAAGAGATATGTCGGAAAGTTGCTCCGTCATGCGCTTGAAAGCATGTCCATGGGCAGCAGTGGCAGCCGAGTGAATAAACTACGTCGCGTCAGTTCCGAGAAAGTAATCTAAAAGTGCATACCACCACGGAGAATTTGTCGAGTGACTTCAGGAGAACGTAACATTGTGCGTTTTCCGCGACGCTGAATCAGTATGAATGTTGTAAGCGGCAGACGAAAATAAAAAGTGCCTGGTACATTTTACATTTGAAAAACAGTAGACAGCATTTGAAGTAAGCAGTGAACGATAGTTTCAATGGCTCGGCATTTCGGTAGAGAATTTTCACCGGTAAAGGAGCGCGGTACAAAAGCTGTTTTTCGTCATTCCTACGGTGCATATAGTTGAACGTTGCTGTAAAGCCGAGAGCTGTATACCGTGAGGCCGGAAGTGAAATTTTGCTCGGTCTCCCAGCGCTAATTCACACCGTCGGGAATTAATAAACAGAGAAAATAGGTGCTGTGGTAAATTAGGGACCGCCGTGTGGTGGCAGTGGCGGTTGCGCCAGTGGCCGTGGCGCTGTCGTCGGAGGACAGTAACAAAGACCTTTTTGTTCACGGTCCCGGCGGGCCGCGCATTCTTTCAGCAGTATTTTGAATGCATGGGGCGTAATGATTTCTGGTGCATTCAGTAGTTGCTCCGTGAGCTTTTGATATTCTTGCTCCCGCTCGAGGTCGAGGCGCGCCATTTTCTCATTTTCCTCTTTTTCCCGTTGCCTCGTAATCTCGACATATTTTTGCTGAGCTTTCAGTTCTTGACCGTACCGAACAGCGTTCTCCCATCGTCTCGCCTCGGCTTCAGCCTCAAGCGCAGCCTCCACTTCCGATTGTTGTCTACACAATTCTCCTTCAACCTCGGCTCGTTTATTTTCCTCTTCGTCCGCAAGCCGCTTCGCTCTCAACTGTTGCTCACGCCCTTCCAGAAGTTCCCGGAGATTCCGCGCTTGGACTTCTCTCGTCTTCCGCTTAGCTACATCTCGTTTTGTCGCGACTTCCTTGGCTAAGGCCTCCACGACAGCCTCCACTTCGGCATCTCTGCGCGCCTCGTCTTCACGAATATCCTCCAAACTCTTCATGTAAGCGAATATTTCATTGCGCAACCGCAACGTAGTCTCTCTTATCGCTGATCTCTCCTTGGCTAATTCGGCTTCACTCAATTCCCGGAAGACGTTTTCAATGGCCGCTTCCTCCTGAGCTCGCTCGGCGAGGCATCTCTTTGCCACCAGTAACTGTTCCTCCAGATCTTTTTTCAACTTGGCTCTTTTGCTCTTCTCCCTCGCGAGATTCGCTAATTCCTCCCGCTTGACGCTTTCCGCAAGTTCCTTCAAATATTCTCGCTCCTCTTCCCTGACCCGCTTTTCCTCCTCGCTCAGAGCTAATTTACCAGCTATTTGTTTCTCGAGGGTCAGCCCCACGCTCTTTCCCGCTGCCGCTCGACGCTTTTCCTCCTCTATCTCCCGAGCCTTCTTGGCCTCGACTTCCTTCAACATCAATCCGTACCAGAGCCCATCGACTTCTCGCTCGGCTTGACGCTTCGCCTCGTTTTCCGCTATTTGCACGAGATTCGAGTACTTTATCTCGCGCGTCGTTTTCTCGGCGAATTTCATCCTTGCCTCTGGACACTGGGCTAGGTATTGCTGCATCCGCTTTGTTGCCACTGTCGCCAGTCGCTGTTCCTCCAGACTACTCCGGAGCTCCTGCGTGCGCTTTCTCGCTTCATCCATTCGCCACTCGGCACCACGCTGAGCCTGATCGATGATTTCCCGCGTCAAAGCCGTTTCCTCCGCGAGAATCATGCACCGGAGCTTCTCCCGACGGGTGGCGATGTCCTCTTCATACGCCGCCAAACCTTTAATCGTAAACAACGTAATTATCGATCGGTGCGGTGGGCGATTGGTCAGGCGTGAATAATTTATCGCTTCACCACAGCATCAATGTGGGTCACGATGAGTCGATTCCCCGTCGATAACTCTCAAGACCTTAATGAAATCGAAACTAATTAATTAGACTTCTATCAATTCACTTGATTGGTCGATATATCGATTAATTTAAATACCACAGCCTTACACCTGTCAACTATTTTCGGGTAAATGTGTTTTAATTCGTAAAAGGTCAATCGACAGCGCATATTCACGATGGCGATTATTAAAGTCCTCGAGACAATGTATTAGAACGTTTATATTCGAAAACGAAATTGAATATCAACTAAATTGATGAAAAATTCGACATGAAAAACCGTGTTTTGTATGAGAGTTGCTACAAAAAAAATATTTCAATATTCCATCTACTTTAAATATTTTACAATAAAAATAATGCTACCAATTTACACCGATATACGAACTTGATGTTTAAGGTTCGAAATACATTGAAGTCAAGAGGCACTACGGGTTTTATTATAAACAACAGGAACTTTGTTTCATAGCGAAAACTTACCCTCATCGACTAAGTGACGAATGTGCTTTCTCAGAATACTCTTGTTCGTTCTTTCCTGAAAATCGTAGGTTCGCACAATACTGTTGTACTCCCTCTCATCCTTGGCGTTGCTTTCGCGGGCACTAGACTTCGGGTCAGTGGGAAGTATCGCGATACGTTGGGCATCTTCCTTTCGCTTCTGACGCTGCTTGGGGTGCAATGATTTAGCATGCCCCGGAAGATGAGATCGCTCCGCTCCGGGGCAATTGATATTGCAACGAGCTTGGTCGTGCAGTCTATGTCCATACGGAATATTGACGGTACCGAGGACGGCTTTCCGCTTACTATGGGATTTCACTCCGTCCGAAAGCCGCCCGGCCAACGGTATGACACTCATATCAGTTTGCACACCCACGGAAAACCGATCAAGATGTCGATGACAGCATTATAGAAAGCTCCCTCAAACAGCGAGGGTAGGATCGTTAGTGGTGACAGAGTTTGTCCACTCGGCAACATAACCCAACGCACAAGAGGCGCCAACATGAGGAACATGGTCGATGGCAAATTGTTTACCGTAACCATGCCGACCACCTCTATTGAGCGCAGGGTTACTCGACTCTCCGACTCTAGTATGTACTACGTTGAGCCCGGAAGCTCTATCGAAATGATGATAGTCAACACAAGAGTCCTTGGCTCCTTGCTGTCTTTGTTTCAACAGTTCCTCAATTGCAGATACCGCACGCAGAGGAGTTCTAGGAAATGAAATTTTCACGAGCAATTAGAGCTTCGGTATTGGTATTAGCGGGGTCAGAATGATCTTGCGGGCAATGTTATCAGAGGAACCAGAGCGCGTACTCTCGCGACTTCCCTGTCCCACTTCCTCTCCCTCTCCCAATCCTCCCTTGCCGTCTCTCTCCATCTCCTTCTCTCTCCCTGTTCGTGTCCCTCGTTCGTTTCGGGATTCGGGGACCACTCTGGGATTGCGCCCCGGGTCACTAGACAAAGTTTGCTCTAGCCAAACCACAATGCGTGGCGGACTTGACAGTGTTTGATTTGACGAGAGCGAGATAGCGAGCACGAGTGTGCGAGGTAGTTTCCTTCGTTGAGTGCAAGAGACGATGGGAAATAACCCTACCGTGCTCTCGTACACGTCCGAAGCTAAAGCAAAGCATTGCTCCGGGCCACTTTCAATATTGCGGCGTTCCCGCTCCGCTGACTTTCCGGAAATTCACCAGAGCTCCGTCCTCGTCCCTCCACACTTTATATCCGACTTTGATTACATGTCTTTACAGCCTGCATTGCCAAAGAAAATTTCCGTGATAAAGGTCTCCAAGGACAGGCTCAACTTGAATTATTATAATTATCAACGTTGGAGGAATATCGTACCGATAAGCAAATCCTATAAAATTTCCGCGTTTTATTGTTATTGTAAAAAAAAAACATTATAAAAGTTGCGCTAATAACCACAGCAGTAAACGCCGTAACAAATAAAGTAATAAAATAAAATAAAAAGTTGCGTTATTTTCGGAAAAATATCTTTCCATCATTTTGTTCCCTCGTAGACCCAATTGAGTGGAGTATTATTCAAATGTATTTGATAACTTATTATAATAATTAAGCAATTAAAATATGACAAGGGAAGAGGGTTCCGCAGGTAAGTAAATTAAGGCGATGGAATTAGGAGTGGAAATAATCAAAAGCTCGTAGCATTTGGCCGTCCAAGTGAACAGCTGATATTTTTGTTTTTCACTAATTTTCTTCGCTCGTATCATCCGATTTTTTTCCTATCGGCTTGTAGCGTTGCGGAATAAAATTGGACAAAAATTCAAAAACCCACCAATCATGGGACTGCGGAAATGCGCAGCTTAAAAATGTAATAGCGTCGTTTGATGTAACGAGAGAATGGGCTGACTAAGATTTAGAGAGAAGATAAATGGGTGGCTGCGAGTGGCCAAGTGGGAATTGCGAGCGAAAATTGGCGCAGACGTCGAACCGAGGTTAGCCGAACTTTAGTGCTGGTAGGATTGGCCGATCGCCCGCGACTCCCTCAAATATGTATGTCTCTGCGATTAACCTCGGTCTATAATTGACATAGACATAGCACGTTCAGCATCGGAGGTTATAGAGAACTTGAGGGCTATTGTCGCCCAGAAGGTTGTCTATACCAGAAGGCAATCGGCGAGCCAATACCAGCGGAGCATTCCTCCATGATTTACAACGAATGTCTGTGCCAGCCATTGTGGCCACCGGTAATTCGCGATCGTATGCCGGATTAATTTTTAATCAATCTACTTGGGTATCGTGGGGTGATCGATGTTCGTTAAAACGTGTTTTCCACCAGACTACGAAGATTCGTTCCAAGTAATTGAATTGCAAAGAAACGCAGTGCGTTCCAATCGTCATCCCTCGATGACTGCCATTCGGTGGCGATCGCCATTTTTTCCAATCACCGTATCTCCTTGCCTCCCTCTGCAAATGACTTTTTCATCTCGTTTATCTCGAACGCTTCTTTTCGCGAGAAACGTACGTACGTACAACACGTGTAGCACGTGGCTTTCGCCTAATTTATCGGGACATACGATCGGGAAAAAGGGCATGATAAGGCGCACGTACAATGCACAAAAGGACAATAGAAGTCTCGACAATAGTCGAACGTGCACGCCGATCCTGCTGAAAAGCCCGAAGCTCTCTTTCTCTCTCACTCTTTCTCGGTTTACTCCTCTTCTCTCGTTCTGCAGACGACATAGCTTTTAGACTAGTGGCTGTCGGATCTTTGAAGGAGTTATCCCTTTCGGGCAAGCTTTTACCACTACTACTATCACGTGGGTATAACAACGCCGTCTACACACATACACACTTCAGTGAGTGAAACTTCAGTAGTGACCGATTGGATTTTGTGTGTGTGTTTTTTTCCACCACTCCAGCATCGCACAATCTCATGCGTGTGCGTCAGCACCCGATTACTTTGTTCGCCGATCGCTGGACGGCGTTAAGTCTTGATGCTGTTTTTCACTCTCTCTCGCAACAAAAAGCGATGAATAGAAACGCAGAAAGTTTTACGGCGGGGATGAGTACGGCTGAGCACACATATTAATCCGGCGGAGAGGATAACACGACTGATATTGCTCCACCCGGTAAATACGCTCCAAGGGGATATACATTTGCCCGGAATTTTTGTTAGCGTAGAGCTTTGTGCGGAAATGCAAAGCTCCGTTCGCGAATTAAAACAAACGAAAATACAGAGAGACGAAGCATATTAAAGTTCGTGCGTATTTCATGGCGAATAGAGATGCACTTAGAGAAGGGGGCGTGAGAGCCTTTGCAAGTCGTGCGTATCATTTGATTCGTGCGCGTGCTCGTCATTGCGTCGATTTTGATCGAAAAGCAGATCGAATCTTCTCGTGGTTGCCGCTGGTCAGCGTATCGATATATATATATTCCAGGGTGTAGGATTATGTAGTATCCCGTGACAGTGGCGGCGGTGCTGCTGGGCGACTGGACATTCGATACAATCGACTAACCGAGAGATCGTCCGACCGAATGATTTCATCCCCCCGTTTAATTCGGTTAATCGGGCTTCCAATACTGTATTTCGATTCATGGCAACCCGCTGCGAAAACAATTTTATCTCGGGGCGAGTTTGCACTCTTTCTACCTATCTCCTCTCTCGGCTATACTATTGGCGGTGGTGGTGGTGGTGGTGGTGGTGGTGGTGGTAGGTGTGATGGGGTCGTTCGAAGGTGCAGAATTTATATACACGCGCGAAGCCCGGACTCGGTGCTTTAAATCCTCCATCAAACCCTTCGTCACGTTTCGACACTAATATACGAAATACGCAAATCCCCATGAGCAAACCCAGATAGGCTTTGCTTTTCGAACTTCCATAGCCGCATTTGAAATAATGCATTGAACGACTGTGAATTGAATATTGAATTCTATAGAGTGCCGAAAGTGGAAGGGCAAATTAACGTTGCAGCTATCGCGATACTTAATTGATTGGTAAGAGTAATAATTCATAATACGTAATTCTATATAAGCGATTTTGTACAGATACGTATACATGTCGTCCATTGATCGATAAGGATTATGGGTTATAAAGTCTAACCACCCATAAACGATCGCACACGTACGTAATACCTCGACGTCGATGACGAAGCTTAACGACGACTATTAAATCCCCAGTTGCGTTGCACAAAGTGCTTTCGAGCTCGACTGCGAACATAACTTGCCGTTCAACTGCGTGCGCCACCACCGACACGCGGATCTTTACGCTTGATCGTAGATCCACCGCGGCAAAGGTCTTTCGATATTCCCCATCGCGATAACTCTCACCAATCGGATTCAATCTATAACATTTTCTTTTTAATACTCAACATAAATTGATTTTTTCTCCCCCGCTGGTGATATTAAACCCGGGCAGTTATTTTATTTCGGATAGCTTTCTTATTCATACGTATAATGTGGGATTTCGGGCCATTCCCGTTATTTTTCAAGCTATCCATAGATCACACGATTTTTTTTTTCTTTTTTTTTTCGCTATTACTCGACCTTGACCCGCGGTGGGCTAAATGACTTTTTTACCAGCGGATGAAATCGTCTCTGGAGCAGAGGAGCGAACGAGAAATATCGAACGTGACCAAGAAGAATTTATACCGTTCGGGAGGAAGGAATCCGAGTAAGATATATGAACTTGCGATTTCTGTGCCACTGCACAAGTTGTACATCACTCGGGGGTGGGGTTTCTTCCATTCAGTGAGACGCTTCGGGAGCGTTCATCCCCCGGCACCCGGTGAAACCGTTAAAGCTGCGGAAAAATGTGAAAAACGCAGTTTTAACCGGAGGATATGGAAGAGGGAGGCAAACTACCCGTTCTGATGAACATTATTTTCAATTATGTAAATTAGAGTCTCATCGAATGCTCACTGAAGACAGAATCAAGATAAAGGAATGATAATTACTCCGTAATTGGTGGTGGAAAATGAAAAGGATTATAAATGCGCTCCTTCCATTTCAGAGCCAACCACGCGATATAGCTAATTTGGAGAAGCAGAAAACGCAACGCTATCTTCTTGCGGTTGCAGGAAGTGGAAGTCGTCCACCTACCGACTACGTGGTCACGATTAAACAGCTAGGTCACGAGATTAAATGCTAATTGTGGCCATTCGTACTAGGATGAAAACAGATAATCTTAAACGTCAGATATAACCTCCAGACATTGATAATTCGAGCATTTACGCGCTCGACAAATTATGCGACGTGTACTCGCTGATGTACATTGCGAAATCCTACAAAATCGACTTCGAACGTATTCTTCGACTTTAACGTTATCACAGCGAAAAAGTAGATCCTCAAAATTGCAGCAGCTCCTTAGTCGACCAATTGAAATCACTATTGAATACCGAGCAAAATTACTCAAAAGTAATTGAAAAATAGAACCCAGCTTCAGCTGTCAAGTTATTCCTGCACGTGACCATTTCTGGACCACTTTCGACATGTCTGTGATTCTATGAGACGTTTAAAACGCTTATAGGACACAGCATTTCCATTTCCGTTTCATTCCTATTCACCGCGCCAGCGAGTATAAATAATTTCATAGACATAAAGTCGATAGAATCATAAAATCCAGTATTAGAGTGTAGAAAAACATATTCATCATACTTATGAGAAGTTACTCTGTAATCCAACGTCTACTATTAGTCTCCTCTAGTTTTCGAAGAGCTACTTCAGTCACGTGGGGGGAAACATTCTCGTGCTCATCTCTGAATGTGCCATTTTGCGTCATTTTATTCTCCAAGTTTTCCTCAGACTGCGTACTTCACGTACATATAGTGTATCACGAGTGGTGCATTGCATTCCGCGCCATTGCGTCTTGAAGAACAGCGAAGCGAAGAGGGCGGCTCGTATAGGTGAAGCAGTACAGTAATACGAGTGGTTTCGAGAGTTTTTAAAGCGTAGCGGCTCGAGACACTATTCACTCGCAGCGAGACGATAATCTTCCGTCGCGATTCTTTCAGCACGTCCTATCGCGTAGCTTCCGTAAACTTCCATATACGTTGGCTATCATTATACCTCTGCGTTCTCCGGTGGAAATGTCACTCTCTTCTCGATGAACCAGCTCTGATTACGAATAATGCTGATACGAATTGTACGTTGAGGAATTCTCTGTACGTGGATGTACGCGCGCTAGTTTCGAAATAACTATGGCTGGCTTGCTCCCCGCGGGTTCTGTCAACGATGACTGATTAAATTTAATTACAGTAGGTGGACGTTATAATGGTAGAAGCGGCGAGGACGAGGGTACACGGAAAGAGGGCCCGTGGCATGAGCGTGTGGAGTAGCAGCCGGCGATGTGTGAAAAATGTATCAGACAGAGGGCGAGGCCCGAATCGATTTATCGAAGCGCACGGCGAGAGGTCGCAAGCCAAGCGCGTTATGCTAACGAACCGACGCGAGAAAGCGCGAATTTTCGTTGCCCTTGGATCGGAGCCACGGTAATTGCGGATACATACATCATACACACCGCCATGGAACGAGTTGTATGCATAGTCGCTGCGGAGAAATGAAAAGTTGAGGGGAATAATGACGATAGAAGGTCTTCTTTTTTTTCCTCGTTTTTTTTTTTTAACTGGGTTTTTCGAAGGATTCGGACCGAATCGCACGCAGCGAGTTGGGGCGGACTAGGCAGGATGAAGAGGGATAGAAGCAGCGAGACCAGTCTCGTCGCTCGCCTCGCCCGCGCGTACATCAGCTTGGTTAGTTCCTGATGGTTTATTCAACACGAAGCAACGCGAGCCATTCCTGAAATAGTGTAGCACGGCGCGTGCTTACCCTCGAAAATTCAAAGGCTTCTTCGAACAAAACTCGCGTACACAGCTAGCTCCGTTGTACAGTAGCGCTGTACACCCTGCATTCGCAATTCGGAGGCTCGTTAATGTCATCCAACGTAGCCGGTGTACCTTATCCTGACGTACACTCTCTCAGTCGCCTCGGTAATGCATACTCCCTTTACTAATCACGTATTCCCTTGTTTTCTCGTTGTTATCGCCCGTTCTTTATATCGGTAGCTTGGCTCTCACGAAGCCTTGCCAACTCCGCTTTGATATGGCGGACAAGCGGCCCGAGTGTGCCGCCAGGATACCACCCTCGAAATGCCATTCGGAAAAATGGGAAAAAGGCTTTTCGATAAGGTGGTGTCCTCAAAGTCATTTCCTAGCGTTATCACGAAATTTGAGGCCTCGAGGGCGAGGGTATGTGGGAACGGTAATGCTGTATTTTTGTGTGTGACACTGCAAGCTTTATCAGAACCGACAACAACCCCCGACGACTTAGTTTTTTGACGTAGATTGGCGCGACGTAACTCCCCCCCCCCGCGAGCCCCGACCGAGAGAACCGACCGCCACCGGAACGCCATTCTGATTTCTTTAGGACGATAAGAAATTGAACGAGCTCGGGCTCGCGAAGCTCTTTGGATTGAGGGCTCCTCACTAACGTTGCCGCATCACTGCGGAAGCTATTCGGGCTGTTTCCACGATCGCACTTCTCGAGTAAGAGAAATTCGTTGTAACGATATTGGCACTCCAAGCAGCAGAGCTTGCTCGCTCGACGCCCATATAACTTGGTGTCGTTCCAGGAAGAAATCTCCGTGCAATAGAATCTATTGTTCGCGATATAACGTATTACGTACGTATTCTTCTGTCCGAAGATCTACGACTCGCCAGCGCCGTATTTTCTCTAGTAGGTAAAGCGATAGGTGCTGTTCCACCTTCTTCCGCTCCAACGACCGACGATATGCTTTTGCACGCGTCATAAAAGCCACTCGAAGCGTCTGGAACCAAAACTTTGCTACTACACGCCTGTAACCTCTGATACGTTTCCACAATCTCACTATAGATTTCGGCATATTATTCGAAACGCAATCGGAACAAATGCAACGAATGAAATATGAATTATTGCTTCCCAATGAGGGAAGCTTCGACTCCGTGATTTTTTCTTCGAGATTTCAAAAAATCGTTTGCTTATATTCTAAGAGTATTGTTATATTCTATCTTGACGACTAAAGATTCATTACGCTAACCAATATTATTCGTTCATGTTTTTTTCGCATTGTCTGAATGGATGATCCATGCAAATGGACCATCGACTATAAACTATCGTGTGGATAACCATCGTATGGAATTAATGTAAGTCATTATAATTGATTGTCTTCATTTCTAGAGTAATATCATGTAACCGCAACTGTGGTTAAGTAACGTATGGTAATTTCTCCTGAGTCCAACGTTCGAAGTTCGAGAGTTCAAATTTCAGTGTTCAAAGTTTGCCCGCTGTACATATTGAGCTATAGGAATGAACTCCAGGTCTAAGTATATAGAACATTGCGACTAATATTAGAGAATCCAAAATCCTAAAGAAACGGGACATTATTGTGCGCAATTTTTCGTGTGAAAAGGCTCAAAAATCCAGTGTCAGATATAAATATAATTCAGCCATATTTTGATACACTAAAAAAAAGGCATGTGGTCCATGGATTGAAATCCCATGGCTGTAGGATCTTTTGATCCTTCAACAAGGAAAGGCAAATTTTCGCTTTTTCGATTCATTACGCTAACCAATTTTATTCGTTCTTTTAAGTCATTATAATTGATTGTCTTCATTTCTAGAGTAATATCATGTAACCGCAACTGTGGTTAAGTAACGTATTGTAATTTCTCCTGAGCCCAACGTTCGAAGTTCGAGAGTTCAAATTTCGGTGTTCAAAGTTTGTCCGCTGTACATATTGAGCTATAGGAATGAACTCCAGGTCTAAGTATATAGGACATTGCGACTAAAATTAGAGAATCCAAAATCCTAAAGAAACGGGACATTATTGCACCCAATTTTTCGTCTGAAAAAGCTCAAAAATCCAGTGTCACATATAAATATAATTCAGCCATATTTTGATACACCAAAAAAAAGGCATGTGGTCCATTGATTGAAATCCCATGGCTGTAGGATCTTTTGATCCTTCAACAAGGAGAGGCAAATTTTCGCTGCAACAATGAATAACCGGATAATACAAACATCAATTTATCCCGAAGAGAAAATACATCAGCTATCGCGGGCTTACGTTTATTTCATCCAACTGCCGGCTCTTCCGCATAATTCAGCGACAACTCATTCCTCACACAAATATTCCGGCCGATTCCAATGGAGGCGAGAAGTGTGGAGAATGTGGGCGGCTTTGCATCTGCTTCTTGATGGAAATATAAATAAGAAGGTAGCTACTGGTTGGAGCATCCTTCTCCGTTGGCCGTGCGCCGTGTATACCGCCGTATTCTCAACAATGCCATTATTCAAGCCTGATGAAAGTTTGCGCGCGTCCTGTTGCTCCGTATAGTATTCGCAAGCTCGGAAGAATAGCGAAGCCCGCGCCAGCCTGGCTAGCTTTAGCACTGGATGGAATTCCTAGTGAGAGCATACAATTATGAGCGCACCCACGCTTGCACAATACGATAGAGGACACTACATAACCCGCTATCTTTACGGCCAAGACGGCCGAGTGATAAAAATGAGATATACCTCGCTAAAGTACGTAGCCAAGGTATACAGAATAATACTGGTACGTAGGGTCGTCTCCTGTGTACGAAATGAGAAGTCATTTACGGAATATAGATAGGAGCGGTGCGCTGAATATTCGCCTCGTCTGAAGTATTTTTTTCCCCAAGAATATCCTGGCTTTGAAAGGAGCAGTACCGCGGGTCGGGCCACAAGCATAAAAACTAATCTCCACTCGGCATTTCCATCTCCTCTACGTCGCGTTGAGTTGCCGTATAAATGCAGCTATGGAAAAAAAAAAAAAAAAAAAAAAATGAAAAGAAACAAATTTTGCGGGCTAAAATCAGTATATTAAGAAGAGCGTGGCATATAAAAGTGGCCACTCACCGTGTCACGTACATTTCTTTCATTCCACTTTTTATTATTATTATTATTATTTTCAATGTAGCGCAACATCACAAAAACCGAGCGTGGAGTTTCATCCTCGTTTCTCAGTGACGAACGAGCGCGGGCGCGACACTTTCTCGCTGAATCCTCGTGAGTTTCGCGGTTGTTTGTGTCTCGCTTATCGTATCCAACCGTCGAGCGTGGCTATACGTAACGGCGCGCCGCTCCGTGTATACTTTTCGACTATCACGGCGACGCGAACAAGATGAAGACGCAGACGGGGAGCAAAATAAAGAAAACGGAGAACGTAGTAGGTATCCATACGCCAGTTCGCCAACACCCCCAAGGAATTTCCAACGCGCACGAGATAAGAAGTCGATATAATCTAGCGGTTGCGCGACGCGAAACGCGAGTCGAGAGACGATGCCGCCGTCGGATATATATATATATATATACATGTATATACACCCAGTGATACGTGATTTTGTGTGTAAATATCTACCACTCTGTTAGAGCATCGGTATATATATATATATATATATATACACAAGCGGGGAAAAAAGGTCCCTCTTTTCGCACTAGCCCCACCGACCAGCCCCAACTTACCCCGCAGAAACGAACCCGGCCGTTTCCCGTTTCTTCCCGCATCGAGAAATAAGCTATCCTGGTGAAATATAATTTATCGTTAGATACGATAAAATTCGCCTTCGGTGGTTTTGATACACTGCGCAACAGCGATTCCTGCTGCTCTATTGGGGCTACACTTCCGCAAGTCGTCCAGGACGAGCGTAAGAGTGAAGCAGCGGGTCTGTGTGTCGCTATGGGGATGCTGCACTGGAGCGAGGAGAGTGGCGATACCGGAGGCCACTGTGTACAGGGTGGAGGGTAGGTAAGTATATATATTTCGGTGAAAAGATTGTGTGCGTGGGCGCGTATCTCACGATAATGGGATTCAACCCAGGGGGCTGTAGGAGACACTGTTTCCTCCGCAAACACAAAAACAGAAGAAGAGAAATGTTTAAAAATAAAAGTAGGAGCAGTAGGAGAGGAAGATAGTGAAGGGGATGCGAATAAGAGAGCCTCGAGAAAAGTGTGTACACCCGAGATCGAGTGTAGCACTGGTGCACGTGGTCTCTTGCCATTTGCCGTGGTAAAATAACGAGCAACACCATAAATTCAAGAAGATACCGAACTTATACGACGTGTTTATCCGGCAGCGCGGCCGCACCGAGTAAATTCTCGCCGGAACTTTCGTTATAGAATCTATACAGACTGACGTACCATTTTGCAGGAAGCCATGGATATAACCACGTTATAGACGGATGTAGGCACGCGAACTGATCTCATCGATGCACTTAAGGTAGACGATTGCACTGGCCAGAGTCTATTGAATGCGATCAATCGTATATAGGCAACGTGGCATTTTAACGACCGCCGCTTATCCAAGTGCGAATCTCTTGGTCGATGACGACATACAACGACCGGCAGCACGGGGAACATCGTTTATTGACAGAGAACTGTCAAGTGATCCTTAACGCTCTGTTATGCATCGTCGGATGGACTGATTATTAACGTTAGTCCATTGGAGTCGGGTGTCAATCGGATAACGACATTTCTGAGGAATTGTACAAATTTATCGAGTGGTATTTACGTCCGTTATTTTAAAAATGATATTTCAAAAGCATATATCAAATTCGTTGAAAAAACAAATTTTTCAATAATTGTTTATGATATGTATCGTGCGCTTGGTACTCGTTATGAAATATGAGTAAAAATGTATTTGATGAAATTCATCCAATACACGCGAGTAAAAATTCGATAATAATTTAGGCCGTCATTCATATCCGGGGTCAACGTTTCCTCCACTTTTAGTCGCTGTTATTGCAACGGAAGGGACTACTTTTACGTGTACACTACAATTTCCCGCTACGAAACAAGAACACGTACAATCGCCGGAGATGTATGAGAGAGCAGCCCAGTTCCCTTCTTCCGGCTCCCTTGCCCGACCCGACGACCCTGTATCTTTATAGCTCCGACGAATTAACAGATTTCGCACGTTAAAAGTGAACGTGACCGGGATAAGGGAACGGGTGGTGTGGACCGAGGTTGTAACCCGCGGCGGCCTGTTGACCATTAAGATTTCCAAAAGACGACGCCTCCAACACTGATTTTCACTTTTATTTTTCTTTTTTTTTTCATCATTCCGTGGTCAACTAGTCCGTCCGATATGCGTGATACGCTCGACCACTTTATGTTTACTACGTTTATCTCCCTTGACCCACTTTATGTTTACTGCGTTTACGCAAAAGTGATTTAAACCCGCGGAAAAAGAAACGCATCGAAACAGTGTTTCGGAAAGTATGAAAGATATGAATTAATACTGCAAAGTGTCAGATCGAATTATTAGTTTTCAGGGTTCGGATCGATATGTCGATATCTTTCGATTTTCAGGTCGATCGGATCACTGAAAGCTATTAATACGATCTGATACTTGTTATTATTACTTCAGTCCAATAGATCATAATTGAGATATTATACTTTTCATATTTTTAGTTAACCGTTTTAATACTTTCCTTTTTGAGTGGTTTGGAATACACGTGGCCATGACAGCTGGCGAGGGCAAGCTATTATTTCACTCCGCGCGTAATTGTTATTTGTAATTATTTCTCAGAAGGTGGTTATGCAACAAGGGTGATTTTCGTCCGGTTAGAGTTCACCGATATGCAGGTGTCATGCCGGGCTTTATTAGTTTAATCCACACGTGGGACAGAAGTGCCACTGGCACGCCCACCGAGTACCCTCATCACCGTACGAGACGGAAATTCCGCACCACGCGCGCTCGTATATGTAATTGCACTCGTCAAACTCGAATGTACACATATGCCACCGAGTACACGGACTTCTGGCGCATAGCTTATGCGCGTTATGTAGGATAACGTTTAGGCTTCGTTTGACTTTCTAATTTCGCAGTATTATATACATAGAGCGGTCCCTTGTCCCGGAGTTTTATTGTGTATACCGTATAGCGACCACCACCAGAGTTTCCAGCATTTAATTAAAATTATCTGCCCGCACATGTGAACTCCAAGAGCGTCAGCTGTTATGCTCCGCACTCTGCCGTCTCCGTTTTCGAGAACTCGCCACGTTTTTTTTTTCTTTTTTTTTTCATAACTTTTAATTGCAACGTATGAGATCATCATACTCAGCTCGAGCGTTGAAAATTTCCCTATGACTGTGGAATCACTCGGCCGCATGAAAATCTCTGACTTAATTACCGTTATTTCGGTGGCGTCTGTCAGTCACTAATTCCTCTTTTGACTTCTCTTCGTGTGACGATCCTTAACGCGATATACCTTGGTGACACGAGTCACGTACGGCCATTAATAAACCCACAAGGCTGCCATTTATATTGCACAACTTCATAAAGTCTCCTTCTTCTTCTTATCAGAAAAATATTTTATCCTCGGCGCTGGTAGTGGCGCGTTACGCGCCGTCGGTACGCTTTCCTCGTTGGCCCAGTTACAATTTCATTTTTATTCGCGATACGTGAGCGGATTCGGCAAGCTTTTAAATTGCCAAGAATACCACCTTCGTATGTTATACTCTGTTATTGATACCCGCACGGGAAAGCCTTTCGGAGCGGCCTTTTTCCAGCTTTCTCATTAATGAGCGCAGCAAATACGCCACTAGCACTCGGACCTATGCCCAATTCTATTTGCCGAGCATCACTGAAGGTATGAGGATTTCAATGCTCGCCGGATATCGTGAAAGGCCGCGATAGGAATTTGCTCGATTGACGAATCAAAGAAATATGTAAAGTGGCTCGTCGGTGCCACGAAGACTCGGGCGCTGTTCCAGGGAAGTCCGATATTTTTGACATCACCGTTGGACCAATCGCTTGGTGCACTCTTGTTTCGCAATCTCCCCGCAATGTCAACGACCCCGAAACACACATGCCGATTTAACATCGCGCTTCCGCATGCACAGCTATTTTCTGTCTATGTCCATTGAGCCTTTGGCATTGTCGTGTCGGGGACGTGAAGAATTCAGCTGGCTGGAACGAGGATCTTCGCTTTTCCAGATATCTGCTGGAAGATCCTCTCTCGAGACATTGACACTTCATATTATGGGGCTCAGCATGTGTACCAAGAGTCATGAGACAATAGTGAAAAGCTCGGAGCATCGGAAACGAGAAGTCATTGGCCGAAACAGAAAGAGAATTTTGCCCTGACAATGCAGCCACTCGCAGAGTCAAAAGACCTGCTCACGTTTCCCGCTTCAAGCGAGTCCGACGTTTCGCACATCCTGAAATATTAATGCAAGTCTTTTGTAACGAGTGAAAAATGAAAAATGCTTTTGACACTCTTTCCAATAGCCGCCGGATCACATACGATATTCGTTTAGCAATATTGCGCCATACCACTCATCGGAGACGAGAACACCCCGAACACCTACCCACTCGAGGTTCTCGTGCTACTGACGTGATACATCGTTCAAATTTCGCTTTCGTCATTTGCTCGTCGAAGTTATGAAATTTCTTCATTTTGAACTTGGGCCACGTGATAGCATCGATTACACACCCGGCGAATGTGCATTTAGTGGACCAGCTGCTCAACTCGAAATTGCAGTCTCTTTTACTGCACCCGGTGACATTTCGTCAAAGCAACCGAACGGATATTGAAAAAACTGAACGACACTTCCAATTTACTTTCCATCGAGAATCTGGAAAATAGCAGTAATCGAGAAGTAAATGACATGTTAAAAGCCATTTTTATCGTAATCTACAGTCGATGGCGTTGACTAATGAACTAAATGAGAATCTGGATATTTGAAGTCACAATGGCACGGAAAATTTTCGTTGCACGACTCAAACTCGTTTTCAGTTCTGTAATCGGCTAATATCGCACGAAATGAATGGTTTTGATCTCTGAACGAGCCTGGCAAAAAAGTAACATCCCAATTATACGAAAACCATCCCTACACGAATTGGTTTACACGCGCCACATTTTTTTTTTTTTCTGTAACTTCTTCTTCGAGTGACGTTTTATTTTTACAGATTATTATTGTTCTAGAAAAGTTATCCCGAAGGATCTCCACGGTGAGAACTCGAAGAGCTATCAAATTCCGTTTGTAAAATGAGAAAAGCGGTTTCGAAATAAAGGAGAGCTCGGTTCTCCGAATGGTTAAATAGGCGACTACTGGCGAATCGTAAAGCGGAAGCTGATTTTCCCTCTGAAATGCTCGTCCTACTTGAGGAACCTGGTTGTAATAAAACAAGCTATAATTGTGTACCTCTAGTGTCTCGGGGCGAGTGCAGAACTCAATTGGTACTGTTTCTTTATTGACCGTGATTATAATTCTTCTTTTTTTTTCAGGAACTCTTATAGTTTTTATCATGACTGTGACGTAGATAAATTTTACCAGAGAATTTTTATCATTGCCAAACTGACTTCACTTCCACAAATCCGGATTTCTCAACCAATTAGGAAAGTTACATTTTTAGTGCACTCACTTGAGTCGTAAAAACTGGACTATTGAAAGGTTGGCCTCTATCGCATATATTCCCTCAACTTCGGCTGGCGAAAAAAGAAACAGAATAAACTAGAATAGGTCAAATCTTCGGCCAACCCAGAGTCGGTCAGATGTATCAGCTGTGGTCAATCTTTAGCTTTGAATAAACTGAACATCTTTCCACCGGGATATTGATTATTCAGATGTCCGAAATATCGTGCTCGCTTGTGAAATGGTAAAATTTCATACATTCCTGTTATGTTAACTATGAAAAGGCAGCGATAACTACAAAAAAAGATGTTGCACATTTTTTATAATTCACGCAATTGAATAAATCTCGTTGTCATAGACTGCAACGAATCCGCTATGTGTACTCCTATGAATTAAAAAAAAAAGCAAATTAAATTCGGAAACGGTTTGGATTATTTTAAGATGCGACAGGTAGTACGATATCTTTCATTTAACTGTAATTTACCGCATCCGATATATTTTTTTAATTGTTAAAATAATTCTTTAAGCCGACGGTACATCTGTCGCCATCTTACGCTGGAAGCTCGGACTACACTTGAGGCTCTCGGCGAACGGCATCTCAGGTCGATGGTAAGCATACTTTCCGAAGATATTTTATTAACGGAGTAGCGCGCGTGTATTCTTACGTGATTAAATAAAAAAATTGGAGAAAACAACGAAAATCAAGGCATAGAGAGGAATAAATCGAGAAATTTGGATTCCTTATCAGTGACTTCCCTAATTTGCCAGTAATAAAAGAGACTTCTGATTAAATTAATTAATGTGTCTCAATTAATGCCCAGGGACTGCATTTTTGTAATTATTGTAACGCATACTATTAAATAAAATATCGCATAACATGTAGAATGCAATATAACGTGAAATTTAGTTTTCATATCAGTGGCTCAATAATTTGCCGGCAGTAAAAGAGATATTGCACTGCGATTAAATTCAAATCACGAAATTCTCTAGTGTCTCGGTTAATGTTCAGCGACCGCATCTTCCTGATTATTGTAACTGCATTCGGGAATTCTACCTCGGGGCTTCGCGCGGGATATTCCCGCCTCGAACAAACTCTTCGAACTTTTCCTTTATCGCGACCTCGCTATCTCCGGCATTACCCCTTTGCTTGGCTTACATCGCTTCTCGAGTACAGTTTTCAGTATCATTCTAATATTCCGGCCGCGAGTTCCGCACAACGCATTGGCTTCCACCAAGTTTCCATCGAGAATTTCCACCTCTGATCTACTTATATTTTCTTTGAGTGAGCGCGGAACCTGAGTTTACGGGAAGTACTCTCGTTCTTGTAAGAGCACCGAACAAAGAGAGGCATTAAGAAAATGGAATGCGAAAATTCTGATGCGGCGCTTTCGAGTCTTCCGATAGTTGTTCATTAGTTTCATGGAATGACGAACGATACAAACGGTAAATTATCAACGAAAGCCCGTTGAGTCATGTTGAAGTTTTGTGTCCGGAGTTTAATTCAGCGTAAAGTCACTGCGATTGGTTTATCGAAATTGGAACGGGTGCAATTGCGAAAAGATCTCGTCGTCGCTAACAAATCACGGAAGCCATCAAGTTCCCAGTGCTCCATCGATTCAGTGAGGCTAGCGCACACGTCCGCGCTCGCAACTCTGGACCGACCGCAATCGTCGCAACGTCGAGTGCTCACCGCTCACACCGACGATCGTAAAAGCTTTGGAAAGCACAAGCTAGACAGGAAAAGACACCAGTTACTTCTTTATGTTCACGTGAATAAGTTCGAGAAACGGGGCGCGATCCGCGGCTCTTTATTGCACGAAGCCAGCCAAAAACAAATCCATTCAGCGACGACGAACGCCTCGAGAGAGTTCGGCGCTACGACAACATTTGCGCTCGAGCATTCTATATACCTTCGTTGAGCTTTTCCTCTACATAATGCACCGCGACTCTCTGACGCACGCTACACCAAACTGCAAACAGCTACTCCTCTCCAACAAGGAGGAATTCTCTCGGAAGCTATTGGGTAATATACGAGGAACGAACAAAGAGCGAACAGCTATTTCTTCGTGTCTTACACTTCCGGAAAGCTCGTTCTTATTATCTTCAACGACGAGGAGAAAATGGCTGGAGATAAGAGAACATTTCGCGAATTGGCACACGTGTCCTCTTCGCTCGGCAACGAGGGAGACAACTATCACTTGCGCCCCGAACCGACCTACTCTCAAATCTTGGTCACATCGCCTATCCGAAGGGACGAGTTTAAGGTGTTTGAAATTTGCATTTCACGCCAGGTTAGCGTTGCGCAATCAACGTAGCGGAAAGTTTTCTAAGCCTCGCCGGAATGCGAACGAAGGGCTTCTCTAATCCGCGCGAGGTCCTATTACTGTCAAGTTCTACTTAACTTCCGGTTTAGAGAAACGAAGGACTCCCAGATTTCCCAACGATTATGCAAGCTTTCCGCCTGTAGACCGGGCCAAGTTAAATCGCCCTCGTTAAAATTCGAGCATTCGATGTAAGTCTTAGGCATTATGAGGTTTTGCTCACCATACCGTACCACAATGTATAGTAAACTTAAGGAAAATGAAGATCGATCACTCAGTTTCCCTGTGGGAACGACACTCGAATAGCATATCTACGAATGGAATAGAAAATGATGGAATGGAGTACAGTAAAAGCCAATAAACCTACCGATGAATTCCCAATTCATTCTTCAAAAATACAATGATACATCAAAGTTACATACAGTTGAATAAGCATAGTCCATGAACTTATCAATCTATTATTCTAATCAAATAATATTCCTGACAAAGCTGCCGAGTAAATGCTATGCTAATATTCTACCAAAATTGGGGTACAACTGCATCTCTCATTATTTCTCATTCTGCACATGATACGCACTTAAGTGCGTTGCTACAATGAAAAAAGTACACACGAGCCTCGCGTATATGAATATTTTCCCTATGGAATAATCGTAGCTGATAACATTGTTCACGTTCAGGCTGAGCAAGCAATTAAGTTAATAACTAAATTATATGAAAAACAAAAAATGGCGTTTTCATGCAAATAGCAATGAGCTCGAAGTAACGGAAAGCCTGCGGCGACAGTGAACGAGTTTCGAGTCGGAAACTACCAGTTGATAGAGTAGCAGGAAAAGGAGGGGCGGGGGGGCAAAGGGGGAGGAGAGTGAAGGTACACAGGGAATGGGCTTTGAGTGAAGATCCAAAGGATGGCTCTTGTGCGAAGGATATTAATTACGTGAATTAGCACGATCCCCTGCGGCAGAGATCAACCCGGGAGAGCATAAGCTCTCAGCGGGCTCTGGTGAGAAAGTTCTCTCACTACAAGCGAAATCTTCGCTGCCTTGGCTGTGGGTAAGTATCCTCCCGTGCAGCATCCAGCATCCTCAGCAGGATATCCTACCGTGTAGTAAGGTATAAATCTATAGATATAGTAGGAGTGCAACTGTGGCCGTAATAAAGGACGATCCTTCGACGATCTCGCTTTTCAAGAGTTTCAAACGTTACGCTATTGTTGTAAGCCATGACAAATGGCGAATTTGGGAAAGTTTATTTGATGAGACAATCAGAGTGATCCAGTGAAAATCGTAAAATCGGATTTTCCACCGTAGCGAATCTTTATACTGGGAGATTTGGGAAGGGCGTGGCCGCGGTCTTTAAAAGTCCGTGCGAGTCGGGCGAAATTTGACTCGGCGCGCGTCGAGGTCCAGAGGTCAACCACCTGGACTCATGCGAGAATCACAGTTAAAGGTGCCCCATAACGCCAAACAGTCCTGCACCGTAAAACATGATCGCGCTTCTTGCTCGTGCGTTTTATGTGACAGCCTGTAATTCTGATTTTAACTCTCGTTAGCTATTTCCACCGGGCGCTCGCTCTCTCACTCTCTCTCTGTAATTTATAAATTGAACTTGACTGGCTCTGATTTCCTGTTGTCCACTAATGAACCTCATTCGTTAATCATGCGTAATTTCCAAGCATTATCAGCCGGGCGGTGAATTTTCCAGCGACGAGAGTTAAATGTCTCGTTCGGTTCATCGCGATCATTTAAAGCTAGTGACGTATCGTATTATGAATGCTCGCGGAAACGAGGAATAATAGTCGGACGCGGAACGGAACATTACCCGTCAGCGTCCAGCAGCATCCCGACGAATTTCGGGCGAGCGATTTGTGTAAATTTGCCGTGACCCGGACTACACGGGCCGCAATGTCGACGGTCGAAAGGCTTGTTACTCAAGTGTCATTGACGCTTTGATCCACCAAACTCGAGTGTTTGTCACCGATGTCCCATCGAACGGCTCTATGTGCTGTTCACTACATTTCGGTTTCACGAAATTGCCAAGTACACAACGAAATTACTAATTAACGGCAAACACCGGCTGACGGGAGTGAATAATAAAGTTTGCGTCAATTTTCGTTAAAAAGGGCGCCTCATGTTTACCACTTGGAACATCACCGATAAATAAACTATACGGTCGTTAAAAATAAATCAAATTTTCGTGGTTCGGTAGAGCGAATGTTGTTCCAAAACTGGAACTATAACGAAGGGAAAAAGCTCTGATAATTAGATAAATAATCAATTGAGTACTTTTTCGCTTTTACGTATTAATGAACAACTTATTGGCACCAAAATGTGTTTTTCGCACGAAGTACAATGTTTTTACTTACTGTACCGAACAAATGTTCAAAAAATTATATTTCCGTCGCTAAATATTGATTTATATCTCCCTGACACTTGGCTAAGGTAAACCAGGGAAATCTCTTTTTACGCCGCAAAGAGTAGAGTTACATTTTAGACATATCTTGCAACGATGGCAAGACTTAATTCCGAGACGATCATTATAACGCCACATGGCGATAGTCGTCCCCGAAATATCGGTTCCTACGGCGAGTCTGTCATATGGAAAAACTGTGGAACTGAAAAAATTACTGCGCCACGATTAACGGGCGGGCGGAATACGCTAGAGCATTTTATCATTGGCGGAAATTCAGCAGAGCCAGGATATTTATACGGTGCGTGACAAGGGGTCCACGTGCTCGCGTGGCGTGCAGCTTCGTGCTACTCGTACAAACGCTCCGGTGCCACAGCACACAACCCGAGCTTCGGAACTTTATGGCTTGCGTATAAACGGTGAATCTGTCAATAAATCAGCGACCACTGTGACTGTAAATAAAACAGATAATAAATAACAGTTTTGCCGGCGATTGGACACATCTCACTCCTCGGAGTTGGCTCGGCACATAACGTATACCTACGTGATTAACCGGCGTTCAGTGCGAAACGCAAAATTGTAGTATCACACCTCATACCGCGTGGGGGTCAACACGTATCGCGTCCGTCGTATTTATTTCCTCCGTAGCGCGTGGCGTTCTCCATGCTTTTTTGTCACTATTATACTTTTTACTAATTTCGCGAACAAACAAGCAAAAAAACCGTACCCATTTTTTTCGCAAAAAAAAAATATTCATACTCATTTTTCCGCAAAACGAAATTGATACTCGTTTAGCCACAAAAAATATCCATACACATTTTTCTGAAAAAAAAATAAAAATAAATAAAATAAAAAATGGCGATTGACTTTTTCCGCGGAAGAAGAAATTGCTTTACCGTTTTTTTTTTTTTTTTGTTTTTTCGTCTCGAAGCACTAAAAACTATGATGTATTTTCAAGTCACGTTGCGGTTCCGAGTAGTACGGTTTTAAGAGAAAACTTTTCAACTCGAATAGCTACTAAATTAACGGTGGATCGGCGTTAAAGAAGGCGATTTGAAGTCGGTGGAGTAGAAGCTCTAAATTACTGGAATAACGAGACATTAGTGGCCACGGACACGTACTCGAGAGCTGCCGTGGGATACAGGAAAAGGGCTCTGCCATGGAGAGCTAACTGTATAGGTCCATGAGGCTGCTTATCGGACCGTCACCCCTTCTGCTCCTGTTGGCCGCTTCGATCCCGTTAAATCTTCAACCCTTCTAACCCAATCGATGCTCTTCAACCAGGCGCTATATGGGCCAAGCGAATCTACGTTCACGTGTCCTACACCTACACACACACACGTTCACACATACTTTCTCATTAGGTTCACGACAAAATCGAATAGATTTACCATTTACCATTTCTACGAGAAGACTTCTTTATTTCTTTTATTCTCGATAAAATCTCATTTGGATTCAAGAAACAGGCGTATTCGATTAATGATTCGGGCGTGTCCGTTAGGGGACCGTGTACCTTGCGTAAGAAAACTAATTTCATCCTATGTACTCGGCGCATCGATGCTGAATACGAGAAACCAGCCAGAAGACCCCGTTTCGAAGGGGAATTGGACTGCTTTATAGTCTAATTGCCACGCCTTTCCAATTACGAGAAAGACCGTAACTTACGACGTCTGTACGATCTGTCTCTCCACATGATTTTGTCCAAAACAAATTCATTGAGGTAAGAAGGCGCGCAGTTTGGGATGCTGGAAATTTTTTTCGAGAAAATATTGAGCGGAATTTATTGTAACTATCGGGATATAATATTTGACATATAGAATTTGAAAAATTACGTCTCTAAGAAAAAGTTTAGAAGCGGATGTAAAAATATAGAAAAGTTTCTGGAGGTCTCGTCGCTGAAAATTGGCGGAAACTTCAAAGCTTTCAATTCTTCACTAAAATGCATGAACCCCGATCCGAGATGGAAAAACTGATGAGTGTGGAATTCCGGGAGAAGTCGGTCCATTCGTCATAATTTCATGAGAATCAAAGTTTTACAGATTTCAGTAAAATCAAGAGCGCAAAGTCAAGCACTTTCCTCACTCGTTATTTAACACTGTTCGCCGAAAGTGTTTTCGATGTGGAAGCAGAGACCAATTGACATACTTTCTGCATAAAGTACCGAGGAGGCTAATTAAAACGTTCGTCGTTACAGAATTTTCGGTTGAACCAAGAATTAAAATCTCAAAATTTACTGCCCACTTGTAACTAAAGTATTCGTATATCCATTCGTATTCGCATAAAAAATACGTTAAAAGTTTCGAATGGAAGCGTACAGTAATTTTTTCAAGAAAAATTAACGAAAAAAAGTACTTTGAAGCGTCTTACGTCGCCTGTTAATTAATGAAGAAAAAGGCCAAGTCACGAACTTAATACATGCCTAATGAATATCCGTATCATAACCCATGCTATCATCTGTACTCGAATTTAATTAATTTCAACAGTGGTGTTCATAATAATTGAGAGAAAATATAATATATACGCTAAAGGAACGTGGAAGATTCCAAATTAATATTCTCTCAGTCTACCTCTATCTCCATTCCTGCATTCGATGTAGGAACATATCGGCGAATGCCCCTCGAGGCTCTGCACAATGAACGAAGCAGATATACCGAGCGCGTTGCATATGTCGTTGAACCATCCGGGATGGATCGATCTGTTTCGCATTATCGCATGTGCGGATGACTTACTCCAGACAAAACGTATAACGCCTCTGTCAGATGAATGGCTACGAACATTGGCAGCTTTTTACGGAGCTATCGGCCAGAAACTGTCCGATCATGCACCTGCGACTGATAGCATACCATTCACCAATGTAGCGGGTGTTGTAACATGACCCCAGCAAAATCGCTGATATAGTCGAGTTACATATACGTAACTATGGAAGCTTGCTGAAACAGCGCAGCTTGTGCCTTCACAGAAGCAGGGGCCCGTGTCCTAACTCCCATGAATTCCCCTGCCATGCAAACTTGGCTCAAAATGTAAACTCGATAATTATTACCGAGTTTATAATCCGTTAATTAACAATCGTTGAGATGAAAATGCTTTCTCCTTTCCCGAAAATCAAACGAATTATCAGTTTTGAGAAGTGCTTCGGAATTTTCGATGTCCGAAATAAATAAAATTGATGAATTGATTTTCAAAAAGTTACGATCATTGAAACTTCACGAAATGCCGCAGTTCCGTTGACTTCGACGCTGTCAGTTACATTTGCCTTTTGCAAAATAAATTTACATGTGATACTCGGTATTATTTGTTTTTTTGTTATCCAAACTTCTACCAAAATTCATATCCTCCCGGTTCAGAGGGTTGATAAAATTCATTTACGTAATACGCATTTAAATAAACGCAAAGACTAGTGGCTACACTCGGGGAATCTGTAACCATGCCAGGGTGCACCTGCTGTAGAGATGATAACGAGGCCAACTACATTACAGAAATTATGCAGTCGGACTGTTCGCGGGTGTGTGGGTGAATGCACGTATTACGTTTGGAGGGCTAGGGCGTACGTGTGGGTGGATAGAATCGAGCCATCCGCACCGGTAACAGTACCTTTTGGCTCGTCGCATTATTAGAGAAGCACAGATGCAAGAGACTGGCTATATACTGTCCGGGTACTAGCCCTGCGCTAATATTATTGCCGCATGTCTAAAGCAAGCTGTATGGAGTGTATGTAATTGCGCTATTCTGTAGCGCAGTCGGTGGAATGAAATTATCCTCGGGTCCAGTCCCAATTCCATACTTTGAGTAACTGTTGTCACTGCAGTCATCAGCAATTAACGACAATGAATTCATTTGGACAAAAGTATCGAATATTTGGTATCCCTCGTTGTTGGATATAGAATCGTATCGGGCGGCGGACATGAGAATTTAGTAAAAGCTCGACAGTTTCAAAGAGTCGGACAAAAACAGCCGGGAAAAACGGATAGGTCGTGGAGAGCGCAAGCACAGAAACGAGTAATTTTGGGAGTTGCGAACCCCTAGAGGTACCCTTGTCTCGCGTCGAGCCCTTTTCACCGCGCCTATTTCGCCGAGATTGCAGAACCCCTTCCCCCGAACTACACTCGCCGCTATTCGAATGTGAGGCCGGGTCATTTGCGAGCAGAGTTGCCATTCCACGGGCTTCCATCGTTGGAAACTGTTCTCGCTGTCACTCCGCGAACTCGTACTACCCTCGGTTTGCCTCGTTCCGTTTCTCGAGGAACCTAATTTTCCACAGACTTTGGACGGAACATTGGCTTTTACATTGCTCGACTCAGAGGTTGCCACTGGTTACTTTTTGTTATTTTTATATTTATACCGCTCGTTTTGTTGCTACCGTCTAATGAAAACTTATACAAGCGACAAAGAGAAAGGGGTACAGCGGCAGGAGGAAAGTTGAAGAACAGCAAAGGACGGTGAGTTCGATGTTTGATCGAATGGTTGCGTTGCCCCGTGCGTTTCGGTGGAACTAACTGCATTCTATCGCAATGCACGCGTGTAGAAACGCAAAACAATGCCATCGATTCACAAAGAAACGCGACAAGCGATCCGCGACAATGCAGTAGTTCAACTTTACGCGCCATTGCGCCGAGGCTTTACATCGTTCAAAGAGACGTTTTAATTGCATCAGAAAAAAACTCCGAAATACCATCAAAATTAAACAAATCAAAAGAGTGGACATCGAGGAAAACGGGACGATTGAATCCGGGCTTCGAACTGTTTGCAATGCAATATTCTCGACAGTTACCGCGCCTAAAATTTAAAGAGCGATATATGTGGGGCTCCGCAAATATTGATTCTGTCAGATTTAAGCCTATCGCCACAAAAGAATTCCTCCCAGTTCGTTTATTTTCTTTATAAGGGTCCAATTCAATGTGTGCCACGAGGGATCTTAGATAAAAAAAATATGAAAGGGATAGCACGACATTTTCTGTGACGATGTCCCAAAAAAAAAGCATTACCCTGTATACGTCGCTGTATATTACGCGAATGAAATTGTATTTTCAAATTTACCAACTTCAGGTCGTTGTCGATCGACTGACTAACCAATAAAAGAAAACTCTTAACCCTGTTACAATGCCTATCTTTCACTGGAATCCCATACATCGACTCAGCGACGAAAGAAATCGCAGAGAATACTCGGAGGGGCCTGTTACGTTTGTTCCAAAACATTACGTGCGTCAACGAAAGAACTGGTTGTACAATAATTTATTTATCTTACTCGCTGGATTGTGGGCTTTACTGGTATCCCATGGCGCAGATATAACGGACACGGACAGCAGAGCGAGGCTAAAGTACATGAAATTCTATCGAAACTAATTGATCATTCGGGTAATTGGATATCTTGTATTCCAGGCGGATTCTCACCAGCGCCAGCCTCTGTCTCAGTCATCTCGTGGTAGTGCCACTGATCGTTTGGAAGCTGCATCTGCACTACTCCATTGTCCTCGGCGCCATAGGAATGGGAATTGTCCCATTCTTCTACTACGTCAGAGATCCTGTTCTCCTCTCCGTTGCGATCTGCCTGCGGGCTGTTTTCGAAGCCCTCTTTGACGTTGGCGCTACGCTGTACATGATCAGAGTAGCCAGAATATGCTCGAGCATTCAGGGAAACACAGTATTTAGCGAGGTTCTGACCATACACAGTTTGGCAATGGTATTCGTGTGCACTGCCAATGTAGCGTCGATGGGATGGCAGCGGTACATAAGAAACTACAAATTGCCAGAATTCGGTAGATACTGCGGTCCAGATTATTGTCCGGATGTATCTTTGAAAAAGATGCGACTGACGATCACTCTGAGCACCGGTCAGAATATTATGTTCATTGCTGTAGATATTGTCATGGTTCTGTCAGGTATTATACTCATAGCCCTGTACTTGAAGCCAATGACGAGTCTCGGGTGCTTTGATTTCTCGAAAGAACCACGACCATCGAATCCCTGCCGAATTTTGAAACAATTTCGAAAGCCCAAATCTGTCTACCTCGCAATTTTGATAGTGACTAGCACATTCATGTACAGTATGACTGACGAATTTATAGCGGCTTACGTGACTTGTCATTTTCACAGCCAGTACATCTATTTTGTAATCAGTGTTAAGCATTTAACGGTGATATTCGGGGTATTGATTTGCGTTACAGTTATCGATTTTACTGGATGTCAGTGGCTCTACACGATAGCTTTATGCGGTCAAGTGATTTCCTATGTATGCCTTATATTCTACAATCCTTTACAGTTCGATAGCGAAGTGGCGGATCTAGTGATTTTCTACGTACTTTGTACGAGCATTGCCGTAGAGTTATCAATTCTGCGGCTGTTGGTCATTCAAACGATAATCGATGACGAAGTGTCCGCGTGGTGTTTGTTCTGGGTAATAAGTGATGTAGGTCACATTTTACGTCTTGTCTCCGATATATACTTCTGCGCGGGCGCTAAGTTGTGGCTTTTGGTCGGGCTATCTCCACTCGCGATAATAGCTAATTCCGCGTACTGGTATAAATTCGACGAAAACATAACGACCCTTACTCTCTACGGATCTTGCTCGCAGTTGATCAAAACGCCGAGGGAAACTCTCGTGAAGCCATCCTCGTTTGATCTTAAAATTGTCATCGAGGAATCCTCGGATATTCGCAAGATCGAAACTTTTCTGCAACGAGATTACACATTAAAATCACGATATCTCGTTCCTCAGCCCGACGATGTATTCTCAGACTCTCAATAAAATTCTGTCAAGCTAAATTTATCAATAGTTTTCATTCGATAAACGTATACGTATAAAGTAGAATATTTTAAATGCACAAATCTTATAGACTTAATAATAGAATGTGTGTAGCTCATTTATCGATAGTCGATATTTCCGAAAAATAATTATCGTGACCCCGTTTATAGCTGATGTACACAGTTAATTACACATTCGGGCATTTAGTTGAATACCACAAATCGAACTTACCTGCTCTCTTATGGGCAAAAGGATGCGAGTGCGCCTGGCAATTTAGTATGAGAAAATCATATTTATTCTTTTAGATGGAATGATGCTGAAAGTCATTTAACAATAATACGGTTTAGGACAACGGTACTGAAGTCAAAGTTTTCTGCATAATCCGGACAGTTCAAGAGCATTGTATTCAGAAATTGCAGATGCGAAACAGAAGAGAAGCGAAGATGGAAAGGGCATTCGGTGAGATGGGTGCAAATGTTAGTAGGCGAAGACAATTGAATTATGATGTTGCTGTGGCAGCGCCCGCTGCCGCCGTCGCTACACCCGCTGAAGCCGGTGCAGAAGTTGGCAAATTCGGTGGTGCATAGGGACTTCCACAAAGCTGGTCCGCGATACGTCCACCCTCGCGTAAGCCACTGAGGAAAGCTCCATGTACCGTGGCCGGGTAGTTTCGTATAGTGTGTTCACCTGAAATGGATGCGATCCGGACACAATCGTATTAGTGCCGTCTGTACTTCGTACAATGCGAATATTCAACTAGACGCGAACTACATAGTCTCGCTACAACGCACCCGCAAAGAATAATCGTGGAGGTGGAGGTGTAGCACCTGGAGGCTGATTAGGTGGCGCTGGCGGAGCGACCGGAGCTGCCAGAAGATCGTAATCACTTCCAGAACTGCCAACTGCCACGAAACTGTAAGACCCTCTAGCCCAAGGATCCGCTCTCCATCTGGTGACGACACTTTCACGTGGCTGCGGTACCACTTGGTTCCCAAAGATTCCCTGTCGAAAAAAAAAATGTATTTTTCTGATAAACTCAATGGTTTTCCAGCTCCACTGATGAATCTAAAAGATCCATGAGTATTCAAATTTTTTTATAGCCTTCCGAATGTGCACAATCGAAATGATAATGCAGTGCTTTCTTACTTTCAGGACGGCGATACAGCGGCCAACAATAACATCGTCACTAACGTTCTCCATAACGCAAGCTGCCTCGCCCGCTACAAGTGCCAAGAGAACAGGTGCCTTGTACAAGTTCCAGAACAAGAAGAGCTCGCCCCGTGAGGCAGTGGTGCTCCCGACATGCCCAAACAAATTCGCCGTTGGGTCCCAAAAAATCCGCTCGAAACACAGTACGACCTGCAAGAGAATAAACATTGTTGCAATTATTATTCAACCCGAGTATTAGCGATATTTTCATATCATTTCAGTGATTGTCACGTTGAATGTAACGAAAGGAAAGGAAAAAATCAACGCGGATCCGTTCGTGGAATAAATAAAGCGAGTGCACAGTCGTACCTTGTTAAGATTGCCAAAGCCGAGTCGCTGAATCGCTTGGGATTTCCAGTCCGGAAGCGGAGGATTGAAGGCGACGGCGGAGGGTGGTGCAGATGCTTTTAGTACTCCCAGCGGAAGTGTCACGAGAACTGCATCGGCCTTGTGGACTGTCGGGTTGGTGTGGGGACTGCGGGATGGGGCGGCCCACACTTCTACCCCGTTAACGCCATATCTTACGGCTCTCGCTGCAGTATTCAATCGAATATCCAACCCTTCGGAGAGGGCGACCGGGACGCACGAGTAGCCATTCCGCACTGAAACATCGACAACAAAGAAACACACAGAGAATTAAAAAAAACAAATTTCCTCCTTGGATTACCGTTAGGTGTTGGGCGAGATGCAGACTGGATGCTGCGCCTGGTGTAGAAATTCGCAGCTGTACAAGTGAACGAAAGAAAGTAACTAATTGCAGGGTATCCGGATTTTTCGCGGAGCCTATAAAGAATACATTCTTCCGCGCTCGTTCGAAGCTCGCGAATTTTCGCGATTCACGAGGCAACTTTTAGCGCCGCATCCGCGTTCCGTATGGTGGGATATATCCTAATAATTACTCACATGTATCACTGCTCACGAGCTAATTATGTTGATAGCGCTGGTGCTCGACACTACCAGGCAAATTCTGCCGGAGGAAGCTGCGCGGAACCCATTTCGTTCATTAAAATTTATATGCATAATCTGTCAAGGTGAAAGTGTATCGTAATTCAAATTAGCACATTTGGTAATGGGTATCGGGGCCCTTTGAGGATCGCGTACAGTTTGCTTGTGGATATATATGGGATGAGAGAAATGAGCCGACGTCAATGGGTATTTCAGCGGGATGTACTGTGCGCGCTTCGTCATACGTTGAGATAACTATACCGGCAATATTTCGGAACAGTGTACGAAAAGTAATGTTAACGAAAAGCTCGAAAAATAAAGTACACGGGATTCACGTCGAAAGCGGTGTGTTTTGGTCGTGTCAGGGCATTGTTTGTATTTCGGGAGAAATAAAGACGAGTCTGGCTGCGCGTTAATCGTACTGCCGCACATTCGGAGGTGTCAGAACGGAGAGAAATGTACGACTTCCTTTTTGTGTATGCACCGCGTGAGCCCAGCACCGCAGGCCGTCTCTCGTATGCGCTGCTCTCGCGGATGATGATGCTCAACAGTATGCTCGGCTGAAATAATCTCGAAGGCCCAACGAGATGAGGTTCGGCTCATTCAAAAGTGAAGGGGCCCACGGAATTTTCACGCCCGTACGCTGCTCCTCTTCCCAGTCGTGTTCGCGTGCTTGTTTAGACCGTGACATCCCCATCATTTTAGTTAACACCCATCATCCGCGCATCGCCGAGCGACACACCAGCCAATTAAAACAACGATAACGACACCCTTCAGCTTCACGCACGTCGGCACTTCGTTTTTCACAATTTGTTTCATTCGGCACTCGCCCTAGGGCCTCGACAACCGTGCACTTGTGTATCTTCGAAGCCATTGTGCTGGCAAAGTTTCGATTTCCTATTGGAAAACCAACATTTACATTACGCATTTTAGATCGTCGAACATGGCAAAAGTATCTCGCTATTGCAAAACAGTTACAGGAAATCCATGCAAATAAAACTCTGACCCTTTGCCATGAAACCTTCGATATGTACTCTTGGGAAGCAATAAATACACACGGACACATACCAACACGAATGAAATTTGTTTTTCGTCCGAAGAAACGAATGCGAACGAATTCATTGGAAGTCAGTCTCGTTTCGTGTCATGTTATTCTTCGCAAAATGCAGATGACCACCGAAGAGACGGAAACGAATTTTTTCGAATATACGAGATGAGGGTCGTACGTTATATTTTTAAGCTCGAACCTTCCTGGTTCCGTCCTCGCGGATGGGCCTCGAAGGTTGGAAAAGGGCGGGCGGATACCGCGCGAAGGGCGGGCGGGTGGAGTCGCGCACCATCGCAATGTACCACCCTTTACTTGTGTTTGATCTTGAGCTCGCAGTATATTTTGACGCTGAGTCGAACAATTTGTATGCCACGGTGGTTTTCAATTTACATTTAAATTGGTTGCTTATGGCATTCTGTCGCTCGACGGGAGTCGAACCGAGGCACACACAGCGCGTTAGGGAACAGTCAAATACTGAAACATCCGAGAAGCACAACACTCGCGAGGTTCAATGAACCCCCCTTCCCCCCTCGACATTTTTTGCGGGTAACTTCGGCAGCGGCATGTTCGACTGGGCCCTTCTCCACTCGTTCCGCGGATAACTTACAGGTTCTTGCTCACTCATCCGTTATTCGAACGGCCTATATCATCACGGAAGAAGGGACGAGGCGCCCCTGACGCGTTGCATTACTGCGAGCACTGCTGTCGAACGTGTAGCATGTCGCAGGCGCCCCATTTGCTCGTAGTACCGGCATGATTCGATTACCATGTAATAATCGATTTAATGTGCTACTAATTTTGTGCAGTAATTAACCCTCGGCAGTCTGCTGTTGAACGTTGACAATATAAACGTTGACCTATCAACTAGCAGCGTTGTAATGATGATGAATATGGAGCTACCTGCTGAGTCGTGTTTAAAATATTTTTTTAAACATTCTCATGGACTTGCGGCTCAATTACTTTCGTAGAAGAAAAATTCATAAATCACGACCGTACCCATTTTATCATTTACACACGTGGCGAAGTTGCCACGAAGAAGAACCAGTTGATAATATACACCATCGGCAAATCATTTTCGCAAGGGCAAAAAACATTTTTTGCCACACAAGCAAATTATTCCCAAGTCCAGGAAAAAATGATCTTCGACCTAGCAAGAAATATTCGCGGTCGGTATTTCGGCAAATGATTTACTGGTCCTGAACATTTTTTTTTTTTCGTATGGATCGCCGTCGGCACACAATCCGCGATGGTTAGGAGAATTTTTCTCCAATTCCAAATTGAGCGAATCAAATACACTGTTTCTCGAGTTTCATTGATGACTGTTTTTTTTTTTTAATTCAAGACTGTTACCACATATTAATTGGTTGAAAAACACAAAAAAGTGTTGTCAAAATTGTTAATTAGGTCGATCGGATGGTGTGGAAGCTGTTAAAAAGAAAATATAGTATGAGAAACGGAGGCCAATTTCCATGGTACATAAGACGGGAAACAGGGAGTCGGAATAAACGTGCGTGTAAAGTGTATACATTGCGGAGCTACCAACGGGGGAGTACAAGGTTCGAGTGGCGAGCGCGGCATCGTTGCCACGACGATAATTGTCGAATATGTCGCTGGGGGGTTTGGAGCGTCGCAATTGCGCCGGTCAGGGCAGACTAAGTGGATTAGGCGAAGAGAGGAGGAGGAGGAAGAGGAGGAGGAGGCGAGGGACAGGCAAGAAGATATTTGAATACGAGGGCTAGTAGAATAAATCGTTTCTCCACAAACGAGCAGGGAGCTACACAAGAAATGCATTTGCAGTGCGCGCGGCGAGGCGTTCGAAAAGAGCTGGCATTGGGATCTCGTATTCGCGCAGTATTCTCGTACTGTTGATGGCAGTGTTATGGTGGTGGGGAAGAGTGAAACGATCCAGTGAGGAGGCTCCTTCTGCCGGTAGGTATAGGTAAGACCCTCGGTTGCTGGCCCTCGCTGGCTAAGGCAATCCAGCAGAAAGGCCCACCGACTCTCACTATCAAACCAGCTATCTCCCACCACCGACACCACCACCATCATCACTGTTCTCGTAATATATAGGCAGTATCTCAAGCCCGCAAATTGCCTTTTTAAACACAACAAGACAGCCATGCCCTCTTTCAATTTACGCCATGGCCTTTTTCGCATGCGCCCGTCCCGTTTGCTCGGAACCTCAGGCCGGTTGCTCCACCTTCGCAAACCCAACCAAAGGCCACTCACTCGATTTTACTCTAAAAAACGAACCGTATATTACTACTGTAATTACAAATGGAATTATTGCGACGCGACAGTGAACTGGCTACTGAGATACTGTCGCGATCCCCTCGAATCGTACGTTCTAAGGTACGCTTAAGGTACCCTTTACAGCTAATACACGTACGCGTAGGCAGATCAGAATATACTCTCCGATCGAGAGGATTCCACTTATCTTCAAACCTATTGATTCGTGATCAGCGCAGGTATTAATTAGGGATACTGCCGAGCTATGTCCTCGTAGTATTTCCGAATCGATCATCGTCCGCGCCTCCGGCAAATAACGTAGGGACCTATGTTATTTTGTTCGTTGTTGAATAAAATGATATATATTTAAGGGGCGAGGAGTTTGCGTATCGTTATTACAATCTGTCGGAGAAAATGGAGAAAAGTGCCTCGTGCCGCCTCTCGACATTGTAATTCCTTTTCATGAAGGCTCTCGACCCACGCTGCTGAAACAACGAGCCACGCGCATACGCCCTACACGAATTACGTATTCTATCAAACAAATTCTCTTAACCACCCTCCCCGTCCTCCCACCGATAATTCGTACTTCCTTAGACTTTGCAACAAAAGTGATCGTTGCGTATTAAAGTTATTATCCATGTAATTCGGACGAGTCGATCATTGAATAGATACAAACACAAGATATCCGTATACCTGCTTTCGTCGAGCGAATTCGGGCCGACTACGAGATTTCGCTTATACCGGGTGAAACATCCGGTTCCCGAGTAAATTATTCGACAATCCTTTGCGAAAATATAAGCTTCGGAATCGAGGTCGAGGGGTTCCTCTCGAAATACTTTTTCGAGGTTAAACATTCTATCGTCCAGAATAAATGGGCCAATGTTGATCTTTGATGAGATTCAAAGGGAAGTGGAACGTGAAACTCGGGGAAATTTGTGAATTATCTAAATTACGAAGGCGGGAAAAGGGAGTTTCAATGACGCAGACGAACGTCGGTTCAAGTCACGACGGAGTTTTGGGTAACGGAGTGTATATAACTATCAGCGTTGTGTAGGGAAGATAATGTGCTGACTCTGGCCGATCACCCTATAGGTGCTCAACGAGCGAAGAAGGGTTCGTAAACGGACCAACTCAATGGCGGTCGTTAAGGAAGGTATAGGGAATCTTCGGTCGGACAATCATCAGCCAATGACTGGTGTTAGCACCGCATACAGCACTGATTTTTAGACTATTTTCTTTTGCTCCTTCGCCTTGGTGGTTCGCTCGGTTCGTCCATAAAATGTAAGGCGCGTCTCTTACTTCAACATTTTTCTTCTTATTCTTCGTTCCAATCGTGAGTTCGCAACGCGACCCAAGAGTACAGTGAGAGACAGGAAAATTGAATTTGCTAAGAGACAGTAATAGGTCGAAGTAAAGTTTGTCGGTGCTGCTCTGCGGAAGGCACATGTCGAATAAGCTAACGCACAGTCTATCGAGAGAGAGAGAGAGAGGGATGGTCTTTGAAATGTTATCATCCTACGCCACTTCTTCTACCTCCCGATGTCTTTTTCATTCACTCACGTCCAGTTCAGCATCCGACTCACGACCCAGTCCCATTCCACTGGCACTTTCGCTGCCGACCGATGCCTCCCGAAGTCGAGAGAAGGAATAGGGAGAGAGAGAGAGAGAGAACCACCCACCACCACCACCAGCTACTAGTCAGCCATCCTTAGGACTTGTGGAGCGCGGGCTAACTTATATCGCGATCCTAAACTCGATTTTACGCTCAATTATACGGCGCTTCGTGCGGTACCGTCTGCCCGGTGATCCCTCTGACTAGACGACCATCTCCTATATCAACCGCAATATCAAGTACCACCCCTGAGCCATTACGATCTTGGAATACTAATTGAAATAGACAGCCAAACTGGTAGTCGTCTGCCACTCGGTCTCCCCTTTTTCCTCTTGGCCAGTAATCGTTAAGCACAGTGCGAACGAACGAGGCCATTTCGAGAGAACGATAGGAAATAACGGTGGACGTGGATATCAATCGAGAAAAGATGCAAGGAGAAATAAAAGAATTTTCCACGGCTCTGGCGAAGACGGGAGGGACATTGAACGACGACAAAGTCAGAGTACAATTGTCCAGGGTATGCAATTTCCTCTCTCGGTGCTCGGCATTGGTTGAGGATACGCGAAGAAGGGACTGGAGTCTTCTCGCCGCCAACGCAGCCACCGCCGCCGGGGGATGACGATTTTTGCCCATGACAGTGCAATTTTCAAGATTCGAAAGCAGAACCTTCGAGCCAACGGATCTGATTGAATTTCAACCGCCGGCCCCCGGTCGGACAGCAACTGGGAGAATTGAATATACGGCGATGGCTACACGATCGTAGACACAAACCAGACGCTTATCACACCCTGTTCGTCGTTCTCCATAGTTATTTATATCACGACCAAGGGAAAAACGCTTACGGAACACCAAAATCTCAATGCTCTCTTTATGTTATCTTGAAATCGTTTATCCACAGAGAAATAGTGAAAAATGTGGCGAAACTTACACGAAGAAAACGACATTACTGGCACGGCAAGTATTTTACTAACACAGTGAAAGTATCGTGTGCTACTCTAGTAGAACAATTTGTTGGTCCAACAAAGAAATGTGTTGGCCTAGAGAAAAAAAAGAAAAAATTGTTCGAACAAATTTATCACAGTTTTGGCAAAAGTTTCGCTAACCTAGCAAAATAGTAAAGTCACTGTATTCGTCGAGAAACCGGTTTTCTACCCGTGAATGCCTAGAGATCTAGTCAGCTGATGAAGGAGATAAAAGTACAGGTACTTGGATGGGTCGTGTCCCAGATATTACAATCGGAAAGTGGTTAACGCGCGGATGGTCGAGTGAACCAAGGGCCAATAAAAGGGATAATTAAATAAACAGAGGAACACCTCGCGACGAGCTTGCGGCGCGAGTTGGTGGCTCCCTCGCTCGCTTGGCATGCATATATATGCACGCGGAGTCGAAAGGTTGAGATAGGTTTCGAGTTTGATTGGTAGGCGCACAACTGGTTATACGGCCACGCGGAGAGCCAGTATAATAAAGTAAAACCAAAGAGAAGAACACAATGGAACTAGGGGCCCATAAAATCAAGAATGTTAGTTGCCTTCTCGCCGGCGGCGTACATGCATCCGCCGCCCGCTTCTCTCGTTCTCTTCCATCCGCGCTCTTATATTCCTCCTCTCCATTCCTCCATCTCTTCCCTCTCGCTTGCCATTTCCATCGGGCCATGCTGCCACTAGACAGCTGTATATTATTGGTCCGGCCCTAGTTAATATTGATTTAAGGCCGTCGTAAGCAAATACTTTTGGCGTGGCCGAAGTACCTCGCACGTTTCAAACGGGCCTTGCCTCTTTCCCCTTCCTCATTCCCTTATTCTTGTATACCGCGGCCTTCCTCTCGACGACGACGACGACGACGACGATGACGACGACGACGACCAGTTCCTCCACTGTATTATATGCACAACCGAGCTGAGAGAGCTCGCGCTGACTCCCCGAAAAATGACACGCGATATCTATAAACGAAGTGCGCGCTTCTCCTCCGTGCGCAACGCCCCGATCGACTCCTCGTTAAGGCCATCAAATAAATACACTTCCAGTTCGAAGGAATGGACCGTCCTGTAAATAGTTTTGGCAAATTTTTATGCCCGGGCATACGGACACCGAGTCGAGGATTTTGCTTGCTTGAAAAAAAAATGAAAAAAAATATCCGTGAGTGTGTGTGTGTGTGTGTGCATATATACATATATATACATATTTATTTTTGCCTTCGTAACTTGGAAGCCCGCATACTGCGCCAGGGTCATCGGACGTAAGATGACCATAAGCGGACTGTCGAAGCATCTCCTGCACACTCTTCGTTTTCACAAAAGCGCATTGTATAGAAGGCAGTTTTCTCCTCTTCGCCTTATTTTTATCGCACAACGTGGGTTCCGTTTCGCAACTGAACGATTTAGGGGTCTCGCTCAGCGGTTGGTAAGTTGTGCAGGAAATAACGTAGCACCGATTAGTCAAACCTTTATAGTTGCTGTATTATAGGGAGATAGGAGGCAAGGAGCCAAGCCAGAGCCTCTCTCGTTTTCCATCGAGCCCAGCGACGTATTTGCATTCGGCGGGAGCGTAAATATGCGAGACCGATGGGCGAGACGATCTTGAAGGAGGCAAGAAGGAGCGGGGACGATCCTCCGCCCGAAGAGGGCTGCTCCCTAACTTATGAGACTCTGTCACCCGACCTCAAATTGTTGAACCCGCGCGCATATTCGAAGCTTCCTCGTCCTCACCCTCCACCACAGGCAACCCCACCTCTCGGTACACTTTATTACCTCGATGTCATGGCGTATGTATTTTATTTTCAAGCCAAGCTCACACAATTCTGAAGGGCTGGCTACTGGATTTTCGAGAATATTTGCACAGTCCATGAAAATAAAAAAAAAAAAAAAAGAAATGCTTATTCATCCATTAGTCCGCTTACTCAGTGCTTGTTCGGGTCTAATCGTTGTTAACTGGCGCCATTACCGGGTACTACGTTTGTGCATATAGCAGAGCCGCTCACCGGGCGTCTTTACTTATCTTCGTAATTAGACTTGATGTGGGTGAGATTGTGGCGAGTATCAGAGGGTGGGCAGCTGCCGAGCGTGCGAAATATAACTCAGTGTGAGCGGCATGACTCGGGCCGATGAGCCCGTTGGTAAATAGAGGCCGCGCGCTCGTGTTACTACAGCGAGGAGCTCCTCCGAGTGGGGATGGTAAATCCTAACATCAATCTATCCCAGGGAGAGGTCAACTAAATTAATCTCGGGGTGATCCTCTCGGACGGGTAACTGCGTTCCGCGCTGTCTGCCAAGGGGTTCGCGTGCTTACGATCACCAACTTCCAGGGCCCTATCTAATCTCCCTCTCCCTACTTGTTTTCCTATAATGGGAATTTCAAGGCTATCCAAACATCAGCATGCCACTAAATCACTTTCGAAACCCTTCCACCTAAAGTTTACTTACAGATTTTCGTCGAAGGGTAAACGGGTCGTTCGAAAAATGAATTCAAAATTTAGTTAGACAATTTTTAACCATTTAAAAAAAATGCGGAAATGATTTTTGTTGCGAATTTTTATAACTATCGAATAAAGAAATATTTATCATTTTCATTCGCGTATTTTCTTAGGAAAAGAACACAAAACCATTTATTTTTTACCAAGTCACGCAATTTTGAGATAGAATTAATGACAATAATGTTATGCGTACACTTGAAGAACATGATTGTTGGAAAAATATGGGTTAAAAGCAAAGAGTAGAAAAACTACGTTGAAGGTAAGAAAGTAAGCGGAAAATAACGCCCCAGGTGAGAGGCTTTGGGTCTTGCGGCGAAGCACAGCGGGTCACCCGCCGCAGGCGTTCGCATGAGCTCAATAACCGGCCGGCGGTTAATGCAGTTTGGGAAAATTCTTGTTAATGCCATTCTCTATGGCCACAGATTCGATATAACAGTTCCCGATATTTCGATATTCCAATGTGGCGGTTATTAAATCAGGGCCACAATTTCAAGAATCTTGTTAGGTAAACTTGATTATATTCTCGGGAAATTCCAGACGTTATCATTTCGTGTTGACTGTGCGCACCGACCGAAAGGTTCATTCTCCGCGAGAGGTGAATCCAAATTTAGTATCAGCAATGGTACGATGGAATCGAAGCGGCTGCTATTGTGAGATGAACCGTGCGAGACAGACGCAGACGTAGGACCAATAAGCCCTTCACTGGTCGATCCGAATAGCTTGAAACACGTGAGAAAAATAGCGGTAGTTAGGTAAGATCGAAGTGATGAACTGAAACTTCTCAGGTGGCACTTTTTACGCCTGTGGATGATCACTGTCAGAGAGCAAAAGGCCACCAACACCACTTACATCTCTCGCACCTCGCGCGTTCCTCCATCAATCTCGCTCTCGTAACCGAGCGAGACTTTTTACCCCGTGAAATTTATTACTTCAGGTCCTCGCGTGTGCATCCGCGATTGCGAGCGTGCGCGCGAGGCTCTGTCTCACTCGGCTTCGCGCTCACGTATCGCGGAACGTCTCTCGTCACCCCGCGTGCTCATCGCTTGTTACTCCCGCTGATATCAACGTTCGCCACACAAGAACCACCGCTCAATGGTGCCCTGTGAAGTTTGTCGCACTTGCTTGCGGAACTTTGTCCTACAGTTGTCACCAATTATTGCGTAGGTCACCGTGCGTACCTTTCGCGCGCATACGCACACACATACACACACCAACCTCCTATATCAACGTGATTAAGATTTAATACGCAATAAAACTCTCGTGTGGATTTAATGATAGCCAACAGAGACGATGGAAATGCCAGGATGTGAGTGAAACGTTGTGAATGGCACGTCTACGCTCATTCACGTACACCCGTAATAAACCGGACGTTCGCGTAATGTGCATTAATTACAACGATTTTCGCACTATGCGTACAGTGAGAAAAATGTTTATGTGGTACCCACGTGAATTCCGTTGGTTGAAAGTTGATTTTAATCGAAATTTATAAGTATATAGTTACTCCCGATGAGGATACGATGAAATGCACAGTGAGCACATTATTCGAATCAAGCAATATTGATAATAGTCGAAGAAAATTGAGCTGCAACTGAATAATTATTTCGCGGTATGATAATGAGGTGATAATGGAATAAAATATTGTCGCTTTAACAAAGACACGCAATTAAAAGGTAATATGTCAGTGGTAATATTACAGAGAATTTTGCGGTAAAACCCAATGCAATGGGAATGAAGAGAAGAAAAAATAAAATAAAACAGGACGACGTCGAATAGTTTGACCAGGACGTATAGTCCCCGAACCACAAGATCGCGCTTCATAAATCATTCTCACGGGGAAGGTGAAATTGTATTTAATTTTTGGAGGTTCGATTCGTTTTATCGAAGAAGGCACTGCGGGGTGCCAATGCGGAACGCAAGATTAATATCTCACGGCGCAGTGAGTGCGGGAGTAGCGGAGAAGCAAGGTGTGAAAAATGAGAATACGAAATAGGCACACGTGGGATTGGGATATTGCTTATACATAATACAGTATGTATATATGGTTCATTCCAGGCCAAGTCCACTCGGTCGTGACCCCCCATATATTTCAAAAATTGTTTCCCAGATATTGTGCTGTGAGGCATTACAAAAAAGCAAACTTCCCACGTCAATTCTAATATTTCGCAAATAAATTGATCGAGTGTTATCGCTTTATTTTTCATCAGTGTTCAATTCATATTAATACACGACAACCATCCTCACGACATTTCGACAGACTCAATTTTTTGCTAAAAAACGAAATTATTTTTTCTCTCACTTTGCCGATAAATCATAATTTTTTTTTTCCCCTAGCTCGAAATTATAATGGTTCACTGCTTGTAATGCTACAAAATGTCTCTTAAAGCATAATGCTATAAATTACAATAATTCTGGGCAGATTGATATCACCTGAAAAATTCCATCCGTGAGATCAGGTATATTTTCATTCATTAACATTTCGTTTGGCATCGTTAAGCAAAATTTGCACTTGCAGCCTTGGTGTAAGTTAGTGTAAGCCTCATCGTAACCTCGTTTCTTCGCACGAAGGGTTAATACGCTGTTTACGTCGTCGCATGATACAACGGAGGTGCGAGAGAAGTGGATGAAGCAGCGATTCCCTTATAATTGGCGTCAGAACGGTCTCATTAGATGTCAGTGTGTTCTTGCCTCCGTCAAACTTGATCCACCTAATCGTGAATTCATGGGTGACGCTGGCATCGGTGGCCTGGGTGTCAACTATTCGCCACGAATGAGTGATTATCAGGCGCAATTAGTGCCACATCAAGTTACACAAATAGAGGCCTCGGCGTTCAATAATTTGGGTAGTCTCGGTTGAGATCGTGCGAGATTTCGCTCGTTGGTTGATTCCAGAGTTTTGGGCTAGGACTTGAGTATGGCCGGAGCAAAAGTTGGTGTATTTCGAGACGATCTAATATGGTATTTATGTCACGTAAGCTTAGCCGCTATGCGGCCGAACGATGGACAGATAGCGTCATAAGCGGTATCCGAAGTGAAGAGGGTGACTGTGGTCTGTCCGGGTGTGGGGGTTGCTCGATCCAGAGGCTCGGAGAGGCAACGGTCTTCCTTGCCTGCCTCTCACCGCTCATCTCTCTCTCTCTCTTCCTTCCCGCTGACTTCACCCGATTAGTCAATTTGTCGATGCGCCGTCCCTCTCGATTCCGTGCCCTCTTATTCTCCGTCTCCGTTTCGTGATCGATCGGTGAGGTGGAAGGAGGTTCAACAGTCCGAGCGAGCGGTCCAGCCAACCATCGAACCAACCAACCAGCCAAGACTCCTTCCTCACTGAGCCCACTGTCGAACATTGGCCCTCAAGATATAGGGGAAGCTCCGCAGATGGAACTTCTAGCTTACGCCGGCAGTTGTGTCCCCTTCAATAAACCTGACGCTCGCTGCCAGCCTTAATGTGTGACCCATCGAATAAAAGATATCGAGGACATTGAATTTGTCATTCGTCCGAAGGAAGCGGAGATGACGTTCGGTGCACTTGACTTGTCGCGGAGAGTCTTCGTGGTCGTGTCCCAATACTCAACATCCTGTGGTCATGCATATTTGGATCGGACGTACAACACCCATAATGGTTACAGATTTTTCGGTTATTGATTTAGAACCACTTGGATACCTTCTGTTTAACCGTTTACAAAGTACGGAATTACAGCGGGAGATCAGAACTACGATGTCGGAATAATGAATTTTTTTTTTTGTTGTTCTCATTTCATTTCACTTTAAGCTACTAATACATTCGTCGGTTTGCTCGGGATGTTGGAGGTATTTAATCTCGCTTGTATCTGTAATAGTAATCCTGTTACGTTATGAATATTCATGGGATATTCGGTCTCTCATCCATGCAACGGGACATATCTGCTACCTCATCGAAGATACCCGATACGCTACAGAGATTTCACTTGATATTGAACCACGGATATACGTATTGAGCAATGAAGAGTGTTCAAAAATCAGCCATCGTTATTAATGTAAAGAGTATTGAACGATCGAGATGTAATTAATAAACTCCGCGGGAATAAAAATAAATAAAATGAAAAAATAAACCAAGAAGAACCGAAGGTCGAACTTCAAATAATAACGCCGACGTGGATTCGTTTTATGACAAATGGACTTTAGCTGTTTTTGGCACGAAACAGATATGCTCATGCAAACAGGAATGCTTTAACTCTGAATGGGGTTGTGCGTTTGTGTAGGACCGTATGGGGAAGCACAGGGGAAGAGAGAGAGAGAACACAATGAGTGGTACGGTCCATAGCATAGTAGAAGAGTGAACGGGTGGCAAACGATGCGTGAAGACGGGAGCTCTCCACGCTCACCGGATTGACTCTCCACGTCCCTGCGCTGTTATAGCGGAATGTTCCGTTTTTACAGTCGTGCCAGACAATCAACGACCTACGTTTTCATTTGCTCACGAGGCAAGGATCCATCCTTAACCGGGCATTCCATTAATGCCAACCCATTTTGCTAATTGGCTGGTGTCCTCATGGGAATATAAACGTTTTCTGTGGCCGACAAATGCTGTTTGACAATGACCTCTCGTGGACCGGCCGAAACCTCGCGAAGGTACATGATCTCCTCTATCGTCTTCTCGCTGCGTTGATTGCTATTTTCTCAACAGGCTCGGTAAGCAAGCGTCGAGACACCAAAAAATTAAAACATTACAGCGACGTTGTGACAAGAGCCTCTCGATAATAGAGAGAAAAAATGATGGATCGATTTTTAAAATAGGAGCCTAGAATGCACTGACCACGTGTCGCATGTAGCTTGTCATTCGGGAATTGATCGATGGGATTAACGAGTGATCAGGATCGATACAAGAATATGGTAAGGGCGAGTGATGTGGCTGGCGCCCATGTGAAAGTAAAAAAAAAAAAGAACAGAAAATTTCAAGGCTGATTTTTCATAATCCGATTGGTCGTGGCTGATCCTGTGAGACCATCGATGGTTTTTTTTTTGCGCAGCCTCGTAACATCGCTATACACCATCATCTCGAGACGAGAACTGCATGTGTTGATGCAAATGTAGGAAATGACTCACACACAACTCTACCGAAGCATTCAGGAGCAACTTTGCGGTGCTATTTGTGGTAAAAACTGTAAATCTGTAATATAATTGACTCAGAACAGTTGTAAGTTGTCCTTACCAACAAAAAGTTACTCAATTAAAACATTTACTCAATAAAGTAACTTATTTGTTTTTAATCCAACTCATCGGTAGTTGGGGGTAGAGGAAGCGTTTTAAATTAAAGCAGTTGATGATGAAGTTATAAATATGCATAAATTCCTTTATGATAATTCGGATCCAAACATCGCCTTACTCTATATTATTAACTAAAGAAAAGTTGAAATTTGGAATTTAAAAAAAAAACGAACTAGCTGTGCGAATGCCTGTAAGATATGCGATGAATTATGGTGGCCTGTCGCTGCCAATCACATTGTTTGATTATACATACCGGTGAAAAAAGCTAACCGCGTAGTTCACGAAAACTGTAGATTGCTCGATAATTAGCCACAGTGGACTATCATCATTTTTCACGGGGCAAATTCGAAGGAGGCTGCTGCCAGAATGCTGGCCCACTTAAGGGCATTAAAGGGAATTTTAGAAGACAGGGGCAACAATTTCAAACTCGTTTTCGGGCGCGTATCGCGAATTGGGGTTGGGCGCCATGGACGAACAAGCGGCTGCGCTCCACGGCGGGCCAAGAGAGGACAGGGGGGGGGGATCCCCACAAAATGAGGGCTTGTCAAGAGGAAGGACTCGCTAAAAATACAAGTAACGAATCGAAACCACTTTTAACCCGCCACGCTACAAGATTTATGACGATGCAACAGCTCGGGCATTGGCGTAGGCACTTGGCGACATAAATCAGTCGCAACTTATATGAGAAGCCCATTCATTAATATTAATAAGTAGTATGTATCTGTCAGGTAAAACGATACGATACTTTGCCGATCGTCCCTTTTTCAGACTCGACTCGCGATAAGTCACGATATGTTCCACTCTGTACATGTGTGTCTAAGGTGAAGCTACTGCGATCATGGGATACGCGGAAGTGACACACCCCACGTAACCGAGAAGGAACAAAAGCCGGCAACGCTTTCGTCATCCACTTGTCGTAACGTCTCCGGACTTAAAAGTGTATTGCCACGACTTCACCCATAGACGCGTTACGTATAGGCGCGGGCAATGCAAGAGAATCATTGTTCAGGCAGGATGCACGAATCTTTTCTTTTTCGCAGCGTGGCCTACACCACGCATGCCGGTAACAATAGCGCAGGACGTGGAAATAAGAGCCGGGCACCGCATTCTCGCATACGAAGCTGAAGCCTCGGATAACAGAAAGCTAGTAATATCCCGCGTGCTTCGAAATATCCACGGTTAAGAGACGGCCACCGTAACGGCGGGCACTGCTATCATCCCGCCAGTACCAAGTATTCTTTTTCAATCTCCGGTAAAAGGTACGATAGTGTTTCCCTTCCGCGCAACTAAAGCTTTAGTGCTAAAGGACAAAAAAAAAAAAAGCCGGAAAAGGATTTGAATAGAGACGTCTAAGGTATTCTCTGTAAGTTCAGTTGCATTCTTACTGATTCCCATTTCTTATTATCAGCCAGATACTCAATTACTTCAAACTATTTTCTATCAATTGTTGTAGATCATATTTTTGGTTAAAAAAAATTTTTTTATCTTGAAAAAAGTGACTTGTTGCTCAGCGGAAGTAATAATTTTGTGAAAAGTGAATTTGTTTGACAAATATTTTTTTAAAAAATTACTAACCAATTTTGTAATCAAAGTCAAACTCTGTAATTACGTTCAGATTAGTTTGAACTGTAATCGATAAATTTCTCAAGCGTAAGAGTTAAAAACGTGTAGTCTCAGCAGGACCGCGTTCAGCCGAAAATTCGATGAAATACCTGAGAGTGCAATAAAAGTAGCTGTATCGACAAAAAAACGGCATACGCGCGTTTGCCAATTTATGGGCCATCATTCCCGTTTAAAGTTTTCGATCGTTAAGGAAGTATCGATGCCTCGAAGTTGAGGGTTCAATGGCACCGTGTATTATATTGTCCAAATCCCGAGAGTTCGGGGAACTCCGGATTGTGCGTCCAAGAGGAGAAGTAGTTTGGGGGATTGCGTGGGAGGAATTGAAAAGTCGAAGTCGAGGTCGAAGCATATACTGAATAAAGTGTAATAAATCTCGGTATAACGAAGGAGGCGCGCGGAACGGCGCGATAAAAAGTGGAGAAATATCCGGTAGCGGAGACAAATGATATCTAATAGGAAGGAGCCGTGCACGCGCGCACCGAGAGATTTCGTGTGCAGCGCGCTTGATGCCTATCAGTCAGACATTTAATTAATAACAACACCCAGCGTGGCTGACATCTCTTGGCGATGTGAGTAATGGCCTCCGCCCATCTGATCGCCGCTCGTCAGTCTCTCGCACGTCGTCTCTATAACTATAAGGAAGCCCCGATCTTCCCGTGCACCTTTTCTCTCTGTTGATTCATTCCGCATTATCACAAATGTTCCGGGGATTGGTCAAAAATACATTATCAAGTGCCCGTTGTGAGGATTGTCATTAAAATCATTACGGAGTGGATGAAGTAATGGACGAGGCTCGTACTATCGACTCACTAGAAATACACTTCCGTCTGCGGCGCAACAAAAGCCGCCGTAAATCTTTACGGGGAGAGGATACGTTGCATTTAAACGAGTGACGCATCGCATTCCGTAAAACAGCATAGGAATATCAATTTAATTGCGCGTCGTAAAAAAATGCGTCTTTCACATTGTGATCTGAAAAAATAGATACGACTGCACGTCGGTAGCTCTGAGAATGTCGTTGGCCTGGATGACAGTCCAGTGGAAAGGAGCATCGAGAGCCATTCGTGTGTGCCACACAAGATGATGAAAGATGCGAGGATTGCGGAGCACAAATCAGCAGCCTGTTATACGATGTGTACGAAGCGGGAGCGGAAGGAAAGTGAAACTCTGCGCTGGTGCACACACACACACGGTGCCCACCCGATGCGCGCCACCCAGTTATGATTAAACGGTTGATTAATTTTATATTAGCGGCGTATGAATCTCTACACGGAAATAATCGTAATGGAGTGTCGGACTCGATTACACACGTATTACGTTGATTAATTGGATACAAGTGGCGTACATGGGTATGAAATCGAGAGTACTCAATGGGGGCCTCGATGCGTTTTAGAACTCGGCGTTACTTATATACTCGACGCCTACTCGAAATGCGTACACGCATTATATACATTTATCATGTGTGCTATATTTTTAAATCAATACGAATGTGGCACAAATATATAGGTCATACCACTAATTATCCGAGCTCGCCTGTCACACGGATCAATAAATATTTCCTCTTTCTCCAGTTCATACCTTCAAAAATACGTATAATCAAAAAAAAAAAGAAACAACAAGATCAAAAATTCATGTATCGAGTCTTGTTACAAAGCTAAACGAATAAACCACAGAGCATTGATAATTGTATCGCGATAAATAATAGACAATTTATCGATCGATATGATTGTTTAATGAAAATACTATTGCCGATATATCGTTACGAGTGGCATGAGAGTTTCGAACCGGGACACGTCGATCTATAATTTATTGTAATTCTGGTCCAGGAGCAAGGACTCTAATGCAGGAAGACGTTTATACATATTATATGCCAAGTGATCCCGCGCCAACCTGACTAACCTAACCAGCGCCAACTTCTCCCATCAGCGTATACTAAACGATAAATTTAACTGGTCGCTCGTTAATCACGGGGAGTTACAACGGCGCATCTCTCTCTCTCCCCACTGCAGAAGCGATGCAGGAAAAGACAATGTATGGCCTAGGTGCCGTTCGGCACTAGTTAGAGATACGTTGATAAAGGCACCAGCGCCACCAACAGCACCGGGGCATTTTTCAATTGTCGCTCTGGCTTGACCCTTAACGAGATACCTAACGGTAACGCGCGGTGGCGGCGCGGTAGCGTTTCTTGAAAATTATACACCGCGACATCGCTGATAGTACGGAGTCACGGTCGCCGCCGGCATCTTCGCTCACCGCGAGTTGCGCTCGGCACAATATGTGATGCGGGGACGCGCGCTGCTGCGGTTTCTCTGCTTCACGGAAAACTGTACTGATTTTTGTTACAGTTAAACGGCAACGGGATAGATGAGAATGATGGAAAACGCTATGGGCAAGTAATGGGTAACATCTCCTACCCACACTTGCGTTAAACGGCTCAAGAATACTGGAGATCATTTGCAAATCGTGGATAATGTGCCATTCGATGGACATCGAAAACCATTAACCGCTTTATGAGTGAAATAGGCGGAAAATAGTCATTTCGGAAATATGCATTTCCATCGAAGGACATTTTTTTTTTTTTTTTAATAAGAGGAAGTATTAGTTTTATTATTCGAAACTAGGTTTCAAGGCTTTTCAAATCGCTTCCTTGTTTTCCACCTTCACTACTGTGAGGAACATTCGCAAAAAGTGCAGCCGCAATTTGCAAAGTCCGATTTTCCATCCTTATCATTTCATTTCCCACTTGTCGTAAGGTTTAAGTTAAACCTATAACGCAAAGTGGCGCAGCTGGGTCCCGTTTTCTTCATCACAAGGAGCCGCCTTCGTGAATGCTCTTCGCAAAGTCTCATTTCCTTCGTAAGAAGAAATTGGGTTCACATGCTTTCATTGCAAATCGTGGATAATGTGCCATTCGATGGACATCGACAACCATTAATCGCTTTATGAGTGAAATAGGCGGAAAATAGTCATTTCGGAAATATGCATTTCCATCGAAGGACATTTTTTTTTTTTTCTAATAAGAGGAAGTATTAGTTTTATTATTCGAAACTAGGTTTCAAGGCTTTTCAAATCGCTTCCTTGTTTTCCACCTTCACTACTGTGAGGAACATTCGCAAAAAGTGCAGCCGCAATTTGCAAAGTCCGATTTTCCATCCTTATCATTTCATTTCCCACTTGTCGTAAGGTTTAAGTTAAACCTATAACGCAAAGTGGCGCAGCTGGGTCCCGTTTTCTTCATCACAAGGAGCCGCCTTCGTGAATGCTCTTCGCAAAGTCTCATTTCCTTCGTAAGAAGAAATTGGGTTCACATGCTTTCATTCTCTTCGTGAAGAGACATCTTTCGGTCTCGGTACGGAAATTTTCCGTTGCCCTTACGCCGAATTTAACGATAAACAGCCGCGTTCACTGAGAAGCGAGAAAATTACAGCGGAATATGAATATCTTGAACGCAAGAGCTTCTCGTGAAAAGCCTATTGACACGCTTGATTTGATTTTCAAATTGTTACCGCTTTCCGGACAATTTCTAAGTTATTTACAAATTTCTAACTGCTCTCCTATTTTCCATGCTGTTTATGGATTTTACCCGAAGGCTTTCGGAAACTCGGTGCTGCTATTAAATTCTTGACGTAAACCGTCTAGTGGCGCTTAGGACGACCTCCGATTGGCTGGACGTTCGTGCTAGACGTAAAGAGGATGAGGCCTCTTTTCCCAACCGCTAAGGAGAATCGAGAAGTATTACCTCTCTCTGTTCCACTCTATTAGTTAATGGCACAGTGACGCAGGATATTTTGTGAGATGCCATGGCGTGTATTGTATACATGTACACGTATGCAGGTGTGTTCTGTATGTACGTGTATATAGAGCACACCTATACACGTCATGTCGTCTTACTTAAAATCTTATGTAATACATGTGTATGTATATGTGTGTTGCTACCTAATATGCACGAAGTGGAACGTAGACGAGCATTGCAGCGCTTCAGGAGCTGCGTTTATTAAGCTGATGGTATTAGATACCCAGTCCTTGTCGGTAGGTAGCACACGTCCAGGCTCTAAAGGCCCGACGAGCTACGTCATCGAACGAGAACGAGATAGAACGTCGATTCGTCGGTTAACGAGATATCTAACGGGAAACTCGGTGGCGTCTCTCTAGAAAATTATATACCACCGTGGCTATCGCTGATAGCGCGCTTTCAACTGCTCGGGTACAATTATAAGAAAATTACATAGCGATACATGTGTGCTTGCGTTGCCGGTGCGTATGCTCACGTTAGTGCAGTTACGCCCCCCCTATTTCAGATGCTTCTGCTGCTGTAAAGCACAATCGATGGTGATTGAGGAGGTTGCCCCAGGAAACTCCGGTTTTCGCTCGTTGACAGACAAATCGATGATCCCTATCTGCACCTACCTGCATCGTCAGTTACGAATTATAACTCAGGTGCACGCGCTTTACGAAACAACCGTGAGATTGCGACCCAAGCAACGTAAGTCATAAGACTTAAGAACTCAAAATGTCCTTCTAATTTCGGTATTTTAATTATGGTAACCAGGAAGTGAGAGCAATCCGGTGAATTGATAATGCGATTTCACTGGCATGAAATGATCCTTGTAAAAAAAAAGGTCCCATTACGATAATGTCGATAATCAATATGTCAGATCAGTCAGTTCGATACTGACGTTAAAAACCAGAAGCTCGATGAAAATTCTATCATTGTATGATAAAAACCAGAAACTCAATGAAAATTCTAACGTTACAGGTGCCTATCACAAAGTGTAATTATTCATCGAAATTCCAAAATATCCATTTACAGTATACGTAATTTTACGAGGCAACTTCAACAACTTCACGCTATTGAGTAATGCGATAGTGAAATAACTTATCGATCGTGAAAACTAGTGGATCTTCGCAGGATCTTCGCTTCTGCTCCGTGGAAAATTTACGTTTTTGCGTGAAATGTTCTCGTTGAAACGAGAAAAAGCTTCTTTTTCGCTTGGTCAGGGCTCGGACGATAACTTCTCTCGCGCTGAGTAAACATCCGCGGCGTTTAGAAATACGTCACGCCTTTAATAGTGGTAAGAAGATGCCGAGGAGTTGCAGCCTCACGTCTGACAAGCTTCTTACTGGATTTGGACCAGTCCAATGCGGTTTATGATCCGCAATATCGTCGGACTTTCGATGAACCGTGGGAATAGTATGGGATGCAGAGAATGGCGAGTGAGCGATTAGAAGTCGGTGAGGAACAACGGTCGAGCGAGTCCCGTTAGCGGTGGCGAAGAATCCGAAGTGCGGGCTCTGGATGGGTAAACGGCGTAGTGCGCAGTGCGCTTACGCGGAGGAGGCTCATGCCTTGGAAATAGTCGCGAGCACGTGGAGGAGAGTCAATGAGCTCTTCGCGACATCTTCGTGGTCATGCACCGCCCGCTTGCTACTATATAACAGAGTGCGAGGGTGGGGCTACTCGCCTCCTTCTTCTTCTTCTTCCTCTTCTTCTTCTTTCCACGCTCGCATGCTCGTTGGTCCCCCGCAAGAGGTCTGTTCCTCACACACAGACACACACACACACGATCTTTCTCTTTTCTCAACCTCGCGAAAGCATTCAACGAGCTCACAAGAATACAGGAAATATTACACTCCCTCATATTTCACACCGAATAAGCAGTAAACATTGTCGGGGTGCGGGCGGGTGGTCGGTCGGGCGCACGAGCGCGGGGGAGAAAAAAAGTTTTGATTAAGCCGACGACTTGACCCGACATCTAATTTGCATCGACGGTAAATCACGCCAGAGTAGTGTTGCACTCTCGCGCACGCTGCGTGCGTTATGTGCGAGCGACGCTCTTTCGGGATGCGTGGTTAAATAAAGTGCCGGCGAGAGAAGTCCCGGCGAAGGGAGAGTGGGAAGTCTTGTGGGGAAGGGAGCAAAAAGCGTGATACACACTATTCCGCACATTCGCGTGGTATATTTGCTTGCGTTGACCCGAGGAGATGATGAAACTCTGCTGGGAAATGTTCCTATCGCATCACTATCAGTCAACCGAGGTACAAGCTAACGCGCCTTCGAAATATTCTTCATGGCGGGTGAACCATGTACAGGAACCCTTGCCTCCTGTAAAGTGTTGGCTTCTCAAAGACAAAGTATCAAAACGCTGAAAATCTGTTGGGTTTCAATGCCGCATCTTTATATTTCCATACACATTTCGTGGCTATTGTTACAATGGCAAGTATTCCCTTTTTCTTTACTAAAATTACGGATAGTAGGCTAATTTAGTTTTATATTCATGTTAACAGTAATTAAGTGTAGGTTCTTAATTGCAAATTAAGAAGGGAGCAAAAAACGTGATACACACTATTCCGCACATTCGCGTGGTATATTTGCTTGCGTTGACCCGAAGAGATGATGACACTCTGCTGGGAAATGTTCCTATCGCATCACTATCAGTCAACCGAGGTACAAGCTAACGCGCCTTCGAAATATTCTTCATGGCTGGTGAACCATGTACAGGAACCCTTGCCTCCTGTAAAGTGTTGGCTTCTCAAAGATAAAGTATCAAAACGCTGAAAATCGGTTGGGTTTCAATGCCGCATCTTTATATTTCCATACACATTTCGTGGCTATTGTTACAATGGCAAGTATTCCCTTTTTCTTTACTAAAATTACGGATAGTAGGCTAATTTAGTTTTATATTCATGTTAACAGTAATTAAGTGTAGGTTCTTAATTGCAAATTAAGAAGGGAGCAAAAAACGTGATACACACTATTCCGCACATTCGCGTGGTATATTTGCTTGCGTTGACCCGAAGAGATGATGACACTCTGCTGGGAAATGTTGCTATCGCATCACTATCAGTCAACCGAGGTACAAGCTAACGCGCCTTCGAAATATTCTTCATGGCTGGTGAACCATGTACAGGAACCCTTGCCTCCTGTAAAGTGTTGGCTTCTCAAAGATAAAGTATCAAAACGCTGAAAATCGGTTGGGTTTCAATGCCGCATCTTTATATTTCGGTACACATTTCGTGGCTATTGTTACAATGACAAGTACTCCCTTTTTCGGGTCGGCTAATTTAGTTTTAGATTTGTGTTAACAGTAATTAAGTGTAAGTTCTTAATTGCAAATGTTAAAATTGCATCTTTGTGATATTAATGCTAAATCAGTGTTAAGAAAATGCTAATAATCGAAGTTATCGAAAGTCAATCAGAGCGAAGAAGGTACAATGAAGAAACGGTGCAGAAATGTCGAATCAACGCGGGATCTCAGGAGTACTTGAAACTGCGGAAAACATTGTAGATAGAGCCGATATTGCAATTAGTATTACCGCGATTCTTCTCGCACCCGATCGGTTGAACATTGCTTTCGCTGGCTGGGCTCGTTTGCTCGTGTTGTATGCGAGGAAGCGAGGGGTCCGCGTTCGGTTTCGAGTCTTGTTGAAACTCGTGTTTGGCAACGAGATAGAATCCACTGGAACTGGCGCTGGAGGCTGAGAGTACACTGGTTGTCCCTGCGCTGAGGGGGCGAGCTCGCGAACGCCAAGAGGTCATCATCGATAGAAAAAGGGTTGCCACGCGCTCGCCCGCGAACTTCTGGTATCGAGGGACCCTCGTGTGCACGGGGAGATACGAAATGCGAGAACCGAGGCCGCGAGAAAATCGCGAAGGAATGAGAGGAGGAAGAGAGAAGCCGATACGTGGTAGCGAGTATCTTGTTGAAAGGAGGAACGAGGCTTCTGTGGGAATGAGTGCGACGGAAAAACGGATCGAGGCAGGAAAGGATGTTTAGTGGTAGGCGCGTAGTAGAGGTAGTCACTGGTCTCGGTGAGTGCACGCCGCGCGCTCTCCTTCTGCTCCTTCTGGTATCCTCCAACGGATCAAGTAATGCGGACTCCCTCCATATTAGGACCTCTCCTCACCATGCCGCACGCACTGTTTCCTCCTCACAACGCGATATGTTGTACCTCGCATATCGGTGACTGCGAATTTTCCGAGCCGTACAAGCAGATTTAATAAACAAGCCATTATTTGTGAAATAAATGTACATTGGTCAGCGACCGTAACAAGAAGATTTTAGGATGGTCGACCATGCACTTTTTCACGGTCCAATCGTGAACTTCGATCTTCTAATGATCGATATTCTAATCGCATGTGGAAGCTCCGTGTAACCTACAATATTTCCTCGTTACAACGAATTCAAAGCCAGATTTTTTTCCTTGGTTAATTTAACTTATTAAATTGAAAGAGTATATTCGCCTTGATGTTTCTCGGTGGACCCACGTGCTTGAATATCCCATGGGGTTCGTATCTGAACTTAAAAAATACTCGTTTTCACTCATACTTTTGGTACTCCAAAGGCTATATAAAATTAACATATGAATCCATCTGTAAATATTCCATCGTCGAACGGTGATGAGCAAGTTACTATTCAGGGAAACATTTCACGTGAGTAAACGAGCGAAACCCCATAACAAGACGACCTGACCGCGTCTAATTTTATGATGTTCCAGTGTGTAAACGCGTAAATGTTGACTTTTGGTCTATTATCGCAATGAGAAATACTTTGGGATCAACCGCGTAACGTATTCCCTTAGTACGAGTGTGTTAAGATCTTCACACGTTTTCAACGGCTCGAAAATTATCGAGCAAGACGAACGCAATGTTAAATGCGGAGGTTATATTTACGGTGTCCGAACGCGATAGCTCGAGCTCTATAATTCGAGTTAATATATTGCCTAGTCGCGGCCGATTCAAGTAGCACCTGTTGTGTTGCCCCACTCGACATGACTCACGGTACTAATAAGCTAAGCCAAAGCCGTACTTGGCCCTTGACCGTGATCGTCGACCGGTTAAATCCACCGGAGTGTACATCGGCGTAGCGACTCGAAAATCTCCTCGTCGATATGTTTCATCTATCACGTGGGGTTAAGAGGACGATCGTGGCATTCGACGATATGTACCAGCGCTACTATGAAATGCTACGCTTCTGGGGTACACCTTCATTATGGAAGGTTCAGTAACTATTTATCTCGAACGTACTGCACGTCTCAATACACTCTTGGGGATTACAGTAGTCTGGTCCCCGGGCGGGCGAAGAAGTAAATTTTCAAATATGATAAAATATTTCTCTCTCGCTCTCGAAAAAAAAAAAACGAAAAATAAAATAAAAGTCGAGAAACGAAGTGGTAGCTCGTGGTAGCAGACGCGTCGATAAAACTCCATCTATAAATCAGCGAAAGGGTGTTAAAGAAAGTAGGTATAAAGGTGGAGGTGGTACGTGTACACCAAACTAACGAAAGGGATAAGAAATGTGAAGATACGTGGACTGAATACATATATATATATATATATAACTCGCGAGCTCGATGTCTTTACCTTTTGTCGGACTCACGTTGTACTGCTTGGGTGAAGCTTTCTTGCGATTTGTACCATTACTCGTGAGATCCGAACATTTTAATAGAGAAAGGTCTGATAATAGGATCATGTTTTACGACACCTCGTTATGAGAGTAAAGATTTACGCGCGTGGGTATGAGTATAGCGAGGCAAGCTACGGTGAATGGTAGTGCGAGGGTTAGCGCGGGGAGCCCGTTCGCAATATGAGGAGTCGCGGCCGACGCCACAGACGGGCGTATATACGTATGTATGTACCTACGCGAGTTTTATGGGAAAGAACGGTAAGGGCCGAGGCGCGAGTCCAAGCCAAGGGGCCTCGACGATCGTCGCTTCACAGTCGACCCTCCCACCCTTCCCTCTTTACAACCACAACAACAACAGCAGGCGTAGCACCGGCAGAAGCAGCAACAGCAGCATCAGCAAGATGCTGGACCGCGAGTAGCGATGTAACCACCGCGAGAGAGGCTTTGTTCCCCTCGACAATGCACGAATATCCCGCTCTTTCCGTATATTAAACTCCGTACACACATCATAAAGTTATAACGGTCCCATCGTATTTCTGATACCTATCGGGTATTCGTGATGCGTGGGCTGCTTGACTTTTTAACCCGGCATACAGCTCAAGTTCGATAACCCCCGTCGTTCATACGTGTGCTCATCGCTGCGCCATCTTCAATTTTTTTTTATATACGGGAAAAAGGCACATAATCTCACTGCCATTACCCGTTTTGCGTTTCTCTTTTTTCCCTCTCTCTCTCTCTCACACTCGATTTTTTACTTTTTTTTTTAACATCGTTATTCTCAATCTACTTTTTTCCGGCTTTAATCCTCGCTCATGATCTCCGTGATGCATCTCCATCCGCAGTGGGAACATTCGACTGGAGGCTATGTCGATATCGGTACGTTCGCTAGTTCCGCATTGCAATCGTATTGAAAAATATTTTTCATCCGTGAGGCGGCCGGATGAGCTTAAAGCAGTCTGATCCGCAAAACCGTGCGCACAATAACCGATAGCACTTTCGACTTTTTACACGATTTCAATGTCGGTTATGTTGCGGAAAGGAAAAATGTTGGCAATAAAATCCGTGAGGACAAGGCATGCACTCTCGGCGCTGCTGTAACAGAGCCCACTGCTGCGGAGTTGAAATAATAGCGGGTGAATATTCTGGCCGCGGGACTTTGCTCTGGTGCGTGGTCCAGAGATGGAAAGAAAAAACGAAAAAAAAAAAAAAAAAAAAAAGGGACCAGGGCGAGCTCGAGCAAGTGGAGACTACTCTGCGAACGTTATGGTAGATTCGTGATAACTCTTCGAAGGCTGAGATCGGTAACATCGATGACAGGGACGCTCCGAGTATTCTGATCATACCGATCACGAGAGTTACGAGACATCTTCATAGCGCACATGCGGTATAGCTACAAGGTTGCAGCAGCATCATCCTTCGCCTGCCACCGAGTTCCATTCCTCGTCCCTCTTCAGCATCTCTCTCTCTCTCTCGTCTACCCTCCTCCTCCTCTCTTCTCTTCAGCTTCGTTGGCTGTTCGCTCTTCTCGTAGCCCGTACAAGTGTAGCAGACATTTCGGAAGCATAGTTATCTCGTTATAGCACGCAGTCTTGTTCCTTGGCTGCTTAGGTACCTCCAAACTTTAATACAGCGCAAGATAACTAGCAGCTAAAGTTAAACGACGTGGTGCGCAATATTCCATGGCTTCTTGCGGCTTCTACCGACGATACATACACGCGTATGCAGACGTTGAAATACTTCTCAAGTAGAACAGAAGAAAAAGGAGAGAGAGAGAGAGAGAGAAGGATGTGTATATATGTAGGAAGAAATGAAGAAACGGAAGGGGAGAACGGAGACGGATATTTTTGCACTGTCTCGACACGCTGCAGTTATAAATCAGACGATCATCAATATGCAACGCGGCGTGCCGCGGAGTTGTACCGTAAAAAGAAATCAACGTTGTCGACATACCGGCCGCGACCCTGACATTGACCATACCGTCCAGCGAATGTACCTTCACCGCGAGAACGTCCACCACGAGAAGGAGAACGTGCCAGACTGACTTTGCCCAGCTCGGTGACGCTGATGCTGCTGCTGCTGCTGCTGCTGCTGTTCTTTCTGCAATGCTGACGAGCAACTCCAGCAACAGCGGTATATCTGAACTCGGCTAAGCACGGGCGTACTGCCCACGATGGAAAGTTGGCGCGCCTATATGTACACACTGTTACCGTAGAGAAAATCGTATATCACTTATGAGAATAAAATTTTGACCCTGCCCTGTCTTCACTGCCAGCTGCATAATAAAGTTATCGAGTGTAGGGGTAAATTTTCGTGACTCCTATTTTAGTCACGAGCACCAGACACAACAAAAAAAAACTTGATTTAACGTCCAGGTCTAGCTTTTTACAAACGCTGACACTGTAAATTTATAACGTGCAAAATGGATAAGCTCTCCGTGTTCTGTTACATTGTAAATGTTGAAAATCATGAAAGTGATATTTCAGTAAAATTCAATACCGGACGAACATCTCAAGTGTATTTTAAATAATGTTTCATTAATTATTAGTTCTAATTAATTCATGGAAATAAAACGTTTTTGAATTTTTTCAAAATAATTTTACTGCACGCAGTCTTGTTTGAATAATCTAATGGGAGACGAAAGGTTCCGCTGTGTAAGATGAATTATTATTTAATAACTCTAAGCTAATACATTCATCGTTGGGTAACATTTTTATAATGTGTACCGATTGGTAATTTCTTCTTCAATTTGCAAATTTTACATACGCTATGGGAGCATGAATTAATTATTTTTAATTTCAAACATCCTCGGCCCTTTTTCGTGAGTTTATCTTTCAAAGACCGTTACACAGTGCGGTGAAATAAAGACCTACTGAATTGAAGAAACAAAAAAAAAAAAAAGTAAAAATGGATCTCGAGATTGCGGACTGAAATAAATAAAAAGAGGTGAAGTACAAGGAAGGACGTTAGGGTGACAGGGGAAAGCACCCTCCATAGTCCACGTCGAAAGTTTCGGCGTGTCTGACAGACAGAATCCGCAATAGATAACATCTCCGCAGCGAAAGACTCCCCACCCCCTCATCCACTCTCACGAAGACGGGCAGGCGCTCTGGCGAACCGCGGGCAGCCCAGTCGCTTATACCTTATATACTACACACTAAACTATAGTACACAATGCACACCACAAACTCACGCACACTCTCCAATGGCCTGCATTTATCGAGTTAGTTTTTTGTGTCAGCCGGTTATTAGATTATGATTAAACGATTCGAGGGGTAGCGTTGGAAAGATTGGAGCGAGGGAAGAGTGGTCGTCTCTCGATGTGGCGCAGGGAGAGGGAGGGGGGGGGGGGGGGGGGGGGCTCAGCTCAGGTCTTTCTTTCTCCGAGCACCAGACAGAACAAACGGCTATCGAAGAGAAGCCGAGCTAATTAAAATACAAATACCTTTCGAAGCGGCACGACTGGCGCTTCCGAAGAACTAGTTTGATAATGGTTCTCGTAACGTGCCGCGCCACGTCCATTCTGTCCATCTTATTACTTTTTGCTTCCTCACATAAATAGTTCGATTTTGATTTTAAAAAATTGTTCAGACACTTTTTTGATTATAGTATTGGTCTGATTGAGAGTAACCGAAAAAGTGAAAATTATTTGATCTATCGAGGGCAAATTTACTTGGACACGATTGTTTATCAGACTCGATATTCGTGGTAATTTATACACGAGCGAAACTTTGTTGCCGATTTATCAACGATGCCCGTAATTACCGCCAATCGATTAAGCACAAGTAATAAAGTTTACGTGCACAAAGTACAATGTTTCTGTTTAGAGGGTCGAAGAGTGACCAAGATAAAGCGTAAAGGTAACATAATTAAAAAAGAAATGAACTAATCAGGTAGGTATGTACACTGCTTAAGCCTGCCTCCTTTTTGTTTCGGTTATGACCGGCGGATGGACATCGTTTCTCGTCGATTATTAAATAAATTAGAATATTAAATCATTATACTCAGTCCCGAGGCTAATAAGTCGTTGGCTCGTCGGACGACGACAGCGGAACGAGCACAGTAGCGGCGAGTAGTCGTCCAGTCAAGCAGTCACTAGTATTCAGGTAGTTGCTCGGTGGTCACAGAGGTTCATAAATACGAGAGGGTCGGAAGTGGTGATGGCAGTGAGAACACGAGTGCGGAGAGTTGATGTTTAAAAAGGACAGGGCGAGATACATGAACTGGTTTGTAATCGTGGGCCTCTTTGTTAATACCCTCGGTAACGATTATCACCACCTACGGGAGAGAACGGGAGACGAGTGAGTTCCAGTCTAGACGTAACAACTTGTAAGAGGCCCAACGAGTTGCTGTTACAGAGGGCGGAGGAGGCTCACCCGATCCTCGTGGTGGAAAAGAGGCGCGCAAGCGAGAGCACGAGGAACGTCAGGACGCTGGAGGAAGGTGAACCGAGTGTATATAGCCCCGAAGTACTTATCTCAAGGACAACTCCTCCCATCTCCACCGGTCTTCGGAAAAAAGAACGATAATCAACGAAAGTGGCCTTATTACCGTCCACTCGTTATTATCCACAGGCCTATACCCTATTTACTCTTGCGAGCAATTAGTTTGCTCGCCGCGATCGTGCTCTCGACCGCGAGAATACCAGAAGTACCAAACGAAACGTTTTGCGACAAGATTTTTCCATCGGACCGCGCCGAGGCCCACACCAACGGCGAACTTCCTTTCCTCTCATATTTCTTTTCATCCGATCATGCTATGTACACCTATATTATATATATATATATATATATATATATACAATTTAAGCTATCTGTACCAAGTGTGCACGTAAGCGCAACGACGGGACGGACGTGGATGAGGGAACGCCTGAAAATTACGATGGAATATCGAGGACATCGCGACCTCGTGAACACTCTCGGCCGAGAAACGACCCTCCGAGGGCGTTGGGACTTTAAGTGGGCCCCGCCGCGCCACACAACTGATCTAGTTCTCAGATGTGGCACACTTCCCTCGCCTCCTCCCGTCCACCGGAACTCCCGGCGTCGCACACGACATCAACAATTTATAATAATAATACGAATTATCTTTTCACCGGTATAAATTATTCCTTGTCAATAATACCATTAAATCATTATAAACTGCTGGACGATTTGTGGTCTCGTCGCTGCACTGCGAAGCATATAATTTCACGTACTTCCAAGATATTTCAACATTTAATGCAATATTTACACAAACTTAATATTTCATAATTCTGGGCATTATACGGAATTCTATTCAATCGGACTTGTGCATTGTTATGCGATTGTTTTAAATGTGAGGCGAAGTTTCGTGAATAAAGAGTAGGTTATCGAATCGAATAATTTTTCTGCGGAAATTTTTTATAAATAAAATATTGCAGTAAAAATTATTCTGCAAAATGAAAGATAGTGGAAACCCGATGTTTGGAAAACCGTAAAATTCGTGCCCGTGTATGCTGTGTTCGTAGCGACAGTCCAGTGAATTTATAACACAAACATTGTATCACTTACAAATGAGACGGAACATTTGCATAATACGAATACGCCATTGGCAATTTATTATTTTCAGTGTCCATTATTGCAACGAATTCACATTGAATTTCAGTGATACAATGTTATGTATGCTGGCTATTTTATATAATTGGTGTATGAAATTCGATTCGGTAGTTCCCGAATAATCGTGACATGTAAAATGGCCTCGATCAGTTGAGCACAGTGGTACGCATAACTCGCTGCGTTTAACCCTTGTGGCAGTCTTGAGTTAAAAATAAATAACCATAAAAATTCAATCTTCCCAAACGATGTTGTTGAATACGTTTTTGTTTATTTGACTTCTTACTTTATAAAACAGTACGTTGGACTGGGCGAGAACGTGTGTCAAGAATTAAAGGCATATATATTGCGGGAGAAGGCTCGAATCGGAGTCCTGAAAGACGCCGTCGGGCACTCGAGTTATTCGGGCTAATCGGATTAAATTATTACAGACAGCATAATATTATTCTCCGAGACTTCACGCTTATATCTCTATTTCTTATTTTTTCGTCGCCGGAGCGCAGAGACCACAAGAAGCGAGGAGATGTAACTGGGCAGCTGTTACACGAGGCTTGAATATCGAGCCGCGCGAATTTAAAAGCAGCAAAGGAAGCAAGTAAAAAAAAAAAAAAAAAAAGAAAAGAAAACCGCTATATATACATATATATATATGCGCGACCCTTATTTGCCTAGTGAAAGAGTGGTCACTTGAAAAAATCGTCGTGCACGCAGAACGAGTTTCCGAAGCTCATTGAACTTTACCCTGAAAGTTGTGCGAATGAAACAACATTGCACGGTAGCGCAGGAGCTTGCGCAATCGGTGATCAAAATAGAAGCTTAATCCTCTCTTTTTTCAGTCACCAAAGTCAAACAATGAAGCGGTCCGCGGTTTGTTGGTTCGAAGCAAAGGCAAATAAGGAAGACTGTGAGTGGTTCAATATTTGACATGTTATGTCGAACGCTACCGTATGGACCGCTCGTACCAGCGGAGTTCGATTAAACTTTTGATTAGCCCGTAGATATTAAAAAAAAAAAAAACGAAAGCTTCTCCCGTCGAGCACACGTGGCCGAGCGGAAGCCAATCGGAGTTTAATGTCGTGGAATCTTCGGAGAATTACATAAGCAATCTAATAACGTTGAACGAGGAGCACGCGTGAGAATAAAGTGGCGCGGCGCAAAGTGTGAATGGTTTAACGAGGAAAAATAATAAGTTTGTCGGAAGGACGAGTTAATTAAACGCGTGGCGAGTATAAGTGGATACGTTATAAGTAGGTGACAATAACGATGATATAATCTGGTGGAGTCCGAGGAACGACGAGTATCACGAATCCGCACAGTGGTGTGACTTTAACTACACGGCCGGCATATGTGGAGCCAACGGCGCGACGTTATTTTACACATTATCCCCGAGAATAAGAGTTTAAAATAACGAGATGCTCGGTATACACGCCGGACGGCCCAGGGGCCCTCATCAGCGAGCAATTATATCGGCTTAGTTCTGCTTGAGAGATGCCACGAAATCTCGTGTGACTCGCGGCAGGAAGAGAGGACTACTCCCCTGGCTTATATTGGGAGCCGGGTGAGAGTCGCTATCTCCGTCTGTTGGCTGTTGACTCGGATATCCTTCGGCACTCAACCGTTCTGTTCCTCGGGCGGCGTTGGACGCTGTCCTGGAAGCTGGGCTATGGCCCGCCAAGCGATAGATTCGCAGATAGCTGATAAACGGGTTTAATGATATTTAAGACACCGGAGACGCAATAAATCCGGCCACATTCCCGATGAACATTTCGGAAAGAGAAGAGATACAATCGAGTGAGGAACCTTCCTAAGAATCTCTCCCTTTCTCCACACTTATCCCTTCCTTCAGCCATACGGAGTATGTCCAAAAGTTCGGGGACCCGGGCGCGGTGAGTAGAGCCACCACCACCATCACCATTCCCGAAGAGAGCACCAGAAGGCACTCGTGATCTCCGAGCAGCGATCTCTTACAACCAACTACCATTCCACCAAGCACAGTAATGAGTTTATAAAACAAGTTTCGAATCCATTATTCACGTCCCCGGTGGCATACGGGATCCGTAAACATACGCCGAATTTCTTCACGAGCGAGCGAATAAAACAAAACCATTCGTTTCCTTTTTTATCCCCGGTCCTACCGGCAGCGGACAATGTGACAATAACGAATCCCTCTTCCGAGTCGCTGTACGAGTAGCTCATTCATTCTCCTGTACATGGACCTTCACTGGCTAAGTACAATTTGTTCAGCGGATTTAAAAACTTACTTTACGACCTTCCGTGTGAATTAGTGTCCAAATTTATCTGCGACTCACCTGTAACAAAAACAATAAGACAATTGATTAGCGAAAACAATTTTTTTACTCCGAGCAAAGCTCTCTTGTGCGATCACTTCCACATAAGAGCATGAAAAACCATATGGTTATTGAAATATTTATTTACACGATATTCGCAAGGCGTGGGAGTTGATGAATTGTCAATTTGCTAATTTTTCTCACTCACAGCAACGACCCCACATTTGTTATCATTTTCTGCTCAATGATTGAAGGCTTCTAATATGAATGTCAGAATTTCAAATAATAATAAAAGAACATTGTCTGAAGTATAGTCGACATCACTCGATGTCGAGAATTCCGAGAGTAAATGTCCGTGGGGTGTATGTCGATGCAAAGCTTTTAGTACTTTCAACCCCTCGGGGTCAAAGAGAAGAGGATAATGGGATAGAGCAAGTACGTGGTGGAAAGTACGTCCATGCATATGCCCTCGCCGCGCTATTCAGAGTGTATACTGGAAGCACAATCTCAGCTACCGTGTAGTCACGGGGATTTTCATTAGCGACTACGCTAGTCGCGGCTAGAGTGCTTCGCGCAATATTATTTTGCTCGCGTCCCAGTTTCAAGACGTGCCTCTCTGGATATATATACACATTGCATTTAGTAACTACTAAAATGTAAGGTTCACGATGCAGCCACTCAGGCATGTTCCCAACCAAGTTCTCCGGTGCAACGTGCCCTGCACTTCGAACACCGTCGAGTACGCGAAGTGCAACGAGCAACTGACAGGAAAAATGAATGATAATCGAGACGGTTTGTCCTGTGGTATAACCATACAACGAGTAAAGGGCTACGCGAGCAGTTACCAGCGGACATTGGATATATATTTCCCGAGGCGCATGTGTCGTCGACTTTGTCAGTTTGTTAAGCTTGTTACATCATTAGCATAACATGCTTTGGAGCGACGTCATAATCTGGCAAACAATGGGACATGCGTCACGCATTTGGCTGAGAAACGAAGGGTCGAGAGGCGCGTGGACAGCGAGCGAAGCGTTCAACGTCAGCGTGGTCAGCGACGAGTTCGCGTCGGGGACGAAGGAGAGATTTGCCACAGCGAAAAGTGTAGCGTTAAAGGCGATGAGTTTGTGTGTTCAAATACACTTGACATATGAATCCCTTGTGCTAGGCGATGCACGAGAAGGTGGCAAATATTGTCATGCCCCTCGTTGCAGATCTTCACTGTCATGACAATTAGCATAAACCTACTCGTGTTCTGTTTATGCGTAATATCTGGTTTTTCGAAAGTACAAAAAAAAAAAAAAAAAACAACGGCAAAAGTAACCAAGAAAATATTTCAAGAGAATTACAAGAGACGGAAAGGGGAATACAAGTGCGCTCGTGTTGAAGAAACATTCCTGTGTGTATTTTGTATGGCTGGCGTTGACGCTTGGCACTCCCGTACAAGATGATGTCGCAGTATTCCGGTGCATCTTGGATCTCTCGCTGAAACTCCTACGATCCTTTAATACATACAAGGGATAGGGGATAGAGGGTACCAGAGGCGAGGATACAGGACGAGCACTGGAGGACTCTTGCGAGCGAGCGCGCAGAGAGCCGTGTTTCGCCTCGCGGACGGACGTGTCGTATGTTAATCGTGGCGTTTCCAGTTGACTCGAGAGATCGTCCGCTTTGTCGAGTGGCGTTGAAGGCAGCGTGACCAGCCATTTAGTTCCGAGGACTCGAAGCCGTATATTAGAACGACGAAGGTTCTGTAGAGTAGGTAGATATAGTAGGTATAGTATATATAGTCGTGCGAGCGAGTGAGCGAACTCCTGAGAGTCGAGACCGCGCGCACGCGGAATTCTCGTCGTCGCAGCAGCTTATATCCCTCCTCGCGAACCGTACACCGCGTTGGCATGGTTTTTGCGATCTCGCTCCAAGTTTACCCCCCACCCCCCCGTTTCCCCCTGTCGTGCACCGCCCATACAGCATTGCCGGTGCATCTTCGATTAATAGGACGCTGCAGGTTCCTCTCTCGTTTCAGCTAACATGTCGAGCCCCTCGTCAATCTCTCTCGATCCCAGTTCCCTTCGTAATAGCACCCATATAGTTGAACCTGCGTAACTACAAGAGAAGACGAGAGAATGAGTCCTCGCTGGTTGTTGCAGAGAACCGACCGGTTGGTCGTGTGCTGCTTCTCTGAGCACACCGGCAACGGCAAAAGACGAGACCAACAGAGAAAGAGAATGGCCTTCTGCCACCATCGTGTTGGCTACGTTGGCCTGGCAACCACCCTAACTTTTTGTCTCCGTCTCGCTAATGGTCACGTTTCCGTTTGATCTTCGTTGTTGTGGTTTTTTTTTGTCCCCCCCCCCCCCCCCCCCTTCATCCGCCGATAATCCAGTTTCTGTTACCAATTCGTTACGGGGCTACCACCGACATGGCTATCGAGGCATCGTCACCTGCTGCCACTTCTACGGACACAGAAACCCAATGCAATTCACCCCACCACTGACATCTGTATGTAGTTCATTTCCAAAGGCGGGGATAACTCGAATCCGTGACAATCAATCTCGAATGCCAGTCTAACGCAATTTCCATTGGTGGTTATCATTGAATAATTTTGGAAAATAATATAAACAAGCGCACTGTCTTAGGGAATAGGGGCAGACGGTAGTTCGCTCATGGCACACTATACGGGCAAGTGGTGGTGAGTATAGGTTCCGGTGACTCGACCGAAGTAGGACTGGAGGCGAACGAGCGAGGCAGACGAGCACAGACGAGCTTAGTGAGCTCGCACTATTCATGGCCTTTTATATGGCCGCCTCACTAATCTGCCGGAGCGTGAGTTTAAGATCTCGGCAATGCTCCCGCTGGGACGCCGCGCACAGCCACACTTTGCTTGGTTTAGCTGGCGTTTGTCTTGTCTCGTGATTCCCATCTTCACGATTCCCCTGGCTACGGTTTTCTCTGTGGCGCGCTACACGCGGGGCCACGTGGTCGCGGCTTGAGAAGCTCTAACAGAGCTCAACCACCAGAAGCAGCAGCAGCAGCAGCAGCAACAGGGGAGCACAGGATGAGACCGGGCGCCCACCACACCACCACAACACGATGCTGCACCGCAACCGCTCGAAGAAAGGACAGAGATAAACATACGATGACCCCGCCGCGACGTTCCACACCGTAGCTGGCATAATTATTGGGCCTTCCCTATTTCTACGAATTCCATTCGAGTTCCTATGCCACGCACGACTCGAAACGCCCTGGAACAGAAGCGGGGACTCTTCCTCACTGAATTTCCTAAACATCCCGACCTCTGGTGTACGCTCTTCTTCATGTTTTTCCACGTAGTTCGATCATTTCGAAAGATAATACCGGTGCAGCCAGCTGCTGCCTTTTCTAGCGTTATCAAGCGGAATCTGCCATTCCACATCCTCGATAATGATGCCCCGCACGCTGCATCCCCGGCTGCTAAGTGCTTTTCGATATTCATTTCCAACAGCCATGACCCAACCTCCTTTGTACGTACTATTTTTGTTTTTTTCAGTTTTTATTTTCTCCCTTCGCGCCCTTATCCGAAAACTGATCGGACCCATTAACCCCGATTTTATCGAGCTCACGGGAATTGTTTGCGCTCTTGACTATGAGGGCGGAGAGAGGAGCACCCTTAGTTATGAGATCTGACGATATGCATTTTAATCACTAGAGGAGAGGATTTTCCGACAGATCCAGGAGATTCACTTAGACGCCTGTGCCTCTGAAATGTTGATAGCTGTCGTCAATACCGAAACTCGGTTTATTCTTTATTGTTATTAGGCTGTTAATTATAATGTACGAGCCAGCTAGGAATGGAATCTCATGTGAAGCCTGCGGAAAAATTGCTGCGTGAGTTGCACGGTACAAAGGTGCATAGATACACTTCATAGATTGCGTACGTCATTTTTGCGTAGCGAGTCATGGGGGGACAGGGTCGAGGGGGTCAAGTTGATACAAGGCATCTGCAGCGAGCGAATAGAAGGCAATAAAGCGATCTGTCGCATATACGAGTACGTGAGTTGCTCAGCTACCACCTCTACGCGTGTCTGCCACGTCGCATTTCATCTCGGCACCGGCGATAATGCATTTCGCCTGGAAATTCGAAGCCCTGGTATTTGAAGAAGAAGAAAAATTGTAAAACAAATGTATGCACACGAGCATGAGCATCACTTGCAAATTTTTCATATTTCAATTGAACTCCAGGAAAATCTATGGAGGAATAAAAAAGAGTTACTGTTTAGAAAGCTAACGTCTTATCTGTACAGAAATCTCATTTAACTAGAAATTCTTATATAATCTGAAGATAAGTAAAAATCAACCAGAAAACAAAAGAAAAAAAAAGGACAGTATTTATTCAGGAGAAAGGTGAAGCTGAAATTAATGAACGAATAAGATTTCTAATTACTTATTTGGAAAAGATTTTTAGTACCATGTTGAAGACATTTCGAAAAGGGCTAAGTCTGATGAAGACAGCATTTCATTATTTTTCAGATACAAACATATTGAGCTAAAACGAAAATTATGATATATCGAAAAGAAATTTCCTTCAATGTTTTATCGTCTATGGGAATAAGGGTTCTCCATTCCGTATGTAGGAAGATGCGGATTGTCGCTTCGAAAAATATTACGCGTACACCGTCAACCCTGAAAGCATAAGTGCAGCTCCTCGGAGATTCTCGAGTAAACCGCGGATCCCCATACTCACCGTGAGCATCGAGACCGCGTTTCTTCGGTCTCTGAAATAACTGTGAACCTCGTTCCGACGCATCGCCGACACGTTTTGGCACTCACGATTCGCCGAGTTGTTGAGGGAAAAAACGTCGTTTTCACTTGGGAGTGTGTGTATGGGAGGGGTCGCGAAGGTAGAGGAAAAGCGCTTCGGTGGATAATTTCGGTGCGGCACACTGGCTCTCTCGCATATTCGTGGCATGCCGGTTGCTCTTCCATTCGCGAAGAGTTTTGCAGCACTGGCTGCTCGTAAGAAGGCACGGGGTGAACGGGGCAGGCGCACTAAAAAAAGGGCTACTCGAAGTACGAACTGAACGAGGAGAAGAGGGTAAGGAGGTGCACGCGAGGCAACCGGGCAACGAGAAAGCGGCAAAGAAATATCGTGTGAGTGAGGAAAGCATAAGGGAAGAGAGGAAGTGAAGACGAGGCAAGAGGATGAGAGAGGATACGAGAAGGAACAACACGTAAGAAGAACAAGAGGTGGAGAGCAGGATAACGATACGGAGGACAAGCGACGAAGCAGAGAGCGAAGAAGAGTTCGATGCTGTTCATGCGTGTGTGGCACGCCCGTATTTCAATTGAGAGGGCCGAAAGTCGAATGTTGGTGAAGACCAGTGAGAGGAAAGGAGCAGCGAGGAAGAAGAAGAAGAAGAAGACGAAGACGAAGAAGAAGCTGAGGACCAGGGACAAGAGATGTACGCGCGAGCCCGCGGTACACGGCAGAGAGCCAGAAACAACGAGGCGAAGACGAAGAAGAAGAAGAAGAAGAAGCAGAAAATAAGAAGGAAGACACTGGAGAAGAGAGAAGTGGAGACCGAGTGAAGAGAGTCGGATGATGTTTGTCGGTGTGTAGTATCCGGGGCCGTGTGTTGGGTGTCGGGTCGTAGACCACAGAGTCAGCTTCGAGCGCCCAACCGGTCAAGCAACTTTTTAACGAGCTGCGGTTCTGCGCGAGAGGAAAGCCGAGACCCTGAGCTCAACCGAGTTGAGCCATCTTCGCTTCGAAATGCACGCGCGCCATATGATACCGAGAGAGAGAGAGGGAGAGAGAGAGAGAGAGAGAGAGAGAGCCTTTGGCCCGCGATCCATAGGGTTAAGCGCCCTATCTTACCTACTCATGCCTCTTTCCCATATTTACCCCGATTTAAACCGCTCGGATTATCTCGGCCTCTGATCCTCCGAATTCGCGACCTCATCATTCTGCATTTTTCATTCATCCTCGGTACAAGGTTAATACCCGCGCCAGAGATCCACCACTTTTATTTACCTCATGACTAACGCAATTCAAGGACTTTTATACGCTTGTGGAAGCGAGAGAGGCGCGCGGGAACTATGTCTTGCCGACAAGATCGTTATACCGGTACGGGAAGCGAGATAAAAAATTCCAGCGCATGGAAACATTCCATTACCGTCTATAACCCCGTCCTTGAGTATCGGAAAAATTCGATCGGAATCGCTGAAGATGATGCGTTTTCTGATTATACCCATTGTGAGATGTGGCTCTTCGCCGCTCGCGACGCAGCCTCGCGTTGCCGAGGTCGGCATAAAAATACCATAGAGCTCGTGTGCCTTCGTATGCGTCTTAGGAACGTCATAAAAGTTTCCTCATATGGGCCCCAGACGTATTGGGACCATAACGTGCACGCGAACCGATTTTCTAGTTTCTCACACTAAACGACCGGTGTGGTCTCACACATCACGCATCACCTTCCATTTAACATCACAACCGACGAAGTGTCGTCTTTATATCAATATATCCTTGAGCCAAGTTCAAAGACCACTTGGATTAGACGAATCAACGAACTAAAAATAAGCATCAAAGCCGTAATAACTGAATTTTACAGCACCGCCGCGTTTTCTCGACAGACAAGTGAATTTTCGAGCGGGTACGTGAGAGTGAGGCGTGAGGTGAGAGGTAAATACTATATTCCACGATTGTACTACTTTCGGAAACACAAAGCCGCTCTCGGTGTGTTTCGTCACTCGCGTCGAGCAATCTGAATGTAGCGCTCTCTCGGATTCACGCAACAGCTGTTACGATGTTATACTTGAACGCGCGCGCTGAGTCGTGCGGTCACATATTTTTATCTTTATCTCCGGAAGGGCTCTATACTAAATTACCTTCACGAATGCGAGGCCAGCAGGTGCGAACGAGCCGCCATATCATTTATGGTCACACATTTCAGGTTTCCCGAGCGTATAATATCCTATCGCGGCAATATTATACACGCGTGCAAATAACAATTTGCAATCATCCGGGGCAGACATTATACGTTACGCAAGCCACTGCACCGGTCTAATCATAGTAAGAATTCAATTGGTATCACAGACACACCGCAAGTGTGGCCCTTCGTTCGCTGTGCAACGCTTTTTATCTCTGACTTTACCGGCTCTGACAAATGCCCATTTAACACGCTCGGCGTTTCACCCGCTGGAATATCTCTTACGCGAGCAAATATAACACCTCTTCAAGTGGAACAAATGTCCTTGGGTTCTTTCGATAGTGGCTGCATTTTTGAATGAAACGTCCGGATAGCAAGGGTGTTGTCATGTTAGGTTGCTGGTAGCTGAAGACGAAGACAGATGAAAGTGGACGTGCGAGCATTAAGAGTCCATTCCACAATTTTATCTCGAGCGGTGTCACGCCCGAGTCCACTCAGAGTAGCTGAAGAGACGGGCAACGCTGCGCGCTTGTTTCTACCGCTGTTGACGGGAAGCTAGTAGCACGTAGCCACCACCAACCGTATGCTAGCTACTCTATACCACCGGCGCAACATCTACCAAGCATCAGCCCCAGGAGATCCGATCTCTTTGCGTTCTACTACCTGCTCAACCACTCGACACTTCAACGTACTCTACCACTTCACTCTCTGGCTCCGGCTCACAAGACTGGCGCTCCTATCAACCGGTGGAAATAGGCTAACTAACGCGGCACGTCCCACTCGACACCGCAGGCAATTGGAATATCATCCGGAGTGAAGACTCCATAGATCTTCATGGACGTGAATGAAAAATAAGGTGGAAACTAATAAGCTAGATGTCCCAGTCATTGACTTATCGAGCAATCCCGCTCGGCGAAATTCTGTATCTCCGAATTAAATTAATTAATTCGATTTTCTTCGAGTTGCAGTGCTTCTGCAGGATACGGAATATTATCCAATTACATCTCAAGTGTATCACTGCCTCGTCGATAATAAGAGGAACTGGAAAGTTCGGAAAGTATTTATATCGATAATTCGTAGGGAGCTTCGAGATCCGCTTATTCCACTCGAGTCTGTTTGATTACAGTGCTTGAAAATATTCGAGTTAAGTATTAGGAAGGCAAACCGTTTTCTCGTGAAGCTCGCTTGCTTTTACAGCCTCACTTTCCCTCCTAAGGACAAAAAAGATAAACACACCGAAGAACATTTCCAGGAGTATAAAGATCGTTATCGCTTGGGTATTGTTTGTTTGTACAGGTAATCTCACCGGGGCCCATAAGAGGAGAATGGAAGAAAGAACAACGGCTTCAAGTTTTTTCGACGAACTCGTAATAGGCAAACAAAAGATTCACGACGCTAGTTTATTTTTTTTTATTTTCTTAATCTATTAAAGTGCACTCAACGAGTAGTATAATACAAATTGATTTTCCTAGAATACTGGCTCCGTTCGGAGAGACTGCTCGCGCAGTCTGCACGAGCCAAGTGCCCGTAGCGACTTCTACTCTTTTCTCACATTTTCAATCAAGTAGTTCACTCTCGATTATTATCATGATCGGACCGTGACGGGGCAGTGGAGGGGGGAGGGGGGTGACCGACTCGCCAGGCGCAACGTCTACGATGGGCCAAGCCACGGCGGTCCAAGGGTTGGAAATGTAAGCAGCGAGTGAGCGCACCAAGGAGAGCAGAGTCGATGAAGAGCAGAGAAAGAGAGCGAACGCGTACGCGAACGGAGAGAGGCGAGAGGGGTTTTGTAATGAAAGGGTAACGGAGTGCCGATAAATTCAGCGAGCCGCGGGATTTGTAAATTATACCCTTTCAATACTGATCCCCGTAAATAAATGAGCTCGCCCCCACGCATGGCATAACACAACAGACGTGTACGCCACTATACCAGCCAGAAAATTGTAGGCATCTCCGCGCAAGATTAGACCGGGGTTCGTTGCTACGATCGAGCGTTCGTCCGGACGGACGGACCGACGGTCCGACGGACCAACCGCACTCGCTCCTCTCGCCCTCTCATTCCGCTCCTCTCGACCTTTATTCACTACCGAATTGCAAATATTAATTATCGCTCGCTGACGATGATTGGTAAGCAATGTTTGCGAGCCAGACGGTAAACGGCCGAAAAAAATTTGGTGGCTGACACTTGAGATATGAAAATAAAAAGTGGGCTCGAATATATGAATAAAAAATCACTGATAAAATCCGATTAATGAAGTACCTACATAACAGCGCATTGTAATCACAATTTGCCTCGGGGAAATTTCTCTCGTCATTGGAAAATGAGGTGAAACATTAAGTGAATGAAACGTCGAATGAGAAGACTCTCGTACGGCCTTTCGAGGAGAGAAGAACCCACCGGGTAACCACTTCACCGTTTCCTCGACTCAAGTACTTCGTGAAACCTCTAAATTTACAATATTTGCCGAAGTAAATTCCCGAACGACTGACGTACTCTCGTAAAAGAGTGAGCCTCGCCGCTGTGAAATAAGAAAGGATGGTGCGCGGCGTCGCGAGAGCACCTTTGGACTTTGCCAACAAGGTGTAGTGCCACGGCTGCTGTTTGCTCGGTTGCGTCCGACTAGTGCTTCTGTAAGCACACAAAACGAGAGCCACGTGACGAGCGAACGTTAAAGAACTTCTACATTACGTGGAAAGTACGGCAATTAGAATTCCAGTCTGGTTTATATTCGCGTAATACTCGAAAGGGAGAAAAAAAAAAAAAAAGGAGCCAACAACGAAACACAACGGTTCGCGAGGATTCCGCAGTTCATGGAACATAACGTTAGGCGAGAGAGGCGAAAGCTCGTGAGAAAGAACGGAAAAGAAAGAGGCCAGCGAAGCGGGGCGATGAATTGTGTGTTTCCAAGAGCCTAGAACTCACCGCGATACGACCAACATTTCTGTCGTCTCTGAAACAATGTGATACACCGAATGTTTCAAAAGAACATCGACAAAAAAAAATGAAAAATCGGATAAGAGTCAGCCGAGGCTTAACCTCCGACGGTGTGAATCATTGCGACAATCAAAAAGTCATTCAATCAAGACAAACGTTCGCTGTCAGGTGGCGCATAATTTTCGAAACCTTTGCCGTCCCGTTTATTATCCCCTTATTGTGGATATTTTTCATTCCCCGTAGCCGCGCGTCGCCATAAATAATTAGCCCCGCGGAGACGCACGAATCGTTGCATAAGACGACGAGAAACACGGCGCGATTGTCATGACTAATTTAGCCGAGGCGCGACGAGTTTGACAAATAAACTGGGAATTCGGTTGAAGAAATCGGAGAAGCGATCTCGTTCCTTGTAAAACGCACAAACTCGCACGCAAAAGCGATACATATCTACCGCTGTTGTATACTACGCATAATAAATGGCATAGAGCTTGCGCTGTTGCGTATAGAGGAGAAGGAAGCAGCGCTCGTAACGCGGAGAGATGTTACGCGGACACGATCCATGAGTTAAAGTCCGAGTTGAGAGAAAAAATTGGCCAGTTGGCGTTTACCGAGTCATAGTGGGTCCGCAAGGTCGTTAATTTTCGGATGCTCGCTGCTGTTGCACTCACTGCGGTGGCTGTTATAACTCGATGGTGCTTTCGGTTAGGAAGTGGAGTTGCTTGTGCACGCAAGAGATGCGTATATAGAGGTACTCGCGGTATGGAGTGGCCCCTCTCTCTCTCTCTCTCTCTCTCGGCTCATCGTCGTTGAGGAGCGCTCGCGCAACCGGTGAGTGCCACCGGCGGGCTAGCTCTGAGCCGGAGTTATCGTAATCGTTAACGAGACTGCTGTCAGCGTCGTAAGATAGCCGGGGGTCTCTCGCCATTAACCTTCCGCTAACAAAGGTATTGCCACCTCCGCGCGCGGCGAGCTGACTCGCTCGCTCCCGGTTTGCCCGGAGCCACCTCTCCTTCCTTATTTATATGCATAACTCAGTAGAGGTGTAACGAAACTTTCACGGTCAACTTGATTATAATCGTGTAGCCGGGCGAATGGCTGCTACCTCCGATCCTCCGTCTTCTTCCTGCAACTCGTCGCATTCTCCAAAGCCTTTACAGGCAACGTTCTCCTCTCCTTCCCGATTGCCTTGCCGGCTGGCATATCGCTATGGGAACACTTTGCGTTTCCTGACATCGTTACTTTTATCGGTTGAGAAAACCCACCGGGACTTGAGTAACCGAGGGACGTTAAATCACGGGGTATTGTCCATATAGATCCAGTCGCGGAAAAGATCCAGATCATGTCATTCCCAGACTCCACGAAGATGCAACGCTCCACAAACGACATCTCGCGAAAATTCATTGGCTCAACTTATTTCTTCATCCCTATCGACCGAACGGAGGACTCACTTTTTATTGCCGAGTTTCAACGTCTTCGGCGAGGTTACTACTCTGAATATACTCCTCCCGGGCATAGTTACGAGTAAGCAGCGCTGCATCGTTCTCCGACTCGGGGATAACTAGCGTCCTTGAAATACGATAAGGTAATAAACCCTCTGTGTACCGAGATATAATTGAGTTAAGCAATGTTATAATAGGAGATTTATGGTGTTCGATGTTTTCTCGTGGAGATATCCACCGCTTACCTTTGCCGGAGGCTCATCCGCTCCGCGAACACCAAACGCCCAGGGCCGCTTGTGATATCGGGTTTTTAACGGTACAGTAAATATGGTTTGGTATTCGGTACCATCGTTGAATACTTTTTTGCAAAGTCTTCATCAACCGTATACCTCAAACTTTACACGTTAACTTTACAAAACGCGAAAGAAAATTACAACTCGTCAACAAAATTAAGAGGATTTCTGTCACAAAAACAGATATTAAACCATTGGTGCTTTTTGGAGCCTAGATCTTCAGTTAAATTTTCGCTTTTTTTACTTCTCAAGTTAAACTCAATTGTTAGTGTAAAAGAATATTTTCGATAAATGAAATTGTATCTTATGCGGGAACCACGGAGAAAAAACTAACACTTTGACTTACGGTAAATTGATTTTTTTTTTGTTATCTAGTTATTCCAGCGCGTCAAGAGTTAGCACAGTGTAATACGACTTTGCAACAGGATAACTCAGAGGATGAGTACGTTTCTCATCGCTCCAATCGCTCCGGTTCTTTGATAAATTCAAAACGGTTATTCGGGTCGGCGTCGAAAGTGAGGGTTGTAAGTGTGTCGTGAGAAGAGTTGTCGAGGAGTTTGTAAGAATTAGGGTAGAGAATAAGTTCGTGGCTAAGGATCCTGACTTCTCGAGTCGTCGTGAAGAGATTCCGCAGCAGCCTCTGGAGCAGTTCGCGCTGAGCTCGCCAACTTCTTCTGCAACAGGTGAGCGTGAGGCTGAGAGCGCGGCGAGCATGCAACCGAGAGCGAAGATGAGGACGGTGATTTGGCGGTGGAGAGTGGTGCGGAGAGGTGAAGCGGACCACGAGAGTTCCGAGGGGCAAAGAGCGGAGAGCGACTCGGAGCAAAACTGCGGCTGCAGAGCAGAGGCTCGAAGGATGCCGTGCGGATCCCTGCGCTCGGTCTGCGAGGGCCCCACGAGGTCCGTTTATAAAAGGTAACCGCGAGAGAGAAGCCCAAGAGCCCGCGAGGTTCACTCAACGGACCACTAAGCAAGACAAAGAATGAAATACAAGAGAGAACACTCGGTCACGAAACGAGAAGAAGCGAGCGAGGCTCAATCGTGACCGTACCACCACGGACTCGTGATTCCTTCTAAAACAATAAGCAATACCAGGAGAAGGCGCGCGCTCTCTTCTACGTTCACAGGAAAAGTTAGTGGAGAAAGGAAGGACGACGAAAACACATTCTTTCCGTGCTATTCGCTCGTTATTTACATAGCAAAAGTCATAACGATTCAAAAACTATCCAACCAACACGTGAAAAACCAATTTCATTGGTCTTTCACTCTCTATTATATATTTGTATGAAGGACGATACGATATTTGTATCATACGAAATTAAACGTTAGATCATTTTCAACGGAACGAATTTCGACTAAAAGAAGATCATCGATAACGTTGATAACAATTTTTATACTGAAATGATAAACAATTGTGGTACCGAGAGAACATTTGAATCTACAATAAAAGAATGTTCGTTCCATGAACATTTCACGAAATCATTCTTAATTGCTTATCCGTTACTGTTTCATGAATTATAATGACTCCATGTTCAATTATCATTGCGAATCTGCGATGTTTATCTACCGATAAGTCGACATTGATAAAGCCTCCATCTACGGGGAAGCCATTTATTTGTCTAGAACGAGACGCTGTGAGAAATGATTATATTTATTGCAGCTATTTGTTACGATACGAAAATTCGAGATCTGCGGGCGATTTCAACTATCCACTATATTCACAGCTCCGAAACATCCAAGTTCATAAATCTGACTGTTTTGAAATTGAGGAAGGCGCCTGCGGTTGGAAACTTGAACTTTACGAAACCGCCGAGCAGAGTAATCGAAACGTTATTCAAATGTTACGAACGCAACGCGATGCGGCAAATCCACCGATCAATTTGACACGGAACCCGCGAACGCGTTGCATCATCGTGCCTAGAACCGCCACGCATACATTTTCCAGTGGCTATCGCGCAGCAGAAGAAGCTGCTATCCTTGTAGTGCAGCACAAACGATCCCGTGCTCGGGATGCTCTATGACTGCGTGTTTTCAAATAACACGGGAGAAAGTTATCAATAGGATGCCGGGCAGTCGATTCACCGGTGCTCCTCGGAGATCCAGTCAATCGAGAGGAGAGAGTGCAACGTCATTGTGCATCATTGAGAGCGACGACGAGGGGAAATTACGTAACCACAGGGTTCGGTTGATATCGTGTAATACTCATGACCAGCCGACGAGCCGGAAAGAAAACTGGCGATGTAACGTCTAATCGTAGCAATAAGTATATTTTTTGAGGGATGCTGTACAGGGTGATTACGGAAGAGGAACTTATCAGGGGGAGAGGGCAAGGAAGGAACGTGACAATGCGAGGGCATGGCTCGTCACCTGCACGAGACCGAGATGGAAGAACTCCTTGCGAGAGAGGAGCAAAGTGACGGTAGAGAGAGAGGAGGTCCGGGGAGTCGAGTAGCAGCAGCAGTTAGGAGCCACGGGGGCCTCGGCGATCACTGACCGACGTTGCCGCCGCCCGAAAGCCTCTCGCGGGCGCACGCGTGGTCTCTGCTTTCTTGGTCTCGTCGAGACTTTCGGCGCCGCACCGTGAACGCTCCCGCTCTTGCTTCAGCTTCTCCTTCTCGTACCGAGCGACCATTCGTCCGTCCTTTTTGGACCTATCGAATCTCGCTCGCCGCCCGATCCTCGGTTACCTACCAGCAGCAACATCAGCGATGTTGGAGGAATACTAAGAAGCTTGATTGCTCCATTTACGTGCAATGACGTAAGAGAATCAATCAGGGGCCCTCGTTCGGCTCGCGACTTGATTTATTCATCACTTATTTGTACAGTTTATGCAACGATCGTACTACACACCGAGTTATTGTGGGTTTGCAAGGTAATTGAGAGAACCTAATTGGTCCTCGCTATCGCTAATTGACCAGTCTGTCAGTCGATTGTCATTACTATTGGCGTATCCTTTTCCTTCTCGATCGCTGAAAATCCGAGCGATCTTTCAACGAGGATATAAACACTCCATTTATTTTTGGCCTTGGATTTATATACACTATCTCACGTGGTCTCTCGTAAAGAAAAATTGTATCGTGAAAAAAGAAGAAGGAAAAAAAAACAGCGAGGACCGCGGGAGAAAAAAAAACAAGGTTTCGATTGGAAACGGTAAAGCAGTTTGATTTATCATCGCATTAGGAGGAAGGGGTCCGCGCGTACGAGGCATGGGCGGCGAGCGCCGACCTCTCCACCACGTCGGCCCCCGGGCACTCGGACCATCCATTTTAGACCCATCAAGTCCCGGGCACTGTCAGCAGTTATCACCGCTGATGTAACACGAATACTAAGGAACTTGATTGCCCGGAGGTAGTTACGGTTAGAACGTTTTAAAAGCGTCATTTCGTCGAAACCCGCGGAGTCACCAGGAGTGCATGTGTGTAACCACTCCATTAATGCTCCGAGTGAAAAATAAAATTATGAATTACAACCAAAAAAACAACCCTGATAATATAATCGGAGGAGGAAGACATCCGAAAAAAAAAAAAAAAAAAAAAAAATGTATTCTCGCATGTTTTAACGAGTAAAAATTAATACGGCGAACAAGAAGCGAATACGATTCAATATGGGACTAGACTGGTACTAACGACAAAGTTAACCTTCGAATTTATCCCTCATCTGTCCATCAACGTAGGAAAATAAGACATGCCTCAGAAATGTATCGTCAGATCATTACTTTTATCTGTGGTTAGAACATCAGAAATTTATGACTTTTTGCATGCAGCTTTCGTATTAATTACAAGTTTACGTGTCTCATATAACTGTTAAATAATAGAGGCATGAAAAAATGTTATTAATTCTGTTTAAAAAAAAAATGGTATTTTTACAAAATTACAGTACTGCTGAATATTTGATTAGATTGGCACGCGAGTAAGACGACTGTATATTCACACCGATGTGTTATTACGTCGAATTATCCCCTTAGTCATTATCTATGCAAGCGTCGACTAAAGTGAGAGTATATAAACTAGGCTTAATGATGCAACAGCGTAGTTAATCGGTGAGTGTTGATACGATTTATAAAGTGAGTTGGAGTAGAACTGTTACCGCCTGAGATTATAAACCACCCAGTCTCGATTCGAGAGACAAGAGCGTTTCAAAGGCGCAGTTACGTGAAAATTCGCGCGGCGAGTAAGGTGAGAGCGCGTGGAGGCATCGGCGCGTGACCCGCTTCGCGTCACGTTCAAATACCACGAGCGCGGCAATAACGTGCGAGAGCTCCGGTGAATTCTAGCAGACGGTGGAATGCGTCGGCACGCGGTGGATCCGACGTTGAACGCGACTATATACGACTACGTACCGGCAGCGACACTGCCAGTAGAAACTGCCAATTCCCAGCCAAGAATTGTCTCCATCAGGATTTTACAAGAAGATGACTGCGCTCGGGTTTTCCTACTTGCTTCGTGCTACGTTGTAGGCATGTGTAGGATGTAATATATGGTGCGTGCTATGAATCTAGTCGTTGTTGCCTTCTTGCCGCAAAGTTGGAATTAGTACTGGCCAACTTAGCGTGTATACTGTTGCTGATACGGTATACTTAGGATAGGGGAATGGTGTTGGTGAGGAGAACGCGGCCTCTCCCCACAGCAGCACGGCAGCAGTGCGTGTATGTACCCACGACTGTATGTAATTATGAGTTCCTATGGTATAATCAACGGTTCATATACCCAAGGGACAGCCCTTATCCCGAGAAACGTGTGCACCGCAGATATGGGTGCCGGTGGTGAAAACCAGCCTCGGTCTGACATGCTACGCTTTTTATCCGCAGTCCTTCATTATTTTCCTAAGAAGAGTTGCTGCCGCTGTTGGTGGGGTTGTGGTGCACTGCTGTCCAGCTACTCACGGCTACCAACCCGATGATTAAACGTTAAATGATTAGTCGTGATCCGGGCTCGCTCGGCTGTTTGCTCATTAAGAAGACACCGTATGCTCCACGGTTTGTAAAATTCACTGAATAAATCCGACAATGTATTTATTTATTTCTCGTGGCGATAAAACTCAATGCCAACATTGACTATCATTCAGGAAACATAGATTCGCCGTGCACACGCCCAGCTAGCTCGACGTTTATTTCCTCAATAAAATATTGTATCTCCCTCATTGATAATTAATACGATATCACTTTAACCCGTATGGGAGATAGGAGAATGTGAGTATGTGGCAGAAGCAGCGGTGTGTGCAATCCCCGGTCGATAATTTATTCAGCAGGTAGCTCGGATACGTGAGAAAATATATTAAACTAATGTGAGTGTTGGACGTGTGCGAAGAAGTCGCGAATAAATGTCCACGCAGGTGAGAGAACGTCGACGAAAGTTAATATACCACGAAAGAGTGGCGCGATAGCCTCGTGTGCATAGAGAGAAAAGGTGAGAGAAAGAAAGAGAGAGAGAGAGGGAGGGAGGGAGAGAGCGATTGGGTCACGGGGTGGGGAAAAGGTAGAAAAAATATGGAGAGAAGAAGCGAAATAACGTAGGGAGTCGTTATAAAGCGGTGTGCTGGCAGCGTGCAGCCGTGGCAATTTTTTACACAACGTTCTCCACGCAACGTTTCTAATGGCGGCGAACCGGGATTGAGAAGGCCGAGAGAGGAGTACGCGCAAGGGGGATAGGCCGGGGTGTGCAGGAGAAGCTAAAATATTAGGTGAGTCGGGGGCCCCGTGGCCTCGTGGCAACGTTATTATAATAACAATCAATAGCGACGTGGCAACACACTTTAAAGCGCATAATTAGCCAATGGTTCTCCTTTATGTGAGAGGAGGACAGAGTCAAGTCCGAAAAGCCCCTACGGCATATTTAGGTGGATCGGTAGGTGAACTGCAGTGCAGTGTGGCCGGGATTTTGGGTTTGGTGCATATCTACCTATAGAGCTAAGCGTGTGGAGAGCACCACGGGGACGCGGGCGCTCGGGCGCACGGTGAAGAGGCCACTCTTGACAGGGGGTAGGCAACTCCATGGGGGACCACTTAACGGGGCTCCCCCTCTTTAACCGTGGAATCGGGCGCGTATATAGTACGGCTAATGCAACCCGCCTCATCGTTTCACACCCCAAGTGCGAATGCTTATTGGATTCACCCGGGGGGGAATGCTAGCTCGGGTCCGCGCGCACGTCCGACTTCACTCTCCGAACCGAACTCTCATTCCCGCTATAACCGAGAGCGCTACCACGTCTGTTACCGGAGCTCCTGCTTTATTTTCTTCGGCAACCGAGCTCGCCACTTTGCATCGTAAATAACTGGCCGATGATAAGTCATTGATAACTCTCATCGAGTGGACGCCCACTCACCGTTCTCGTCGTCCGGGCGGGTAGTGTGAAAACTCTCGACGTGGCGCATTCCCCACGGGACGCTGAGTAATGAGCCTCGTTTTGCAATGCGAACGAGTCCCCCGCACTACGTGACAGCGTCGCCTAGCACTCTTGTCCCTTTATCAATCCTTTGTTCCCCGTCAAATAGAGCACAGTCGGAGCTATTGCGGAGATTCCGTAGAGTGTATACACGAGCATACAAGTAGAAATAGATTCGAGGCGCTAGAAAGGTGATCCCGTTAATGGTCTCACTCGTCGTGAAAGAGAGCACGAGTAGAAGCATCGTCGACCACTCTCTCGAGGACCATTGTGAACTTCTTAAGCCTATTGTCGCGTGGACCGAGCTTGTTTGGAGAAATAATTCAAAGCTCTTTTTTTCCATCATGGTCAATGACGCGGAGGGCCTCTCTGCCTCGTAGCTGTTGTCGTTCACTGTCGTCGTAGCTATCATGCCTTTCGTCGGGACCTCGCGTAGATTGAAGATCCCCAACGTGAACACCGCTCTCAACCCCTCTTTGTATTGCCAGATTCACGGGATTCGCGTGACAATGGGGTAAACGTGCTCCGCTCGGGGTTACTTTGAGGCCGAGGTGTGTCCTCCCTGGCAAAACATGCCGGCGGTACGTTGGGAACCTCGCGAATGAGAGGAGAGTCTCTTTCTCAACAAGGAAAGTAAGATCCAAGCGGATGAAGCGACGGCTAGCTGTTCACGGCGGCGAAGGAGCCGCGCGGTACCACGCCATGCGATGGATGCCACGGGATATCGTGCCTGCAAAGAGCCATAGTACCGAGTGAAAGACCGAGAGCGAGAGAGCACCGAAGAAGCAGCCGAAGGAGAAGAGCCACTGTAAGGGCCCGCAGAGTGTACCTGTCTTGTTTTTATAGGCTCGCCAAGACGGCGGGCTCCAGGTAGGGGCCTCATGAACGGGTGGGGGAAGGAAAGAAGCGAGGACGTTAAGGAGAAAGAGCGAGCGCGGGAAGCTCGTTGGCGGTGAAGGGGAGACGGGATCTGCTGGTAGCGGGCCCTCCTTCGCTCCAACGACCTACCGACCACCAGTCCTCGGAGAACCGTGGCTCCTGCCGCAACGTCCGACGTTTAATTCTCTGTATTTATTGCGGCGAGTCGCGGACGCACGCGGGTTATCATATCAGTCGGTGATTGGTGACTCTTGTTTTATCGAAAGAGCTGACGCGCTTAATCAACGGCTAGCACAGTGCTTTTCGCGTTGACGCGAAAGAGAGAGAGAGAGAGAGAGGCCAAAGTTGGGCTACTGTAGGATCATGGGATTATCTTCATTGTGGATATAAGCCGAACAAGTGGCTGCCCCGGTGTGCAGTGGTTGAAGTTGAAGGCGCGCACGGACTGCCGTCGGACGGGGAGAGTGATGAGCGATGTGAGATAGCGATGATTTAGATGGGGCCCTGAGCCGGTTTCTCTTGGCAAATACGGTATCGCATAATAGCATCCAGCCCCTGCCCAGCGCATGGAATAATAAGAGAGGCGCAAAGATGCAGGGCAGCCCTGCTTTCTTCGCTATACTCCTCGGTACGATATTCGGCGTCCTCGGGGCATCGTTGAGCAAAGCACTGAGGTACAAGGCACCCGACGAGTGCAGGTGGGTCGCAACCGGCGACGCCGAGGACGACGTTTCCCTCGTTTGTCGTCTCAGGACTATCAATAGTGAATTGGAGAATACGAACTTTAGTGTTATTCAGCCTCAGCACACAGTCAGACTGAGGTTAGAATGTAGCGATTCGTTGTTCTATCAGAGCTCGTTGAGCGCGGGTAGCTTTGGGCCTCTCGTTGAACTTCGGGAACTGATTATCGAGTACTGCAAGATCGGCAATCTTTCGGACGATGCGTTCAGGGGCCTCAAGGAACTTCGCAATCTTACCGTCAGGACCCACAATACCGACTGGTCAGCCATGGCTCTGGACGTCTCCGCTCGGGCATTTACCGAGGAGCTCAGCCAACTCGAGAGGCTCGATCTCGGTGAAAACAATATGTGGAGTTTGCCAGAGGGCTCGCTCTGCTCGCTTCACAATTTGGAAGTTTTGAATCTTACGAGAAACCGATTGCGAGAGGTGGGCAGTTTCAACTTCAATTCCGAAGCGAGATGCGTGTCGAGCCTGCGCGAGTTGGATCTAAGTAATAACAGCATCGAAAATTTACCGTCCGGAGCTTTCTCGGGACTGGCGAGATTGCGGAGTCTCGATGTGCGCAGCAACGCCATTACCTTTATGGGCGATCGTGCCTTTGAGGGCCTATCCTCGTTGGGCATACTGCGTCTCAGCGACAATCGCTTGGCGAGCTTGCCACCGGAACTCTTCAACGACGCGAGGGACATTCAGGAGGTCCATTTGAGAAACAATACCCTCAACGTACTGCCGCCCGGTCTGTTCAACGAGCTGAAACAGCTGCTCGTGCTAGATCTGTCAATGAACGAACTGACGGCCGAGTGGGTGAACGCCGCAACGTTTACCGGTCTGATGCGACTAGTGGTACTGGACTTGTCGAACAATCGTATAGGACGTCTCGAGCCCGCGGTATTCCGCGATCTGTACAGCCTTCAGATTCTACGACTACAGGAGAATCTGATCGAGAGCCTACCCGAGAACACATTCTCGGCCCTATACAATTTGCACACCCTCGTACTAAGTGATAATCAGTTGAGTGTTATCGACGCGACCACTCTGAGCGGCCTCTACGTGCTCAGTCTTCTCTCCCTGGATAATAACAGGCTTAACACACTTCATCCGAGCTCGTTACGAAACGCCTCGTCTCTGCAGGACTTACATCTTAACGGTAACCGACTAGCTTCGGTGCCGGATGCACTCAAAGCCACGCCCCTACTCCGGACCCTCGATCTCGGCGAAAACCTCATCTCCGAGATACCAAGTGGCACCTTCGATCACGTATCTCAGCTTTACGGTCTCCGTCTCACCGAAAATCATATTGGTAATCTTACCAAAGGCATTTTCGAGAAGATCAAAGAGCTAAAAATACTCAACTTGTCGCGCAATAGAATACAGTACATAGAGCCCGGGGCCTTTGACGAAAATCTCAATCTCCAGGCGATTCGTCTGGACGGTAATCAACTGTCGGACATTGCCGGGCTATTCACTAATCTTCCGAATCTCGTTTGGCTCAACGTGAGTGATAACAAGCTCAAGTGGTTCGACTATGCGATGATACCTACCGGATTACAGTGGCTGGATATTCATTCGAATGAGATCAGTGAGTTGGGTAATTATTTCGAGATCGAGACGCAGCTTCAGTTGAGCTACTTCGACGCGAGTGAAAACAAATTGACGGAGATAACGGGTAACGCGATACCAATGAGTGTCGAGTTGTTGGCACTGAACGACAATCTTATTTCCAAAGTGCAGAGTTACGCTTTCTTCAAAAAGCCTAATTTGACACGGGTCGACTTGAAGGGCAATCGTATAAGGAATCTCGAGCCTTACGCGTTACGTATAAGTGCAGTGCCGGCGGATAAGCAGCTACCCGAGTTTTACATCGGTGACAACCAATACCTGTGCGATTGCACGATGGAGTGGTTGCAGCGCGTCAACAAGCAGAGCCAGTCGCGTATTCAGCCGAGAGTGATGGATCTCGAGAGCATCTATTGCCAGCTACTGTACGACAGGGAACAGATGTACGTGCCTCTCGTCGAGGCCTCACATTCCCAGTTCCTGTGCAAATACGAGGCCCACTGTTTCGCCCTCTGTCACTGCTGCGACTTTGACGCCTGCGACTGCGAGATGACCTGTCCGACCAACTGCACCTGTTACCACGACCAATCTTGGTCGGCAAACGTCGTCGATTGCTCGGCAGGCGGTCATGTCAACAAGCTACCGGAACAGATACCGATGGACGCAACGCGTCTCTACCTCGACGGTAACGATTTGCGTATAGTCGCCAGCCACGCGTTCATCGGCCGTAAGAAGCTCAAAATTCTCTTTCTCAACGCCTCCAACATTGAGATTGTCCAGAATCGTTCGTTCAACGGTCTCCGTGATCTCGAGGATCTTCATCTACAGGACAACAGAATACGGGAATTACGGGGTCACGAGTTCGAGGGCCTCGACAATCTCAAGACTCTGTATCTTCATAACAACGAGATAGCGAGCGTAGCGAATAACACGTTTGGACCGTTGCGCTCCCTCAGAATTCTCCGACTCCAGGGCAATCACCTGACGACCTTAGCAGTGTGGTCACTGCCCACCTCGATCGAAGTCAGTCTCGCGCGTAATCCCTGGTCGTGCGAGTGCGATTATCTGCAAATTTATCGCGAGTGGATTCGTGCTTCCGTGAATCGAGTCAGTGATCTCGCCCAAGTACGTTGTGTTCTCAATATAACTGAATTGGAAGCTTTTGGCGACGAAGTGTACAGAGACGATGAATTTGGTTTCGCGTTAGCGGCCGTCAACTCCCCGGATAACAACTATTCCAACGGCAGTGCCACTGTCCTCGACACAAGTTGCACCGGATTAGCGAGCATCGACAACGGTATTCAGGGAAATCTCACAAAAACGATAATCGAGCGACAGGCACTTCAGGACTATCTGCCGTTGCTCGTTGCGACACTCGCCGCTTTTCTCGTTGTTGTGCTGCTGTGTATGCTCGCATTTATATTCCGACAAGAATTTCGCGTCTGGTTTCACTCGCGTTTCGGTGTACGAATATTCTACAGGAATACAGACACGGACAGAGACGACAGGGACAAGCTCTTCGACGCGTTCGTCAGCTACAGTTCCAAGGACGAAGCCTTCGTGGCCGAAGAACTTGCCCCTGTTCTCGAGATGGGCAATCCCTCGTACAAACTGTGCCTGCACTATCGCGACTTTCCTGTTGGAAGTTTCATAGCCGACACGATAGTCCAAGCGGTTGAGTCGTCGAGGAGGACGATAATGGTACTGTCGGAGAATTTCATTAAATCGGAGTGGTGCCGATTCGACTTCAAGTCGGCACATCATCAGGTACTCCGAGATCGACGACGCCGACTGATCCTCGTGCTCGTCGGTGACGTGCCGCAGAGGGATCTCGATCCCGACATAAGACTTTACCTGAAAACTAACACGTACTTGCAGTGGGGTGACAAGTTGTTCTGGGAGAAGCTGAGATTCGCGCTACCGGACGTGCCGAATAATCAGAGAACGAGCCAACAGAGAAGGCAACCTCCTCCGGTCCGACGGCAACACAACAACCAAACGACAACTGGATCGCGAACCGCCGCGGTACATATATAAATTAACGGTGAAATATGCGATCCGGTTAAGTGCGTTTGGGACTCAAAGCGATATTTACTCAGTGTGCGACACCCTCAAGGAACCATGTACTCGTACCTTCGCCAGTTTGTGTGGGCTTTGTGTGTGTGTGTGTGTGTATGTAAGTGCGCGCACCGATCACCGGTATATTCGCAGAGTCTTCGCAAGGTGCAATACGTATATGTCGAGTGTAAATAGTCGGAGGGAACGTGTATTACTCGAGAAACACGGTGGGGTGAAGTACACACGTACTTTCAAGACGTTAAACGAAATGTGCACGCGCAGCACTCTAAAGTCTGTAAATACGAGGATGTCGAGGAAGTAAGAGCGTTCATCTTGAGGTGCATTTTAATTCAAGTGTCGAACGAAGAAATGTGCCAATAAGTGAAAACTATATATATATATATTTTTAATTCATTGTAAATTCGAGTGGATAGTATGAATAGATAGACTAAATGAATGTAAATATTCGTGAAAATGAAAAAAACAACAAAAATATAAAATTATTAAACTTTTATTTTTTATTTTTTGCACCATTGTAGTGGCACGCGTCTGAGGGAGCCTTGTTTACTCGATCAACTTGCTCGTTTTATCTATACGTACTGCGAAATGTTCGCGCATTGTGTGCGACTGGAAGCGAAAAATTGAGGGGAGAAAGAGCGATGTACAATAATGCGCGCGTGATTACTATTCATGGTACAATATATACCGCAAACGTCATTCAACCATCACATATAATATGGTATAGATTGCGATAGATATCAAGACTCTGTGTGTCATTCACTGAATCTCAAAAGTGGCATCTCAGTCTCGTGCTCCGCAACGAGGGTCGAAAAAGAAATCAATCACAGTATGATTATAGGCGCATCGAAGACGTACTTAAAAAAAAAAAAAAAAAAGAATTAAAAAAGCGCCTATGACATTTGCGTGTATGTAGCTTCAAACGAGCATACCCGCTCGTAGTGATATCACTTCCTAATATTTTTATGTAATCGTACTCGAATTTTAATCGAAAGCGAATGAAAAAAATAAATAAATAACAAACAAACAAAAAGCGTTATAAAATTTTGTGCCCGATGTCGTTGAGAGCGTAGACGCTGCAACTGACGGGTCGAGCCGTGAGGACATAATGAAATGAACTTTGTAAAATAGCGTATATATTTCTTATTTATTTCGCTATCGATAATTGGAGAATTCGAACGAGTGACATCAGGGAGGCTCAATATTCGTAACCGTTTGTTGTTTCCTCTTTCCAACGATGCGGTCGCTGAATACTGTTGAACTTAGCTTCTCGCTCAATTAAAATATACACACTATCTTGTATTTTCCATCGACTGCATTGTTACGCGGATTAGCCTGTGTCCCGAATGATTATTAAAATATAAATTATGACTGACGAATAAAATTCTCTGTTTCTATGTTTTTAAATGATGGCTCCTTCATTTCTGACACCACCCTCTGTCCCATTGCCAACCGTGTATCCGACTTTTGTCTCGAAAAACTCTTGCCTCATCGCCGTTGCACGTAGGCGCGCGCACAAATGAGAGGTACCTGCGCCTCTAGACTCCCCGCGGTCATCGAACAATGGATCGATTATTTCTCTGTGTATTCTAGAAGTGTTTTGTACAATAGACCTGTGAAGGAGCAGCCTCTTAATGAAGTGATGCATTACGTGTGCATGATCGGCCTTGGTCCGACACACCGATTAAGTCCATTCAATTTTCAGACATTACCTTCGACATTCAAATCGCATTACGACACATGGCAAAATATTTTTCAAGGCTACGTGAAAATGTCATATGTAGTGCAAAATAAGCATTTTGTAATTACACGTGCTTGCCGCTGTTGTTGTATTTCATGCTAAAGGGTCCCATGCCCATAAATGCTTCCATTATACAAGTAGTTAATAAACGTTCTCGTCAATTCATTTTTAATTAAAGATAAAAGCTATAAAACGATAATAATAAAAATTGGATACCCAAAAAAAAAACCAGAGTCTGCCTACAAAGGGCCTGGGATATTGCGAAACCTGAACTCGGCGATAAACGCAGGATAGAAAAATGATTTCCACTAACGAACTCGAGTGCATACAAGATATACCATGTATCAAAGTTATCCGTGTTTTTGCTGGGTCATTGGCGCGTTTTCCCATCAGTTCAATTGCAGCGTCATTTAATTTTTACGACCTTCAGGTAGCACAGTCCACTTGAGTGGTAAACGAAATCCCTGTCGTTTTATGAGAAATAAGAATCTTACAAATGGCAACTGTTGGACACTTGGAAAAGTAATCACAGAATAATTGGCCTGCGTCTTATTTATTCCATCTCTTTTTGACTGAAATTATCCTTTTAAACGTTAGCGTTCATGGGTGAACTTAATATAAATAGCCAGAGCTATGAACTGTTGATTCCAACAATTATGGAATCATAAAACCCAGCGTTAAAAAAAGTAACAAAGTGGAAAAAAATTGAAGATTATAGATTCGCCAATTAATTCACGCTCGGCGATCTTGGCTTCGGTAAGAATCCTCTTTAATGATAAGGAAAAAAAAGAAGGATAAGGGACGGTACGCGCTAACTCGAGGACAGATTATGAAATATCTCGGTTTAATTTTACTGGCTCGTTGCCTGCTACTCCGGGACTGCTCTCCGTGCGCCATTATAAGTCCGTCGGTGTTGGTCGGTTGTACGTTCGGCAGTGAGCCGGCAAGTCGTTGGCACGCGGTGGCTAAGCGACTGGAAGAATGCCGTCTGCGTCCGTTGCATGCCATAGCCTCCTTGCTGAGCTCCGCGGCCTGTCCTCCCGTGCAGCGACCACGATTTCTGATTGCTTATGTTCTGTAACGGATTTCTATTTGCACTATTTACGATCCCAAGAGCCATTCCACAGCTATTATTGAGTCGCCCTGGCGTATGAAAGTATACATTGTCGTTACATCTCGCGATCCCCGAGCGTTTACAACGACACTCTCGACAGGCCAACATTAACGTACTCGACGCGGGCGATAGATTCGCACGACAGAACTTTATTACATGTCACCTGAGAAACAATTGATTTCCCAGTTGTTCTGCATAGCTCGAGTACCGCACTACTGTTTATATTTAAGCATCGATTTATCTAACAACCGAACTAAACAGCGTTACTACATAACGAGTCTACGGAACATAATCTATCACGGCAAACGAGTTTCCAGTGGATCGTAAATACGACGAAAATTGATTTCAACGTAAAGCAATCGCGAGGCATGTTATGTGGAAGGATTATGAGGTAAAACTTGTGCAAATAGTGGACTCGGTAATAACAACGGTTACGAGATTTTTTTGTCTAACGAGGAGTCCGAGGTTCTGTTGGTTGTGAGTATGGATATGAGTTAAGGTACCAAAGATACTGCATCTACTTACACAGTGTCTGTGGCAAAGGAGGTTTAACTATATTCCAGTTTGCGAACGGTGTAAACCGTACTTAACGGAGCGTGTAGCGGAGCTATTGTAATAGTCTGACATAAGGAATGACCTCCACTCTAAATATCACTCTCATTCAACTACCGGTTAGGTAGTAGAGTACGTAGCAAGTAGTAGGTATGCTCACTAGACCAGACCCGTCAACGTCTGATTTAACGTCTCCTTGTACGGGGCATTAATCTCGAGACTGCTCTCGGACCCCAAGAACTTTAACGAAGTCGCACCAGCGCGGCTTGGCGACCTACAACCGAGCGTAAAGATCACGAGCGCGAGATATACGCCTGTATCTCGAGAGAGAGAGACGAGTGTCAAAATCTAGATATCCTTGTTCCTCGCCGAGGGAGGCAATTATTTTTATTTATTATCTCGATTCTTTATATGTATACTTTTGTCGTGTGATTCGTTATGTTTTTATGATACCCGAGAGGGAGTGTCTCTCGGTTGATAAAAGATTTTGGTAATCCTTTGTACATTCTTCGTACATGTCGAGTCGGATGGCTCGCGGCCGAGGAACGACCGAGAGAAGAGAGCTCGAAGAAAAAACGGGGGAGAAGAGTCTTCCGGGTGCGTACCGTTACGGCAGCACTGCGCGAGCTTGGCACTGCACGCTGAGATACAGTGACCATGTTTCTTAAAGCACCTAGTTCGTTTTTTTCCTCTCGCCTCATCCTCATCCTCCTCCTCCTCCTCCTCCTCCTCCTCCAGCTCTTCATCCTCGTTCACGAGACACGACAACGACGAACTCTCCGACGATCCAAGCAGACGCCAACCTTTGCAATCAACCAAGAGGATGGAGCGGACATTCGGGTATACCGCGCGCGCGAAAGACCGAACGACCTTTGAGATGTCATCCGTGACGTACAAGTGGAGTGAAGTCGCGCCATGTAGGGACGGTGGGCGTTGAGCGTGTGGGTTGTGCGCTGGCTCTCGCACTCCACGCGAACAATAGCGAGATTTGTAGCAGCGCTGCGTTTGCTCGTCCACGTCAGAGAGAGAGAGAGGGATGCTCGACGCGAGATGCGAATACCCACACCTATATGTGCCCATACTTCACCTTATATTTCTTCAGCTCGTACGCGAAAAGAGAGTTCACACGAGCTTCGCGTGGCTTTTCTTTCAACCACAATCGACGATCGCGTTTCTACTATTTCCTCGTCGCTCTATCGAGGATTATCTGCGGTACGTGCAGACCGAACACGAGACAACCTCTTACGTAACTTTCACACGAATTCGCGGGGATAATCGTTATTGGAATATATCATAATTTCCCATCCTCGGGATAAAAAGTAATCACGCGAGGCTAGGAGCTGGGTGCGTGCGAATTGCGATGGGCAGTGTGGTTGAGTCATCGCGGCGGATCGCTGACGAATGCAGAAATACCGAGCGACTGATAGGTAATTTGACCGATCACGTATATCAAGCAATCCGCAACCGGACTCGCCAAAGCAAACTCGATTATCGAAGTAAGGAAAGACAGAGGAGAAAAGACAGAGACGTCCGAGTGGACGGCGGGTAATATCCACGTTGAGGAATGACATGGTCACAGGGAATAATCGAGAGAGTGCGTCGATAGATCAATCGAAGATCGCGAACCTTTCAAATCGCAGCCTTGCGCGGAGTATCTATCTCTCATTATTGTTTGTTGGCTTTCATTACATCCAATATGACATCCCATTGCTGTTATCGATTAAAGAGAATCGAATACCCTCCAATGTACGAGCATTCTACTCTATCGTCTACTCTCTATTCTTCTTTAATGCATGCTTCACTCACATTATAGTTTGCATAATTCATCATACAGGGAGTTGTCAACTGATGGTCAAGCGAAAGACACAAGGACGCAGTGTACTTTGGAGGTACCCGATGCGTGTCGACGTTGCCGATGCTGCAGCTATAATCTCCCTCGTATTTGGACTGCCGGTCACTCGGGTTTATCTCGTTAAATCATACGAAAGGGTATGATTTAACGAGGGGGGGGTGCAGCAGGTAGAAAGGATGAAGATTTGTACCGAGGGGATTCCACGGGAGCATAGAAGCGTGTACTCTCCTCGAGGAGCAAGAGAGACAGCAGGGTTAGGCGGTGACGTACGGGAGGTGGGGAGGAAAGGGGTGGCGGAGATGGTTGAGCTGTGGTGGCCAACGGCCTAAGTATTGAGATGTTGACCTGATAGCGAGGCGCACTCACGGAATTTACGATATCACGACTTGAAAACGCTATCCGCCAATTTGTGATAATAGCCCTGGCCGGGGAGGCACAGACCGGTCGAGGAGGATGAGGAGGCGACGGAGCAACGAGAGGAGGCCCGGAGAAAAGCAAGGGAGAACCGAAGAGTGGTCAGTACCTACTATACCGAGAGTCAGGTTAGCTTGGTGCACATCGAGCTCGCGGTGAGCATCGAGAATCGAGCAACGAGCGAGCTATACATCGGCCATCGGAAGAGTCGAACAAGCTGAAACGAGGGCCCCGCGTGAGTATCGTCGAGGGCTCGACGATCCACGGTAAACACAGATATTGGACCTCGCTGGCAACCCCCTCGCACAATTCCATTCCCATTCCCACAGCGAACCGGCGAACCGAGGAACGAGCCAACTCTCTTCATGGTGCATTACCTCAACCGTCTCAATTCATTTCTTTGGCGACGCGAGAGATGCAAAATTCAAGTATCGCCACACGGCTTACACGCAAACACACCCGCCAAGTATCTCCCAACCGCATCCAGGTGATATGTCTTCTGGGTTCAAAGGTAAACTCTCGGGGTGTTGCGTGGGACGGAACTGCACCGAGTATTCAGCGGTAGAACGAAATTTAAGGTGTGGACCTCTGCTCGTTTTTTCAACCGCGCGTATTACCGCTGTGTACCCTCCGACTATAAGCAGCTTCGATGGAAATCATGTGCTTGACATTCGACCCCTGAATTTAAGATCCTCGGAAATTTGATGCTTCACTTATTTCCGTTTGTTGGACGATTATGGTTTTCAGAAGTATCTGCACTTGTTAATTCGGCCCAAAACTAAACGCATTTGCGTTGAATGGCCGACGTTCATTAGCTGCCGTGTTAATTAAATATACAACTTATATGTGCATGTACAGCGTAACAAACTCTGTACTCTCATGATGCAGCGGAAAAGTTCTACGTTTCGTATACGTTTTCAGATATACTTGTGCTTTCATGTCGGTACGAACTATAGGTTGTGTTACGAAACTAAGTTTCATTCGTTACATTGCTGAATTTGAAGGAGATGTTAATGCTACTCGTTGCAAATTATGAGAAAAGTTGCGTTCTTCACTACCCGTGGATTGAGCAATTCGTTTGTTAATATCTAACATTTTTTTATGAAATTCGAGGTCATTTTCATTTTTCATTCATGTCATATATATATTCATTGATTGCTGACGATTAATTGACTTTAATTCACACATCCGGGATATAAATATGTCAAAAATTTTAAGATAGGTAGCGAATAGCTCTGATTTCGTCGCTTGTGTCAATTGCAAATTGCAAATCGTGACTATTAACGGCAAATAAATCAATGCTAGTCGAAAGTCCACGCCAATTGCCTTTAAGATAGTACAATTTTTCACGGACTCTATAATGTACGAACCACATGCAATCGGTCCAAGTAAACCGACTCAGCACTACGTGCCTTCTAGAATACTAATAAAACAATGAATGTTCCGGATACGATCGAGGAAAATCGATGGAATCCGCTCGCAGATCGTAAATACTCGGTGGGATCTCGAGGAGTGTATAATCAGTGCGTAAGCTGAGACTTCCTGAAGAGGCTTGCACTTGACCGCGCATTAATAATAATGTTTCGATGGGACGGAGAACGAAAAATAATTATCGTGGAAAATGAACACTTTGCAAACAACAGTGAAGTGAAATCGATTGGCTGAGGAAATGTAGAGGGAAAAAAAAAAAAACGTTGAAGCAATTGGGTTGGGCAGTTGGTACTTGACAAAAGAGGATGCGGATATCGCGATACGGACGGTGAATATCGACCACGGATTGAGCCGGTGCATCGTAAATACCAATAGGCATGCACGAGAGTCTCTGTAATCGTGCGGTAGGTAAACTGAGATTTCCTGGGGGCACTAGGAGAGGCTCTAGTCAGACTAATGATAGCCCGAAGTCTCGAAACCGTTGTCCATGGACTCTGAAGGCCCGTATTGCAAATAAGCCAGTGAACATTTCAGATGCAACTTGCGACTCTTGGCCCATACTTAAATATGGCCGATTCCACGTGAAATACTTTATCGCAAGCCCGTGAAAAGGCGGTCAGTCAGAGGCACATAGACAGAGACTCGGTAGAAAAAAAAACTAGCATGATCGGACGTCATAAATCCTACCAGCGCATACTACTATCTGAAATCATTATGTGTTCCGCTCGAAATCGGTCAATTCCGTTCGTTCAACGTAACGAAAGAAAAAAAAAAAAGAAATGAAAAAAAAAAGAATCGATAGCTCTATGATCAGAAGCTAATCCGAGATTTCCTGAGGGGGACGACACGTGCGGTGTCATAATCCGTCACGAACACGAGAAACCCTTCGACGTTTGTGCAGAGAGATGAAATCGAGGGACAAAGAGTCGGGTGAACATCAGCCGAGAGTGTTACAGTTGTAAGTCGTCTTCGCCCGGATTAAATTCACTGTATACTTCATTAGACAGGAAAGCAGCTTTTCCTTCGGGCGTCGATCGTGTCGTTCCTCGAGTGACATGTTCATCGGAAAGGATCACGAAGAATTAATGGAAACAAGCGGGAGTGGGGGGGTCGAAACAAAAAGGGGATAGAGGATGTTTCTTGTAGTTTGTCGGGAGCATCGGACCGGTGAACTTCTGCTCCCGTTTGTAAATGTGTCGTTTCACGGCTTCATCGTGGCGATTGTCCGGTGTCCGGCAACCCGATTCGGTATTCACCGGCTGTGGGTTCTCGCGCATTGTCTCGCAAAACACATGCATATTTTGCACGTGCTATCCCTACCCGCGTCTCGTAACAACGAGACGCGACTCTACTCGTGGCTACAGCGGCGAGCCGAGAGGAAGGCCCGTCGTGTGATCGCCGCGGGTTGCCGAAGATATGGACCTTTGTGTTTAAGTCTCACTACAATGCCACTTTGCATACCCCGGGGGCACCAGGCTCGTACCAAATCAACATAAGCATTTCCTCGCGCGCTCACTCGAATCCCAAACTCCTCTTCCCTTATACTCCCCCCGCGCCTTTCCTATCGGCGACCATCTGTACCGAGTAAAGTACGCCCCGGTTGCTCCTGAATTTTCGCCGATTGAATCACAAAACTTGGCATTTCCTTCACCTGTCTCAAGCCCGTTGCATCCCCCAACAGCGTCAAGTCCCTGAAATGAGGCCCACAATGTTGTTAAAAAATATTTTTGGTTTTCCGGATATGAGTGAAGATTCCACTCTTTCGAGTCAAAACGGAAATGACAATTCAATCAACCAAAACTGGCCCTGATTTACACGAACTTGTTCCCGATTTTCCGTGTACATCACCGAATACAAAAGAAATCGTATGGAAAACTGCCTCGCTGATTTAGACGTCGATGCGCCATTTGCATATCCCGTTGGAATGTGTTAACGGATTCTGAATTATGCAAATCGCGCGATCGAGAAATGTGTATTCCGTCAGAATAGTTGCGGAATCTCGGAAGATGGAAGGAGGTATAAAAATCAGCGGAAATTCGTGCATGTACAGGTATAATGCCGATTGGCTCGGTTTCTGGGGAGCAATACGAGTTGGTAGTAACATCTGCCGTAGAGAAACCGTGGAACAGCTGCGGAGGATTGGAACGAGGAGAGAGAACGAGCCAGGAGCATGTAGTCCGGGTTGAGCGTACATACGCCGGTGGAAACACGAACGATAAACCAGGTCGCGGGGCATATAGTTGGAGTAGGCTATAGGACGAGGCTGTACCGCGCTCGTTTCAGCTCTCTATCCCGAAACAGACACAGCGTTAACAATATTTCTCTACACAGCAAGCGATACATATATATATATACATACATATATTCCCAGGGTTTCTTACCGATCCAATTAAAAGTATGAGGGAGCATCTCTCGTTGCGGTAATGCGGTATTCGTCTTTGGAAAATCCGGTAGGTTCGTATCACTAACGACGTGAATCAATGAAATCGAATTCTTGGGAACGATAGCCGATCTCCGAGAGGCGAAATAGCGATCATTCCGTCGAAGCACGACGAGATATGGTAACACACAAACCGCTGGTATGAGATCGCATTGAAGGAGTAGGCCTGTATTGAGCATAGGCTCCAGCCTGCATAAGTAGATTAGTGACTTCTATTAAAGCAGTTTCGTAACGCGATACGTGCTGTACTTACCGATCGTTCCGCGCTGATATCGAGAGTCTAGTGTCCTTAAAGCTAAAGCCATCGTTCGTGGGCCAGAAGAAACGATCCAACTGTTAGTGTGCTGCACGATCACCGGCCGAGACTTAAGAACAATTCATAAAGAACGCTACCGAGTAAAAGCTTGCGAAACGGGTAGCATGTTAGCCATCGTCACGGAGCAGTGTGTCCCTCCGTCATTAAGAGGAGAGGTATAGGATAGTGAAGCGCGCCGGTTAGGAGGTATGTGTATATATAGAGCTGGAGAGGTACGTGGGGCCTCGGATTCCCGAGAGTTAGCAGGTTTGCACCAGGAGCAAGAGGAGCAGGAGCAGCAGCAGCAGCAGGTCTCGCGTGTGCCTGGTGTATGGTGTGCGCGCCCAGTGTATGGCGTGCACGTGAGATCATAACCCTGTAAGGAGAGGCGGCCCCCAATGGGAACCGCGACGAGACGACACGAACGCGGGGCGCGGAATATACGTGCGGGTAAAGCCGCTCGAGTCCGCGAGTTGCGCCTGAATTAAATAGTTCCGCTAAGGGGGTATACGCGACTCTCTATACAGACTATGTATACACGTTGCGCGACACGATAGACCGAGACGCCATTACACGCTATATATATTCCACAAGGGTACACAGCAGCAGCAGCAGCGCACCCCGCGTCAGAACTCTGCGAGTCAATATGCTTGATATATTGATGAATTCATAGAGTTCGTGTACAGCGAAGCGCGGCGCGTCGCGACGAGGGCATTCTGCTTCTGCTATTCCTGCCGCGCTCTGCACGCTAGAACGCTTTCTCTCTTACGAGAATCCTCTCTCTCTCTCTCTCTCTCTCTCTATCTCTCTCGTGTGTGTGTGTGTGTGCCCTGATGCTCGGTGCTGTTCCAGACCTCTAGCTATAGATCCCACATAGAGGTGTACATGCAAGGGGAGGAGGGTATTATGTTCATGTGGACCTTTATGGGGCTGGTGCAACAGCAGCGAGCACGCGGACTCTGCGATATGTCGCCACCTACCTCGAGCAGTATATTTTGGAACAATGCAGCAGCTACACCGGCAGCCTATACCTCTATCCACCCGCCTACTCTGGCGTGCCGCGCGCTGCACCGCACTGCACTGCAATGTGCACTCTGTACACTGCGCTCGAGGCTCCTCGCGAAAATTCGTGCTGCCGATCGAGAGATACAACCGATCGAGAGGAGAAAGAGAGCGAGAGGGAGATCGTTGCGGAGGGCACGCAGTGGCCGCGTTTGCTCGCTCGCTTGCTCACTCGGTGAGCTTCGCTCGCCAACGGAATCGAAGCGCCTCGAGGGAGTTAGGCTATACCGCCTTTGCCTCCGCTGTACTCAACGTACTATAATATAGAATACCGCGTATGTATATATGTAGAGGCTGCTGCTGCTGCTGCTGCTGCTCGCTCGTCCGTCGAGCAATATGGCATGCAATGAGCTGCTCTAGAAGGCCCAACTCTTTTCGCCATGGCCAAACTCACTCGTTGAGGCGCAGAAAGTCCTGCGGAGAAACGAGCCCAACCCGCGGGACGCTCTTTCGATGCACTCGCTTCACTCTCTCTCGTTCGATAGCGCGCGAGCGCGCACGCACGCTCTCGTCAGCCACGCGCTCACACACTCAGCGTCTCCGCGCACCTCCTCATCCTCCTCGACCCCTTCTTCTTCTTTTCGCAGTATGTACGTGACCCTCGCGAACAACCCGGGCCTCGGCCTATAACGTCTTCGAAACGAGAGGCTCCAACAACGGCGCCGATCCGATCGACTCGGCTCTCCACTTACCTTTTACCTTTTTTCCAGCGAGCGCATCGACGCGCTCGATGCATCTCGCTCGTTATGCCGAGAGGCGCGATGGGGAGGGACACTTTTCGAGTGCACCTCTCTACCAACCCTCGACTCTCTCTCTCTCTCTCTCTCTTACTACCACGCGCCGTATCTCAATTAAGTCGGGTGAAAAAGCCGTGTACACCCAGTCATCACTCTCGTATATGTTAAAAAAACAAGCCATAGGTGGCAACGTAACCTCAGCTGGAGAGCAGTTAGAGAGATCGGATCAACAATGTATAATGGATAAATTAATTACAATTAATGAATGTAACAGCGATACTGAAGCGGGTCCTTTTGAAAATAAAATTTAAACAAACAATAATTTTAGAGGGTTCTGTTGGGGAATTTTGCGGACATGTAAGATGTAAATTGTGAATAGTGCTTATCAACGAAACATTTTTTAAAGAATATTACTTCACCCAGTTTAATTGAAATTCGTGCTCAATGACTTCCATTATTTTTTCGATTTACAAAATAATTGTTTTTTTTTTTAATAGCTGTTCTTCCATGTTAGCAATTTCGCTACATTGATGATTGAAAAGTTGGCTACGTATAAAAATAATAACCGCGATGAATTTGAGTGAAATCAACGAATTTACGCCAACAAATTCTTTTTTATTACGGATAATAGCTGTTCCATGTTTGTTTTGTTTGAAAGACTTTATTAATTCGCAAGGCACGAATTTAATAGCGTTCATTGTTCGACAATTGCAGTGTTGAACTAAGCTTATCAAAAAAGAACCGGTATCGAGAAAAAGCGCGTTAAATTCAACCACGAACGGTAAATACCCCGCGGGACGTTTACATTTCATAGCTTTTGGATACATGTATTGAATACACACAGCGAAAAATTTTTGGTTGCCAGACCGAACGAAATAATTGGCCGAAACCAAACAGCACGTTAGTACACGGCATAAAAAAGTAATTGTGTGTGAGAACCAATTTTCGTTGGTGCTTTCACGGTGGTTATGTCCATTAACCCACCGCGGCCCATCGATCACTCCGCTAGGTTAACACAACCAATCGAAGTATCGAATTTTAGTGGTATCCAATCCGCCGGTAACGCGGCAACTAAAAACGGTTCTAAAAGAAGATTAGAAGCTAATACAGATACGTTGATGAACTTTAAACCTCCCGCGGCAAATTTTAAGTCTCCCTAATTTTCCATCAAATTTTCTCACCTCGCCAACATTGCGGTTACCACTATTTTTACGCCTGCACTAAAACTATGAAGTATAACCCTTCCCTCGCGAAATTACGGCCCACCGTAGATTTCATTACACTCGCTTTTACCGACTACGTTATTTTACTGCGAAAATTTCGCATCGGGATCCAGAATTACTTTACAAGTTATATGTCAAGATCCACTTGAGCGTAGAACCTATTAATTGACGCAGTATATATCCGACCGCGTAATGCGACCTCGTGACCATTTTGGGTAGTCGAAGGTGAGAGATGTGAGGTGAAAATGTACTTTTCACGAGATGTGTAATGCCGTCTGAATTATTCTACGAGGGTACGATAATTCTATGAATGTTCCGCGTGTCCGTCGATCATCGCGAGGATGGGCCACGACTCTTCGGTGGTACAGAAGAGAGCGCGAGGTTCCCCGTTGAAATTGCTATTTCCGATAGCACATGTTTGATAGAAGTATTGATACTGACGTGGTGAATTTCGAGGCGGGAATAATTTTGCTATTTCATCGTTGCCGATTGATTACATAGCGCGGTCACGTGCGCTTGTTAGCCACGAGGGGGGTGCCCACGATATGGACCGAGGTAGGCACTGCACAACAGTGTAGCGAAGTGGAGGAAGCGCACGGTGCGCGAGAGACCCCCGCACGCTCTGTCCCGCTGACAACACACAGAGCCACGCGAGAGACTCTCTGCGGGCGCACAGGCGCAAACGAAACATGCCTGTGCACACCGATCGGATCGCCACGCCGTTCCCCACGTGCATGTTATCCTTTTCCGCGATGCGCCACCACCGTCCTCCGCTCTCCGCTTCGCCATATCGTATATACCACTTTTCAATACTGCGTCATAGCCACTTCTCGCTACTCCCCAACAGCAACACCCACCGACGCATTATCGATCGTAAGTTATTATATTTTATCGGCTTATATTATTACTTTGGCAGTGGTCCTGCGGCTTCGAGACCAGGAAGCGTCGCAACCGGATCAGAACGGCATTAATCGAATAAATGATGAGATTCCAGTTGGAAATACCAATACGGTATGCGTGCAATAATCTTGTGTGTTTAATCCAAATAGGGTTGTTATTATCGATGATATTATAGTAATAATGTGTGCGTGTGTGTGTGTGTGTGCTATGTAATGGGAATCTAATAGAAACGCTACCAGGAAGGAAAGCGCATCGTTAATCGTGAAGACGTATAATCACTCTTGTTATTATCCACCCAATTATCGTGTTTCTTTTTTGCATCTTGAGTTATTCGCTGCATCGTTGATTGGTGAAATATCTAACGTGTTGTGCTCGGAGTGAAGCAATCGCGTACACATACAACGAACGAAATGTTATGTACTATAGTAGAGTGAGAGTGTAACAGGGTCGGGGCGAGAGGACATCGACGTCCAACGAACGTGTTCCCCCGAGAGCGAAACCAGGACGACGATTGGATCGGTGCTCAACGCTCTGTTTTTCTCTTTTTTCTCTTGCAAGCCCATCAGCGTAAGGCCGTTACGTGGGTGTGATAATGGGAACTGCACTCTCCATCGAGGGTCAACGCAAGTACTAACCCAACGATCTTTCGAGCGTGTCAATGAAATGATACGAGAGGTCACCCCCTTTTATTACTGTAACTGAATATATTCTCGGGGATACACAGCCTGTTGTTGCTCGTAACCCCAATATTGGGTTACGAGCGACAACAAAAAACAGCATCGCTAGAAACGAAATCGTAAAAGTCACAAAATGTATAATTTCATTTTTATGACACTAAAATAAGGGTATGTTTGGCCAAACGTGCAATTATCCTTCGGCCATAATATAATTGCCCTTTGAATTTAATTACCAAATAATTTGCGTCAAAATAACTTGGCGAAGGGATAAAATTATTTTATGAAATCCAATAAAACTTGTGTGTTTTTCTAGATGCTCTTGAGAACCAAAGAACAAATTCTTGGCAATTTAAAAACAACAAATAACTTGATGAAAATAAATAACCGAATTCCGTCGTCTCATTCTCGTATACGAACAAAAAGTGGGCTTGGGTGATTAAATTTCACAGTTACCGCAATTAAACAATCGCACATTACTGCACCCGGTACTCCACAATTTTTATGCCCAGAGCCCGGTATTCGTAAACTGCATTTTATCTTCCTTCACAAAATTGCAAATAATTTTTCGCTACCTTTGTATACGACAAGAACTTTTATTTTATTAACGCAAAACCAAATAAGTTTGATTGTAATTTATCGTGCAAAGGAACTAGAAATTGAACTTTAGTTGAACTTGTGAATAGCGATTTTCGATCAGATATTGACCGCCCAATTTCCATTACCAAATCCATGTACGGGTCAAGAATATTGAATATTTCTAGAGTGTTTAGAATATCTTGCGTGAAAATATTTGCATAGTTTCTTGCATTTGCATTCTCGACGGTAATATAAATTTATGATAAAATTAAGGTTTTGACAAAAAACATGAAATGATCTTTGTCGGCCCAGAGAAACGCCGCATCATGGTATGCCGTAGAGTTTAACTCTCGAGTTTGCGGGCATCTTTTCTCTTGCCTTCTTATTTTTCTTCTTCCTCTTCTTCTTCTTCTTCTTCTTGGTTCGCTTCTCGTGGGCCTTGCTTGACTGGGCCTCTCTTCTCTTGACCCTAGTTGGACCCCGCGGCACTCGCTAGTTGCCACGCGCATCCACATACATTCTACGAGAGCCCATCGAGCGTACTGCATAACCCGCGCGCGCTCTACTCGAACGAACGAGAGCGAACGTTTTCTCGTGGTGCGCGTACGGACTGAACAAGCGCGCACCGATTAGATCACGATACTTTGATGTTCTTTTGCAAACACATCTCGCCGAGCGCCGCTTAAGTGCAACCGATACACACCAACACCATCGAGCACTATTTTTATTCGAGATAATCTCAACAACACCTACTTCTAGTGGTGTACGAAGATCCCGTTCTCATTTTTATTTCACTCACTATTTTCGTTTATTTCCCTCGGTACGAATGCTAATAATTTCTCGTCTGTCGTGTGAGAAAATGAAGAAACGTGACTATGAAACGCGCGATCGACTGTAGACAATCGACAATCCAGTTCGTCGGTGGATGTTCGCTGGTGCGAATCCAACTGGTTACATTGTCTACGTCAAACGGAAAACATTATACGAGTTTATACACGCGGAAAGCTCCGATGTTCATGCTCGAGTGCTTCTGAGCAACGGAGATATTATAAACGCGCAATGTATGATTCATGAAACCGAGCACGGATGCAGATTACGCATCACCACGTTACCTTGACCTAATGCATTCGTCTTTAATCGGTCGACGTGCAATAACATTATCTTTAGCTTCGACTTTCGTATTTTCTACAGGGGCAATAAAAAAATATTGGACATGGATTGTCCAATGAATTCCAATTTTTTTACTCACTTCTCACTATTTGTACTTGTATTTTTAAGCTTTTCCTGATTATTTTTGTATTGAGCCTATATATTTTTTTTTAACGTACAATTGGAATATTAATAGATAATTCATACGGTTTATATAAAAAAATTATTTTGTGTGCGGAATGCAATTATCAAGCTTTTTACTTCCCATTCTGTAAGTGCGGTAAAATTTGTTGTAAATAAAATACTTGTACATGGTTAAAAATGGATTATTAATAGTACAAAAAAAAATAACACTATTTTAATTGGTTAATAGTAAACAAAAAATTCAAGACGGTTTTCCAGGTGGACTGAATGTGACTAAGAATGCCTCACGCTGCTGACTAATCAGACTGACATGAGAGCTCTGAAACGTGAAGAATTAAGTGGATATTTTGTGTACTCGCGTACATGAAATATGTAGGTACTCGCAAAAATGACGTTGTTGGAATTGCGTTAAGCACTGGCCGACGTTACTCGGAGAGCCACGAACGATGAATATTTCTCAGTAAGATGTACATTTGTGTGTGCACTTTCCGAGAATTGCAAATGCCGAGATTTTTTAATAAAAGAGCAAGTTTAACGAATCTCGCGGGTTCCCTGGCGAGTTTTGAAAGAGAGAAAGAGAGAGAACGAGAAGAAGCAGAGAACCGCGAAAGGCTCCACAGGTGAACCAGCAGAATCACGCGGAGGATCCTCTAGCAGCCGGGCAGAAAGGCAAACCAGCAGAGAGGGATGAGGCAGAGAGAAGAAGCAGGGAGGTCGAAGGCAGCAGCAGACAAGCAAGGAGGCGAAGAGCCGAAGAGGCAACGAGCCGGTTGAGCAACGAGGCAGGTAAGGGAAACCCAGAGAGAAGACAGCGTATCCGGTATTTGAGCTGGAGGTATTGCGTGCGAGTTAACAAGCTAACGACGGCGTGCGAGCGCGATTTTCTTTCCTATCAAACTCAATCTCCTTCTCACCCTCTCTACCACCGCAGTACAGCCTGCTGATGTTGATGTGCTGCTGATTCTTCCCTCGCACACACAAATGTCCCATCGTCGAAGGATTAATATGTACAAGAATTGGATCGGAACCGTATTCCCTCCCATTTTACTATCCAATTCAAAATTAGACCTCACGAAAATGACTAATAAAAACCAGCAACAAAAACTGCGAACTTACAAAGTTTCTATACTTTCAACAGATATTTTCTGTCTACAGATATTTCACAAAAACTTTGTGTTCATTTGAGTTTTCTCAGATGAAAATAAAAAAAATTAATGAAATGATATTTCATTAAAAAAAAAGGAACGATATTTTCTCTAAAATTTATTTAATGCCTTAATCACGTTTCGTATTTACTTTCAATGATCTCACAACAGACTGTCGTCCGTCTAATTTTATGCGTGCAGTTACGACTTTTTTCAATTAATCACCGACCGCAACACTTACTGCGTATCGCAGGTGGCGCCCCCCTCCCAAATTGGGCATATTATTTGTGGAGAAATCTTCAGTGCTCCAAACAAGCCAGGTAGTTTTCTCGACAGCTTGTGGAAGACTCGTGTATGTATAGAGGAGTTCTCCCGACAACAATTTACTGCACGTATTGCTTCCCTCTACAATTAGCAGGAGGGAACTCGCAAGAAACTCAACAAAACATCTCCCGTCTCAGTTTCATCTCACCATCGCCGGCAGAGCGATGCATTTTTAACGGCAGATATATGTTTGTATTAAATTACTTCCAATTTCTTTGAGCCGCTATTTAATTCTCCAGTCGTGCATAGATGGAATCTGCATTGCTGCACTTCACACGATGCATTTGGACTCTACGGAGTGTAAAGTGAAAAGGTATAGCGGGCACGACCCTCACGTTCATTATCAGTGGAAGAGCAAAACCGAAAGTCGTCAATTACCGCAAACGACAAAAATCTCCTGTACCCTGGGCTCGTGGTTGATAATCATTGGTGATACGTAATTGTGAGAACGATTTGCGAATATCTCGGGAGTTATTCTAAGAACACTTTCTGGGTAACTCGAATGCGAAGGGCCCCATGAATAAAATATGTTTTTTTCCTGAAGACGGACGTTGGCAAATCGTTTCATGTGCGATTCGGGGGACGATACATTGCGGCAGAATGTTTGCACTGATTCTTGAACTCGCTCTCCGTTGCCCACTCGCGGGTCTCGAGAAAATTGCGACAATTGCTTCGTGAAAGAGAAAGAGAGATAATGAACTTTGGAGCAGTCGTGTAGGGAAGAACCGGAACGCCCGACGACGAGACACAAAAACGATTGGACACATCAATCGCTGATCTGTCAACTTCTCACTTTCCTCAAGCCACTTACATCTACTTACGACAATTGATAGCGTGGAATGCACGCGAAACCTTGACGCGTTCTCGCTCGAGCGTGACAATTGAGCAATTGTCTCATTAACGGATTAAACAATTTCCTCCGTAAATCGAGTGATTACAGAGGACCCTCCCGCGGATCTCAGGAATGAGTTGTAAATGCCGAAAATACAAAAACAAAAATGAATGATATAATTTTGGTAATTACGGTCGAGACGCCTTCCGCGACTGCTAATTAGCCGCGAGAGCACCTGTGAATTTGCGTGGATCGTCGAGTCAATGGTGTGTATGTACACGCGAAACTGAGTGACGTAAAGTGTAAAGGACTATGCGAACGGGGCTTATCATTGAGGATCGTGGAAATATAAGTGTTACGTGTAATACAAAGTGGATGAACCGACGAAAGGGAGTCGGGGGATTCGCGTGTGCAATTCGGAGTGCCTCGGTGAATTCGCCATTCCGTTACGAAGAGAAGAGTGCTCTCGGGTAAGGATATAAGGTTCACCGTGGATTGGCGAACGAGTCAATCGCCAGGAGTCCCAGCGCAAAAGTGGTTGGCGAATAATTTTCAACTTACAAATACCCGCGGTCGGATGAACCGAGCATGACATCCGTTATGTACGCGGCGCCGGGGCCGTCTCTTTATTTTTCTCTCTCTCCCTTTCGCACTCCCGGCTCGAGAGCACTCGACTCTCAACTGGCTTCGAGTCCCGCGAGTGCGTGTGGGTTATTCGCCTGGCACGTATGTTGTGTTGCGCGAGGAATACCCGCGGCTCTCGCGAGAGGATAGACGGAGTGAGAAAGGCCCGAGAAACCAGCATGAACAGACCTGGTGAAAGAAGGTAAGAACCCACCGAGCACAGGGAAGCACCAACAGGGTCCTCCTCTCCGCCAAGAAACGCATTTAGTTTGCCCCCTTCGCTCGAATCTCATGCGATATGTATCGCTTATGAGTAATTGTCGAGTGGCGAGTGTTCACAATATGAATGGGTTTCCGTTCACTTGCAAATGTAACCATACATCACCTCCTTAATTACACAAATGAAATGTGTATTATACGAATGTCAACAAATTCGGTATGTATTGCCAACCCACGGTTTGATATATGAACGCGAGTACTTTAGCTTGCTTGCAAGCTCATGCCGCCGATGCCTCGGCCGTCACTATACCCCCCCCCCCCCTTCGCCTCCTCCTCCTCCTCCTCCTCCTCGTTGGTTCTCTTCCGAGCTCGAAGCTCTTCGACTTTTGCGCATACGGCTCTTCGAACTCTTCACTCGATAAAGAGCTTATCGGTGCGTTAAGTTCAATAACGATTTAGTAAAAACTTTAATGCGTAACGTGAATAACTTAATGCTCGTATTTTGCGAGGTGATGCATTTATATCTGTAATGCATTTTGTTGTGAATTTTCATACGATAAGGGCACCAGGTGGAAAGGCAAGGTACATTGTTGCTGATTCGTTACTGACTATACGAAATGTGATATAAACAGTATAATCCTTATGGAGGATTCTGCCCTGGACTATCAAACGGTAATAGCGAGTTCAGTGCTATCGGTAACTTCGCTTTTACCATTGGCAGTAAAAAAAGCTTATGAGAATTACTCGACAGAATGTACTTCGGTGCACTAAACTCGACACTCCGATTTTTTTTACATCCGCAATGAACGCGTTACGCTATTCCCACAATAATAAATCTCGGGTAACGCATTATTATCCAGACATGAAAACTTGCGAGGGTTAATACACATCGTATGTTTACATGCAACGAGAAAAATTATGATGGATTTAAAAATACCGCTGAATTCCATAGTGTCCGCATTCGCGTCTAAATCCAAGGCTATAATTATTGAATACACTGCCACGTTTTTTACTACTCTTTTTCTTATGTTCACGTGAACCATAAAACACGAACATTCTGTGAGGCGAATAATCGGAATCGTTGAAGAAAAAAAAAATTCTCTTTCCATTCGCTCGACTCGCCCCTAACTTCGCTTCATTTTTTACCCGTTGTATACGTTTTATTATTTTTCAAAATGAGCTTGGTAAAAAGTAAGCAAGAACAGCTTGGAAATAAATTCGCAATTGCTTTTGTTTTTATATCTACTCTCGCCGCGAATTCAATATTTCATATTCTCATAATATTTCACATAAATATACTTTAAAAAAGAAATTTGATAGGAGCTCACGCGCGCGAGATTCCACGGAGAATTTAAAAATCGATTGCCAAGGAAAATTATATTTTTATTCAACCACATACGAATTTTCGTCTCGGAAAATTCTCCAATTCGGATATATTAACATTCCCGAGAGGGTAAACGGTAGTTTGTATCTATTTATGCGCTCGCTCGTCTTGGGTGAAAACGTCGATGAATAAATAATGCGACGAAAGGAAACATCGTCATAGCCCGTTGAAGCTCATGATACAGGGTGAAGTAAACAGAGGATCGCATCATGCACGATGTGGAACGATATCTGGAGCGTAGAAATTCCGAGTCATTGAGACGGATATTATACGTATTCCGCGTCGTTCCATAGCGAGCGGGAAACGTTTCCGAGGCGGATAGTGTAGCTGTTGAATGCTCCTTTCGCGGAGCTCGCACATGTTTCGCGATCCTTTGGCACTTTCATTTCAGGTACGTTCGTTGGTTCGTTCGCGCGCGAGCAGAGTTCTCGGCCCTCATCCCCGTTCGCTCCGGCGGTAAGTAGGTACAGCTCGCCGTGAGGCTCACCGCTGTGCACACACAGCACCTTTTTATAATGTAATCCTCCACGGGTAGAAAGAGCTGAGAGCTGAGAGCTCAGAGAGCGGTGAGAGAGCCTCGCGAACCGAGAGGCGTACCACCTCGAACCTCTTCTCTACTACCACCATCCGCCGTACGCTATATTGCCGTACGGTCGTGCCGTAGCAATGCACGAACGTATATGCACGCGACCGTGTGCATTGCACGCCAACGACATGCGGATGCACACGTGAAATTGCGAGTGAATACATAATTCGATACCGATGCGCGCGGTGGGCGCGGGGTTAAACCGACGACGCTGCAACCCAGCGAGGATCTCGAACGTGCCGCAGACTCGAATCGCGAAAAAAATCATTCGTCTCTCTCGCTCGCCTCCTAGTTTGTTTATTTTTATTTTTTTCCCCTTCATAAGCTACCAGGTCCACGTACAAACTGTTTTTTGCGTTCTCAGAATGTCAATTATTAATGTCGTGACGTTGCTCTCGCTCCGAGAAAATATAAATGTCGAAAGCTTCCCTCGCGCGAGCCAAGCGTGCCTTGCCCCGTCGACTCTCTCGCTGGGAATGCCGTGTCGTATAATATCCGTATAGGTAGTCCGTATAGTTTGTAACGATCGAATCATCGACGCTCCGTTGTCACCTGTTAATACCGGCGCGGAATAGAGACGGGAATCGAGTACGTATACCTTCGTGTCGATATAACACGCTCGCCAAGGATAAGTCGAGAAAAGACCACGGGACCGAGAGAAGCTGAAGTTGGAGTTCATAAGTTATCGGTCATGGCGATGCAAGGGAGTTTGCTGTGCGCGCTTTCCTGAGATAACCTTTCGAGCCGACAATTATTGGTAATATCGAAGCCCGCGGGACGCTCGAACCGTTCTCGCTCTCTTCGACGGCCTCCGAGAAGCTCGAGCCTCACGATCGACCTCACTATTGGAGCTCTAGGTACACACGAAGTCAGAACCGGAGAGGAAAAACGAAGGCGATAGACGAGGGCAGCACGGGGCCAAACGTCTACTCATAAATTACCGGCGGTGCCCTCACGCGCTGTTTACAATAGCCCAAGTAATCCAATGAATTTCTATGCAAATAAAATCGTAAAATGGTAATGGCGTTACGCAAGGTGAGCCAGACAGATATCGCGGGAAGATTCGGACCGCTTGATACTCGTTCATTCCCGACGACACACACCAGCGTCCTCCTCAGCTACTCTCCTGCAATCCGCGCGCTTCTTCTTCCTCCACAACTAGACGCTAATTTACGATCATTATTCCGCGAGTCAGCGGATTCTCGAATTACCACGAGAATATAACGCGACATTGCGGGCGCGGGCGAGTACGACGATATTCCAGTGGAGTGTCAATTAAATTATTCCGTCAACGTCGTTCACTGTATACCGTCCGTCCGCGCTACGCTCGCGAGACATTAAAATATTGAAATTAACCGGTGAATTATCCTCGCGGAGTTTCTTCAGCTGTTCGTACTTAGAAACGGTAAAAAAAAAAGAAATCCTCGGCATCAGAGCTATTCATACTTCATTTATCGAAACATGTTCATTTCGGTAGACGGTGAAAAGTAAACGAGAATTAACATATCGCCGATTCGCTGTTTACGGGTGAAGATGATTTAATTTTCATCGCCGGTGGAAGGAATTCGTAAAAATCCAGCAGCGAACCATCGAACCGGCGCAACTCACGATTTCTCGGTGGAATGACAACTCGGCAGAAACTTGAGGCTACATTTAAATCTAGCTATGTACATTTTACACACGAGGCGCATTGCCAGCCAGCCACGCCTGTCATGTTCGTATTGCCGACAGTTTTCGGATGAAATCTTCGAGGATAGAGGCCACGGGAACGCGAAAAAAAAAGAAAAAAAAAAAGGAGCAAAGATGAAGCGTGTCGAAGTGACGTGGGTAACCGTCGATCGTGAACGTGGGCCGAGGGCAAAGGGTGATGTTGAATTATATCGAAAGAAGAAGAAGAGGAAAGTGTGCTAGCGGTCGAAGAATCCTCGAGGAACGTCGACTGTGCATATTGAAGCTCATCGATGCTTCGCTATACGTGCGAGGGATACCTCGGTACGTCCGCAGCGAACTCACAGTTCTCAGGAGGGCGAAGAGGATAGCCGGTACCGCTAGATAAAATCATAGGAAAGAACAAAACGGAATACGGTAGATCGGTAGACGAGTTTCTTGATTCCAACTGTGTGTTCCTGGTGAACGAGCGAGCACGCCAACGGAAACTCGATCGTGCTGCCGCGGCTAAAACACACTTCTCTATCTACAATACAAACGTGCATATAACGGCTCACGATGCACTTGTCTAGGCCACGTCAACGAGATCAAAAGAATAAATTTAATTGAATCAGATATAGGCACGCCGAGAGTAATTCTACACTCTGACACACAGTCTCGCATAGTTACACGGGATTGAATCTGCGGTGTGTACTTAGCGACGAAACAGTAACATAATGTAAGGACGACGAAGGCCGCGAGTCCCGACGACTATAATGCGCGCATGAGGACAAAGAAGCTTCGTTGGCTCAGCTGCTGCTCTGCTCTCTTGCCTCTCCTTCACAATCTCTCATGCCTTACACTGTGTACCGTCTTTCCCTGCTTTTGGCTACGGGTCTCTCTCTCTCTCCCTCCCTTCTTACCTTCTTCCACCGCTACGTTGCAGTGATTCAGATTCGCCTCATTCATAGTGGGACGTATTTGATGTACGACCACTCCCACAACATTTGCTCGTTGGCGAAGGGTGCAGGGTTCATAACGTCCGGAGAAATAACATTACGAGCTCATTGAAATATCGTGCGTGCTCTGTATGCGTATGCCTACGTACTTTGCGCGGACTTTATACTCTCCCGGGTACGAGGCAAACCAGCTGAACGTACGAACGCGCACTTCGAGCCGTAGCTGGAAGCTCTGGACAGCGTGTAGTCGACTCGGTACATCGTTGAGCGTAGTTCAAGAGGCATTTAAACGTTGCTCGACGATGACAGGCTCGGTACAGCCACTGCTCCCTTGCTGTATTTACGTTACAAGCGTCGAGTGGACCTTCCTCCCGGTGAGAAAGTTTCGAGCATTACCGTAAGTCCTCCAGCGGAGGAAGATTCTACGGCAGGAGGAGCGGACGCACACTCGCCGCTCCCCACGATAATCGCTGCTATCGCCATTCGGTAGTGCGGGAATTCACGCTTGTACGGTCATTGAATCAGCTCAGAGTCAGGGATAACGAGTTATCCATAAAGCCTACTGCCTCGTTTGGGATACTACCGAGAAACATAACTGCTTCGTACCGATGATTCATAACCATTCCACTATTATACCTAGTTGAATCGTCGAGATATATTATACGATATTTGAGAAGTCTTTAACGTTACGGCATTTCTTAGTACAGATTATATCGGCTTCATTGAGACATCTCTGCAATACACATGGAGATATTATGCAATCGTACGCGTTGGAAATTGCGGAGAATTTTGATAATGCATTTTTTGCAATGAACTGTGATGACGTTATACTATTTACGAAAGATCAAATCATTAAAAAAAAAAGGAAGAACTGTCTGTAATAAATCAATATAGATAAAAAGATAAGAGTCCTTATGTTCCTTGCGCTATGTCACAACTTTCAATGTTGCGAGTTGTTCGATAGTAATCAACGCGATCGGAATTGCGTAGAATTCGTAAAAAATCTTTCTGCACTTATATAGTAATATTCAATTAGATTTTTCCAACAGTGTATTCCGAACTATCTGCATGAAGCATCGGATACAATTATTGTTTGCTTAACATTCAGTTTGGTCATTACTTGTCGGATGAAATCGCTACAATGTTTCACGGGATTTAATCGACTTTAATGTCCATCGGAAGTAATGATTTGCAAGTGGATCGAAGCGGCCAACGGAGCAGAAAATTATTATTGTAATTAGGCCGAATCGCCCTCTCGTTCTCTCTCTCTCTCTCTCCTTCTCCGTGTCTAGGTTGTCCCGGCACGCGTGCTGGGAATGCATGCCTGAAAAGATGCACGCGGTGCGGTCAATATCCATCGATCAGCAATAAGGAAATGTGCGGCGGCAGAACGGCGCATGTCTCGATTGAGCCGATGCTTTTCTCGGGTTCGATTACTCGCCACGAGGAGCGGGAGCGAATAGTAGTAGTTTCGTATCAAGAGTCCCTGGCAACGTTGCATATTCATTCCCTCGCAGTATCAAGACATGGGCTTTATTGATATCCGTGTACATGAGAAATTGAGTCGGCGTGTCTTCATGTGCACAGCGTAACTCGGTAATACGCATCGAACCTTTCCGGAGATTGTTTTCTCATCTCCGAAAGGTTGCCTTGGCCCGTATTGCCCTTTCCAGCGATAATACCGCGTACTCATTTATTCATGAGAATTAAAAGATAGAGAAATGGACAAGGCGATCTGGAGGCAGAGCTTGAAAAATGATAATGAAAGACGAGCTGAAGTCTATTGTAAATTTAAGTATCAAGCTGTGCAGTCATCTGATTTGCATATTACCACTGGTGCACAACGAGAGTCAACGGGATATAATGAAAAAGTATTTAAACAACGATATAAGAAAATATTACTCGTGATCTCGATGGTAAGCCTTTCAATTGATTAATGTTGAATCGTAGTTCCATGTACGGTACGTTGGGCTGTATTATGATCACGTGTAGATACACAACATACGGGTGCACAGTTCGACGCGAAAACCTGATGAAACCTCAGTGTCGCAACGAGCTGCACTGCATTCGCAGAAAATTATGTTACCATTGTCAGGAATCCTAGCAAGAAAAAACAAAACAGTCACACCGAAATGTTGATTCTGCATTTTGGAATTTAATTTTAGTAAAAAACGTTTCCTCCCTCCATTTATTTGAATAGATGACTTTTGTTGCCTCTGTACAGTATTTTATTGTTTGTAAATATTGATATTTCCCACCGAAATCGAAATGCTGTCACGGGGTTTATGTTACTGTAAAAAAAAAAAACCCCGTACACACCAAGTGATCACAAACATAGTTGAAAGTTTAAAAAAGCGATTCCATGAGCCAGCGGCGTTGTTGATTTTTTTCGTCCTCCCCCAGAGCTCGAAAAGCTGGTGCAGGGCCAAATGCATTGTGCAATCTCGGGTGCGGCACGTACAATGTTTGAAATCGTATGTTCCGATCCTCGTGCGGAAACGCCGTCGGAAATTCACGATAGCCGCTCGCTATCCGCATGAATTTTTATTTTTTTTTTGTTGTCAAAACCGGAACAACGTGTCCTCTACCTTAACACATACGTGCGTTATCTATATCGACATTTGTCTGGCGAATATAGGTCGATCCCGAAACTCGAATCGTGCCGCGAAAACAATTTGAACCGGTTGGAAGCTGTGCCAACGAGTTCGATGGTAATGCGCAATGTTGGTGTATCTAAGCAGCGCAAAATGCGGGGAAACTATCGAGAGGTTACGAAACGCGGAACTAAAGTCGATCGCTGAGGGAAAAAGGCTGACAGCGAGGCAAAAGTGCGACCCACTGCAAAGCCAAGGGAAATAATTATAGAGAACGATGGGATATCTCGGAGAATGGAGTAAGTCGGAACAATGAAAGTCGATCGTCTCGTCACCCACGCTCTAACGGCGCGTTGGAATGACTGAACGGCCTGAATACATTAAGTAGTAGACAGGGTTGCCAGGGAATCGCACGATAGACAGAGTCGACGAGAGAGCGTTGCAGTTATATGCGAGATGTTCGAGCGCGCTGCGAGGAGAAGAGATCGAGCCGGGGAGACGCGATTCCTTTGGTCGGTAATCCACGAGAGAGCGGGAAATTACATGGTAATGCTCGGTGGATAGGTCTACTGGAAACGCAAAGCTCGGGCGTTCGAATGCTTGTAGATACAACGGAGAGAGTGTGCACGGCGAGGGTATCGAGTGAAAAGACAATACGATTTTACGTTCGATCGTACTTGGGGCATTTAATGGAGCGAGGCGGGCGCGGGGTTAGCGACGCGGCGTTGTAGTAGTTACCGCAGAGGAGAGCAGAGTGCAATTCGTGGTATTCGATATCAAGATAATCTCTCTCTTTCCCGTGGTCTCGGTGCGCGAGGTCTGCTGGTGCAGAGCGAGCCCCCCAATGTATATCTACACACCGGAGCTCAGCCATAGCACAGAGAGTGCACGCTATCTTACTCTGTGGGCTTTCCCTTTCACAAGAGATTCAACGGGGTCCCATCGGGACATACACCGTCGTGTACCAGCAACGGCAGCAGCAGCAGCAGCGACCAACTCTCGCGTGGACGATTCAGCTTGCTGCTGTTCCTGCTGCTGTTGCATCTCTTAGATCGAGTACAGAGACTAACTCCGTGTACCTAGTACGAGTATGTGTTAGGTCGCGCGCGAGCGAGACTGATATCCGTACCGCACACAACAAGCGGCCATAGTGTGCACCTCGGCGAATCATGCGCTAACGCTCGTGCTGAAAATCCCCCGCGGGACGAAAACGAAATCACGAACTCGCGGGGCTATTCATATTCCATACGTAATGCCCGGTCGACTCTGAACCATCTTGATCCACCGCTGTCTTAAGCAACGAAACTCGACCAACGTCACGTTGTTCTCCTCGGAGACATCTTTTGATCACGAATTTACTTAACATAATATATATATATATATATATACATTTTTCGTTTTTTCTCTCCTTTTTTTCTGCGACTATATTCTCGCGGATATCTTTATGTGGACGTGCACGCTCTTATGTGGTAATAACGCTTGAATTATGCAGTAGTATTCATACGGCAGTGGTAACCCTAGAGACACTCGTCGATATATCGGCCTCGAAAAGGTTTTAAAGTGATATTTCCGGAGCGACGATCGGCGCACGATTTAGGGCGGTAAACGCTTTCAATTAGTGGCCGAGATTGATCGGGCGGCTACAGTTAACGGTCTCAACGACGAATGCGCTTAAGATTTCGGCTGGGCGGCTGCCAGTGACGCAAGCTCTCTCTCTCTCTCTCTCTCTCCCTCTCGCGCACGAAATTCGGAACGAACCACCGGGATGCATCGTTAATCTGATTAATCAGGCTGATTGCCCGCTGCCGTCTCCGATTCTCAGTGAGATTACGTATGTGCGAGAGAAGAGCACGTACGGGAACTCACTCACGAGCACGCCAAATGCAACTTAACGCGAGAAGAGAACTCTCGATCGGGCGTATTACCAAAGCATTACACGTACGTGTACAATATACTGCGCGCCAACCAACAGCACCCAGATTCCCTAATAGAGGGTTAACGGGTATTAACCGAAACAGCCCTCACGGTAATTCCGCAATAGCGGCTCACCGTCAATCTGATTAATCACGTTGATTGCCTGACGCGTCCTCACGGCAACTTGAAGATTACGGTTGCCACGTATACATACGATACGAGGCCAACGTACGAGCTTATTCACTTGTTGGCAAACCGAATCGGCTTCGCGGGGCTAGACAGCCTCGACGCGTTGTACTCGAGAATCAAGGGAACGCACCAGCGGAAGCGTCGCACACACGCTCTTAGCCTAAGCGCGCATGTATGTGCATGTGCATAATCCGTGGAGGTTTCGCAGTCGTAAGGCTAACGGGTGTGTCGCCGACGGGCTTGGTCAACAATACATCATATGCGTACGGCTTGTATGCGGTTTTAGACATAGCAAGTTCTCGGACATTATGCATGTCTCTGGCACTGTATCCCTCTCTCGGCGCCGTCCACCGTCACCATTGCCACTGGCTCTCCGTGCAATTGTCCGTCCATCTGGCGATAACAGAACGCGGTGTGTACGGGCAAATGTGTTGTGAATAAATGGCCGTAGGAAAATTAAAAGAATACGCACGGAGACTGTTGAAAAAGCGTATACTAATGGACACGCGGTGCAGGAGGGTGAAAGGAGATTGAAGCCAACGACGCGTGCCGACAGGCGATTTCCACGGTGTTTTCGCCGGTAAACATAGTCGATAGACGAGAAAGAAGAAGGAAAAAAAAAACGTGCGTGGGAGGGGGAGCCGGAGATGGAGGAGGTTTAAGCGGGCTTATCCGGCGAATGATCTAGGAAGGAAATGGCGATAAATAAGAGGCTCCCTCGTGTCCCTAACGCCCTACTTGCATCGAGCTATTTCTCCTTTTGACGCACAGAAATATATACGGCACAACCGTATCTGTGGTGTGGCGTAGAATTTATTTAACGCGTTTTGTATAAACTCGAATAACCCACCGACTTTAGTGTTTAGCGTCTCTCACAACGCCGCCCACTTCCGGTCGGGATATTATAGAAAAAGTGGAGCTCGCCGAGGGCCGTTTTTCTGACGTCTTCTCATCGAGATACGATACGTCGCCCGTCTTTTCCCGATCGAGTTTTTCTTTTGTCCTCTCTGTCTCGGTTGACCGTCTTCTTCTCGGTGCCTCGCAGTCGTCGACTCCTCGGTCTCGGGTTGGACACGGCCGTTACGGAACCGCGGTAACGTCCCTTAAACCTGTTCCCCCGGAGATGGACACGGCAAGAAATTCTTTCCGTATACGAAGCGACTGCTGCTCGTGCGGCCGCGGCGCGGCGTTGCGATGATGTATTCGGTGCCACTTGCGGCTCATGGAATCCACCGAGCAAACTCTCTGATCGCTCGCCGATAAACACTTATTCGGCTGGAATAAAAATACATAGCGACCACGCGCGCTCATCGTACTCACCGCTCTACTCTTTTCGCTTTTCCCTCTCCTCCGTCTCTCTCTTTATCTCTTTGCCCTAAGCACGAGATTCGAACTTTTTACCCTGTGTCGGGACAACAGTTACAAATGGCCGTACAGCGGAGAGTGCGTTCGTAACTACGTCGAAAGACGGTGTCCCGGTATCGCGAACCTTCCTTTCGCTGCGCCTACAGTTTTTACATGGTTTTTACTCTACGCAAGACAACGCAGCCCTTTGAACTCCTAGACATGCCAACGAGTATTTCGACTACACTATCTTACATGTTCCTTTGGTAGTATCAATCTTGAACGATTTCCGAACATCTCGAATTTTCCTCCTCTGTTTTTTGTGACCCTTTCGATGTGCCTACAGTTTTTCGATGGTTTTTACTTTACGCAAGACAACGCAGCCCTTTGAACTCCTAGACATGCCAACGAGTATTTCGACTACACTACCTTACATGTTCCTTTGGTAGTATCAAACTTGAACGATTGCCGAACGTCTCGAATTTTCCTCCTCTGTTTTTTGTGACCCTTTCGCTGTGCCTACAGTTTTTCGATGGTTTTTACTTTACGCAAGACAACGCAGCCCTTTGAACTCCTAGACATGCCAACGAGTATTTCAACTACACTACCTTACATGTTCCTTTGGTAGTATCAATATTGAACGATTGCCGAACGTCTCGAATTTTTCTCCTCTGTTTTTTGTGACCCTTTCAAGGCCAATAATTGGCTAACTCCTTGACAATGTGTTTGGGATATATAAAAAAAAAACGTGAGCCTGGATTCCTGGAAGGACAAAAGACTTGCAATTGAACTGGTTGATTGTGTTAATAGGGTGACGCAAGTTGGTTACACCATCGATCCGCACCTTTTCCCACAAGCATAGCGAACCTCCTAATACCGTTGAAACGACGACATGACAAACGTGACGGTGATAACAAGAACGACGCAATTTCTGAAACGTTGATCTCGTTGAAGATTTACGAGTACGTCTCCGCTTACTAGGAAATCCAGAGAGCCGGTGTAGAGCGCCCTGGAAGTGAGCGTTGCATCTGGCGAACGTTCTGCACGGAATAGTGTAGTGGAGTTTAACCGTCATCGTCGGCGAGGAGCTATGATTGGTTAAATCGTCAGGTCGATAACCATCTGGTGAACGAGACGTACAAAAGTGCCATAAAACAGGCTTCGCGATACTCCGCGATCCTTCCCAAGACTCTCGTACCTTTTAACTCCCTCTCTCTCTCCCTCTCTATCCATCCCTTCTTCTCTGTTCTTCTCAACCGTGCAATTACTCCGAGTTATATTCGACGCAATTATACTCGAGTGTATACACGCTGTATTTGAAGAACAATAGATAAACGGAGCGTGCTAAAGGTATTTGCCATAAAATAGTCAACTTGTTACTCGCTTTGATGTATGTATACGAAATAATAATAATAATAAGCTTGGAAGGCTTTGTTAACCCGGTTAAACAGTGAGCCTTTATCGTTATCGTGAATCAATGGAACTGAGAGATTTATTGAAGAATAATGTAGTAGACACACGGTAGGAGTATTATAGCTGGCGTTGGTACAATCAGTGCAGTACGGTACGAACGGTGCGCGGCAGGTAGGATTAAATGGCTGCCGGTAGGCTGTGGTAGTTATGATAGCCCGCAGTCGAGGTATATAATATTGAACCCGTGCGTTTAGCATTGTCGAACAAAGCTGATATCTCGTGGATAAAACCGGAATGTGCGTTTCCAATCGAGGTGGACCGCAGGCCCCGCGATGTTGCTCGCTCTGGAGGCTCTCGAGTGAGCTCGGCGCCTTAACCGTTACTCAGGTGCCGTTTCCGGAACTTGATTCCCGGCTGGCTCTCGTATGTTATACGTCGGCGAACGAGTCAAGGGCGAATGGCACGTATAGCTCGCCGCGTGCTGACTGGACTCACGCCGCGCACTGCAACCTCTGCTGCACTTGATGTCGTGCACCAAGGAGGCTCGACCTTTAATGTCGCCGAGGCTAATGCAGCAGGCTGATGTAAGGTGAGCGACAGGTGTGATTGGCAAGTAGTTAACGATTATCCAATCAACGGAAATTGAACGAACCATCGAATGACGAGATGTTGGTAATATTGAGAAAGAAAAAAAAAATGTGATGAGATTGTAATGAAGGATCATTAAACCTGGAGAAATGCTCCATATTCTATTGTTCCGCAATCGTTTTTTTTTTTTTTATGCAGAGCGCGGCGCGGTTCAATTAAAGTATCGGTGAAGAGTGGCGGAGGCAGCGAGAAGAAGGCCCTATAGGCCTATCGGTAGTCCCGATCATAAAGTACTCGTCCATAAGCGCGTCCGAGTCAAAATGTGGGATCAGATAAGAGGGGAGGCAAGCAGGGAAGCCGACGGATCGCTCGGCACTATAGTAGTTTGAAGCAAGAGCTCGCTCTCGTCTTCTCTCCTTCTCTCGCTCATTCTCTCGCCGGTATCCCCCGCGGTATCGTCGTTAGGGGCAGACTGCGATTGAGGTGGATATGCAGAGGAGGGTGTGAGTCGGCTGTCGACGGGCCGATCGGTACCGCAGTCCTTACAGCTAGCAGCGGAACAGCGCCAGCAGCAGCAGCAACAGCAACAGCAGCAGTGAACAGGAGAGCAAACGAAAGGGATAGGAAGAAAGATCGTGCTCGGTTCTTTCGGTAGAGAAAAGGGAGAAGGTAAGAGAGCGGGAGGAGAAGTTGGAGAGGACTCGAGGACGCAAGGACGAGAATAAGTGCAACACGCGGCAGCAAAAGTTGGGCGATCCATTACCCACTCTGGGTTGCCGCGAGCCGAAGAAGCAACGAGTGAGCGAACGAGTCGCGCGTTCTGGCGAACGCGGCGGTCCGCCACGAGCTCGCTCGATCGCTCGCTCGCTGGTCAGAAGCACAACCAGCAGAAGGAACGGCAGCAGCGAACAGTGCTACGCCAGCTTCTCGAATCTCAGTGCTCAGTCCTCTCCTCTCTCGCTGAGAGTTGCGTCAAGGCTAAATCCAAAGAGCGGTCCCTTTGTAGCAATGTCCGCGCTTCTGCATACATTCTCGCCCGATAAATATACCCTTTGGCAGTATAATCCTGGCTCCACGCTTGCGCGGATTCCACCAGCACCGGTAGCTTCTGAGAACCTGCCTCGAGCTTCGAGGGTGCAAGCGAGCCAGAGAAATCTTCTTTCGCTCATTCTCGTCCCTCTGCCTCTTTCTCTGTCTTTCGATCCCCTGGCTCCAATGTACGGCCTTTCTTTCCACATATTTTATCCAGCCTCCCTTCCTCGCCTCTCTCTATCCCGCTCTTGCTACTCACATGTTCGTTATCTCTTTTCCACCTGATCATTTCCTCCTGTCGGTCTTACTCTCCAACCCGTGCGCACCTCCTCACTATCCTTCCTCATCCTCCTCCTCCTCCTCCTCCTCCTCCTCTACTCGTACCACCTTCTTGTATACTCACTCCCCCTTCGTTCTCGTGATTCTATACGCTCTGGTTGTCTCTACCTTTTTCGTCCAGTTGCTCCTATCCCCGCGAGTAACACATATTCGAATCCAGTGATGCAGAGAAGCAGCCAGGGCATCTTCGTAAGCACGCACGCACGCATCCATGCACGCACGCACGCGGGGACTCACGCACGTACGTAACTGAGTATATACTCTGAAAGACAGTTATTGTTCCAGCAGTCGAGACCCCCATCCTTGTCTCGTTCCGCGCATTACGGGCAAATATAATCTGCCAACGCGGGTATTAGCGGCTCACGCGCGTTCCTCCGGTCCGCTGGCTAACCATCGAGGGTGAGAAGACGAGGAGGCGGGAACGAGATAACTCTCTCGAATCTACTGTGGGGCTCTCGTTCTTCGCGGTAATTTACGTGTTACGAGACAATGCGCGCACCAAGGCCCTCGTACTAGTGTAGTTAACTATCTGTTTACTGGTTCGAGACCAGGTGACTTAACATTCCCACCAATTAGGTTTAATATTATTGAAGTAATTGGCGAGAAGAAACCGAGAGCGGTCCGCACGGGCCTCTTCGCTCTCGCGCGATAAACTGAATACGTAATGGTCACACCATCATTTTTAAAGCCGTATAAATAACAGCTTTATAAAATGCAAATTACTCTTTTTACAGTTTCTTATTATTATTAATATTAACTGAAGATTAAAATATTGGACATTTATTGCATCCTCACTCGTGATCTCAGTGAAATTTTTATAAAAAATAAATAAAACCTCTGAGCCAACGTTTTAACTAGCAGCATCACTGTCGCACATTCCAATGTCCTAGTGAAACAATCGAATAGTCATTAATCTAATCAAACACAATTGTGTGTTTTTATATTTGTTAACGATGGTAATAATGTCAATGATTGTAACAATGTTAGCACCTCCGAACGCAAGGGTCCTAAAAATCAATACAATAGTACACAAGGGGTTTATGTATCAGTTACTTATGTCCTGTGACATTTTTACGGAATTCACGAATGGTAAAGGAGATGCATCCGTTGTATAAAATTGGGAATATGTGCATTTTTGCTCATTGCAACTGGTACCATATTTTCAGATACGTAACGTTGAATTGTACCGCAAATATCAAGTTTTAAGATAACAAAAGAGTGAATACATTGTACCGACATCCTGAAAATGATTGACGACGCAATTTCCTCCGTTGAAACGAGATCATGAAGTAACAATGAGTCGAGTTAATGGAGTCGGACAGAGTACTCGGTAAATAAATCGTTAATGAAGTGCATCGGAGCTTCGGCATTTAGTTTTAATGGCCGAGCTTCGAAGAATCGAAACTTTACAATCTAGAGTGTCTGGCAATCTTCCGGTGTGCGGGCTGGCTCGAAGGACCAGGGAAAGGGAAAGAGGAGCTCTTCGGTGGATTCTCGAGAGGCGAGAGTCCGAAGTCTCGTGCTCCCGGGCGACCGGACGAGTATGGAGGAGAGACGCTGCGCGAAAGCTGCCGTGAGGAGGAACGCCAAGGGACTGACAGTGTGTTGAAGTTTGCTCGTCACGCCCAATCGATGAGGAGGAAGTATAAAGAAGGAGCGACCTCCCAAAGCCTCTCGAGGGGTGAGAGCACAACCCGAGACTCACCGCTTGCTTGCCAAGAGATAATAACTGCCGTCCGGAGTTCGTAGCACGTCGCCGTGCGGTTCATCGTTGAAAACAGAGAGAGAGAGAGAGAGAGAGAGAGAGAGAGGGGGGGGGGAGTCTTCGCGATCGGCCGATTCGACGATACACAAAATATACTCTTCTTAACGAGTCGTGAGTTTGGCGCGCGAGGGTTTAACTTGCTCGTTATTATCTCATAGTATGCACTCGCAATTGCGCATACACTCAGTTTAATCGGATGCGAGGAGTGCAGTGGGGAGGGGTTCAAGCGGAAGTTGTTGCGATAATCAACAGGGAGCGTGGAAATGGTGTGCTCGGTAGGACTGTGAGGTGCAGGACAGCTCGGATCGGTTCGCCGGAGGCCGGGACGCTTGGTTTTGTAGAGCAAAGCTGTGCCGAGCGCAGTCTGCACGCGCGCTTTGCCCTCGGGTTACCCAGGATGTTTGCCTTTCGCGTTAATTGGCACGATGAACTTTCCACTCACGCGAAACCGTCAAATTAGTTTGTCTTTGGCCAAAGTAAAGGGAAAGTGGTGGGCAATACGCCGGGCGAAGAACGGGGAGGGCGGTACACCGGTGGCGATTATATGTACGTGTGTGCGAGCGAGTGCATTGCTCCGGGGATCTGCGGAGTGCCCGATGCCGTGCCGCACAATAGGAAGCGTCGAGCACCGCGAGCGCTACAAGCTGCTCTCCCTATGCCGTATATACCTACACGCTACCAAACGCTACTGCGCTCTCCAAGTATATCAGCAACCAACTTCGTGCACAAAAACCGTTGCCGCGGAAACTTCCCAAGCCCCTTTCTCCGGTAAACTCTTCGGTCTACGTTACGTTTATAATTCCATGTTCAATTCAATGGTACTTCACTTGCATTATTGAGATCGCACTCACGGCTCATCCTCTGTTCTCTCCCGGTATTCTATTTCATTCGAAACCTCGCCCGCTCACTCCCCCCTCCCACGGAAATATGTCCTTGTTCAAGGAAAGTAAATAAAAATGTCGCATTGCTTCTGATAGATTTACGGGAATTCTCGAGATTGTCGTGTGTCGTTGGGAGCGAGTGGAAGGTGCCAAGGAGAAGCGCGAGGAGGGAAGACCGTCCGGCCAACCTGTCACCGTGGAACACCTTGTTAGCCATTAATTATTCGTGAATTTGGCGCTGGAAATGTCGGAAAGCCGGCTGCTCGCCGTGCGACAGCTCCAACAAGCGTATCGAGCCACAGCGCTGTTGCCATACCTTTTCTTTCTCCACCTCGGAGTCCCAGCCAAGTTGTACGTGCTGGTGCTCCTGGCCGCTGCCGTTCCGTCCAGCCACTCTACCTTCGTGCCCTCCTCCCCGACCGCTCGCTGCATCAAGCCTGCTCCGACAATCTCTCCGCCGAGCCAACCTATCCGACACGTAAACCTACATGCACGATACAATTTTATTTTCAAAACGAACCTATTCAACAGCGGCTAACATTCAGCAGGTCAATCTACAGGTATATCCTTCAACGTTTCGTACACTATTGAGTTGCATGCATTAGCATTTCATTGTTCTTCACTGGGTTATCGTTATCTGCGTTGCGGAATATCTTATTTTTCGAACTATTGCAACCCAAAGTCGAAGACATCTTACGATGGGATTCAAAAAAAAATTTTTGACATACTTCTTTGAAGTGCAGAGGTTTTACGAAATTGATAAAAAACACGATTACAACCGATCTTCAAATACTTTAACCGGAGACTCTTAGTTTCGTGTGAATAGGCCCATAAAAATAATCCCGAGTCATTAAAAGTGGAATAAAATATGTTAATGCACTGTGTTAATTGTTGAGGCTGTGAGCATCGACAGAGAATTTCACAAATTCTCATCAAAGAGTGGCGAATATTTACAAAGAAATTCTTCGCGTAGGTAAATGAGTAATTAAATAATAGATAGAATTCTGTTGAATTTCCAGAAAATCGTTGAAAAAAAACGGATATGCAGTGCAACGAGGTAGTTCGATAGATATAACGAGTTGAGAAATATTTATAGTTAGCATGTAATGGACTTTGCGATATTCCACTATCGCGACCATTTAATATCGACGCCATGCTCCAGTTAATTTTAAATTAGCAAGATTCGACTAATCGCTCTCCTTTCGCCACGCAGCCACCCTCGCAGCCGAGCTCAAGTTCGACGAAACAGGTTTTCGTAACGGGTATGTGGAATTTAGCGCAAATACGTATTAAAAATAATCGTTACTCGTGATAGAACGCTGGAAGATTGTAGCATGAGAAATCTGGGCTCCACAGGCTCGGCTCATTGTTATTGTCACGTTAGCACGTTGCCGAGTAACACTACCACGGCGAACGCCTTTCTATAACACCAACTATCCTCGTAAACTATAGCTATACGTTCAATGTGTACCAGAGACGTTACAGTATATGGTTATACAGATAGTATAGGCAGGTAGGACTATATTGCATTCCGAGGGACGAGAACCGATAGTAGAGACTTTGCGAGGGCGTAACGAGCACCGAGAGTCACGGTCATGGACCAACATGTATATATATATATGTACACAGTCTACCGGCTAATTAGATAGAAAAGGCCATGGAATTCTATTGTTAGTCGAAGGAAAGACGAGTTTGTCGTTTACCAAAAAAATTAAAAATTATACCGTAGTTCACTGCAGTTGTTGCACCACATGCGGTACAATTATATAATGATACCTACGTATTACGGTGCGTTCGCTAAATTTGGGATGAGGAAAGCGCTCGAAGTAAGAAGTTCGATAACCTCGAGTCCCTCCTTTCGTTTTTCGTTTCGTTTCGAGTGATGAAGCACGTGACCCCAGAAGTCGAGGGGAAGAGCGGCGCGACTCTCGTGGAGCGCAATGGGAAATCGAGTGGAGCGCAAAGCCCGTTGCAGAGAGAAACCGGGCGCGACACAACGCGATGAACGTTCCCTCCTGCTACCCACCATCGCCACTACCACGCTTCGCCGCGACTAACCAATAAACTATACCTGGCTATTGTTTTATAAATCGTAAAATTTAATAGCTTCTCGCGAGATGTGTTAGGTTGTATGACGCCGGAGAGGCTGCAGGCTTTGCTAGCCATGCCGTCTCCTGCAGGACCGTATAACTGCATGTTCACTGCATGCGCATATTATATCGCCTCAACACGCTCAGACACTATATTGCACGCATTCGTCGCCCCCTCGATTCATCCTTTTTTTTTTTTTTTTTTTTTAATGCAAGATGAAGCGAAATTTATAGAATCTGACGAAGAGGAACAACAAAAGTGATGGCACTTTTATGAAGGCGACAGATTGAAAACAGGGACGACACTGCCGCCCGGATGAAAGCCATTAAAATTGCTAATCTGATAGGTTAAAAAATAAAAATGCAATTCAACTATTTTTCTTATTTTATTTAGATTATCGGAAAATAATTTGGTGCAAGAAATTAAGGAAATATTACCCAATTTGTTATTTAAATAGGTAAAAAAATAAACCTATGCTAAAATATTTGTATTCTTAATGAAAAACCAATGTGCAAGTTCTGAATTGTTTATTGAATAATTTTAAAGCGTAACAATTTTCACAAATGTTGGCATTGCTCCGATATTCTATGCCAGTTAATCACCGATAAATTCAATACCAACCGAATCTTAGTCGTAACTCCATATATGTACAAAACTTCAGTTTCATGGCTTGAAATTCACACAAGCTACGGCGGAAATAATAAAAATAAATGTAAAGAAAGCTGTGTATAATAAAATTTTATCGACTGCCAGTTTCAATCAATTCAACTGCAGTAACCGAGTATTAAGTTCTCCACTTGGGTACTAAACTTTATCTCAATACTTCTCAAGTTGTAAAAGCTAAAATAAATATCGTCATGAAAACAAAAAGATTATGATTTTTTAAGCGCTTTGGTGAGTGTGGCTAAATGCAATACCCACCGACCCCGGTCGTAAATACGCTTGTAAGGACGGTTACATTTCTTTGCCTCGAAGTTTTCTCGAGTTAAGGTATTTACGTCGTACTGCGCCTATTTTAATATTCCTCTCATAAGATAATAAGGACATAACCAATGTTATTTCCATTGCCCACAATATAAAGCTGGCAATTATTGGCGCGTCATATATTCATACATTCGCCGAACCCTTGCCACGAATTCCGTTTTTCCCAGAGCGCATGTAGACACCCGAATTTTTTTTGAGCTCGATTTTTTCAAACACACATTTCCCTCTATGACGCAGAGAAATGTATAAATATTCCGTTAGTATCGAGTAGTAGTTTAAATGGAAATTCATTCGTGTTGAGTGTACGCCACTGATCTTCACGATACAACTGTTTAGCATTTTTTATTTATTTATTTTTTATTCTTTCTATTGTCGTAGAAAACAATTAACACAGTGAGCGCGTTAAGAGATATTCCAAACCGATGCAAGAGTCCCTCTGCCATAATTACGGTATTCTGCATTAGTCCCTCAACACCTTAACGCTCTAACGCTTCAACGCAGCCTGCTGTTGCGCGGACGGTATACTAATGCCGGTGCGGAGCGCTTGGAAAAGGGCACAGCGGGCTTTATCTAATCTCACCGCGCGCGTCGTACGCCTCCACTTTATACATAGTTACCAAGCGGTTCACCTCGAATTTCAATTGCTAATTTTCCTACACTTGGATGACAATAAATATATCAGGCACTTAACGCGAGTGCATAATACCATAGTTTCAACGACTATTTTCTGCTTCACTTTCCCTCGCGCTAAGGTGCATTGGAAACCGCATACTCGAGAGGTTGTAGGTACAGACGTTGCGCGAATTAGAATCTTAACAGCGTTATAGTTTCGAGACTCGGGTTGCTGCGCACAATCACGATGTCGTGAGGTCGAAGAAGGCGTACATACGTATATACATTTATATGTGTAGTGATATATATGCGTGTATACATATATACATACATATATATGTAGTTACATCGCGATGTAGTTCGCAGAGGTTCTCGAATAATAATCGTGGGCCGCTTGTAGCAATAACGATGTGGAATAAAAAAAGAGTAGTAAGGCGAAAGCCGATTGCCCGTCGGTATTTTTTGATCTTGCACGAGGGAGAGAGATTGCGATGGGAGTGAGAGAAGGTAAGAGTGAGTGAGCGACCGGGTGGTGAGGAGATGAGGAAGGGCCGAGTGTGTGCCATCATAACGTGAGATTGGCCCGGGCGAAGGCGAGCGGCCGCGCGCGCGCGAGCAACCGCTCGTTCGCTAGCCCCGGCATGTATATCGTGTGTCAATACTTTTTCCTTTCGTTCTGTATGTAAATCCGAGGGCCGTGGGGGCGCGAGGGCAGCATCAATCAATGGCAGACGGCAGCTGATTAAAAATTGCGCAACAGCATGAATTATTAATGCGACAATAAACGTGCAAATTCCGGGGCGTTACAGGCCCTTGTTTCCCGTAACTCTTTCGAGTTGTTGGACAACGGGCTGCTATGTGGAACGGGTTACCTCCCCCCGTACAGTGGCTTTCAGGAGGACCCCGAAACTCTCTCCTGTCGTCGACAATGCCCACCGGATACTTTGGAAAATACACACCGAAGCTACGATTAAAATTAGTACCCCCTGCGACAGATTAATCTGGGTTAATTAATTGTCAACGGTGAATATGTACAAGCAAACTAAGATTTGCGAAGTGCAGGTAGGGAGTGTTTGGATAAAAGCGTCTTGAAAAAAAAAATGTACAGATGTACCTTGGGATTGTTAATTAATTTTTTTTTTTTTAATTAAATAAAAATATATACACTGAGAGAATTATAGTTATTATTACTATGAAAATAATTGCATTGACTCAAAATTAATAGATTTTCAAGCCTTTACTTTGGAAAATACACACCGAAGCTACGATTAAAATTAGTACCCCCTGCGACAGATTAATCTGGCTTAATTAATTTTCAACGGTGAATATGTACAAGCAAACTAAGATTTGCGAAGTGCAGGTACGGAGTGTTTTGAAAAAAGCGTCTTGAAAAAAAAAAATGTACAGATGTACCTTGGGATTGTTAATTAATTTTTTTTTAAATTAAATAAAAATATATACACTGAGAGAATTATAGTTATTATTGCTATGAAAATAATTGCATTGACTCAAAATTAATAGATTTTCAAGCCTGTATGTTATGGAAATTTGAGGTCAGGCAAGAAAAAAAATGTAACAACAGAAAAGTTATGATTTGCCATAAAGTATTGAGCGCAATGTATGTACATTAATGGGGATAACATAGGAGATCCCAGAGGGTGAAAAAGTGGCCGAGCTAGTGGAGGATGTCTTATACGGAGTAAATATGCATGTGGGTATACATTCGCGTGGAAAACTTGTATTATTGAAATACAAACACTTAATATTGGCCAATTATATACGAAAAAATATAGCGTATTTTATTGCACACAGAGATTGCATTATGCGTCATATATTCACTTCTGCGGCGCGAACCTTTTGTAATTCACATATATTTTCATTCCCGCTGGTGACTCCGTGGCGTTTTCGAGCTACCTTTAGGAATTCTACGTGCCGTTTATATGAGACATTCCACGGCGACTCGCACAGCCCAAAACCGGACTAACTTTAATTGTCTCGACTTTATTTTTTATCACTATAATTTAACCCAAAAGAACATTCCCAATATTATCCAGTATTTTTTACCCGAACCGTTTCTTACATCCGAATGTGTGAGAATTTCGAAAAGTTTATATTAAAAAAAAAAAAAAAAAAACCAATCAGTCCAACCAAAGTACAGTGAATAATCGAAATACAGGCAAGATTATTTCTTCGATCTACGATCGTGTTATCGAAACCAAGACAATTAAAGTCGTGACGGTGGAAGTCGCCGTGGAATGCCGCATTCGTACTAATGGAGTAATCACGTTTAATCGCAGACGTCTATTATGTTGATGATCTCTTGTACGAAAGTGTGTCCGAGCGTATGGCGCACCGAGAAAACTTATATATGTGAATAACTTCATTTCTCTTAAATGAAGTATAATTTAAAGTTGACTCGGTGTGCTAGTTATCAATGCCGGTGGGTTTGGCCGAAACGTGACTGACGCAAAGAGCCTCAACTCCCCCTCCCCCTATCGCCCCCACCCCCCACCCCCTTCCACCCGCCCAACCAACGTCGCAACGAAAGGAAACAATTTTCTCGATCCGGCGCATATCTCGTGGACGGCGCGCGTATATAATAATATCACGAGTATAGTAGTGGTACACAAAAGCCCAGGAACGAGAGTGCAACGCGGAGCGCACAAGTGCGGGAGAGCGAAAACGCTTGCGCACGCGAGTCCGCGTTGTGCAAGTTTAACCACCACTCGCCAGTACATACAGGATAGCGGAGAGTTCAAGACCCGTAATTAGCCTTGTCCGAGGATGCAAATTAACTTGGGGACTGCCGCCCGCGACTTTATTCCATTTCGTCCTCTTTTAATGCTCTCTCGCTCACGCTCGAGCGTATGCACCCGCACCTTATTCAATCCTTCACCACCTACCACCCCACCGCACACCGTCCGCGCGAGCGTAAAGCGTTCAATGAACCGATTGCTCCGACACGATTTCAATTATCAATCTTGCGTCTACCCTCGTTACGGTGAGCAATAAATTTAAGTCAACCGTTGGTATTACCTAAACGACAAACCCGACCAAACTCCCACTTCTATAATTCGCCAATAAAATATAGAGCGCCCTGAAATCGAGGTAATTGGATTGCCGTGTCCTGTATTTTTCCACCGATACAATCAGATTGATGTTCGTAATCTCCGGGAAAAAAATACAGCGGGTTATGTGGAACGCAGCACGCTTTAAAAGCAGCTTGGAAAATTTTATTAACATAAATGAATTTATAAATTTGCATTTTACAGTGATGTGGGTGTGGCCGACTGACCAGAGGCTATAAAGTATTCGACGGGAGGCGAAATATAGGAGGAGGCGAAGTGACGCGAGGAAAAGAGAGCAAAACATTGTAAAGCTTGTTTATAACTACCATTAATTTCTCTACCGAACAACTACTCAACTGCGATTCAAGTCGGGAAAACATCTGAAACCAATGCAACTGTACCATAAATAAAACCGGACTGTCGTGTGAAAACGTATTACGAGTGAATAAGGAAAATCAACTGCGCTGCGGATGATAAAAAGCCTCTTGGCAAAATAGCGGAGTTTTCTCGGGGCAAGATTATCATCTCGGAGCGTCGCATTTTTCTACAGTTGTAATGTGAAATTGATTTGTGGAAGAATTGTTTGGGAATAAAGAAAGTAGAGGTAGAGATAAATGGGATAATGGCAATCGCGGAGAAATATGACAATAGCTAAATGAAATAAATTCGTGTAAAAAAATAATAGGAAAAAGAGATACAAAATGCCATCCTTCATGAAGAAAAATGTTTGTTTCGTTCAGATAAGACCTAAGATTACGCCAAACGATCAATTGGTTAGTTCAACGAAATATTTCAGTTAATCATTCAAGGAGTCTTCGCAATTTTCACCTAAAAACTTCCTTGCACCAACAAATCAATTCACTTGTAGAATCACATAACTCAAACGCGTCTATTAAATCCAAACCTCGAAGCGGTAATTAAATCCGTACCAACAGCAGAAATCATTAGTGATCTATTTAGCCAATACTTAGAATGAACTTAGAAACATTAAGCCACATATAATGACCACATAAGAGAGTTAAAAAAAATATATATATATATATATACATATATCGTACCATCAAGGATCAGTCTTCAGAATATTTTTTCTCCTTTCCATTAACATACAAATCGATTACAACCAGACGTGCCGAGTAATTGAAATGCTTTTAAGCGACCATGAATATCAGCACCTGTTGAATAATATATCATTTATTTTTCAGCGAGCACAACACGTTGACGTCGATCTCTCCGTAAATGGCGTGTGTCAATCGATGACTCTGACGTACATGTTTCGCAACACGAGTATGAGTGAATCTCGGTAGCATGAATAATGATTACGATAATGAATAAATCGAGCGGTAATCCGCTCAGCAATATCGTTGACCCCCGGAACCGTGACGACTCCAAGTGTAACAGAGCGACGGGTGAACGTGAGGCCACCGCGCCTACTGTACCCACCGGAGATGGTGTTGGGGTAGTAGACGAGAGACGCGTGTGACCGCAACACCGGTTTCTCCGAGTGTTGGCTACTATCGTACCGACATTCGTTCGTATAGATTCGTTGGGCGGTCGGGGCGCAATCTTCATCGACCACTTGGCAGCCTCGTAAAAGTTAATTAATTAGACGAGAGAAGGGACGAGTGGCCGCGGGATAAGAACGAGATAAAATGGAATTGCGTTGCCGTCCCGGGTGCGCGGGTTCGGCATCTCGTCGCGCGAGCACGAACATCCACCGACCGCCACACACGGAATAGGAAGTGCTCCCGGGTTTTCTTGTCATATCAGTCCCTCAGTCATTTCGCACAGCGAATAGTCCATCCCCTTAAAAAAAAAAAAAAAAAAAACAGAAAAAAAAGGTAATCTTAATCAACTCCCAGAACTGTACAGACCGAACCGTACGAGAAAACGAGGGCGTCAATTAATTAGTGGAGCTTATAATACCAGCGGCAGCTCCGGCTGAGCTTTTTTTTCTTTCTCATACTAGAATGACGACTTTAGCGCTTCCCGAATAGATATACCATCCGACTTGCCGTTTTATCAATGAAATATTGACTTAGTTTGCATTAATCACACTCCCGGAATGTAGCTCACTGCTTCCGACCGACCACCCAGCATTTATAAACAAGCGTGCAAATCAGAAGCCTGCTTATTACTTTATTTTCTCGTACCTTTTACAAATTTATCTCTATGAGGAAGTGTGTTCGTCGGTATTGGCCTCCTCATTGAGACTTTTGTTGGTCAAGAATAACGAGAAAGCAATATGCAAGGTTCTTGAAGGTACCTGGACTTGTAGTATGTATGGATCGAAATATCCATAATTTCACGGAAGCTACAGTATTATTCGCCTTACTGGACAATTCAAGAGGTTGTAAATTCTATATTTCTGCATACTGTTGAACAACGCACTTTGGAAAAAAAAAAAAAAAAAAGGTAAGGGACTTTGTAAGTGCGTTGAATTATTTTTTGGCTCGTGAAAAGATCTCGTGTGAGCTTCCCACACGAGTACTTATCTCGGAGACCAAATGACGTTGCCCCTGCAGTTAAATCGAGGATTGCGGAAACAATCGGTTCGATTCAACCCACAATCCGCGGTCGGATTCGATCGTTAGGGGAAACCGTGAAGAGTCCGATCTTCCGGTCACGGAGTAGTGGTGATACAGGAAGATGTAAATCGAACGAAAAATATGAGACAGCGCTGTAGATAACGTAGGTGTCAAAATAGTCCGGGGCTTCGCCTAGCAACCTGTTGCCGCGACAGGACGAAGCGCGAGACCGAAGGTTTCTTAGAATAAGGGAGCAGCGGACACGCGATATAATATGCGCCACTCGCATGACCATTCTTCACGCTACGTAATTTAACAAATTTACTCCCCGAATGACAATGCGTCTGGGTGAGCCCGCGAGAGGGACACTGTAAGGGGAAACGGGTGAAGGAAGCAGCGCGCCAACCGAGTAATTGAACGTTAAGCGAGCGTGCTTATACCCAGCAGCGATTTTTTTTTTTCACGAGGTCATTTTTGCAGAAGTCTCGCCTCGGCAACGGCGACGAGAGAGCGTTTCTCTGTCTCTGGGCGTCGCCTCGATTGCCGGATAGACACGTGAACGTCCATAAACGCGTTTTAATTTAATGCGCCACTTTCCATTTCAGCGAGTCGCCACGAGATTTACAATCTATCCGTGAAATATCCGAAAACACATGGGCGTAACGAAAGCATCCGCGCCGAATGGCCGATGTAGTGTCGAGGTAGATGAAAACTGAAGGTAAATAAATAAAAGTAAGTAAAAAGTCAATGAAAACAAGTCGCTCGTTAATTTGGTCGCTCCTGTCCTGGAAAATATCCGGTTTGATCGTCACGCCGTCGTCGTCGTCGTCTCATCGAATGAGATCCGTGCTGTGATGTTGTTGTTCCTCAACCGGTCCCCGGCTTGCCGAGGGTTGTTTCACGCGCGCGCTCACAAATAACTTACGACAGGCCGAGAGGAGTCCGCGACGTCGTCGACGTCAGAATCGCGACTAAGATCGGCCGTACGTTCGTTGGTGGAGTACAAGGGACCGAGGCAACGAGCGCGTTAGCCTAAGCCTCCACAGTATGTACCTACTAGCCAGGGCAAATACCAGCTTTGCTTCGTTGGTCCGGATTTTACGAGAGTTGCGGCAGTTCGGGCTTGTACACGGACGTGCCAACTCTCGAGCAAACGATTCGAAGATAAAGAAAGAGGACCGCGTAGGTGTCCGAGGGAGTCGCAGCGCGAGTTCGAAGCACCTTCGGCCAACGGCATATATACCCACGAGTGAGATGAAGTTTATTTCTCGCCTCTCTCTCTCTCTCTCTCTCTTTCTTTCTCCAGCCAAAGACGTAGCGCGTATAATTGTCGTATAGCGTGTACCGGAGCATTAATTTATAATGCTCTGTGCCATTTCAAGTCTCCATCACGTTGACTCACTCTCCGTTTAATCATTCTATCAGTTCACGACCCATAACGTGATCCTCCTTCACAAAGAACTCCCCGTAAAACCTCCCGGTTATTATAACGTCTTGATTTTTGAATAATTCGTTTTCTTCCTCGCTGTGTCCCGGCCTTTTCTCTTACCGCGACGTATACGTATTGGCGGACGGTAAAACCGTCCTCCTTCATGCAGGAGCAGCAGCTCCTCCGCATGAATACTCATCAAGCAAAGCAGCAGCAGCAGCAGCAGCAGCGGCAGCAGTAACAACAACGGGAGAATCAACCGCGAATGAGAGTACGACGTATATGCATACATAGCCGATGCTTGTCTCGTCGCTCCGCGCAGTTGAGCTCTGAAACACCGCACACCTCGAACAAAAGGACTTGCAAACGCATAGTGACTCTGCCACACGTCCTCTCGCATTCAATAGGACGAACGGCTGAGCTTCGCGCTCTCTCCCCCGGACATTTAGCCTATTAATTACGTGGCCCTAGCCGCTATACAAAGATATATGTTCCTCGGACCGTTATACCGGGACTCCCATAGACACAGCGCCTAGCGAAGTCGCGAACGAGTTATCGAGCGTTACTCGGACAATTTCCACCTACGACATATATCATTTTGTATCCTGCAAATGAACTTCGGAACGACGTACGGAGAGACCGGTACGATCTAATATTGAGAGCTGGGGGTAACAAAAGAGGGGAATTCGGTCATTAATCACTCGGGGACAAAATTGAAGACGTTCCAGTGTGCCCAGCAGCTGATAGTGGCTCGCTATAGTGGCGGTTGTAGTTGCGGTGCACGCCGGTTTGTCGAGTATCTATGCGCGCAGTGTGTCGAGCGCGTGAAAGGCTGCTAGGAATGGGCAGGTCGTTGGCAAGCGATTTGTGCGGTCTTCGCGTAACTTTATGTAAGCCGTAAGGTCAATAGCGAAACGACTGGTATATGCGCCATGCTGGTTAGGTCAATGCACCGCACGCGCGATAGAAAGAGAAACGAGATAGAAGTTCCAGGGAGACTCTTCGCATTACTGCTTCGCGGACATCGATCGTCCAAGCGCGTACACGTTGCCTTAGAGAGAAAGAGTAAGAGAGAAAGAGAAAGAGAGAGAGAGAGAGACAAGAAGATTCCAGGGTTCGCCGCAACAACACCGTTCCGATCTCCCGGCAACGCTTAAATCTTAAATCACTTTGTTGAATGTCCGTTTTAGGCGCGAGTCTCCTGATCCCCGGTAATCACAGAGACCGGAGAGGAGACGAGGGCCTCTCCGGGCTTTCCACGTCGCTTCGTTCCTTGTCGCTTACGCTTAAGTCACCGGGCCTCGGTCGCGGAGAGTTCTAACCGCGAAATTACGCGTGGCTGTTGTGAATCGTTGGGCCGGGGAGCTGGCTATCCGAGGCGGAATAGAAAAGAGAGAGGCCCGTCGAGAGAGAAACGGCAGCTACACCGGCGTGGCCGCGGAGCGTTCGGGCGGAAAGCGCAGTATAAGGCATAAGGCAACAGGAGCAATAGCAACGGGCAGGGATCGCGCGACTCGCCAAGGTATAGAGCAAGAGAATCTGCCCCGAGCCTCTCGGCTCTCGCTCTCGGAGCCCCTCTCTCAACCGACCAAACCGGACTTTCGTACTCCGACAAACCTGTGCAAGGATGATTGCATTCCGGACATGCGGAGATGCAAAGGTTTTATGAAACTCGGCGCGAGCGCTTACACACAGTCGAGAGGAGACGGAGACGGAATACACGAGAGGCTCTCGGCCCGATCGTGTTGCTGCGGTGCAACGAAGAGAAGAAGATACCCCGATGATATTTCCAGTGGGGAGGAAAAAAAAAAAAAAAAAAAAAACCACCCAACGAAGCCCAGTTTTTACATTCGCGTCCCGACGATGACCAATAACTCTTATCGAATATTAGCAGTCGAACGACGACGAGCCGATGCACACACGTACAAATGCTATATTGGATAAAGTTAATATCGCGAAAAGCAATCTAATGCGTATTATGTATACAGCGATTGGTATATACATATGTATGCGTATATGTGTGTTAAAGGGGACACGGTGATTTATGAAAATCATAAATAATACGTTGCAGTGTTGACGGCTTATTAGTCATTTTCAGTGAAACCATTAAACATTTTCTCGTTACGTAATTGTAGAGGAAAAAGTCGTTTGTAAGTGATGCATTGCGAATGGCAAATAATATATCGTTATTCTCGCGCGAGGCGTGTCCTCTCTCGTCTTGGGCGTTTATAGTACCGCCGAGAGTTCTCCTCGCACGGTGAGGTGTATCTTCGTGTACGGACTGTACCCAGTGTGTGCCATACATACGAGCCGCTCCATAGCCCTGCGATGTGTATTACTTTCCATTTAGTAACGCTCGTTGATGATATTTAGATTACGGCTGGGCACGCGCCGCGCGTCAACGTATCCACAGCGTACAACGCGCACCACGAGTGTCGAGGCGCTCGAGCGGCATTCGAGTGAATGCTCACTGAATCTTTCTCCGTCCATATCGCGAGCCCGAAACAGACATTTATTTTATCCGCACTGTGTTTATTGTCCGTTTGAGAGGCGCATATAAAACCGAGTGTGACGCAAAGGGGGTCGAGCCCCCCCCCCCCCTTCCCCCCGCCTCGGGCTGCTGAACTTTAGCCATCGCACAGTCGAGTGGAGAAAGTTTTACACACTTGTTCGCTAATGGACTATCACGCACCGCGAGCAATCGAGCGAGGATTGAGATATTGAGATGACGTACGCTAATACGAAGCGCACTCTATTCATTCGCTCGCGCTCTTGAGAAGCGTTTATAATTGAATCATCCTATCAATCAAACAGACTCGCCGATTACAGCCGTACAGTCCGGTGTGCCCCGTTGTAACGCGCTATCAAAATATCGCTACCTCATTGTAACTGTAGCCGCTATTATATGTATACTCGTGCATATCATACATAGCCACGACGACTGAACAGGTCATTTCTGTACCGCTGGTGAAAAGATTGTAGGTACGGTATATGGGGTGGAAGGGGGTGGGGGGGGGGGGGGGGGCGAAGGGGTCGTTAGCGAAATAGTGAAAAAAAGAATTCTATTAAAACCGGCTCCGGCTCATTGTACACGGGGGAATAACGTGAATCACGTCGACGGGGGGAAGACGAGACGGTGGCGGTGGTGGTGGTGGCGGTGGCGGTGGCGGCGTCTGGAGCGGTAGTCTCTCTCTCCCCCCATTTCGAGACGCCTCATCTCGTCTCTGTGGGCATAAGAAAATGGTAAATGGCGGAGGCACGTGTAAGGATGAAGCGTACGCGCGCTCGCGCGATCTCGTGAGCTCGCGTACGGATAGAGGGCCCGAAAGTGGGCATGGGAAAGAAGGTATCGGGTGAGTTAAGGCTAAGACTGGATTCCGCGGGGCGAGGCTGCCTCGTTGGCGGGTGGGAGTGTACAAGGTCTTCGATACCTCGTAAATTACCGCTCCGCTGCTGCCCGACGCCCTCACCCTGCCGCTGGACTGCGCACCGCACAGCGCCTCCTGCCTTCTGGTGCCTCCTTTGCCTCTTTGCGTCCCTCATCGTTCGCTTCTTCGCCTTCTTCTTCATCCTCTACTTCTCTACGCTCCGGCGAGAGCCTCCCGAGCCCCACGGACCCGCGATCTCCCTTACGACGAGTATCTTCTTCACTCGTCCGACTCACAATCAACGCCAGAGCTTCGCCAACCGGCCAACACTCGCTGACGCCGCGCACCGACTAAGCCTGTGGTGTGTGCACCTCGCTCACTTGGCTCCTATGGTTTTCGTCCTCGTCGAAAGAGAGACTGCGGCGAACAGCATCGCGAACAACGCCGGTGATGAGTTAAGTCTTCATCCGGACTGCTCGGACTACCCCACGCCCTTTTCCCCTTCATCATTCTTCGAGTCATCCTTTCCGCGTTGCTCTCCGTCTCGCTCGCTCACTCGGGCTCCGAGATCGGTGAGAGATCTCAGGGGATAGTTGCTGCCTCGTGCACTCCCGAGCTCTTCGAGGAGACCACCTTCTCAACAAGCTCAACGGCAATCTGCAAAAATTCAAACCAACTGAGAGAATTCTCTTGGGAGTTTGGAAATTCAAACGTGTACGCCAATTACCATCTCGCGAAGGAGCTTATATAAACCGCGCGGAGCCTAAAGAGCCCTGTCCGTGTATTGAAATGCATTTATCCACTGGGAAATTGGAAGGCACGTAGCGTACGTTGAGCGGGAGGTAGAGCCGAGCCAACTGCGAACGTCACACTGTCCAACCGAGAGGATGAAAGTGAGAACGAGGCTGCGTTAAGGAGAACAAGACCAAGTGCAGAGGGACGAGAAGGACGCGGGTGATTACTGGGAGAGCGAGCGAGGCAGAGGGACCAGACAAGTTTCCTTCTGCTTTGACTCACAATCCTTGAAATCGAACGACCTCTAAAACCGCTTTTCTGAACACGAATGTTGCACCGGAGCTCGACTGCCGAAAAGGGTGGGGCCCCGACCGTTTGTACTGACCGTCCTGCCAGGCTGACTGCTTGTCGAAATACCTGCTTACCCAAATTGTATTAAATATCGTAATTTATTCGTCCTCGATACACACACGCACACACACATACACACGCACAAGCCCGTCGTTACATTATGCTACAAAAACCCGTCGAGTAAAATACTGGCATACTAATACCCGCTAACTTGGACACTCGAGAACCGCGTGGAATTCGAACCCGCGGGTTGTCGCTACTAACCAATCGATGCCAAACTCGAGATAACGCGCCAATTTTCTTACGGCTCGCATAAAATAGAAACTAAGAAATAACAGGTGTTTCTTCGTTGTATCGGTGCGACCTGTTTTCACCGCACAACTGCCATCTGTTATTTCTGTACATTCAACCACTCGGCGCTCCCGAAAGTTCATCGATTTTCTCTGACAATGAAACGGAGGGAGAAAGCCCGCAGGTTGCTAACCTCATAAAAGTCTTCAACGCACCTTGAAATTCCTAAAAGCGATATACTACTCGGCGCTTGGGTGAACAGGGTGACCCGAGTGTCGTCGACGATAAAACGAAGGGCACGAGACCACTTGACACTTGACATTAATTTTTGAAAATATGTTTCGGCGTAGCCCCGAGACTCGATCATTTATGGAAACACGTGCGTTCGCTTATTCGCTTTGTCCGAATACCATCGACATTTTCGAATAAGCGTTCCCACCGCATAAATCGACGTACTCGCGGCTCCGAAGTTCGCTCGTACGAGACGTAATGAAGCATTTGTAGGCGGCGGCGGAATTTCTGTTACGCTCGATGGCCGATCAGCCAGATTCGCTGCCACCGATCGTCAGTCTCACGTCAACCTTTCGCGATGCACACACACACACACACACACACGCACACTCAGAGACTCAGTCAGGTACACACAACTCACTCTCTTGAAAGCACGGTAGGTATACAGCGACGAGCGTTCACCAAACCCGATCGGCCACCCTATTGTTGTGTCTAATTTACCGTTAAATTGTTTACATCTCATTAATCGCGAAGCGAGGAGCTAACGCACAGGAGATCCACGCGGTATCCAAGCCGCTATACCGATTCTCGGCATGATGCTGGTGCTCAACGATGCACGTCACTCATCGTGACGTGCCTCGAGCCCCTGGACTCCGTCAATTCGATTTTAGATTGGTCGTATACTGTCAGGGAGAGGCCGTATCGGCCAACGCTCGCGGTAATCTCCCTATGTTCGCAAGATCTTTGATCCTCGCTTTTGGCAAGGGATATGTGTATTCGCACCATGGTAAACCTAAACTAGGTAATACTGCAATTCTCTATAACATCGATTTCCGTAAACTTTACTCTTATCTCCTATTTCGTCGAAATTCCAATATTTATGTAGCAAAATAAATTGAATGTTAACTCTGTTCTTGTCGACCCTAACATTTATATGACAACCAATTCCGGTCAGTTGTACCAATTTATGTATTTCCTGCTCACTAATATGTTTTTGCTTTTCTTCTACAATTGAGCTAACACCTATTCTGATATAATTATACCAAACAGCATATTTTAATTCGTGCGACCAATGGAAACCGGGTGCCCTTGATAAATGTTGCTACAGTTTTTTTAGCTGGGATCGCTGCTCAAGCTAAAGTGGCACAAATAATAGCGTCAACCTTAAAATGTGTAGTACCGCTTTGAAGAGCAGTGATAATCGCTGAAATATCTCCGATCGTACAGATGATACGACCGGAGGGAATTATACGAGGTTGCGGAATCTTAGAAGTGAGACCATAAATTCCCTGTTTTATTTACAACACTAATGCCCACGCCCTGAAGTGATGCACTTATAAAACTTGATCTGAGTAGTTCAAATGGATACATTTGCGCAGAGAGTAATAAACATTATACAGTGACTCGTTAAGTTAGTCGAACAGATTGCGGTTTATACGTAGGGCGGCGCTGTCATCGCCAGGTTACCTTAAAAGCGTTCCGTTTGCACCTGGTTCGCCCTGACAGGATATTAAACACCCCTTCCTTGCCCCTATACGTTTCTCCCTTTCCAACGTTTCATCGATATCGCAACCAATCGGAGAAACATCTCCAAGAGAGGGAGAGCAAGATTTTTATCAGCAGTTTCTTCCCTTTTCGCGCGACTTGACACAAGTTTTTCTCGGCACGGCAACAGGTTCCTCGGGTTATCTCCGTACAGCCTCTTCGATTCTCAAAGAATCGAGCGAAAAAATTCGCTCGATTCGTGAGATCATTTGCGAGAGACATGTTTGGTGCTTGCTTTATCGGGTAGGTGGAGTAAACACGGTTTATTACTCCGTCGCCTTGAAGATCATTTATGGCAGGCGTAAAGTAATCTCGGAAGAACGTTCGTTCACTGTTGAGAGGAATCTCTGCTGAATCACGAACTTTTTCAGACTCGACGACATGCAAAATACGCAGTGGACATGTTTCTTGCGCCATAACATTTTTAACAGTTAAACCAGTTACCGGCAAAACAAATAAACAATGGTCGTCTTGAATCCTGACATTTGAGATAAGTCATTAACTGCTCTATCAAACCGAGGAAATCGTAGTAAGCTTAGCAACTAATAAATGCCAATTACCAATTGTTAATGCACCCAACTATTTTTACATTCGTATTAACTGCTTCGAATGTAACGTTAAAAATATAAAAGTAGTATTATCGCCCAGTAATAATTATGTTTACATTTATTGGCATCATAACGATAATCTGATGGCATTTGTATTTTCTACACTAAAAATTATCATTTACACCTTGAAGGACTTTTGCAATTTTCACTTTCTCGATACAACATACACAAACACACAACATTTTTTTATATACGTGAATAAAAAAGGTTGATCAAACTTAATTAATTAATAATGTTTTATCAAAAAAAGCATACGGTTCAGTCCTTTTTCGCATTTGTTCAACGTCACTAAAAAAATTAACAACAGTATAGATTTATTTTTCATAATGTATACAACATATATTGTTTGTGTGCTGTGTAAAGTATTGTAAAGCAACAATTATCAACTGTCTGCATGGCCCAAGTCTGTGGTTAGTCGATTGAGTCACATTGTCAAGAAATTGTCAGTGAACAATGATCCGAATTTATGTTACGCTCAGTATATAGATTGCAATATCCATATATCAATAAAATGCATGGCAATAATGCGAAGGGCAACAATTTACAAATATTATTGAAGGGAACCGCTGTATTTGCCATACATCAGGTTTATTATCATGCAAGAAACGCCGGAGGTAGCATGAAAAAGGTTTATTACTCTGTACCCTCGACGGAAAATAATAGCAAGCGTAAAGTCATCATGGCACAATTTACGTTCACGTTCGAGCGTAAAATTCGCGTGAATCGGATATTTTTTCCCGCGTGTCAATAATCAAAGGTATATTGTCGGTCGATGCGCACTCGAAGGCCCACGCTGCATACAAATAGCTTGTGTAAGCTGGAGCAGAAGGAAGGAAGAGTGCGAGAAGGCTATGCAAATAAATACGCGGCATATTGGTACTCGCAGTATTTTGTCGACGAGCTAGCTGAGAGGGTAATAAACGCTATTGTTTATACGACGCTTTGTAGTGTGGCGGTGTGGTGGCGGATGTCCGCGCGACGAAGCTCGACTCGAGGCTCAACCGAGATCGGAATTTGCGAGGAGGAAATCAAACGCAGAATCTTACGATGCCGGAGCACCCAGTTGCCCTGCGTTTTATCCCGCGTCCTGTAGGTACGTACTCTTAACGTTACTGCGCCGAACGTGCAAAAAATTAGTGCATCGATGCGGGCGCGCGGTTGTACACAAAATTACTGAAGTAAATTTCACCGGTTACATGCCGCCTCGAAGCTCGTTGAAAAACATTCGCCGGTATTGCGACGAGTATAAAAGTAAGCAGGAATCCATGAAGCGAGTACCCCCGAGCACCGTACTCGAGTACTTTGAAATCGTTTTTCGAATATTTCTTAGCTCGTGTCGATATAAAAACAGGGATTTCTCGGCGAGCCAACTTGTCCCCGGGTCGTTGGAGAGAAATTGGTAAAGATCCTAAATTCTCCGTTCGATTACTGCACGACCGGTATACACAAAAGTACAGATGTCGAGAGACGTGCGTTAAAACAAGAGAACAATACTGCCGCGAAGGGCCCTTACAAATGCGGTGAAGAGATAGTGGAATAATGTTGAATCCAGCTCAAGTTGCTCGCCCGGATAATGGACCACGTGTACGTATCTATACAAGGGTTCGGATCCCAGCTCTAATGATCTTTTGAACGCTGGATAGAACTGGCAAACATCCTTGCCCGCACAGTCACCGTATGAATGCATTCTGATCCACTCGCTCTCTCGCTCGCTCTCTCCTCTCCACGGCAAGCAGTTCGGATGTACGGAAACCACTAATTGGTTCATTATCTAAATACCATCGTGGACCAGCCATTGTGGCTCGAAGTTGTCCTTAAACGGTGACGGTGTATACGCATTCGGAGTCGGCGTATCGCGTCAACTTTACTCGCTCATTCCAGTGCAGTTACGGGTAAACCAACAGCGCATCACCTCTGGTACGTCGAGCGTGTACCAGGAGGAAACAAAGTTCCAAACTCCGATATCATGTCTATCTTCGTGCTCGGGATAGCTCCGTTCACTGTTCTACGTTTGCTCCGGTAAGCCTTGCTCCTCGCTCGCTGCGAGCACCGCGTACCCATCGGTTTGATTGATTTTCTCATTTGAGATACGGTATGATTGCCATTCATCATCGGTAATCAATAGTGGCAAACCTGAGAACCGCGACTATCCACTTTATTCTTAGAGACAGAGACGCGAGAGTCGAAGCGATGTAAGTAACCGAGTGCGGGATTGTGAGCGTGTCGGCTTCGAGCATTCAACTGGTCATTGCTCATCATTAGTCTCCGTCGGTTGGTACGATTGGTGAGGCGTTAAAGCGACGTCCGTGGCGCCCAAGTCATCATGCTTCAAACAGCGCTACGATGATGAGAGATCGATTGTGTTACGGGTACGATCGAAAAATCTCAAACTCAAAATTAGTCAGGTCATCGGTTATCCAATATATCACGTTTTATCCTTCGTGAAATGTGAAAAAAAAAAAAAGATGAAAAGTAACGTTGGACCCAACGCGTCGCCATGACGAATAGACGGTAAAAAATATCTCCCGTGGTTTCGTCGGTCGTGTGTGTCCACCGCTAAATAGCTGAGTGGGTGAATAGACGTGTGAAAAACAAAAAAAAAAAAAATTAGCTCTCGAGCGAGTGGTTTGATAGCTGGCTGACTGGTTAGCTGACTGAGTGGCGTCTTCCAGCCCTGTTGGAAGCGTTGATCCAATCCGAGCCGCGCATCTTTTACTTCGTCGTGTATACGCGATGAGCTCGCTCTCTCGCTATTCTGGACGTCAGGTTACGTGTGCGGTTCTGGACCTCGAGAGCGAGCTTCGCTATACCCAAGTACAAATAAAATATGACACGATGTCTTTTATACTTATACGGTTAACACACGCCCAAGTGTCAGTCATCCGGGTAACGAAGCAGCTGCGGCTACGAGAGATATACGAATGGCAGTTGGACCTTCCCCCTTTGAATAGCTGCCTCACTCTTCAACCTTGCAACATGCGATTTCGCCGTCTCCGACGTAGCAACTTCCACAAAAGGCCACGACAAATTTGAGGGCAGTATCCGAGTGGAGGAAAACTTTGCACCTGATTCCGTGGAAAACACAACATTTCACTTCAGCTTCGCATACGCTTTTGGTACTTCACGAATATCCCAGGCATTTTTTCGAAGTGCTTCGAAGTTGCGCGACTTGGGACACCCACCGTTCGAAATGTCGGCTTCGCATGACACTTGGACCTTCCCTCTTTAAGAACGCTACCCGGTGTTCAACCTTGCAACATGCGATATCGCTGTCTTCGACGCAGCAACTTCCACAAGAGACCACGACCATTTTGCGGCGAAACGAATCAACGCTTTGCGCGTGTCTCGACGAAAAACACATAATTTCAATTTTGTTTCGCGTCCGCTGCTGATACTGATCACATCCTAAACCCTTTTTCAAAGTGTGTTCAAGGTTGCGTGAAGAGGAACACACACCGTCCGAAATGTCCGCTTTGCATGACAGTTGGACCTTCTCCCTTTAAAAAAAAACTGCCTGGCTCTTCAACCTTGCAACATGCGATTTTACCGTTTTCAGCGCGGAAACTTCGGCAATAGGCTACGAAAATCTTAAGACTATCGAGAAGAATCAACACTTTGGGAATGTTGCCGGGAAAAATGCATCATTTCAATTTAGTTTCGCGTCGGCTTCTCATATTTCGAACATATCCGAGAGACTTTTTCAAAGTCCTTCAAAGTTGCGCGAACTGGGACATCCACCGTTCGAAATGTTCCCTTTTCGCGACTTAATTTCACCAACTCATTTCACGCTCGGCTTATCGGCGTAACTTCATTCTACCAAGAGCGCAGCAGCACGTATCCGAGGTGAATTATAAGGCAATGGAGGTATTATGGACGAACTGTTCCTAACTTTAATTTGAGCTGAGGTCGCGCGGGCGCGCAGGAACTTGCCAAGTCTAAACGTGCCCGTTATAAATCAGTTAGCGGGTGCTACCGTGTCTAAACTTGCAGGACTAGGACGAAAGTGATTTGACGCAAGTTATCTGCTCGTGTATATGTATATCCGAGGCTTCCGAGGTACCAGTGAAATATGTATGCGTCAATGTACTTATCGTACATTAATCAGGCGAAATATTCACGGTGAATCCACGAAGAATATTCACGAGCACGATTTGGATGATCGACCCTAATAAAAATCGTATTGCCCTACATATTTTTTCGACAATCCGCTGTCTATATTGGCTGTAACCCGGTTTTAGCAATTTTCCATTTTCTCCGAACGTTCGTCGAGCTAGAAACTTTATTGATTCTCCCTTGACTAAGCCGCTTTGCAATTTCCAATATCCCGGCGGAATCTCCATCGTTTTGTGATTTCTTTTTTTTTTTGGAGTACGCGCTCTTCGAACGGTGAAGCGCCCTGGCATAGTAGCTTTAATACGGTATCGAATGAATTCTACATGTATCTTACTACATATTCTTCCGAAAGGAGGTTACTGAAAAGCAATTCTCGTCCGGAGTTTTATAGTGAGGAGCGTTGTACAGAGGGCAAGAGAGAGAGGAAGGCTAAGCTCGGGAGGTTCGCGAGAGATGGGTACCTCGTTGCAGGCAGATGCATTCGGAGTAAAAGGGTTTGGCCCACGTGAACAAGAAGACGCGAAACAACTTTGAGACGGAGAAAGGAAAAGGGGCCAGATGAGATGGAGGAAGAGGGATGGAAAGAGGGGAAAAAGGAAACGAGTGAAGTGAGCAAGGAGGTTCGGGGGCGACGGGGTGATCTGTCGGGTGAGGGAAGATGAGAAGAAGGAAGGAGGAGAGAATGAGGAGTAGGAGGAAGCAAGCGTCGGCTGGACCACGATTAGCATTCTCCCATGAAGGAATGTGCTGGCCGTGTCACGTCAGCCGGTGATCGGTGTGAAGCCGCCTCGATCTCCTCTTACCTCCAACCTACCCTGCCTCCTCCCATCTCTCTTCCCTTTCTCACTCGCTCAGCTGACTCTCCGACTCGACTTGGTTCTCTCAGTCGGTCCAACAGCAGCACCACCACCATACAAGCAGGAGCAACAGCACAGGCACAGTGCACGTACGCGCAGCAGCGTGTCTTCAGCTTTGACCGTACCTCGTTGCCTTCTGCTTTCTGCCTCTCTTGCCTCCGCCCGATCTCAGCCTCTTTGCTCCTTAGCATCACTTATCTTCCATGTCGCCGTCAGCGCCTCGACGTTCTCCTCTCGAAATTAGAGCTGAACAAATTAGATCCACCAATACGTGTTCGGTTGTCTTATTTCTCTTTTTTTTCTCTCTCTCTCTTTTTCCTCTTCCCCGTGTCGTTCACGTCAACCGGGACACCGATAGGTCCCATTCAATTTATCGCAAACGTATTGACAGATGTCCTTATCTCATACACCTCCTTGTATAAATGAACCAATTTTATTTCACCGCCGACTCTATTTGCACCTGTGGCACACGTTCGTCTCTCTGCACCTTCTCACATTTCCACTTTTTTTTTCTTTTTTTTTTCTCGTAAAAGAATCGCGGTATCAGCATATTTTTAAATGCCCGGTATTATACGAACGTCGAGTGTCACACATGAAATGCATTTTTGGCCTTTTTCCTCATCTTCGTGTCGTTCAGGTCAACCGGCACATCCACAGGTCCCATTCAATTTATCACGAAATTATATCGTGAGATATTCTCATCTTATCTCCGTGTATAAATGAGCTGTTTTTATTTCGGCCATAATGCAATTTGCACGTGTGACACTATGGAGGAAAAAAAAAACATTGTGGTGCGAGGATATTTTAAGTCCCCGGATATTATGCGAACGACAACTGTGACACGTAAAATTCGTGGCCTTAATCGACGAATGAAACTACACAGGCGATCCAATGCCCCATAGTATGATTGGTTTATCCTTTCGTCCGGTCGTGTACACTGTAGCATGTGCCACTCTTGATTAGCGCAGGTATTTTTCGTAGTGGCATAATGCATATTCGAAATAATACTGTGCAGCTACGGGATGGCATCGTGTGGAATGTGTGAAGATGAGACGTAAAAATGTAAATGGGGAGTACACTTTAATGCCCAATGAGAAAGCCGTCAGTCATGTCGCGGCTTACCGGGAATTATACTCCGACAAGCTGACGTCTATCCGCGCGCTCGACCTCTCTCAGTGACAAATTCATATACCTATCTCGTCTACTCAGAGTTATCTATGCGTGTTGACGGATAAAAATAAATGTAACAATCCTGCTGGATCTCGACGACACCGGCTCAACTCGCGAGGAATTAATTGGGAATAACTCAATGATAACAGTCCATCCAATCTGTCAGATATCCAGGGGCGATTGGCATATCAATAATGAGTATTAATCAAAACGCCCAGAAGGTATTTCCAGTAATTGGTCGAGAGAGAAAGACAGAAGAAACAAGACCTCTATTGAATTTCGTGCGGCTACGAGTTTGCGAAAGCCAATCAAGATTCGCGCAGGCTTCGTTTTAGCAATTCCAACCGAGAGGTACGTACATTGCCAGAAAGTTATAATCCCGAGGATCAGCCGTGGATTTTCCAAGTCCGTTTGTCTTAAGTTGCTTTGAAAGCTCGGCTTGAAAACCTTTATAGTTGAATTTTCCTTCAACCACCTGGGTTAAGAATCCGCGGGGTGGGAGAAGGGAAAGACAGCAGTGTCGAAACAGGCACAAGGGCTAAGTCAGTGGCAATAAAAGGCACTACGCCAGACGGAGACTCGGGAAAGTAAACTAGGGCCGTGGGTGCGCTTTAAAGGGTTCAAGGCTTGGGAGATTTGGGCTCGCGCGTATGTCGAAGTTCAAGGTACTCCTCGGCGCACCTCTCCGGCCTCTCTCTTTCTCTCTCTCTCTCTTTCTCTATACAGCCTGGCATCGGCGGGGGCTGCTCAACTTGAGAAGCGAGCCCATGCACGAAGATTCACGCCGGATAAGGATACCAACTGTCTAATTAAACGGGCAAATAAATGCCCCTTCCGCGCGTCTGTGGTACACTATGGCTACAACAGCAGCAACAGCAACAGCAGCAGCAGCAGCAGCAGCAGTACGAGCGAACCGCCCGGATCCTTATTGGCCGGGGACTTGCCGATTTTATCAGCTCCGCCAGAGTTGCCCCTGAAATACTTCATGAAAAAAACGTTTCGCGAGAGAGAAGAATGACTTAACACGTTTGATCGTGAAGTGAGATTCGCTTTTGAAATTCGCGTGGAACCTTACTTCGCACCCGCGCCTCCCCCCCCACCCGGGAACCGCGCCTCTGCCTTAACGTGCGTGCTTGGTTATATTCGCGCCAACTAAATTCTCAACCAAACTTCCTAATTAATCGTTAAAGGGACGTTGAAAAATGTGCTTATACGAGACGCACGCGAGAATGAAGCGCGAACCACAGCCCGACGCCTGAGGAAGAACTCAGCCGGAGTCTCGTAAAGATTAACAAGGAGAAGTTGGATAGCAATGGCGGAGGAAGCTGCATTTTTAATATAAATTATCTTAGAGCTTGGTGGAATTTATAAGACTTATTGCCGGATTGAAGCAAGTTCGCGCGATTGTTGGAACGCGAAAGAACATTGGATTAGCTAGTAGCCGTACGGTGAGTCAACGACATCCGAGTGAATGCAAAGCAACGAAGGCTATCTACGATACTCACTCGAATGTATGCAATAAGTTGAACATCTTAGCGGATACATAACAATCTATTGGCCGACAAGGAGCAGTGAGCATTTCACGGTGTAACATGCACCGTGGAGGCTGTTACGATATTTATGGGAGACATCGACGCGGAGGCTTACTGCACCACGCGCTCCAGCGCCCAGCTTTGCCAGTCCATGTGAATCTCCATCCGAGCCCGCGTATCGACCAATTGATTTCAAAGTTATCGAGCCTCGTTCGTCCGCGAGCCTTTCCGGGGACCACGACATTATATTCCCCTATTCTCGGTGCTAACGTAAGTGCCAGCAAACATGTACCATCCATTTCGATGACCATCGGCGCATCGAATGTCTTGCCTGAAAAGCTGAACGTCCAAGCGATATCTATTGTTGTTGGACGCTGGGTTCACCAGTCCGGTGTACCATTGGTAGAAGCTTGTACGATGATCGTGACATCAAAGCCCTGAAGAAGAAATGTACGAAAAAATAAATAAAAATACAAATTTAGTTACCATAAAATATAAACTCTCTCACAAATCAGTTTAGTTATGACAAAAAGAATAATTGGATACAAAAATTCTTAATACCTTACTCATTAGTTGCATTACCATCAATATTGCGACCTTACCTAGTTAATTGGTTGACCATTTGAATATACTGCCCAGACGCTGATAGATTTTTTTTTGAGCTCACAGCTGGACACTTTGAGGAACAACTTTAAATTAGTTGCAACACCTAATCAATTTATCGTCGCAAGTAATTGTGGAAATTTCGAGCTCATTAATAACGTAGTTGTGACGATGAATATTTTTTTGTATGTCCAAAAGCATCGTGCAATCGTTTGATGGGCTGTAAGGGAGAGTTCATTTAAAAAAGCGTCATTACTGGGAAAAATTTACAAAGCAAACAGCTTTGACTTATAGCGATAAGTCTGTCCGCGCCAGCGAAAGTAAAGTTAATAAAAAAGACTTAGCGTTTGGGAAAACGTAGTGAGGAAAGATACCTGCTCGACATGGCCATGCGAAAGTTGTAAGGATAATGGGATCGCCATGGGTCGGGACCTCCTGCCGTTAATGAGATACTAAAGTTTTTTAATAAAAGCTCGGAGCTTCGCGTTCTTGGAACGAAAAACAGGGCGTTAACAACCGTGCAATTACTTGCTTGTAGCGATCAATCGATATGGTAAAGTTGGTGCAGCAAAGACGAGCAACGGGCCAAGTTCCTTTCGACTCATTCATGGAACTGAGAGCTTGGCTCTTCTGGCCATTATCAGAGGATGAAAGATACCAGGTTAGAAATCCAAGTTTTGCTTTGCTTGTAGACAAGGATGAGGAGCGAACGACGCGGCCCGGCCACCCAAGTCCCACAGCAAAGCCAGAGTCTTTCCTGCGACGCGCTCCTGTCCGGAATACTATACTACAGCTTCCCCTAACACGTATACCCATCCCTTTCTCCCTTTCTACCTTTTCGCTCCGTGCATTCGGGATTCGGGACACGTTCCGCTTTCAATTCGTCTTATACAACTGTCGGTATAGTCTGTCAGGCAGTTCCTCCCGTGTCAGCTACAGCCAGTTAATTTCAACTCGTCTCTTATGAATGACCCCTCGTCTGTCTGTCATGGTAAATTTGTTGGATTTTTCGCCAAAATTGCCACCCACCACGTTCACGCATCCTTCCTTTTTGTATTCACTGCATATGCTCAAATAATGCTCGCGGTTATTTTTTACATTCGCGTAATGTAATACGTGAACACAATACGCCTGGTGACCCGATTACTCAAGCTCTCTCATTTTAACCCTTTGTGACATAAGCGAGTCAATATTTTCGGTTTTTTTTTTTTTTAACAAAAATTTCAGGCGGAAGGAAATTCGCTTTCACCACTTGAAGTGACTTGATATTTCAAGCAGATGTCACGGTAACGTGTGACCATAACTGAGCATTGTTCACTTCAGGAACACAGCAAAAAGAGAAGCAGGTGTTCAATCTCGACGAGGTAAAAAATAGGGACGTCCAGTTATTCACAGAATCTTTTCTTTTCACGCATTTTTAATTACTTCTAATGTTACACGTGAAATGGTCATTTTTCTCATAGCGAATAAAATACTGTGCAATTATAAAACGATGTCTGAATGCAAGGCTGTCGGAAAATGTTACCCAGCGAAGTGGGTTCTCGGCGAGTTCATAAACTTGTCAATATTACACGCTGAGTACCGACCCTGGTAATACGTAGGGCCACTGGCGTACGTGTGCGGCTTTGACATATGCAAATTGAACTTATATCTTACAACGGAGCCTTATCAAATAAACATTCTCGGTTCGTTGGTAAGCGCGTCGAGCGTGTTGTCGTGAACGATCGAGCATGTGGATCGAGCAAATGCCGCGCGGTCGCCGTATGCTTGGCCGTCCACACTGCCGGACGGTACCGTTGCGTGCCAGGATGCATCCTTTTTTCTTTCCCCCTTTCGAGTGTAGTATGAATTGTGCGTAGTCAAAGTAGCCGGTTTTTCTCTCAGGCCGAGAGTCGAGCGTCGCTTTCTCCTTCCTCTCTCTCCAAACCCAATGACAGCTTGGATTTCCTCCTCATCCATACCTCCTTCTATCCTCCAAGCGTGGAGATTTATTTGTATTCTCGTTAATCACCATCCGCGTTAGCCACAAATGTTTTTTTTTTTTTTATCATCCTATGTAATTACTATATACTCCGAGAGTCTCCGTCCTTGCGATATCGCCTTTGGTTTAATAGTCTCGTTTGATTAACGAGAGGTCAAAGAGATTGACCGAATCTCAGGGCTCGCCGTACGAATTTATATGCGGATTCCAAGCAGAATGTGGAATTAATGCGGCATAAAAATTACTCGAGCGTCGTTGAATGTTTCGCTCGGGGACCAGTTGCTCCGGGCTACGACACCAAGTGGGCGACTCTATCGCGTTGGACTGACAAAATCTTGTAACCCGTCGCGCCAAGTTGATATATTGTCGCGCTCATCGATGCGGGCTTCTCTCATAATGTAAATAGGAACTGGGCTCGAAATTAGTAACGTTCTTTTTATTTTTATTTTCCACTTGGAGATATTCCAACGTGAAATTGGAGTATCCACAAAGTTGTAATTCAATTGAGGAGTAAATAAACGAGACTGAACGAGACCGTAGTGATCCGAGTAGCGGGTAATAAATATAAAAAGTGGAGGTGAAATTGAGGTGGAGAAAAGAAGTGCACGCAACTGGAAGGCTACCGTCGTGAAAACCAAAGAAAGAGAATTCACGAGGGGGCTCCTGTACACAACTCCGGCTCCGTTCGTCACCGCGAGTTCTCTTAGTTTGCGGTGTAACAGTCAACAATTCCATCTCGTAAAAATGAGACCGTATAATTTTAAGGAGTTGCCGGACCGAGAGTCCGTGGTGCGGACGGAGCCGTGATGGCCTCAGTAACTGTGGGAGAATCTGTGGCTGATCTGCTAAGATCTGCCAGTCCCCTCGACGAACGCTAAACTCAAGGCTGCAGCCTGAAATGCCTGTTTACTTTTTGAAATATTGCTGTTTTTAAGAAGGCTGGACATCCTTAAAAATTACGACGGCGACAACGGAGTTTCTAGGGCGTTAATTAAATGCGACTACTGAATTTAATTGAATCTCACAGGAAATTGCAATTCACGAAAAAAAAAAAAAAAATCTAAAACAGATTATATTAGGATACTGATAAAGCAATACGCAATACCGACAATCCACGTTCGGGAGCTATTGGAACATTGTAATTAGGGTAAAATCAAGTTTCCAATCTATAATCGATCAGCAGTTAACAGAAGCGAAAAAAAATTGCTATTTTGTCGAACGACATTGCGGCTACTAGACACTAATATGGTATTATGTGGTCGATACCAAGAACAGCTTAACGTAATCCCGGAGCGAGGCTTTCAAACTCCGAAGGTGATGTCCTACAAAGATTGTGATACGTTATCATGTTGTTCAACGGACCAACGAGGGTTATTTAGCTAACGAGCGTGAAGGATCTCAGTCAGGACAGGCGAGTGACGCAGATGATTGAAATAGTCAAGACACCTTTACCAGAGACACCAGCTATATTGTAAAGGAAACCGACCATTCAGCTAGCTCGAAACATAAAATGCCATCTGAGGTCTCGCTCGTATATATTGAAGTACAGTATCTCAGTTGCATTCTCTATGGAAAAAAATACACTAATTGGTTTGTGGTGTTTACAGAGATAAGCTTCGATTTCCTTATCGTAAGAACCGAGGCCTTGTTGGATAGGTGCTTAAGTGAAATACTTTACACAAGCTTATTAAAGATTATCGCGAAAAGAACATAATACTGAATGTTCAGCACAGAATAATAACACTGCGGCCGCATTTCCCCGCCATATTTTCTCCCTATAACAATTTTATCATTATTCCGGCTTTTTTTGTTAAAATTTATGGCTTTAACGTGTATGCAAAACCGATTTCGAAATAAACCTCTACCAGCGACAAAAAATCTCACCTGTAAAAAGTACAAAGCAATTCGCTCTTCATCCACTGAGAATACCTTTTTGTCGGTCTTTTTCCATCCACTTTATGCCCATCATGTCATTCCACGTTATTTAATAAATCAATTTCACAATAACTTCAAGGACTTCGATAAATTGACCTCTTTTTTCCAGTGCGTTAATTTCCATTGCAAAATTTCATTGAGAATTTGTAAGCACTCGATATGTAGGGAGCCGATGCATAAAGTAAGAGTAGCAAGCAGCTTTTCAGTCTGAAGAGGCCGTATACAACGTCGTTTGGATGGTAGTATATAGTGGAAGGCTTTACAATTTTTTATACCTGTCGACAAGTCGCAATCGTGTCTCCTGATCTGTTAAGAATCCGACACGGTCTCATAAGCGGGGGAATCATGAAAATATTTTTATTCCCCGTTTCGAGATGTCTTGTATCCGTTTGCAACGATAATTGTCAACGGATTTTAAAAATACTGAATAACTGCAGATATGAAGAAAAATATATAAAGTAAGGAATGGGCCAATCGCGCATTGTGGGACATGCAGAACATAGAAGAAAGGCGAGGCTGTTGCTGCAATATCGGATAGGTCGTTAAAGTCCGCAACAACGTCGTCTAATAAACCGGCAGTAAAAGAGTTACTAGGATACAATAAAATAAAGTTTAGCCCGTTCGGTTGGTCAAATGATTATCGGTGCGCAAAATAAATCAAATGATCTCGGAAAGCGGGCTGTCAGAGTGCAAGGGGCCTCTAACGAAACAGAGCCGAGGCTTCAAATCCGGGGCCCATTTTATCGACTCGATCGTTAATTTTATTTTGGCATCCAATTTTGAGTACAGGATCGCGCAGATTTGTGCGGGATAACGCACGGTTGATAGGTAGTACGCGTTCGGATATGTTCGGAGAGTTTATAGGCCCGGTTCCCAGGCTCTAAAAATGTCGCGCGAGAAGATCGCTAGTCGCTTTCAACATAACACGCCCGCGCGCGCGATTTCTCTACCTTTCTCGTTTCCTCTCATATACAACCGTGCAAATGTATTGCTGGATCAGAACACACGGTTGTGCTCCCTTCGAGCGAACAAAGCAACTTCTCTGTTATACTGCACGGTACTGCTTTTCCTTTTGCCGGTACAACGGCCTCGAACCACGAGTGTACACTTTTACCGATCGCCTTAACGCTGACGCGGCGAATCATGTTAAATAAACGTCCAAATAAATTTGGAGATAATCTTATTATTGAATCACATCGAGCGGCTCGACTCTTGAAGAGAGAACCCGGCAAAGGGCTCTTGTACTTTGCCTGAAACCGTTATAACATTCCCTCGAAAATAGCAAGCACTTTCATCTACCGTGCAACATTATATCCTTCAATTCATTCAACAATTCGAGAATTTCATGCGTTAAAGTGGTGTCGTCTTTGAGATTTATGTTTAAATAGCGTTTAGCCTGTGGTTACATGCCTCCGGCATGCATAGGATCGAACGCAGATACGCATCGAGGGGGTATCTGCCAATTTTAATAAGGCGGAAACGTGGCGTCGATAGAACGGAGGCGGTTAGGCGCGAAGTCCGCGAGAATAAATAGCACCGTGAGCATGCCAGAAGCGAGTACAGGAGGATAACCTGTATTTATATTGGAGAAAGACCGGACGAAGACAAACGTCCAATAGGCAAGAGTGCAGAGCTCTCCGGTGTATACGGTAGTAAATTTCTATAGCAAGTGGTCGCGATTCCCCCTTTCCTCGTCCCTCCCCCCGACAATAACGGGCGGAGAATCAAGAATTACGATGCTTACTTTATGGCGGCGAGTTGATTATCTCCAAAGCGTAACTAGATACACTATATATCGTCGCGCGTGAGCTTCTCCGTTAAGGAACGAAAAGAAAAGCAACTACCGACGCTGAAGAGGATGGATTAGATTAAAGAGCGTAACCCGCGCAGATGACCATTCTGTTGGTTTCTCTCATCCTCTCACGTGTCCTCTGCCACCTTCACGCGGACTGGAAGTATAGGCATGAGCGACTGCCGGTGGTTAAATTTATGTTCACCGCAGATATCCACACAGACCCTGCCTGACGTTTTTGCCGGTAGCTCTTTCGCGCCGCCTATCGCCCCAACAACTTACCTACATCCACTCGCGCGCCAGCTAGGAATTTCGATAATTGGCTGTCCAACGATCTCCCTAATCGAGGCAGGTGCCTCGCGCGAACGACCGTTCGCTATCAAAAAGGGACGTCATCGCGCGCGCTCATCTTCACGAATAATCTACCGAACGAAATGTTCATTTCGTCATAGATCAAATTGAGTACCGAGATAAGGTAATGATAAAAAGCAGCTATAAAATTAGTTGATCGTTAAGATAGTGATATGAATATGCAATAGATTGCCTCAAAAACAACCATGGGCGTTTGGTTACTCATCAAGATTCGAGAACTTCCACTATAAAAAGACTCGCACACGAGGCAAGCGGCCTGTTAAAAGAAGAAAAAAAAAACCGACACTGCTGCCGCTCGCAGATTGAAATTTAGAACAATGTAAAAAAAACATAGGCCTTTTCGATATCGATAAAATGTAAGCACGGCAAAATCCTATAGATACATTCCATCAATATCGAATGCGAAATAAAAATCGTATTTATACATTTTTTTAAATTTCACACCTGCGAGGGTCAGTCGGAAAATTTATCTGACCGCCGTTTGCGGGTCTTTCAGCTGAAATTGCTCAAATCTCGACGAGCAATTTGATGAATGGCTTTTTTTTTCATCGGTCCGATATGCTATTTTGAGAAGGTTGATAATGCGCAGTTGTCTTTTGGGTTCGCCAAGCCGACGATGCAACACACAAAAGCATATGCAAAAAAGCGGCAACGACGGTTCCTTAAACCGTGACTAATTTCTTCGTATGTGCGGACGATCGTAGGATAATATGAAATTTATGTCTCCATTCGGTTGACACGGTTTCCGCGAAGCGCCGTGTGGATCCTTGGCGAATTCAGCTGGTTCCCGGAGCCACCGTATGTTCTCGTTGGATCTTTGCGTCATTCCCCATCTCGTAAGTTGCAGTGGTATGCGTTGCCCGCCCGAGAGTGGTGAACCGACGTGGCGCGAGTTGTCGGGGTTGTAGTGGTGGTGGTGTGTATAGCACCGTTGGTATCCTGCGCGCAGCGAACGATCACGAGATAAGATGTGCCGGTGCGGCCCTGGCGTGGTAACGCTGATGACAGAGCACATTTGGCCTGCCGAAGGCGGAGCCGAGAACCAGTCGTGATATGTTTGATTTGATATACGTACGCGTCCTTATCCGAAACACCGAGATGGCCCGGAGCCATACGAACGTGCGGCCAAGGGAGCGTTGCCCGTTCGCCGTTTGCTGTGTGATGCTGCGGCTGCTGCTGCACCAGGTAAGGAGCTCCCGCTTTCCGATGACGTAACTCGTCCTGATGTATCCGAAATTACCTTATTTTTCCTCCTGCCCTCTCGGGCCTCTTGGCCTCGGCGGTATCGCTGTCTGTGCAAACCACCCGATAGTAATTTCATTTCCCATTTCAAAGTCGATCCTCTCATTCTACCTTTTCGTTTGCCTTGTTATTTATTTCCGTGTTTACTTTATATTTCATCACTGAAGTTTCTCGCACATCTGCGAGTTTTTTTTTCTTTTTTCTTCTTCTCTCTTATCCCTCAGGCGTTAAAGGTAGTGATGATTTGTGTTGACCTACGCACAGAAGTTAATTTCACATTTTTAGGTTGATGTGTAATCTTGCTATCCTTCCTTCTTCATCCTGCTACTTTAATTATCGTATTCTCCTCGTCACTCGCCGTGCGCGCTTCTCGCACATGCGTTTTCTCGAATCTCTACGGCGTTGAAGGGACTAACGTTTGTGTTGATCGCCGCGCAGAACAGAAGCGATAAAAACTAGATTTAATCCCAGCTAGAAACAGCGGGAATACAGCTGCGGACACTTAGATATAATTAAATAGTCAATGGTATGGGCGATTGGTGAGCCCGGGGACCGAATGGACCGCGGTGCCGCGGTGGGTGATCGTCCCGTTGACCGAAAACGTTTACAGACTTTATTTATGGCATATCTATTCGGCGTAGGCAGTAAAGACTTCGGGAATGTTGCTCCTCGAATTTCATGGGACACCCGCCATCCTCTCAGCCTCCAGCTGCTGCTGTGGCAGTCGAGGCATGTATTGAAATATACTGCGCGAGAGATCGTGGGTTTGGCAAGGCCGTGTGTCCGTACGGCACCTCCGACAACGCCTTTTCGCCTGAAATTATTTCGGTAATGATTTTCCAAATCGTGAATTAGACCCGACAGTGGCCTTCATCGCGACCGTCTCTTCTTTCACCACTTAACAGCCTTGCTAAAAAAAAACAAAGTAATAATAAATAAATGAGACAATCTAATTGAAAATATTATGTTTCTTGCAGGAATTTTCAGTGATTATCAACCTATCACCACTTATCTCAAAAATGGAGATATTAACATGGTAGAAAAAAAAAAACAAAAAAAACAGTGATATAAATAATAAGCCTGCCGGATGCTCGTGTTGAGTCCGTACACGAAGAGGCGGACCACGCTCAATGCAAATGATTCGATGGGTATGATCAGTACGGAAATATAAAATGAACAAAAGTCGATAAAGACACGACACGTCTTGGGCGGTTCGGACTATCCGACGGACACGCATCCATGCGCATTTCAGTCGCGCTGAAACGGATGCAGACGCAACTGGAGAACGCGGCGACGAGTCCAAAACATCGGAGCGGCAATGGATTAAAAAAATCACCACGATGGATAATTGGAATAATTAAATGGATTACGGATGCCCGAGCGAATTAGTTAGATAATTGACGGTGAGGCTTAGAGCTGGTGGCGATGCTGGGGCACGATGACGATGCACCATCGGACCGATGACTACTAGTTAAGTTCAATACAGCTAGTGAATATAGCTTGGACGTATTCTGTGTAGGTAAGCAATGTGTAGCCACTATTCTATCCGGAATTTATCTCGTTTAACGATAACCCGACGTCCACTGGTAACGATGGCAAATCTTGATCATGACGTTGATTAACAATAAGCCATCAGCTCTTGATTAATCCATCACCGATGTCTTTCTCGTCGTCTTTCTTATCCAAATTATCCGTTGTCCTCCCTCATATTTTGAAATACTCCCCGAGATTTCAATAGAGCGCCGATCAAGCATCTTCCTGGACCGAAGCTCAACGTAACGTTGTAATAACCCAGTAAATATTCACAATGAATGGTAATAGGATCGGCTATACAAGCTGGTGCGACGGGTCGTGACAGTATAGCCCGGACGGCTATGCGAACAATGTAATTACGGATGCTGCAAGCTTCGTCAATTCGAATATCTCATCGCGGACCAACCGAATCCATAAACATCGGGGAACGAGGGTCTCAGAGGGATCCTCGGATGATCCCGAGGAAATGACGACTTCAGTGAGACTTGCGGGGTGCAGATCGAAGCGGAGAGCTCTCGGTGGTCGCGATAACCCGCAATCTTCTCTCTGGCAGTCGCAATAATGCCACACATCATCGCGGCTCCTCTAGAATGACCCGAGGCCACCGGTTACTCCACTCAATCTTATGTATTTACCTACTATAATCAGCCGAGCGGACTATCCTCTCTCGTGTCCCACCACATGTATCGGCACGCATCTACCGTTCTATGATTATAATTTGCTGCGCCTCGAGATATGGAAAAAAAAGAAGTTTCTTCCTTCTGATTAGACTGATTGGCAAGTCAGTGTAGGGTGAACAGCGTTCGCCCTTAAGGTTGTCCGGTTGGTGCAATTTGCTAAAATTAGTATGAAAAATTATTGATTCCTTATACAAACTTTGGATGAACGGTCGGAGCATGGAAATAAAAATCCAATCGAAATTGCCGAGTCGCACATCATCGTCGACGAAACTGACACGGCGAGAATTACGTAAACGCCGCCAATGACGATAATCACGATATTCGTAAAATAATGATGCGTGTAGAGGAACAAAAAATATTTTTATGTTACCAGGTATTTTACGAAGTAATTACCAATAGACGTACAAAATATGTCCAGATTTATTGGAATATTTGCCAGGGCGTCGGTGTAATATTGGTTTATATCAGGTTCTTCCGAGTAAATGAAAAGTTCAACCAGATTTTTTAGTCTGGTGTGTCCAACCTAAAGATCACCGAGTTCCAGTGAAGAAACTGGATATGTGTCCGAAGGAAAAAAAATTGGAATCGGGCCGAAGGACTCCAGTCTGTGGCCCATCACTCACGACACATACAATCACACACTCCGATAGGCACAAACACACATATCTACATACGTAAACTGTAAAAAAGCATCGCAATGGAACCACCACTACTGAAATGATAAACGACAAATGTACGACGAAGAAGCCTATTTTATCGTGGCGATTGTCTGCTAGGCATATTATCGTACACATTTTTCAATAATGAATCACATCTCTCATTTCAATTTTATTTCTGACAGCTCGGTAATAACGCACATTTATAACTCTACCATTAATTTCCCTACGAACGTCTACCACGAGCTAACTCTATGATACTGCTGATGGCAATTGAAAAAAAAAAAAAAAAAAACTCTTTACCAGTTGTTTTTTGGTGCTGACAATACTCGCTCTCAAAAGACCAATATGTAAGGATGTAAAATTCTCAAAAGATAGAATAAACGGATTTCTCTACGATATTCAATCAATTATTATACACTTGCATCTATATGCAACCATATTGCGTTCCAACCCAATAAAGAGTATGTAGCATTTCGGTGTGATGAGAAAAAATACGAAGCTCTTCAAATACCATAAGTGACTGAGGTAAAGTACTTAATTTTTTAAGTACTGTATCTGCGGATACCATGCACCAGGTACCGGCCAGCATAACGTCCGGTACGAATTTCGAATCGCCTCGTGGTACTTAAAGTATTCCGCATTTTTTCTGGGCTCCAACTTCTCGGAAAACGACGGCAAGAAGATGTACGCTTCACAGGCAATTACTGGTTGTTGGGATTCCCCTGTCCCTTCCCATCCAATAATATACATTCACTTTGGAGGTACGAAGACTGTATCGAGCTAACTACCGCACTTCAAAACGCTGGTAATGCTAATTCAGCTTGTTGATTCGACGTCACTCACACTCGCCGAAGAACGTCACCATTGTTATCAATAAAGAAGGAAATTGATAAACCATTCACGAAGGCTGACCAAACGTCAAACGCGCATCAATCTATCGACGAGTAGTCACGAACGGGTCATCATCCGAGGCAAGGCCGTGTGAATTATGAAACATAAATATCGTACCGTTGGCTCCCCGGTCGCTTGTACACCGACAATCCAATGCCTAAAATGGTTAACGAGGATTCTCGAGAACCGCAGCGTGCCGGGCCAACAGCTCATTCGCGATCGTTTCGATAAGTGACCTACTTTTGCATTCAGCCGACCTTGTCGTCTCCCTAGTTTATTTTCTTCTAACCGAGATCATCACTTACAGAGAGCAACCCAAACCCCCGGACTTTCGGGAAGCTGACCGGTGGTCATCAACTTCATTCGTGTCATTGTCGTTAACGATTATCTGGAATCCTCCGCGCTATTGTAATTCACCAATGTTCCACCCTGATATTCATTTTTTGGCCACAATTAAATAATAAAATATTCTCTTCAGTTGAATGGACATTATGATTATTATTTTTTTTTAATGAAGGGAAGACGTTACCGGTTACATTTGACTACCGACCGCGCGGGGTTTCGTCGCGAGCAACACGTACAACGAGCGTGTAAAAACGTAGTGGCCTCGTTAATGTCGCTCATCTTTCCGCTGCTCACGAGGTATGCATGAAGTCCGGGCTCGCCAATGATATACACACGAGCACTTTCTTCCACACAGTGACTACATAGAACGTGAATACCGATCTTCTTAGCTGTATACCTCCGCTCTTCTTTATATCGAGCGAGCGAAAAGGAGCACCTTCTGTGAGTTGGCATGATTCACGCGATTTCAAGTCCATCGTTTTTGCGAGCACACCTGCACTGACAGTCCGTAAAATCTCTCGCGTGCGCACGATCCCATGCACCCCTGCGGCCAAGACATAATCCAGCGGACCAACCGCCGAAAAGATCGCCTACAATCGTCTTCGCAAAACTACTCCAAATTATTCGAGGCATTCCTTTTATCATAATACCTGCCCTCTCCACATATATATACGTATATATATATATATATACAGGCTGGAGAATTTTTTACAATGATTGATGGGATCCTGTCTGGAAGCAAATAAATATATAATAGAAAATAAAAACGTGTGAGAATCAGGCGATTCATTATTGGCGACGAAGCGTTAACGAGCGAAGTCGACATGGATACGATGGAGGTGGTTTGTGTACCATCCAAGGACAGCTCGTCGAAGCTCTGTAAACTAGAAATACGAGAAGGATACGAGTATGGATTGTACAAGGATGTTTCCAGTGGGACTGTTGCCGCGCGTTGATCCACCCAGGAGCAATACAACCGACAGCTCGAGCTTTGTCTTCGTTCTACCATTAGCCCAAAGAAAAGGAATAATAAATGAGTGGTGCGAGTGTAAGTCGGAGGACGAGGTGGACACGCGTTACGTCCGTCACGTAGGTTGGTAGGTAGGTAGGCAACATACGTCGAGGGAGAGCGATTGGAATCGCGGAACGGAGGAAGAACCGAGCGAAAAGTATTCGGACTCGTTTAAAATAGATTCCGCGTGAACAAGAACTCTCGAAGCGAAGCAGCGCGAGAGGGCGGGAAAAAAGGTCGGTTGCGGAGAGAAGCGGGATCATCTGAAATTCAAGTAACGCACGCCTCGTTCTCGAGGGGTCTTCGTCATTGCACGCTCAGCTCGCAAGTATGGCTCTCTATCTCTTTTTCCGATGTCCGAGTAACTCGCGCTACGCCGTACCCCAACCTCCCCATGAAATTCGATTCGAAAAAGTTAACGTTCACGATCGAATCCAACTTCCTTTCTGAAATTTTAACGCTTCACACCGCCGACACATTGATGGAATTTTTCAACTACACTACCCGTACTTCTCACTGTAGAAAATTTCGCAATGGATGACGCGCCGTCACGTACTTCTGCAATCGAATTAGAACGTTCTTCGAAATACATAGACGCGAAATATCAAATGCTAATTCGATGTCTCGTCGTACCGGAAATATAATAAAATCAAACAGCTTACAATTGGTTTTCGAGAATTCATCGGTAATTTGATAATGTTAAAAGAATTAAAAATTTCTCTGTATAATTAGGGGTTCAATAATACAAATGCAACGGTTGAAGTAGAGTGTATAAATAGTAAATAGATTTAGACACAAACACACCGCGATTACGGTGATTTTTTTTTTTTTTTGAAAAATGGAAAAATCAATCTTTCTATTAATTCGGATTTTCTTCCAATATTTGATTAAAATTGTATTATTTGCAATTGAAAAGTGTATACATAACTTTATAATCCCTGCGGAATATTCTTCTGATGTCGTAATTAAATAGTTAGTTGTATTATAAACTTAATTTTTCTTCAAGTAATATGAAACTATGATTCTGCTCGTGACCTAAATTCGAGTCTAATGTTTCGACAATATCGTTATTTTCTCGGTGTTTTCATCTATTTTCCAGTGGCTGGTATTAAAAGTTTTTTCTTTTTTCTTTGGTTTTTATTCTCGTAAACGAAGTTTGCTTTATGAGAAAGCAACAATGAAGCATACGCAGTGAATGCGCACGATACTAACCTAATACGCGGGAGAATTTTCATTAAAACGGTAATTCATCAATTATTCCTCCTTCCATAACTTTTATAACGTAGTTAAAGCTATCTCAGCTTCATCCCGGTATTTCTCTCGAACGATGCTTATCAAAAATTCTTGATCCTTGGCCGAATGGTGTACGCGCGGAGGAACTTTGAGCGGGGAATACTGAACACGCTGCATGTATTCGCCTCCCGCTGACACGGTACTCAGTGGTGCAGTACTCGGCGGCAGAATACAACTCTCTTTCTCCTCGTTCGTGGGGCCGTTCCGATCGAGGTGCGAGACCAAATAAATTTTCAGTACTCGCCCCATGCTACCATGCGGAGTAAAGTATTACAATGTCATTCTTATTCCACTCTGAGGTTCGAAGCGGTCATCAGTTGCGGGCGGGAGGGCCGGCCGAAGAATGAGAAAGAAATGATGATAAAAAATAATAAAGAAAAAAGGAAAGAAGCGAACTTTGCCCAGCTTGAAGAGAAAGATTGCGGGACGCGGAAAAATTGCTGCTTGTTTTATATATTTCGCGGGGCTTGTTTATTGCTCAGGCGTGAATTGTGTATATTTATTTGGCAGCCGGTACGTGGTTTGCTTCCGAAACAAGCGCCATTATTTACATGCCCCGACGAACTCTCGGGCGGTTCTCTCTCGTATTCACAAATTCCCACCGAGCGAGTGAGCCACGCTGCCGACTGAGCGAAAAGTCACTCGCGAAGGTTGTTAGAAATTACGTCCGGTACTTTAATAAACTTTGTCTTCCGAGGAAAACTTTTCTCGGGGGATAATCTTGCCGCTCCGGGCTTACACAAGTCGTTGCTCCTCACAAAAGAACACGAAGAGACGATGATAATGGCCAAGTTAGCATCTGAAAGCATGGAAGATATATATATATATATTTTTTCTCAAAACATTGTAATACCCACGAGAGCGCAGGATTGCTACTCCAGAATATGCGATGGAACAAATTCCGTGTGCACATTCTAGCTCCGGATGGACACGTAAACCTCCCCTCAAACCAATGTTTCGTCTACGGAAGCTGTACTCCATAGGATCGCTCGACAAGTGCATTTCGGAACTCCGTACACGTATACTGTACTTCCAGGTTGCGTCACACGAGCCGAAGGTTCTGCGGATGACTAGAAAAGCAGATGCTGACATACTTTTCACGGAGTCACGTAAAGTACTGCGATGCAGTCACGCTAGAGATTCGATTCCTCTTGCAGTGGGACCACGAATCTCGGGTTCTTCTGCAACGCGACGGATATACGTGAATGATTTTCACAAACGATCACGAATACTATGTAAAAAAATCATTTTCCGAGGAACTCTATTATTGGATTCGTGGATAAAATCAGCGACGATAAAAACATAAATTATTTTGGGCTAATTCAAGAGGTATAAAGCTTTGAATAGTTTTTACAACGACGGAATTCTCGATGAAAGTATCTTCTCGTCAACACATTTCAACTATGATCAAACTTCTCCTCGGAATGGGTTTGTTTTCGTTTGTAAAACTTGTAAATTAACATTTTATTCCTTTCCATTACAATATTAGTTGGCGGTGTTCCTGGAATTGGAAGCGTTTTGGCCCGGCGCTCCGATCAGCCATAAAGAAGTCTGGGGTTATAAAGCTGATGATGATGAAAAAAAAAGATGAACTTCGAATCGTCTTTTTGAAGCTGACCGACGAATTCAACTTTGTTGGTCGCAATAAGATATATCCCCCCAAAAATATTTTTTTACAACAAAAATTGGACGCCAAGTAAAAAAGAGATGGAGCTATCCAACAACAATAGAAAATATTACAAATCAAATATATTAGCGAAGTAAAACTCTCTTCAAAATACTTGGCGACGAGCCTTAACTAATTAAGAAATTACTGACACATTTCATTCGAATGATAGTCATCATGTAGCACTACAAGCCTCAGAAACTAAATCGTAATTCAACAATAACGTATAATCAGATTATACGAGAAGAAAAGAAAAAAGCTGTGCTAAATTCCTCTTTCGAAGCTAGAAAATGAGGAGAAAAGTAACTCTAATATCCCATTGAAGATTGCCGAAGGTGCGTACATCATCGCCCACAATAGGAATTCTGTTTGGTCGCTTATACGTTTCAGGCCCAATTACGCGGCAAGTCGGAGTAAAAACTTGTCTCACTGCACAGCAAGCTGAAATAAAGGGGTAGTACGTTGGCGTAAAAAGCTTGATCACGATTCAAGCTATTATCGGCGGGTAGATCGATGCAATAGCGAGAGGATCATAACTCAAGAGGCACGAATGTCAATTAGCCAACAGTGTGGCTCTGCAGTTGGCGGCAGGTTTGCTCGCGGTAGATCTCGCTTCTAGGTGGACTGGCGGTTGGAGGGTAAACTGCAAATCGACGAACGTGAAAAGAGGGTAACCGCGGAGCTCCGGTAGCGCGGAATATCGCTAAATATCCACGTCTACCAAGTTCCGAATTCGGAGTACTTGGCTATATACGCTCCATTCCTCCTTACCGAACGAATAAGGAAGGAATAGTGCGATCGTCGATCCCTATTAAGGCTTGCGGTCTTCTCTCTTTCCTCTTCTCGATAGCCGCTCGCGTACCCTCGCCAACACTTTAAATGTATTCCAAAACGAAGTAAACTTTGTGCAATCGTAGGTATGTACACTGAATGGTGGCGAGGCGTCTCGGATCGGTGCATATAAAAAGCCACTTGAATCGTTTAAACTTAAAATGCGAAGAGTCGATATGAGGAAAGTGTGTGTCAGGAACCGAGGGACAAATGTCGCGCCGTATAGAATAATTTTATGATACCAAGGGATCCCGCGGCCTCGCTGATTTTGAGCAACTTTGGCAAGAATAAAATCTGACAGAAATACATAAGGCATGAGAAAGAGAAGAGCGGGTCGGGATGATGCTCGCGGACGGGATGAGACGAGGCGAGGCGGTTTTCTTGAGAGGCTAGCGATCCCGCTCAGCAGCAGCAACTCTTCGCCTCACCCTCGACGGTCCTCCCGTCCATTCTCAGCCCGCACCACCAGTAGCAGCACCAGAGTCGCTCTCGAGAGCTGACAAAAACTCACTATCCACAAATTGAAAGTACCGACTGCTCCTTCGCTTCCCGGCAATGTGCTTACAACGCTGCGTTCTCACGTGGGATTCTCGATTGCAAAACACCCAGGACTGGTATGGTACGCTGCGATAAGCGCAAGGGGACGAGAAGAGATCGCTGTTTTTGAGTTGACGCACCACTCGGCAACAGTTTGCCTCCAAGAGCATATCGGAAAGCATCGACCAACGAAGAACATAGAGAGAGAGAGAGAAAGATCGGAACGTGTCTGACTTTGGCTCTTCGAGAGACGGAGAGACGAGTGCAAAGAGAGCGCCCAGAAGAGCCGCGAAGGGTAACGGGAGTTGCGCATTTCAGTGGATCCAGCGGAGCGAATACGCAATTTCATGTGAAGCAAGTTTCATTCGAGGCGAAGAAGAACTCTCGGGTGGTTTGCAAAAAACTGAGTTGCCGGTTATTTTCCATCCGCGATTGTATATTACGGTAGGAACCAATGGAGTATGAGTCCGTGCACCCGGTATCGACCTCAATCGCGTGAGTGGTATTCTCATACGTCTAACTCAAAGGACAACTTTTTATAGAATTTTTCATGGTCTATTTTTTTTTTCCATGAATATTGCATGTGCGCCATTAATCAAAGCATAAGTGAACTCTCGAAAGATAGAGAAGTAAATATAAGAAACGTAATGAATTTTAGAGAAATGCCTCTGATCAACCATGGACCATTCAAACTTATAAGATCCTCAGTTATTAACTCATATATAGAGAAAAGTTGTGTATTTTGTGGGATGAAAAGCGCAGAGTGGATTGCGGAATTTGAGGGAGGCTGGAAAACAATGATATTGTATTTTTGTTTGTACTATCAAGGACGTTGACGATCTTTTCGTTGAAACTCCGATGTGGTCGGAGATCGTCAGTGCCGCATGGATTGGAACCTCCAACGAGAATGAGCCGCGAACCGCAAACAATCAACTGGTGGACCATGACATTGTTTTTATTATTTTTATTCTTTTTTTTTTTTTTCATTTTTCAAGAGATATAATAGAATGTCCTTACGAGGAATCGTCGAGGTGAACGCGGAGAGTAAAGTATTCGAGTGGCGACCGCAATTGAAAAGTTTCTCAAATCGGTTTTCAACCGATTCGTCTTTTGATGAGCTCCTAACCGGAATGGAATCTCAGACACGCGGCTTAAGAGATAAGGATCTGCGGGCGGCGGCTCGGTTTTATTCTTCACTTTAACAAGCGAGCAGCATCCTTGCCGCTCAACTTTGCCTTCAAATTCATGCCGTTCTATACATACATATAGCCCAGCTATGGCGTATATATTGGACTGCTCGTCCTGGCTACCAAGAGCCAGATTGGGCGATAAAAACAAAAACATTCAAGCCGAATGCCTTGTCGCATTCTCTGACATCCAGACTAGCCGGAGTCGGTTATTTGATACGTGAAGACATCCTATTTATCAAGTACAAGACAAAAAGTGTCTAGCCAGATACGGTTCACGGAATCAGCGATATCGAATAAAGCGAAAGTGTTAATCTCCTGTTATTTGCTACCAGTGACTATTCTCGTCGCGATGGCCAAGAAATTTCTGCGAAAATTCCGAGAGCCATCCCCGACTATTTGTCCAAGGGCCGAGGGAAGAATACTCGAACGCTGCTGGGTATATAACGTAGACTGCGATACTTGACACACATTCCAAGAGGACGATGGAGAGAGAGAGAGATAGAGACGAGGGAGTAAAGGGTCTGGCTTAATAAATGTCTGAGCGTCGCTGGGAATGTTGCGGAATGGGAAACCAAGACCGACCTCGGGTCGTAATTTTACGTGGACTAACCAAAGCCGAACGGAACTGGTGTGTCTCGGCCACTGCATTCTGGAAGTCGTGGCAACGCCGTGTCCGTCGAAAATACTATCATTTACCACCGGGCTATTACTGAATAATAATACCGAGATTTTCTTTTTTTCTCCCTCAATCAGCAACGTATAAACGCTTGGCCGCACTATTTACCGGTGACAATTTCGTTAAGCGATACTATTACCGGTCTAAACAAACAACAGTGATTAACTACCAGCCTGACAATTTCGAAAAAAAGAAAAAAAACGATAATGGCCCATTAAATAGCGATGAGTTGCGTGTGAGCCGTTTAAACGACAAGCTGCACGGCATCTGTAATATTATCCTTACGGCTATTCCCGTAGAGGTGTACGATGGTCTTAGCAGCTCGCTCTCTACCTCCTAGAAGCTCACTAATAAAGATCGGTATCACATTCCAATGGTATTCCCTTGGAATGTATCGTCTGTTCTCGTGCGAGCATTTGCCTACTCTTTCACCGACGAGTAAACGCAACGTCTCGGCGATACGACATGGATTTAGAATATTCAGCATTCGAAACGGTAGATTCGAGGTAGAAACAGGCGGAGTACAGTCAACGTCTACCGATATAGAAATAGGATTGATTCGGTGAGTGTTAAGGATCGTTGGCTGGAAAGGTTGCGTTTGTTAGGCTGTTAGCGAGTCCGGGAGACCGCGAGAGCACATAATACAGGTAAGCCTCGGGTATTTGATCAGCCGGTGGATAGAGAAGCTATCTACACGGAATCTCTCGCTATCGCTTTTTAATAAGGTTGATAAAGTCAACTTGGGCGTAAAAGGTAGGCGGCGAGATGCAGGAGAGATCGAGAGGGATAGAGAGTGAGGCTATTGGCTGCCGCCTGTGTAGGGGGATGCAGCGCGGGAATAATTCACGCGTTATCTACACCATCTTACTCGGAGTGCAGTATCTTCTCCAGAACTCCGTGAAGAGAATGAGTGAGAGTGAAAGAGAGAGAGAGAAAGAACGAGCGAGAGAAGGAGTATCGTATACATGTAACAGCATACATACTGCCGGGCATACACGAATACTCTACATGGGTTACACCACCCTCAGTATGCAGGGTCGGTGCCCCTCGCGCTTGTGGCCTTTCGCGACTCGATTAGCACTCGCGGTCTTACCGCGCGCTCACTGCAGGACCGCCCATTTATTCCGAGATCCCACATTCCCCAATTAGGAACGCCGCGACATTGTTCTCCTTTTTTCGCTACCCTTCAATTAATTATGAGATAATAATCGAGATTATGAAGATATTTAACACCTCGACGCTCGGATCTGAAATATTTCGCGGAATTCGCGACGTGAATATTCATGCTGTATCCGAATTCACTTACCTGTTAGATGACTGCCGGTAAACTCGAAATCGTCGTCCTGGTCCCAGTGCTTCAGACTCAAGTTTGAGAGCGACGTTGCGTTTGCGAACTCCAAATTGGCGAAGTGCCAGTCCAGTATTTGACGGTCCTTCGACGACAGGTAAACATCACTGCAATGCATGATTTTTTTGTTGAGATCTCATTTTTTATATACACGAAGATTCAAGTATATTGAAATGTATCGCGTACCTTGGTGGAGCTGCTTCCAGTTCTTGTAACTTTGCTTCAATCTCTTTTTGTTGCTCCGCCAGCAAGTCCCATTCCTGAGTAGCAGCACAACGATTCATGCGTGATACATGAAATTTTCAAAATTCCAAATCGTTGAAATAATAAACAATTCAATATTTATTAACGTACAGATGCTTCGAAAAATGCGGAATCATCTTATTATTGATTTTAAAAAATTGTGGTACGATAAACAAATCCTGCATATTTGGAAAACGTTGTGCAACCACAAAACAAAAATGCAAGACACGACGCAACTTTGTATACAACTTTTGTCCCTGAATTCCCAAGACATTCGTGTTGTGGTATCTTAATTCTGTTATCAACAAGATACTGACCTTGCAAGCGTTATGCAGATCGCGAAGCTTTGAGCGCAGCACGAATTCTTGCGTAATGTCTCTGGACTGTAATTTACTCTCCGACATATCTTTGTACTGTTTATTCAATTCAGCCAATCGATCCTTAATGGCGATCATCTTCAAGAAAAAGTACATACACTGAATTTTTGCAACGTTCGATACATTGTCGATTGTGTTTACTGAGTCGAAACGGGTCACTCACTCTGTTTTGATTAGCCACGAGTCTGCCCTGCAGCGATAGAACGGAACGCAAATGAGCGACCTGCCGTTGTTTGACTCCCTGTTCCTGCAGGCGAATCACCCATTCAAGGGCTTGTCCGAGCGACACCGGCCGCGTATTACCTCCTTGTCCAGCTGAACCGGCACTCCCTACGTAATTAAAATCCAATTGATGCGAGAGATACGACGTCGCCTCTAATAAACGATTAAACTCTCTTTCGACCATCTCGTCCTTGTCTTTTGGTACCTACAACAGACCGGGCGTCGGCAATTAAAATAAAATTTACAGCCTGGGGCCAAAACTTAAATACCTCGAGCATATTCCAAAATGTAATTCATGCATAAGCGCACAATAAATTCATTAAATAAAGGAGAAAAACTTCTTGGAAGTATCAATAAATAACCCGTGTGTAATGCAATTATTATTAAAATATGACGTAAGTTTTAATAACAAAGCCATTTTTTCAAATATTTTTGGCTATTTTATATTACACGAGCCTTCGTACGATATACTCATTAATCAACTTACCGTTTGACCATCGCTCTCGTACAATGGACACTTTTGACGAATTTTGTGCAACTCCATATTAATCTGTTTGCTCAGTGTCGTGACGGGATTGCCACCCAATCCCGTAACTACCATCGCCCCCAAATCGGCGATGTAGGACGATTTACGAAAAGTGGCTATTCGACCCCCAACACGGTCCTGAAAAGTACTCCAATTTAAAATTTCGTCGTATTCGATGACAGTGATTTCTATTTACGTATTATCGAATTACCCGCGCTTCTAGGACTATGACTTCCAAGCCAAATTGTTGCATCTGCTGTGCTGCCGCCAATCCTGCAATTCCCGCTCCGATAACGATTACTTTTCCCAACTTCTTGTTCGGCAATGACTGCAATATAAATGTAAAACGCATATTAACGTAAGTAAATAAATAAATCAAATGTGTGTGGAGTTTTCTCAAGAAACTTCATTCATAAAATGGATTTCTTATAATTGTTTCTTGTATCTCACTGAATTTTGATGTATTACCTTCAGACGCTTGAAGACACCAAAATTAATGAAGCCATGCCGTTCAAGAAACGCATGAATTCTCCTAGTCAGTACAGGATCACTGTTATAAGGTGGTTCAATTGAGGGCAAAGCATTTTCGATAATCAGCTGCTGCTTCGGGTTTTCTAGCCACAGTTGAAGCAGTCTATTCCTTATGTGAAGGAAAACCTTCTGAGTTTGTGGGGGTCCAGAGGAAACATCAGGAAAGCAAGCTGCCTCTGTGGACGTTAACTTGTCGAAAGGAAGACGACTCTGGAACGCTGCACCTTCCAATCCGTTCAATAACTCTTTTACTGCAAATAAAAAATAATCACTCGGTATCATAGGATTTTCGACAGGTTTGAGGCAGTCACATCAGCTAGAAAACTAGTGTGCGTGGTAAGTTTATTGTTCTATTCTACTGATAAACTTTTCAGCGGATACTTAATAACGGTGCAGATTATGAAATTGAATACACTGCCGAAACATCGTCACTGACGAATCTGTTTCTTTTAGTAGACGAACATTACGAGAAAAGCAAAGGTATAGTGTTTAAGGCATACCCCATTATTACTGAATCTGCAGGTTTTGAATTCTATTCTCAAAAGATATTATAAAAAGACACGATATCCAACATGATAACCCAGTTTTCCAAGCAAACCGATAGCCTCAAAAACAAGTCATATACCATGAGGATCCTCATGATCGCTGTCTTGATCTTCTTCTTCCTTTGGTTCAACCTTAGCGGTTGAAGGAGTAGGCACTGTCGGTGGCGGCACTGGCTCGATTACTTTCGGAGGATCACCGGGGACTTTTTTTTCAGGAGTTCCGAGACCAGTTTTTGATTTTTCCGATGTGTCGGAAGCATTTTCGTCTTCCAACTGATTGTACTTTTCTTCCATCTCCCGATACTCGACCTATGAAAAATATAGTCTAATCTGTAGAGCATTTATGTAATCGTCGTCACACCTGTTAAAATATCGTGCAGAATTTGAGTATCGAGCTACCTTTAGCTAATCATCAGAACATTTTAAAGGAAAAGTTTATAAACGATTATCGACAATGTTTTTATTTACATCACGCAGTATTGACATCTAACCTCTATGTTGTCTTCCCAAACATACACCACGGTATCTCTCAATCACACGTACCTTCGCTCTCTTGCGGCGACTCATCCTGCGGAAATTTAACGACGAATTGCTCTAAAACACTCGATCACAGATCGTCGCACTAATATTGTTTGTTTTTATCCGTCAAACCGGCTTCATTCGCTTCTGAAGCTGATAGACGCTAAACTAAACGCCTCCCACGCGATTGAACGAAAAGTATTCGACGAAAACAATTGCGTTCAGAGACCTCTCTCGGAATCCGGATGAACTGCGTACTGAAAAAAATAACCGAAGATAACTAACCGTAAGTAAACAACAGCTTGCACACGCAACGCTGACAAATAATCTAAGCGTTAAAATGTTTATTACATACTATAAAATTACCGCTCTTCTTTATTTCCCGGTCAAATGCATTGTCTAAAATTCGTGTTCATTTATCGACTGTAAGCAAGAAACCAAAAAATTCTGTGATTCAATGGCTTGTTACAAAAAACTAAAAATCTTGATCCCCGCGTAATTATCAATATGCAACAGGTCCGTAATTGAAGAGACCTAAGTATCGTATTCACCGGTAAACCTAACGAATGTATAGTAAATTATTTGTCCGACGATGGCCAAAACAATGGACCAATGGCAATTTCAAAGCTATGCATAATGCGCGTATATATTTACAGAAATGTGCATGCGCATCCGTCAAGAATAGATCCGAGGTACTGCATGCGTTTATCGTCGAAGAGTAAACACGACTATAGCAAAATGACGAAACGTCGCTCACTCGACGCAGTGACTGTTTTCTTTGTTCCTGATATCGTGTTTAATAAAGTTGGTAATTCCGTAATATTTCGAGGGAGAATCTGGGGAACATCGATCATGGAACATAATAGAAGAGGGGAGAAACCGGAGGGACGTTCTAAACGGTACAAAGGAATTCGAATATCAGGTAGAAAGTAGGGCGTAAGGAGAAGGTATGTCGGTGGGTACCGTGAGAGTCCAGGCACGGACCTGAAGAGCAGCGTTTGAGCTGCATTGGTGGGGAGCAGCTGCACATGTGATTGCAATAACAAGGTTCAGTGAGGTCTGATGACTTGTGGGCTTCTCTCGCACTCGTCGGGCTGCCAACATAGTATTTTTGTTTATCGACTGATATTTTTTAATTCCTCTAGTATTATTGCAATTCTAATGACGAATACCCGTGTAGTGATTTATATTTGAAAGTTCAACGGAGGTAATAGTGAAAGTCGTTGAAATAGTATAGTGGCATTGGCGGTTGCAACAACATAAGTTTCACGGCTGCTTGTCAAAAATAGCAAACCTGTTTACCTCGCGTACAAGAATTTGTACTATATATAGATACGTGAGTGTCATTATGAGTGTCGAATGTGTTTCGTGCGAAAAAAGGCTTTTGTTATGTTCCATAACGGCTATTAAAGCGCGTGACTCTTATCGCCGTCGTTATTATCAATGTGCAGCATGCAACACAGGCAAACGCATTGTTCGGTTAATGTTTATCGGGAAAACAAGCACCGGAGGCACGGCCCTATCGCGAAGATTTGTTTCAATGTCTGTAACAGCGTTTAAAGTTCTTCAATATACTCGTGTTTACGGGTGAATCGTTGGTATTTCCAGATAACGGTATACCAAAGTGCAACCTTCACCACTGCGCGAGTCGTCGAACCTAACAAAGACCGGCTGCCGTAAATTTATGAACTTCGATTCCCCTCCTTCCGCGACGCGCGCTTTTTGCGCAAGCCTCTCTCTCTCTCTCTCGCTTTGAGCGCGCATAGAGAAAAGATTTGCCGGTATTTCTCTGCTTATCAGCAGTGTCGCGTGCACGTGCACAAGCCTCGCATTTACAACAAAGTCTACGTCGTTTGCCGTGTTTGTGGGGAAAGGTTTCTTCTGTTTTTACCGCTCACATTCCGCGCTACACGAATGGTTATTATATTTCGCTGGAAAAACATCTGCATTACCGTATATTGGAACAAAAAAATCAATTATACCCGACTGCTATTCCGTTCGATATAAGTGGATTGCTCATTACGTTATGACATTGACTACACGCAAAGATCGCCGGCTGCATTGCGAACAGTATTCTCGTTGATATCGCACAATCAATGGCTCGTAAGAAATTCATTAGACAAAGTTCGTTTCAAGTCTGCCGATAAATTTGCACGCTCTATGTTTTTAAATCGATAAGATTATTTCCCAACAGATAATCAATCATTGAGCGCGCGAGAATCTTCTTGAAACGTTAAGTATCGTCAATTCTGTAGAACATAACAGGAAAATTCAAAACTAGAAAAAGATAAGGCTTGGTACGGTCTAGCGAAGTAACGAACAAGGTCACCGAGTACTATCGATAACAGGATAGGAACTATTACGGTCATATGTAGGTGCGGGAGAGACATACCTAATCTTCCTGTCCCAAATTTCTTCGTCGAGGCTATTCGACCGTATTAAAGATTGATAATAGTGATCTACAAGATGGTTTGACGTAGAGCACTGTTCTCTGGCTATACGTACAAGTGTTACGTCCATCGGGTCAGAAAAAATCAAAGTAAAGTTTGTTAGTGACAGAGTGAGTAATATCACGAGCTATATTAAGGTAACTATACCGATTAGCACTACTGAAAATTATTCAAAATATTTCGCCTTCGAGTTTTCTTATAAAAGTATGCGCAAGTGCAAAGACAGTTTTTAAATATTGAAATCGACCCGGAATAATCAGATGCCAACTAAGAAAAAATGAATCTTCGCTTAAGAGGTCTAAAGTGCATATTTTTCATATAACTTCAGCAGTCCAGCAGTCCACTCCAGTAAATAAAATATGCATAACTGATTATGACTGACTTTGCCCCGAGTTCCGGCTTCTAAAAACGTTTATTGCCGCCGGGCACTTGGGACAGATACGAGCAATGAAAGCGAAACTCATAATCACCGCGTTCACACAGTCCACTCGCTGGTGCACTAACGCATGACTCGGACGTCGAGTTCCGTACAGTTCTCTACTCTATCTCTACTCTCCCACTATAATCTCCCAGCGTAACGAACTGAAAATATAAAAACTTCAATTCAATTGTAAAATCTATTTGCTCGTGTCAATGAGAGTCAGTAAATCAGTTTTATGTACACTGATAAAAATATATAATTTGATGTATTAACTTATTTATTTAAAAAATATATAGTATAATTGCATTCCAGCAGCATTGAAATAAAACCTCGAAATATTTTATCGAACATGAGATTCGTATTATTGAAACAAATTCACGTGATTGTTTTTCGTAAATATCCTTTTGAAAATTAGCGATGATTCAATTTAATTGCTCAGGATATTTAATAAATTTAATTATCTTTTTCTCAGTGTGCGTAAAATGAGTTTATCAAAACGGAGAACAAGAGCAATATATGTGTCATCGTTAAGTACTCGTATATGTGTCATCGATAGAGATGCAGTCGGAACTACATACACACGTAGGTTCGAGATAACACGGCTAGTGGGTGGCCGTCGCGTTGTCGGTTAAGGCGGTACTCGCTGCGACACAATTACACGCTTCGGCTGTATCTCCTATGCAATTTTTATGGTCCCGTGTGTAACTAAGCAAATTAATACCCCGCTGCATTTCCTAAATTAAAGTGCACTCTTTGGTCGCATGCAAATGGCAGTAAGCAATGTTTATTCACTCGAGACTGCCACGCTGTCGGTGGTGCTGTATCTTTGTAACATTCACGCTGAATTCAAAAGCATCAAATTTCCGACAGCAATGCGATAAGACTAACGAAGTAGACTCTGTTGCTTTTTCGTGTTTTTGAAATTCAAATTTCCCTCTTTATGCCAAAATAACAGTTTTTAATTTCCCTTGATGCCTGAGAATATTTCCTCAAATAAAGACACGACATTTTTAACAGAAAAATTTTGCACTTTGTTTAATTTAATTTCGAAAATTAACAAAAATGTTATGTGGACGTTTGTGAAAAAATAGTTTTGCATGTGCAAAAATGTGTCTGTTAAGTTCTTACTGTGCAGTTCCAGACCAATGATACTATTTATGATTGTAGAGCCTTTGTGAAATGCCGAAAATTGTGAAAACAGTACATATTCTATTGTACGAAAGTTCGAAGCAAATGTGTATGTAAAAGTAGTTTTTGTATAATTAATAGGGCGACGGTGGTGACATTGTGGATGTTGAAGAAACTTCGGGACTTTTGACCCCGCCAAACATTCATGCGATCCCGGGACTAGAGTCTGGCGCTGAAGAGCGTCGAATGTATTCGACAGAGGCTCGGCGTGTATCGTCTCGATCTCCGCGGCCGCTTCATTCACGGAGATTCTCTCCGAGTCAATTGGTTATTCAACAGCATGTACGACGCGTGTCCGGGGAACCTTGAAACGCATGGTCGGATGGAATTATCGTAATGGGACACCAGCGTTGGTAACTATAAATCAGCATCGTAACACCAAAGTGCACTTGCCAAACAAATATACGTGTTAGTAAACTGTATTGGAATTTTATTACAGAGAATACTGAGGCATCACAATGAAGTGCCAAAGTAGCCGGGAGTTCATGATGTGCCACAGATGACGAATACTTCGATTCGCTTTTTCCGATATTAATCGAGCTGCAAAGTAGAAACGGGAGAATTTAGCATTCGAAAGATTTTTATAGTAGAAATTTCGAGTAGCTATTTAAATGCGTGGTAAAAAGGGTCGTAATTTATAGTAGTGGCAACGGTGGTGCCGAAAAACTTGATGTCATTTTGAGAGGAAGTTTTAACGGGAGGGATACAATTTTGTATTATTTTTTGTTAAATTCCTGAAAGGATATATTATTTTTTTTTTCCTATTTCCGGCCTGGAAGATATTTTTGATATATAATGGAGTGGTACAGGAAAATCCGTCAAAGAAGGTGAGACCGTGTGTAATGTTCAACAAGATTGTGCATCATTCGAATGAAAATTCATTGGATTTATTCTCGTAAAATAATAAACAACTGTGTTTTGAGAGGAAAAGTATAATTACAGTAGAGTCTCTCACATCTTACGTAATGCTAAAACAAGTAAGATATGTAGAGAGCCAATCACTCTGGTGAATCAGTAACTCTCTTGCTCGCGTATTCGTTTGCGATCGCTAGAATTGTCCCCACCACTTGCTTTCATCGGCAAGTGAATGATGTGAATGATTCTACTGTCATTTTTCCACATAATAATTTTCCCATAATTATCTATATTCACATGATTAATATTTAATTTTTTTAACCGTCGCTGGCATCAATACAAGTCTTAAATAAATTATCTAAAATTATGAAAAATAAAACGTTTGTGTTAACAGAATAATTCCCATAATTTTTCATTCAAATAGAACCTACAGTAAAAAATACTCTCGTAAAATGTCCGTATTTTTTTTCTAAATTGCACGAATTTTCTCCCGGAATTTTACGAATCTTTTTCACTAAATTGAGTACAGGTGGCAAAATGGTGCAACGAAATATTGTCGAAATTCGCAGGTCCGTACCTCAGCCCGTCGACGACCTTGAGACTGAAGCCGAGAGACGAGCAAGATGGAGGAGCATATACGTAATTTATTTTACAATGTTTCTGATGTCCCTTGGGTTCAGCATTATCTTGACGGGAGTGTGGCCATATCTAGATAAGGTAAAGTGTCGCTAGGCGTCTAAAATCTGTCTCCCAATATTAGAGACGACTGGGCAATGTGAAGCTCAATACATTATTTCAGCTGGACCCAACAGCGGGAAAGGAATTTATGGGGTATGTCGTGGCGGCAAATCCACTCGGGCAAATGTTATTTTCCCCCTTAGTCGGATGGTGGGGAAATAAAATAGGATCTGTGAGGCTCCCTCTTCTGGCAACATTGGCGCTATTCACCTGCTCGTCAGCTTGGTACAGTGCACTCGAGGTCATACCCGGCGACAGAAAGACCAATATAATAATCGCGAGATTCCTTGTTGGCGTCAGTTCTGGTAGGTATCATTTCAGTTTATTCGAAAAAATCGGGCGTCTTGCCCAAGCAATTTAATCCAATGTACATTTGGTCAAGATACTCCCTAATAATTTTTTTTTTAAATTTAACTGTGTGATAAAAATATCATATACTTTATGCAATAGTATTACTATTTATTCTATTATCATCAAATTCATTTACGAAATCTTTGGAAAACAATAATGGTATTAATCGCAACATCGAATGGTCGATTGCAGCAAACATTGCAGTCGCACGATCGTATCTTTCGGCTGCAACCAAATTGTCTGAGAGGACAGGTGCTGTTTCTATGGTGTCGCTCGCACAGGTAATATTTCCCAACGCGAATAGTTAGAGATGACGCGATAAGCTTGCTATAAATCAGAAATTGATAATTTGTACAATTTGTTTTCATATCAAAATCAATTTTCTTTATTTTGTATCTTCATCTAAGAAGCTATGTTCAAATGCCTCGAGTAATTTTCTTTGAGATTTATGTGTCATGGGCGACTTAAATAATTGTCAATATAGATTCTAGAATTTAGAACCTTACCACGATGTCTTTGGGTGTATGAATTTGTGTTTTATTTTTATTGATTACTATAAAATGTCTTACAGGTACTTGGATTTGTGGTGGGACCCGGACTGCAAGCAGCGGTAACGCCGCTTGGCGACAAAGGTTTTTACCTAATGGGTCTTCCGTTCAATATGTACACGATGGCTGCGTGGATAAACGTCGTAATGGGACTTTTGAATTTTATCCTATTTCTGCCATGGAATTTCAAAGAGTGCAAAATTGCCGCCCGGGAAGCTATGCGTGATCAGGGTAAAGCTACCGGTAAGTTCGACAAGGTTCGTGGGCTAATTATTCACAAAATATTGTATCAAATGAGTCAATAGGACGAATAATAGCAAAACCTTTATCGTTGCAGAGAAAGAAGCATGGAAAGCTATGAAGCCGGATTATTTAGCGGCATGGACATTAATTTGCGCCTTCTTTCTCCTCGTCTTCAACTTTGTTCTACTGGAAACGTGAGAGCCGCTCTAATTGAATTTTAACAATGGGATTAGTAATCGTGTCGTTATAACGAATGGAATCGTGTGTAGGCTCGGAACTTCTCTTACCATGGATCAGTTCGCGTGGTCGAAAACGGAAACGCTGTATTACATGGGGCTGTTGATGAGCGTGGGCGGCATTGTCGCATGCATCACATTCGTCATGATCGGGCCACTTTGCAAAAGGTAAATAGCTCGTTATCTTATTGAAGAATGACACGGTCAACACCCTCGAAATTTATGATATTAAATGCTTGACACATGGAAATGAAATTCTTGATAGATTCGACGAGAGAAAAGTCATGCTTTGGGGGGGATTCTTCTTCATGGTCGTTGGCAGAATTATGTGTATACCTTGGGGTCCCGATCCGCCCATCATCGCTGAGTTAGGCAGTGAGTATTTTTATAGTATTTAAACTAAATGTCATGAACAGATATTACTAAAATGAAAGAGCATTCAAAAATACTTTCCAAATCAACTAATATTTTTAAAAAATTAAAATAAACACGCTCTTGCAGGAATTTTCTACATATATAAAATCCAATATCTGATTTATTTTCGCCAATAGAATCTGATATACTTCGGCCAAATTCATTTCAGAATAATTTTTTCTTATGATATATTTTGTAATGAGCTGAAAAAGATTTCCAAATATCTTCTCGTTAAAATAATATTAATATTTACCAACGATTTATATTATATTCTGGACATTTATTTCAGTGAAAAAATGTGCGTTAAACTCACTATAATTAAAATACTCATTCAACAATACGCTCAATATTTGTACGCTTAAATCCCCAGATATCACAAACGCGACGACAAGCGGTAATGAAACGGAAATCCTCGGTTGTCCGAGTACGCAGGAATGGTGCAGGACCACACCTCAAATGACAGTGACTCAGTTCTTTATCGGCTACGGATTCACCACGCTTGGTTATCCTCTTGGCGTGACGCTCGTACAAACGATATTCAGCAAAGTTTTGGGCCCACGTCCGCAGGGCGTCTGGATGGGAATAATGACGGGGGCCGGTTGCTTGTCCAGAGTACTCGGACCGGTATTCGTCGGTCTCATTTACACCCGTTGGGGAACTTATCCAACCTTCGGCATTACAGGCTTCACACTCCTCGTCGCAATGGTCTGGCTGCAATTAGTATACAAAAGACTGATACCTTTAGGCGTCGCCGCCAAAGACAATCAGCAAGACGTACCTGAAAACGGAATCAAACTGGAGGTCCAAGTACCTCTGGTTATGAGTTCGACGCTTAGCGGTTCGCAGAAGGAAATTGAGATGCAAAATATGAACGGCAGCAGAATTCCCGATTGAAAGACTGTCCCCCTAATACTGCCGAATAATCTGCTTACCCTAAAAAATGCCAGCGCTCTGAACATAGTCGCTGCTCGTCGGTGGCAGTGATATTTCAGGGTCTCGCCAAACTTCTAATCATGTTGGAACTATATTTTTCTAATTCTAAAATAACTTTGAATAATTAGTACTTTGATAACGGAAAATGTATTACTACAACGAACATTTTCAAATTCGAAGTACAAAGTCAGCGGTAATAAAACGATTAACAGTAAAAATTATACCATAAACGTCGCGACGTTCAGATTGATTATTAGTGTATATAAATTTATTTTCAATAAACTTTTGTACATTTGGTGAAGGGATGTATGAATGCAAGAGAGAATAAAGTTTGTGAACTATCTGCGCTGTTAGAGTCACTCGGTTTCCCCTATAAAGAATGAATAATTGCATTGTGAAAGTTTATCCGAAGAAAAAGAGGGTTTAAAGATGCATTGAAACGAGAATTGATCGTTTTACAATGACTGGTAAGCCACCGATGGAGATAAGAGGGAAGAATCGTAGGGAAACTGCGGATGTTATTATGAACAGACCGTGCAGCAGTAGCAGTGGCGTTCCTTCACACTTGAGAAGTCGCTTTTTCTATTGGAAGGTAACTATGCGAAACACCGTCCGCGATATCATCATCCGCTATTGCAAGGACGAGCCGCTGCTCCTCCCGCTGCTCGATCCCGTTGCCGTGGCGCTCTATCGTCTGCTTAAAATTATGTATCTTCAAATCATACTCCCAGTACCATTCTCACCGCGTGCCCGCTGTCAAACAGGATCTGCTTTCACGTGCGGTGTACGCTGTACAATATATTTCATGCCCGTGAAGCCGCTATTTTTATTTGTCATTCTGTAAGCTTGTGGGTTTACAATCTATAGTGTATTAGCCTTAGAGTTTGCGATACGTATAAATTGCGGCCACAAGTTTCGCAATGATGATCGATCCCACGGTACATTAATACTCTGTGAGAATCGAATCTCACCTGTTCCGTCCTGAGGCGCCTATCCCCTTTGACGTAACGTGTGCCCATCTTATTTCCGGTGGCTTAATTTTTTCTTTTTTTCTGTTTCACGGTAAATTTACGATGACCCACTTCAGAGCCGTATTTAATACGAAAGTGGATACCAAATAGCAAAATATAGCGATGGGGGCTTAGGGTACGGAGAATGGTCATGCTACACGTGCCCTCTTAACACGGTCCTTGAGTCCCCTCCGTGAACCATGAGTGTGAAACTACGACTCGCCACAGTAGTGGTTTGCCTCTGGACGGTGGAGATCCTCGTGGAGAATCAGTCGAGCCTTGGCGCTCGCGAAACCATAAGTTCACGGGTAACCCTTGAACGCGATCGGTGTAGTGTGCCATCATGAGGATCGCCTGGGGGGCTGTTATCCTTTTCTGTAAGTACGATACCTCTCCGAAGCTCTCTAATCGATAATCGCCAATTTCATGCATGCGTAATGCGCTCTTCCCTCGAATGGCTCTCGTGATCTCTGTAACAATTCGCAGGCTTTATTAATCCAGCGCGAGGTCAGAGCCGAGCGGAGGACGGTGAAACGGAAGCGCTCGGGGATTCCGAATGGTCGTCCAAACGGATTACGAAAATCAATGGAAACCAACCGATCGGGCTGAGGAGCGAAGATAGCGAAAGACAGGCTCGAAGATGGGAGGAAGAAGAAACCGGAGAACGCAGAAGACGACCTCGTCCATTTGCCTTACGCGCACCGGAATCGCGAGAGCGCTTCGAGTCTCGAAGAGAGAATTACAGAAACGGGAAGGAAGTCGGGGTAACTCGAGAAGCGTTCGATTGGCAACGTCCTGCACCATCTCCGATTCTACAGCCGCCTTATGATTCCTTCTCCCCTTTGCCCGTATATCGAAAAAGCTATTTTGATATAAATGACGTTCGGACACCTTGGAAGAATGAATCATCGCACGCGGGAAAGTCCGGTGGATCGTCCGCAGCGGACCAAATCCGTATATACGAAATTACGAAATTCAATTCGTCGAGCGACGAGAAGGTTGAAAGGAAACCAAGTTACGAGGGTGATTCATCAAAAACGTTAGACACGGGCAGCGAGAATCGGTGGGTCGATATTGGGCGGAAATCGGCGGTCAATATAACCAGGACAAGAAGCCAGCAGTCCGACGATAAAGGTGGACAGAGCCGTCCTCGTTCGTTTTATATTGATGAGCTTCGGGAAAACAAGAGACAGGGAAGCGCGAAGCCGGCTTCCAGCAGGAGCAATCATTCCATCGATAGTCCCAGGGGCAACAGAAAGTATCAACATGATTATGAGTCCGAAAAAATGTTTATGAGAAAACAGGCGTTCACGTCCACCGGTAAATACGATTGGCAAAGATATCCCTCTGCGCAACGCTCCAATCACTTTAAATTCAGTGGCGGTGAGTGCTTATTTTTCTAAAATTCATTTGATTTAAATTCATTTCAATGAAGTGAACATAATCTTGTGGTGAGTTAACTGAGGCTCAAGTCTGATCGCCAATGCCACTTCCCAGTGAAAAGGACACATAATTAACGTAAGCTCGAGTGTGGGAAAAGATTTTTTTGCTCCCATATTTTTGCGTAATGAATTTTTTTTTTTTCCTTACTCAATTCGAGACTTCTCCTGAATTTGATTATTTTGTAGTGAAAAGAGGTGGAAATAATTATTGCAATTACACTCGAGGGCAAGGCATGAGTTCTACTCTTTCATATTTTAATGTAGATATTTTTCAGTGTATTTAATAAAATATGCGAAATCATGAAGTAATTATAGCGTTTTTACCGAGTCATGTAATTTGGATTTTGTCATCTGGAACTGTAAAATAGACTCCAACGCGAAAGTGGGAGCAGTGCCCGGAGTTCCTGGTCGTGATTATCCCGTTCATCAGGAGCACACTCACCATCACTTGCGCAACGTTGCAGACAGATTTCCGTGTCCACGAACCCCCAAAACTCATATCTACTTAGCAGATCGAGCCTCGCGATGCCAGGTGAGATATAATAATCACTGTACAATTAAAAGTATTCTGAAATTTTTGTTACGCAATTCCGGAACAATAACCTTCACCCAAATATACATTTAGAATATAAAATAAATTGCGCTTAAAATTCTTGAAAATATTATTCAAAAATATACCCCAACGAGCATGACAAAAAATTGATAAAATAAGTTTGATAACGGTAAAAAAGTTCAGTATAATTTTGTCTCATTCAACAGAAAAGTAATATTATGGCAGTATACAAATTACTTTAAAGACGACTTCTTATTATGCAGAATATTTCATGCACCTTCTCATCTTTCAAATTTCTCGATTCGCATTTCTTTCCAGATATTCTACGTCTGTTACGGATCTAAAACAGGAGTGCCGATGGTATGTCCAAACGGTACTTTATTCAGCGAGCCTCTTCAAGTATGTGACTGGTGGTTCAACGTTTCGTGTTAACCGGTCCGCAATCCGCGCCCACCGCAACAACAACGCAATTGGTTTCAATCACTTATGCCAACCGCCGCTGATTAAATGCTTTCCGAGCAATAATCGATCAATTATTCCCGTCACAATAATCACCCAATATCACGCTCGCATTCGTAACACCAGTGATTCGAATTTGCATATAATTACGACAATGGGAAGGTTATATCCCGCAACACAGTTCATTTGTCTCGTGAGCTTTTGTTCTCCCTTTGCTCTCGCGCTACTCACAAGCCTGGCCCATTTTATCGAGGGGCTGAAATAAGAGCAGGGATTTCCCAAGGCCTGGATCACATTTTCGTTCCGATACGTTCGTGGCCAGAAAGCCAAGGGTGAAAAGAGAAGAGGGCCGCCAGTACGAGCCCCTTGTGCGATCGGCGCATCTAGTAACAGCATCAGTGGCAAATACGAAGCGCGCATCCTTTTGTAATCTCAGATGCGAATATCTATAATGCATGGTGGTAGTAGTAAGGGTATGTCGAACACACATCGTCCCTCCTATGGGGTTCTGCCGGAAGACACATGATCTCAAATATCTGTGGCAGCAGTAAAGTGCTTCGGATGTGCAGCCATCTTTGTCTCTCTTTATCGTCTATATGCATACATCTGTCTCGCTTTTTCTTTCCGACTAGCCGTGCCATAAGCAGTGGCAGCACTGCAGACTGGGGCGAGGGTCGCGCATCAATGACTCACGTTTAAACTGCATCACGAATCACGAACGACTCGACACGCCGGAGGAGTCATTTATTTATAATGCGCTCGCGTTACGCGCCTCTCCGGTCCAGCCTCGACAGCGGAGATAAGGGTGGCAAAGCCCATATCTGCGCAAGGACCACTAAAATCATCCTACCCATCAGCAAGCCCTATGAGATACATACATTATGTACACAGCATCGTGTGTGGTCTACGTACGTCTGCGCCTCGGGTCCCCGACTCGTTTCGATTCTTATCTATTATTTATATCGTATCACGCCTACGATTTGCCCTCTCCTTGCTCAAAGTCGTTACGCTTTGTGTACCGCACAAACGGCTAATTTGGATTTCGTCGTGCAAAATTGTCACTCTCGAATAAGCGACCCTACACACGAAAGAAGAGCTTAACACTCGTGGCAGTGACTCGTGTCATCGTCGATGTCATAAGCGCTTCGGGGCTTTTTTCTTCTACGATTAAAACTGTATGAATAATTTTAGTAAGATAAGTAAAGCGTGGCTGGGCATACGTTTAACGTGCCCGGAAAGTCTTTTTTACATTCTCTAGCTTTGATTACGTACGAGTAGAATTTTACGCATGATGTAATTAGCGAATGATTAGATATTTTGGCACCGATCGATAGTTTTTAGGGACTAAAAATATGAGCATGATATTGGCTTCAGTGATTTTGTTAAGAAAAATTTGTACTCGACCATCTAATAAATGCATGAATCCGGGAATGCCCTTAACTGTCCGGGCATGGGTACCTTCACCTTATCTACAATTTATAACGTATCACGCCTACGATTTACAATCTCCATGCAGAAAGTCGTTACGCATTGTGAGCCCCACGAGCGGTTAATTTGCATTTCGGCGTGGAAAATTGCGACTCTCGAAAAAAGAGACCCTAAAATTCGACTAGGGAGGAGCTTAACGATCGTGCCAATGACAGGAGGCTGCGATAAGTGCTTCGATATTTTTTTTTTCTCCCACGATTATAACCAAATGAATAATTGTCGTAAGATAACTGTACCGCCAACCGAACGTTAAATGTGTCCAGAACAGAATGATAGTTTTTTTTTGCACGTCGGGAAATAAAGTTTTTTTTTCGCCACCGCAGCTACAAATGTGCGGTTATAACGCCTCGTTGCACCCCTCGCTCTAATAACACGAGGGGAACAGTGTATGAAATTTCCTGCCACTTTTTTTACGGTTAACCATGCAAAATTGATCTCCGATACGCGCCGTGTCTTTTCGTGTAGAAAAAAAGTAAAACAGCGAGTGCGATGATGCCCACGGCACGTTCGAAATGTCTGCTGCCTCGCAGCACTCATGATGCGCATATTGAGAGAATCGAAGCGCATGGCCAGTGCGAAGAGGGAGTCAACGATTTATGGAATACGCATATGTACCACTATATATATATATATCCTATGCATACACAGTGAGTAACTCTGCGAATATCGTGGAATATCCGGGACAATAGCTAATGCCCCTACCATACGTGTATGATGGGAAGTGCGAAGGGCGTTCGTGGCGGTCTATATATTTATAGTGCAGTATCTTTTAGGCTCGGCGACGACTATCTCCCGGGAAGCTCGCATTACTTTTGCAAGTCACGAAACGCATCAAGCCTCTCTGACTGACGCGAGCTCGCTCCGATGAGGGAATTCCCCTACCGTAAGACCACCGTGTCGAATTGTCCTTTCCAATTCCAAAAAACTCAGCAAACTTATTTATTTACGCATTAAGGAAACGTTGGGCTTGGGTCGTGATATTCTGCATTGTTTTGCATCGTAGCTGCGACACCGTCGGGGAGAGTGTAAATGTCATAGATGTTTTTAAAATCAGGTTTGAAGACTTTAGAATAATCAATGTCACTGTAAATCGGTTTTCGTGCACATTCGCGATTGGATTATCATTCTTTTTTCGTTTTAGACAATATAAATGAACGACTAACGATCGTCGAACCCGCTAACAGCTAAACCCACTTCTCGTTGAAAGGTAAATACTTTCGTACACGTTGAGCATTATTTTGAATGAAAATAGTAAATAAATACCGCTTTTGCAAAAAGCCACTTGTCCCTTTTCCACTTGTGAATGTAGCACATGTTCCTAATCAAATGACATCACTTGCCAAAACGTAACAATATTTTTATCGCTTAAATTTGATACACTCAATTCGTGCATTATAGAATTTTGTCACTTTGATAAAACAATAATTGCTGTGCGAACCTAAAATCCCAGGTATTTATCTATTTTATAATTACGCGGTGAATATTCTCCTCGGAATACATTAATCCGCATTCGTAACTCTGAACGAATGAGGATACAATCTAACACGTGAGGTTATGTGCGGATTCTATGAATTTTTTAATCCGCGCTACACCGATTTTTATTCGGAATTGCGTCCGTCATGCAAGAACATGTTTTTACAGAACGTAAATACGTGGGCGCTTAAGCGTGCTCGGATTTTACGTGGGGAGCCAGTCAAACATAGGAAATAGCCAAAGTACGTACGTCTTGTGTGTCGAAGTGTAGAGGACAGCAGCTAACGTACCAGCGGCAATTCTTCTTACCGTCCGTCGAAACTGAAAGTCGAGCGTCGCGTTCTTACCTCGGTCGGTTCAAGAAGTCTCGGGTTAAAATTAAAAAGGTAAGGAGAAATTGTTCTTCCCCGTCTCCTTTGCCCCCTTCCCTCGTGAATACGAGCGACGGGCAGTGTTCGCAGGACGCGCCGCGTACATTTTCGAGCTGATCTTGTGTAATTGTAATATTCGTAGCGACGTGTTCGCGCGCGCGCGCGCACCAACGATTGCGTTTGAATTCACGGAATATTTTCAGATAGTCTTGAGAGTTGCTTAGCTCTCTGGTTTACACGGTATAAAGTTGCTGCGGGTGACGCTGTTGCCGGTAGCAGGAATGCTCGCGACTACGTAACAGGACGCCTCTATTATCGAAGGCATACAATAATAATGTGTGAGGTTAGCAGCGACAAAGTCGCATTATCAGGTGTCACACTGTGTATCGAAAAGCATTGAATAGGACTCCGCAATAAGCTGAAGCTAAGCATTAAAATGCTAATATTCGACACGATAATCACGGGTAACGACATTGGCTACTCGCCATCGAATGTATACTAACCGAGCGCATCATCAATCCTCTTTACCGCGAACTATTTCTCATGTCTCAAATTGGACGATGAGGAAAAACCATATTCGAGAGGCTCTCGCGTCGTTGGAAGATTGAAGAGAGTGATCAGAGATGACGTTTTTTATTTTCGTTGTTGCTCGGAAGCTAATCGTCTGTCGAGTGTAGAATGATGGGTTCATTTCCGAGGTAAGAATCGCCCATTGGGCTTCTCCATACTTGCAGCCATCAATAGACCGGCCTACCGGACCTCTCGCTTTTTTTTTTTTCCACTCACAAGCTCATTATTATTTCTCTTAGTGAGCGTAACTACGACCTCGTTCGGATTTAAGGGCTTTAATGGTATTTTAAAAACATAGAATCACGGGCATTTAGGTCATTATAACTCGGTTACGCGTAGACCACTTCCGGCTAGGCATATGTATATACCTTCCATTCTCGTGGATAGTTACTGTGCAGCGTATGCGGCGAGAGGTAATGTCGTTTGTCAAAATTGTGGAATTGTCTCGTTGGAGAAAGGAATGCGATAATGGGTGGCTTGCTCAACGAGGATTCATTAAAGACTGATATTAGGGGAGAACGTGCGCTGGAGCAACAGGCGGTAATCGGGATTTGCATTCTAGAGGCACACACACACTTTGTCTCCCTAATAATTGATCCAATTACGAAGGGTTCTCTGGCGAGCGACTCGTGGGCAGGTCACCTCGAGGCCCGACGCTCCGGCTGGACTGCTGCTCTTCGATATATGTATAGGCGGGATTCGGGCGCGTCTCTCTCTATCTCTCGATCCCTTGTCCAGTCCTCCTCCGTCAGACCCACGTTATGAGCCAACTCGACCGAGAGAAATAATGCGCCGGGCTCCGCTCCTCCTACAGCTGCGCCCGATACACAGGTATTTTTCAGCTTTTTGGAATCCGAAACGCACGAGCTGCTCCTATTTCACCGAGTGTCGTGTGCGTCACTCATATTTTTCCCTCATCTGCCGTGGGTTTATTATGTCAAGCTACGAGAGCTCATACTCAATTTATTCCACACCCGGATGAATGTGAGTTATGCTCTGAGGAATTTTAATGTTTGCTGGAAATTTTTTATTTATGCCATTGCTTGTCATTCCGCGATCGAGGAACGGAGGAAACGAAAAACTCAATATTTTCGGAAATCAAGTGGACATCAATGAATTTGATATTGATTTGGATTTTTATTTTTTATGTTTTTCAAAACGTTTGAATATTTTTGTTGGTAAGATGAAATACTTGGTTGAGAATAATATACAATGATCTACAATCTTGTCGGGCATGCTAAATAAATAGGTAATTATACTTTGTTTTTGTTTTTTTGGCCCCGGAAATTCTTGTCATTTATCATATCAACTGATTCTTCGTTCACTCGGAACGAGGCGTTTACGGCTCTATCATTTTTGTCTTAGCCGAAGAAAATGTAACTTAATTCCGGGAACCGTCTCCGTCACATAAAAACTATAGCATCAGATAACGGGATGTCGCTACTGACGATAAAATGTTTTTATAGGGAAAAAAGCGGAAAGTTTTCTGATGGTGAAACAACCATTTAATGGTTTTGTAGTACGATCGTACAGTAATAATGTGGTAAAAATGTTTTTAAGAATAAAATAGTGGTAAAACTGTTGAGGTAGAGACGCGTGAGATGTATAAATATGCCGTGAGAACGACTAATCTACCAGGATTTCATAAGCAAGGTAAACGAGCGACCATTACCAAGCGATGAGTGATGACTCAAAGGTTTCAATTAGTCGACCTTTTTAATGGGAAGCATTTATGGCTATAAACTTGGGCAAATAGTCTAATTTCTTTCGCTCGATTTTAACTCCTAAATTTTTCTTCATCTACTTTAAACACCAGCGGAATGTCTCTCCACGCAAAATATTTTCCTGAGGTGACCTGACGGTAATCGTTGGTGCCGTTGATACAAGTGTCTTATCATGATTGCAGAATCATTAAATAAATCACAAGAAGGACATAATCGACGGTCGCAACACGAAAAATTGGCCTGAATGCCAAATAATCACAATTCGCGAATACAATCAGAGCAACTCGCATTTTTGCGATTTCTCGAGCCATCGTCCCTGCAATTATGCGTCTTAATGATAGAGAATGCATGCGGTCAACTCCGCATGCGTGACTAAACCATCAGCCAAAACCCAAACGGTCCCCATGACGTTTCGTGAAGTCCCCTAACGAGACTTTAATGGATCCCCGATTTCGGTCAAAAGTTATGAAAAACTCGGTCCATCGTCGAACACAAAGCGCACGGATACGAAATACGGTGAAAGGAATTTTTCGAGAATCAAGCCGCACGATTTTTCACTGCCACCGAGTCCAACGGAACTCCAAACCGAAACCTGAATTCTGGAATGCAAAGTCGTTTCGTTGTTCACTACGCCACGAGTACCATGCAGTGAGGTAATACAAGAAAATAATGTGGGTGGTAGACGAAAAATAAGAGAGAAAACCAGTTCGAATGGGGAGAGTAGAAAAAGCCTTTTTCGAGTATAAATAGTACATCCACCGGAGCCGCACACCTACACGCAGCGGTTGAGTCGGAGAATCATTGCAACTTGGCTATGCCGGAAGGAACGTGAAAAGAAAATCCTTTGGCGTTCTCGCGCTCCGCGAGCGAGCCAAACGATGAGAGACCGGAGGAGAGAAGAGAGTCAAGAGGCGCAAGCTTAGCGATTCTCAATGTAGTACACGTTTTTCGATTAAATTTACCATCAAACCGAGGCGAAAGCTCGCGATGAGAAGAAAGCAGAAGAAGAAGAAGAAGAAGGCTCGAGAAGTATAGCGGCCGGGAGCGCGGGGCTACGGGATAGCGGGTCATTGAACGACGAGAGATCGCGGTAATTCGTCGAGCGAGTTTTTGAGCGGTGTCTGTGCAGAGTGGCCAAGCGAGAGGTAAAGAAGTTGTAAGGGGGTCGAGCGAAAGGGTAGAGAGAGAGAGAGAGCGCAGAATTACTTTATACTTCTTTGTAGATGAAGTAAAGAAGGCGAATGAGTGACGCGAAGAGGTCCCGGGAATATATAAATTTAACGAAATCTTTTTCGACAGCTGATCGTCGTCTCTGATCTTTCGAAACGCTCGCTCGCCTGGCCTGGAATCTCGATTGCACTTTCTGTTTGATTTTATACGGTGCTTGTTTGGTATAGCTACTATATAGCCACTACGGAGGAAGACGTCGACGAGGAAAGAAGGTAATACTCGCTTGAATAGCAGAGTCGCGCGCGCGCGCGAGAGCCCGAACTCACTGCCGAGGTATATAAACGAGCTGTGCGGTTACGATGGTGGCCGACCGTTATTGAGCCGGAATGGCCTTCTCTCCCTGGCTCTTTTCTGTTAAATGAAAAAGAGCTCCGCAGGCTTTGCTCGCTGTGGGCTACCCGTTGACTCTGTGACTTTTTCATTCTCCTCGCACGCTGCGCGCTTCACTACGCCGAGTATCATCGCTGTTTACGCGGAACAGTTGTCGAAGCTAGCGATGTAACGTCACAGCACGAAATTCAAAGGTTAAGAGACACGAGGAAGACCCAATGAGCACGGCGCGTCGAGGAGACACCGAACAGTCAGCAGCCGTCGCTCCTGCAGCTTTCTCTCTCTCTCTCTCTCTCTCTTTCTCTTTTCTTGATGCGTGCGGTCCAACTCGCACGTGCGCCGATGCCCGACTTATATTCTTTACTCCCTCTACGCTCTTCTTCTCTATACGCAGTAGAGTAGCGAGAAACAGCAGCGCCGTCGAAGCTGCGTGGTGGCCACACACGCACGTGCTTTCCCCCCGCACGGGACGCACGGTCGTGCGCGCGCGCCCGCTCGCGTATAATGTATCCGATGTGTAAATTTGCCTGTCAGCTGCTCAACGGTAGATTTATCGACACGCGATTTAGGAACAAAACATATGCAGCGCACCACCGAGCACACCGCACAACCGATACCGAGCACCTGCCTCGACGCAACTATATCGAGACGCGAATTCTTCCAGTCTCATCTTTTCCGTGGAGACATAACACACAGCTTGTGCACTGGCATCCACGAGTCGGATGCACGTCACTCGATAGAAGTCAGGTTTCGATGGGCGACGAAAAAAATTGTGCATTCTTGTTCATTGCACCAGCTGCGATGCAATGAGAAAAAAAAAGATAAATATTTGCATTGAATAATGAAACTTGAAAAACATGACAGGGTGCCGAGAGTTTTTGTTTTTTTTTTTTAAGTAAGAAAGTAAGAAATGTCTAAATATTTAATTGTACATAGTGTGGAATATGATGTATATCGTTTAATGAATTTTACATGATTTATTTCAAATACGTGTACTTTTGAAGGTGAGCTAAATTAACGGGTTCTCAGATTTTGTACTTCTGAATATCCGTCCAGCGTACATTATTAGAGGATTGATAAGTAGTGATTATTGGAAATATATTTTGCAAATCGTCAAATGAGTGCAATGTAAAGGAAGCGGGGTAATCCGGTGTTGCGAAATCAGTTGCGAGAACGCCTCGTTTCATTTGCCAGGAGTAAGTTTTTATCGTTTCAACACAGCAACTGTTCACGCGTACAAAGAGAAAAGGCGCACTGATTGGATTGCAACGGTTAAACGAAAGAAGTAAAGAAGTAAGGGCTCTGCTCATTTCATTTGACATTCTCAAGTGAAATGAAATTAATTTGTGTATTGTCTCGAGCATTCACTGAAGTAGTTAGAAATACATACTGAATGTGATGAGGATGGCATTTTTATTAGGAGCTGTTGGAAATACAATAAATCAAACAACAGCAGATTTCCATCACATTTTCATTTTTCTCCCATTACATAAAAAATGCATTTTTTTCTTAATTCAATAATAAAAAAAATAAAAAACGATTTATACGTTTAAAAATCTATTTCTCGGCTTCCACATAAGCACATGTCATATCATTAGAAAGAAGTTGCGTCAGTTTTCTATGGATGATGTAAAGAAAAAATAAAAATAAATAACGAATTCTTAGTTATGTCGTAGCACCTGCGGTGATGAGGAAAACACACGGTGAAAATTATTCAATGTGAGAGGTGCGATCTTTTGAGGTGTAATCAAAAGCCCGCGAACCATGAGTCACGTCACAGGGAAAGGGAATGCATTATGAAAGGCATTCGTTTCTAGCACGTGAATGCGCCAGGTGCTGTTGTTCTACGGAATAAGTGACATTACGACACTTTCCAGAGACTTCATTAAGCGCCGTGGATAATTAGCTGAGTGGTACGTGCAAGCGAGAGTTCCTGGAAGTTTTAATCAACGCATTTGTGCTGCTCGAAATTGGTGGTCGAAACGTTGGTGTTTCATTCGGGAAATATTTTCCACGAGAATCACCGGGAATCATTAGGTTTATCCTTTGTGACAAATGGGGAAAAGCCCAACGGAAATCTTCGTCACGAAGCCTTCGCTATGTACTTGCGATTAGTTTGTCGATCAATGTTCCATAACGCGATTTAAGAGTGACCGAAGACCCGGTACGCTGCATTCGCGCTAAAGAAAGCTCCCCACGTACTACTATAATACCTCACTTTGCCAGAAAAACTTTCTTAATTCAATGAAAACTTCTCCCATCTCCGCCGAGAATAGAGCAAACGTTTATCAAGATTCGCGTCTAGCTTTCAAAGTTTTTTCAAAGCCCGCATAATTCTCGAGAAATAACACACTTTTAAAAGGTCGTCACAAATCGCAAGAGAAAATGGATTAAAAGCACGTTAACATCGTGTGTAGCTCGCAGATTTTTTTCTCTCTCGTGTTTTGATGTAATTTACAACGAGAAATAGCGGAGATATTATGTGCCATGATTGACTTTGATATATCTTCACTGTAACATAACAAGTCCGTAATCATAAATTAACAAATTATAAATCTAGCTTGGGACTACTTTTCGGTACTGCCGATTACGAAAATACCGTGGAATACATCCTGGCGGATAATCCGGTGATGTGTAATTCGGCGGAGAAACCCCCGTTTCGTAAATTTTCAATTTAAAAAATCCCATTAAAGTAGAAAAGAAAAAATGATAAAAAAACATCAAAGTTTTTCGTTTTCACGGCTAAAGACACGAAACGAAGCGCTGCGGGTTCTCGGCAAAACAGCCAATCGTATAATGGACGACAAACCGTCTTTGGATTCCGATGCAATCGAGCCACCGATTTTTTAAGGGGAACGTTGAGACTCTGTGCTATATATTCCATACACGATCGTGTGTAATTGATTACGGAAAGTTAAAAGTAACCTGATGCCTCTCCGGTGTGGGACTATCGGGTTTAAGGTGCCGGAGAGTCCCGTTGAGGGACTCGGACTCTACGATATTACCCTCTTTAGGAATGATTCCTGATACGGCTCTTGAATTTCAAGATGTTATCACATTTGATGTGTGATTGACTCCGCAGTGGAGACCAAAGTCCGCAGTACTTCCGTATTCCGTCTGGGGGCGGCGCGGATCGCGATCTATTCGTTTCGCGTGCTACCTGGAAGTTCTCTTCGGCTGGTATTCCGCCGGATTGGCTCGGTCGCTCTCCCAGCGCCAACGATATTTGCTCGAGCTCGTGAATTAATTATGCCGCAACGAAGGAGATTGCCCGCTCGGTGGACTCGGCAGTTTCGACGCGAGCTCGCCGGTGGATTGATTCGAGAGCGCCGTCTCACGAACAGCACCGGCACCGGCATCGGCGGTCACTCTTCATCCCCTCGTTCGTCTCCCACGTGCCCTCACCCTCCACAGCATCACGGACTTCTGTATCACTCGGCCGAGACTGAAATTCTCAACTCAGCCAAGATTCCGCCACAGCCACGAAAACACTCCAACTCCGCGATATCCCACCGAGTAATTTGTCTTCAATTGATTTAATCGGCCGCTGCCTTCTTCTTCGCTTCCGGCTAAATTGCATGGAGATTCGGTTCTGCTTCTCGCTGTGGTCCCTCCTTCGAATATTCATGCGAAACCGGGCCACTCCAATTTTCATAACTGGACTTGTCGCGAATTGAGACAGATTGCTGAGTCCCCGTACTTTGGTATGAAAAACCCATAAATGTTCGTCAAGTAAAAGAAAGAAAAAAACTTACATACACACTAAAAGTTACCACCGCCTTGAGCCCGACTTTGCGAAGTAATTTAAATACGGACACGCGAAAGAGGGAAAGAAGCGTTTTTCTTACTTCTGTGACAGTTTTCAAGGTCAATGGCTGTTTTCTTTTTAATCGCTGCTCGTTTAATTATCGTAATTCGAGAAAGAACATCGACACTCCACGATTGGCTCGCCGTTTCTCGGCTCGTCGCTGTTCAATGAGTCACGTCCGGCCTCTGTAACTTCGATTACAATTAAGAGTCTGTAAATCCGGCACGTATCTAGCGTGCAGAGAGGAAATGATTAGCGATAATATGCGAGTGTATATGGAATAACGGTTCGCATTGATTCTATACGATGTTGGGGTCGGAGGTCGGTAAGGATGTGTGAATACTGTAGGAAAAAATTATAAAAATTTCGATGACAGCCTCGCGTATCGTTCGAGCTAGTGGAGCGCTTCCCGTTGGTCGTTCAATTTGTGCTCCTTGACCTTCAGCGCTGCACCACTCGAATTTATCGTGAAACGTTTCGCTGGGCGTCCTCGTTGCCGTTCTCGTCGCGTCACTCGGCGGGGACCCGAGTCTCCCTCGAAGCACATAATACACAACTCGGGAGTACGCTGGTCACGCAAACCTTGGCGCAGCGACACCGGAAGATGCTTTTTCTCGTCGTTCCAGAAAAAACAAACAAAAAACGCGCATCTACTAAATGGTGCTGCATGCTATTGCGTAGGCGGTTGGGGCTCAACTGGCAAAAGGAAGTGCAAGCAAAAGAAGCACAAATTCCAAGAGCAAAAACAAGGTTCTGAATAATAAATGGGAATTGTCTGGAGTTGGGAGCGCGGTATATATATATATATATATATACAGGGACTGAGGAACGAAGAAACTCATTTTACCTCGGAACTTGTCACTTATAACGAGTTCCGTATCAATCTAAGGTAAACAGATCAGATCTGACATTTTTATAGCAACTGCACCTGTTTTCAATCGTGCACAAAAGCAATATAAGTACTGTGAAAAGTTTAAAAAAAAATGTCGATTGTTTGCGTGTTTTATTTAAGTCATAATCACTGTAACTATAAAGTCTAAAATATAGTGGCACTTTATTAATTTCAAGTGCATTCATTCAATTCTACGATATTTAATATTACTCCGGGAATAAATATATTTTTCGTACGTATAAAAATACACCCCAACAGTACAACAAGTGATAAAAAGTGTTGAAAACGAATAGCACCGCTTTATATTTGACAGGAATACGAAAAGTTCTCTCATTGAAATTCCGAGTGTGAGGAAGAGTTTGAAAATAACAAATAGGAATTGTTGAGAGTTAGGAGAGCGCTGAGTACGGCCAGCATCGGGCAAGGGCCGAAGAAACGCCACATTACACCGAAACTTGTCACTAATAACGATCGTTTCAAATGAAGCTACTTCTTTTGGATAGCGGCCGTTGTGAAATTGAATTAAGGTACATTGAAAGACTATTGAATAAATTTAACCGCGTCACGCTGAGGTATTTTATGGTGCCTATTTATTTAACGAGGCACACACGGGGATGTCCGACTTAGTTTGGACTCGACGTCCCTCTCTCTCTCTCTCTCTCGGTCCTCCGAGCGCGAGAGAACGCTGTTCATGGGATCGCGGTAACTTATGTTAGTTTCTATCGGGGCGAGGATCGTGCATGTTTCGAAAGTCGTGGGCGTGAGCGTGTCTCTCGTCGCTGTTCGTTACGTTGAATCGATGCCCGGCATATAACGAGAGAGAGTCAACTTCGACACCGGCTGTGGTTAGGGTCCGAACGATCGAGCGTTCGCGCGCGCGCGCGCAGGGCCTTCCCATTCTCCTTGCCTCGCGCGCGTATGCTATAGTAGTTCGCCGTTGGCCCGCTAGTCGGCCCTGCTCCCTCTCTCACGACCTTTACCGTCTACTCTTCCTCGAAGGCACCCTTCTTTACGAAGGCCACGCATCCAAAGAGGCATTAAAGAGATAGCCAGTAGATACGGGTATGCGTTGTGTGTATATATATATATATATACACATATGTATATATAGTCACAGCAGAAGAAATCGTCAACAATGAAGCAACAATGAGAGTGTCCGCATGCACCCTTGGATCTCACGAGTTTCGCTGTCAACCTCCAGCAGCTCAGTCGCTCGTTTTCTCCGCCTTTCTGTGTTCATGGGACCACATTTATATATATATTTTCCTATAACATACCTGACTCTTAAAACGGAGGTCAGGGTTTCTCAAGTCCACCGACGCACAAAATTTTTCCTCGCCCCATCGAAAAACTTCGTTCCCGCTTTGGTCTCGTGACGGATGTGCTTTATGATCGTGGATTTATCTTACGAATAAACGATCATGTGCGATGCGTTACGCGCGAAAAGCCTTGACACGTGGCCCCGGGATTTGCGGCGCATATGACGATGACAAATTTACGAAGACTTGTCGATAACGAGGCCGCGCGATTCGCTCGAGTGCTGAACAACGGAGCCTCTGTTACTCTCACGCCACCCTACCATTGACGCTAGTTGCCTCTCGAACGAAAGTTTCGTGAAAAGCGATAAGAGATACTCACTTGCATTTAGGTCTCGTCGAGCACCACGATACATCGGGCGGACCTAAATGCTCGTCAAGACTCTCGCGAATTATTGTAGCTCCTTATAATTGAATATTCCGAGATGTTGACGAATTCGAGCCAAGAAGTGCGGCGAATAGTTAAGGCTATTGCGGTGGGAATATAACAAGATATGGCACTGGACGGAACCGTCGTGAAGATTGTTGGCTGTCGTCCACCAAGTTCCTCTCTAGGATGAGGATCGCTGGAAGTGTTTCTCCGAGCGACACAATACGGAATAATAGGATTACATAAACAACGGCAACAAGGTATTGTGGCGAGGAGTTCGGGTAGGTACTCGGCGGGGGCTCTCTCTCTCTCTCTCTCTCTCTCTCTCTCTCTCTCTCTCTCTCTCTCTGTGGCTCTCAGGTAGGTGGCAGGGTCTCAACGAGCATCAGCAGCAGAAACGTCGAGGAAGCAGCGAAGGATGCTGAGGCTGACAACAAGATGAGAGCAAGAGGAGGGGAGGAAGAGAGAGAGAGAGAGAAAAGGAAAGGCGGCCAACTATGCTAGCGTTGACTGGAAGCTCGAGCACAGGAACCGCGAAGGAACTGTGCCGGAGTCGCGCTGCAGGCTCCATAGGGACATTTGCCAGATTGCATTCAATATTGAACCGATACTTTGTGGATTTCGGACAATGCTGGAGGCCCCGCGCTCACTAGCGACCCCTCGCCCTTCGCTATGTTCCACTGGCTCGGCATACACAGCGGCTACTATAGATGCTGGCCTATACAGCTCACCTCATTCAAGTATCACAACATCCCATAGTACAGGCGATGTATACATATATATACATATACAGTATAGAGAGAAATAGCCATAGAGAAGAAAAGAAGCGTGTGCGTCCCATTGGGCCATTGGAAAGAATTTTCGACTGATAGGTCGTCCGGCCTCCCATCAATTGCCGCTATATTGTCAAAATATTGCGGCGATCGGTTTGCTCCCTACCTTCGGCTTTTGTACCCGCACCTTATGCGCCTCGGGCTGACTTTTGCTACACCGAGAGAGAAAGAGAGATCTCTTATGTATACATTCTTCCCCCTTTTCATATATATCCCTCTACTGTACGTTTTGCCTTTTTTTTTCTTTTTCCTTTTTCTCTCCCTTCCGACTATATCTATCTTTATCCCTCGTCCCAAGATCCTTCTTAGAGCATTCGATTCGAGAGCTAGCTCCGCGTGCGGTACAACCGCGATGCGGTTTGCGATGGAAGCTGCTGCGGTTTCAAAGAGGGCCATTCCCGATCAATGGATTGCACCCTCCGGTTAAGTTCGTAGCGACTTTTCTTTCTTCCTGGACGCGCTTCACTCGAGGCGATAGGCGCGCTCGCGCGCAAACACGCGGGTGCCGCTTGCACTTACTTCCATTCCCTCTGTACTCCACTCTCTACCTCCTCCATATCCCCTTACCGCATCTCCGCGTTTCATCCCCTTGAAACTTTCCGCTTCTGATCTTTATCTTTTTCTCCCTGTTTTCATCTGGCCTCCAGGCCAAGAACGAGACGCGCCAGTTTTTTTTTCACGTCGTGAAGGATTCCCCGATGAACTGCCGCTTCGAGAAGTCTCGTCAATCTTGGTTTCGTTAGATCACGTGACAGCTGTACCATACAGCCTCTTGACGATTTTTGCACGCCAACGCTTTTTTCATCTACCTAGCGTACCTTCTCCGGCGTAGGTTGAATCGAGCGAGGGATAAAAAATTGTAATGTTGCGGTTGCAATGTTTAGATAGGCTACGTGCCCTCCGGATGTTTTCTTTTCCTCCTCAGTGTGCGACTTTCACCGATAAATTCCATTTACCGTTCGGTTACGTCGATAATCTCACTGAGAAAAATATTTGGTGCAAGTATATTCGAGCATTTGCATACATCTCTCTCGGTAAGAGCTCGCGAAGTACGTGAAGCTTGGGAAAAAAATAACGAGAGTATGTCTCTATTTTCTCATGACTTCGGAAGATTACGTAAAATGAAGTTTTGTAAAAATTTTACATAAGAAAATTGATCCTCGACGCGAGGAATAAAAGAAAAGATATAAAAAAATACGATTATTCTCATATTAATTGGAATTGAATGCCTTGTACTTTCACAGTATGCGAAAATATGTACCACTAATTACAACGCCTTTGATTTATACCGAACGTATAATGGTAAACAAATATTTATTGGCGCAGATTTTTTTTTTTTTCCCTCGTTTAAAATTTTCTTCCCGGACACGATTAAACTAAAAAGCGCAGATCCAATGCGCGGTTGCAGAGCGAACGCTTGCGTTGATGCACGTTTAGACCGCGGCCATTAAGCTTCATCCAACAAGTTACTTCATACAATTTTTTCTTATTGAATGCCTCGTACTTTCACAGTATGCGAAAATATGTACCACTAATTACAACGCCTTTGATTTACATTGAACGTATAATGGTAAACAAATATTTATTGGCGCATATTTTTTTTTTTTTTTCCCTCGTTTAAAATTTTCTTCCGAGACACGATTAAGCTAAAAAGCGCAGATCCAATGCGCGGTTTCAGAGCGAACGCTTGCGTTGATGCACGTTTAGACCGCGGCCATTAAGCTTCATCCAACAAGTTACTTCGTACAATTTTTTCTTATCAAAGTGATCATGAAATCGGCCGGTCAGAAACCGGGACATATTGTCCGTAGGCAAATCACGACGATGCGCATCGATTTGAAACTATTACAACGACTGTCCGAGCACAGTTTACCATAAATGATCTCACGGATAGTCGGTAATTGGTATCGATCAGTCGGTTCGACGAGCGCGACGATATATTTCACTGAATCTCTCGATCCACAAGCGACGAGATAAGAAGTGGCCACGCAGCGCACAAACTGCACTGGAAAACCTCAACGACTTCCCTCGGTGTTGAAAATCGATTACCGCGGGCTCCCACCATATTTTCTTCGTGCATTTCACAGTGCGACGCGATAAAGAAAGGAGAAAAAGAAAAAACAAGTATAACGGGCCGCGCGGCTGGTGATTCATTCTTGTGCTGTGAGCGCACGCGGACCGAGATGTTTAGTATGCGCTCGCAACTATGACACACACCATAAACTTGTCAATGCGTTGAAAAGTAGTACGCGGTTGTTTCTTTTAGGCTCGTTGCTTTTTCAGACCGAGAATGCGTTCTCATAAAGCGCACCACTCTCGGATCTTCCCGTGTCGTCTCAGCTCGTTTCGCCTTTCATGAGGACAGACAAACATTCAGGAAACTTCAGACGGACTTTTGTACATAAGTACCGTTTGAATAGGGCCCCGCGCACGATTAGCGGACAAGCGATAGCAACGACTACCTTCGAAACGTCCTGTTAACAATTATCCGAGCGTCGAGCTAACTGCCGCGGTAAGACGCAATTAATTTCAGATGTCTCGATGAAAGTTATACGAAGGGATAAAACGTATGGCACTCTTAGTTGTCGAAGAAAAAGTCCGTCAGGGCCCTTGCGTATACGAGTTGAGTTGAGTCGAGTCGCAGAGCTCGAGTTAAGAAAGAAAGGAGAAAAAGTAAAAAAAAAAAACAAATAAAAAATAAAACAAAAGAGGAGTAAAGAACAAGCCAAAAAGATCGGGCAAAGTGGTTAGTTGTAACGAAAAAAAGAAGGTGATTTCGATTCGCGAGAGTTCTCGACAGTCCGTAAAATTGCTTTACGGTTCATCGAACACAAGGAAAACGGCTCTCTGCACGCTCGAAAGAGCTCGCGGGGCTCGCCCTGTCTGCTGTACTGCTGCCGCTTGCCGTTCCCTCGCCGCAAAAGTAACCTGCGAGGCCACAAATGCGAATTATACATACTCCCTACCCTCCTCATCGTCTCAAAGCCCGCGCGATAGCCTTGTGTGTACGTCGATACGTCTCTCTACCCTTTATCCCGACTATCATTTTATAGTATTATTTGCTGAAAGCAGTAAGTATCTACATCAGCCTCAGTCGAGGTATGAGCGGCCCGCGTGTATATACACGCCGGTAACAGTTGCCCGCGTACCTACTTACGCTATTTGCCCGCGTAATCGCATCTTCCAATGCGATTTCACGATTCTCCCGTGCACCAACGATTCCGCGATGAAAATTATTATTGCTTCCTTATAGGGGAAACTTTGTAATCCCGGCTGCGTTTTTAACATTTTAACAGTTTCGTATTTTACGACCTCCGAATTGGACGGACATAATTTTTTTTTTTTAATATACTCGCTCTATATCGTTGACGTTACGGTAAATCGCCATTTTATATGGCATCATTTTCCTTCAACCACTTTACTTGCCAATTTCTGAGACAACGAAGTATAAAGAGTGGAATAGAAACCAAAGATGATAAAAAAAAATGCTAAAACATTCAAATGATACGCCTTGGAAAATACAGTTACTCGATAAGGAAAAAATACATTTTCATTAATTTCATAATTTCATAATATTTCATAATATTATTGCTTCCTTATAGGGGAAACTTTGTAATCCCGGCTGCGTTTTTAACATTTTAACAGTTTCGTATTTTACGACCTCCGAATTGGACGAACATATATATTTTTTAAAAATATACTCACTCTATATCGTTGACGTTACGGTAAATCGCCATTTTACATGGCATCATTTACCTTCAACCACTTTACTTGCCAATTTCTGAGACAAAGAAGTATAAAGAGTGGAATAGAAACCAAAGATGACAAAAAAAAATGCCAAAACATTCAAACGATACGCCTTGTAAAATACAGTTACTCGATAAGGACAAAATACATTTCAGGGAATACGTACATTTTCATCGATATTTAAGGTGTACCTTTGCCCCGTTAATTGCCCCCGATAATTCACATAAATTGGAATTGTCACTGAATCGTTCCCCTTCAAATATCGTCGTGACATGTTGCGACGCAACAATTGATGAAAGCGCTCCGATTTTCGGATGCAACATACACGCCCCAGTTTACGTCCACGTCGCATTAAGTCTACGGACAATTTTAATAAACAAATTTTCACAAATATGTGCGCATCCGCATAATTAGCTGAGAGCTTAACACTGCGGCAATGACCGGCGTGTATGATTTGAATCAGCGCCCTGTGCACGTCCGATATGTACACGGACGTGGTTACAATATATATACACATACACACATATATACCAATGGCGTGGCTCGCGGTCCATAGCCACCCAACAATGCACCGTTACAGGTGATCAGCTTTCAAAGCGCAATGCAAACCTGTGCTGTGCAGTGGGTAGCGGGGGTGGTGCAGCGGGGATCGCGCATTGTTGCCGTATACACGTTGAATCCGTGATGCGAAAATATTCATGTGGTATTGTGTAGACCGGGCATTGCGCCCTCTGCCGCTGGTGGTGGAGAGTTTAACAGGTTGAAAGGCAACGAACGACCGATAGCCATGGTCCTGGGAGTCGTCTTTCCACTTTCTTCGAGCGGCTAAAAAAAATTCTTCCCGTGCCCCGCGACAAATGAATGGGTAGGAGTCGATGATGCGGGGCTGTCATGACCCTTCTCCAAAGGGCAAGCCCATCCACGTAGAAATTAATTTGGACCTGTCGCCCGAGAGTATTGAAATGGTAATGCACTTTCGACAAAGCCTCCGAGTCTCGGATCTACGGGATACACACGTGATATCGAAAACCTGCGGGATTTGCCGCACGATTACTTCGATCGGTAATAAATAATTTTAATAGCACGGAATTAGGTGAACAATAGTGGGGACTGTGGCTTCTGCGGTAGAGTATATATTTGCCGATATTAGCGACAGGCTGGCCGCGAGATGAGTGCTCCTGCTGCGGTGGTGTCCATCCCCAAGGGCCCGTCAAGGGCTACTATACGCACTGGGCTGTATCGTAGCAAACGGCGCTGTTTGCTCCTCGTATTAGTGGCATTATAAGCGGTCTCATCTGCATGAGCATGTGACATACGGCAAGCACGGGACGTTACGGCGATGCATCTGCCTTCTCTTCTTCTTCTTTCCCCTTCTATGGCTCCGGTGGTTCGCTTGTCGAGCGTAACGCTACTCACTGTGGTTATAGTGTAGCGCCGAGAGAACCAACAGCAGCGGAGAACACACCAGGGACGTAGTGAGGACCTGCTGCCATACGACAACAGATATCGGTAGTGAATAATATTTTATTTTATATCCCTCCCACAGCGAATTTATCCCGGCGATTGCCAAAGGGTAGAAGATTTTCGATAATGGATGGTGCATTTTTTTTTTTTTTTTTTTCACGCCCAATATCGAAACGGTTGACATGACGAATTTTGGTTTTACGCTCGAGCGTATCGCTGCTTATACAGCCCTGAAGGACACGCTTTCTCTTCGGGTCCCTGGCATGGGCTGCGGCCAGCCCTGCCCACCATTGAATTCACGATGCCATCCACCCTTTTTCGGTGTGCCGGTCCTCGCTCACTCCCCAATGGCCCCCGCGTGCTGTTACCTTTGAATAGCAACCGATCTCGCCTCTCCTCGAGACGAGTGACTTACCCGTAAATACCCAAAATATTTGAACCGCAACACCAACATCGACAGCAACAGCAGCCGGGCGGACCATAAAATGCGCCGAGGGATGATGCGTCGATAGGTACAGATGCACGCCCCCAGAAATATCGGCATCGGAGATCACCGAGCGGCGAGTACATCGCGTCAACAGCAGGTTACGATAAATCGTGACGGGTGTCTCTCACCTCGATAAGTATCGGACTGGACCAAAAGATTTCCGGGACGATAGGCCCGTGTGTCAGCTTACCACTCGGCTCCACGAGTGCACCCTGACTCTTATCGAGTCGTTCACATCGATACACGCAAAGGAAAACACGAAAAAACGTCCGCGCGAGAACAAACGAGAGTGATTCGAAAAGCAAACTTTTCAGATTTCATTCTACCATTGAAAAATCCTTCGCTCTCACTTCGGGAAAAGAAGGAGAATGGTTTACAAATTTTTTGAATTAATTCCACCAATTTTTGGAAGAGCCGATTGGCATCGTGGGTACGAATGGGGATTGGAGAAAATAGTTGTCAGTCATTCTTCCCAAAACTTGACTTGACAGATATTACATTGTAAAAAGTATCCGCCGGTTCGATGAAAAGATATTGATTTAAAAAAAAAATAGGTAAAACAAATTTGATTAAATTCCATGAGCCGTTTCGTGAAACAATGGAAATATGTAATTAATGCATTGAAAAATAAATGGAGGCTCATGATCCTCTATTATTGAAGGGCTTAAACGTCTCTTTATACGCACTAGAGATTATTATTATGAAATAATAATGATGAAAAAAATATTACCACTCATTTTTATCGCAAAAAGTAATTGAGCAGTTTACAACTCTGCTTTCTACTTTGCTTAATAAAAATGATACGGTATCCCATTGTGGATTTTTTTTAGAAAAACGATTGCAAAAAAATAGAAAGATACGGAAAGCTCGTGGAATTGGTTAAAAGTATGAAATCTGTAACGAGAAAATAATAAATCATTTAAAAGCAAATGTCAATTATAAAATCAGGATCCCCTGAGTAAAAAAACCTTATCCAATACAACCATTTGATTTATCGAATCTCCTTTAAATGGTCTTAAAATTTCGAAAAAAGCGATATAACGTAGCCACCCTAGTTGGAGAATGCAATTGTAAAATGCTTCACGAAACGAGATCATTTTGGCGAGGCGATACGCTTTTGTCACGCTTCAAGGGGAGTCGGCGCACACGATGTACAACATTCTATTGTATTCCCTGCTTCTTATCCCGACGAGAGTGCGATATAGAGTGGAGCGGGGGAGGGAGCGAGAGGGTGATACGCTCTTTCTTCTCGGTGAATTCTGCGTAATCGTAAAATTGCATCGGGACCCGTAAATTCGCGAGAAGAGAAGAAGTGCAGAGCGGCGTAGTAGCAGAACAGCAAAGAACCCGATCGACTTAACGTAGAAGGGCCTATAACCCAGAATGAAGGGAAAGGAGCATGAAGCTGAGAGGGAAAGAGAGAGAGAGAGACCGAGAGAGGAGAAGAAGAAGAAGAAGAAGAAGAAGAGCGGTGGAATCCCGAAGAGGCGGTACCCGAGCCGTTGCTTCTCGTTCTCGGCCGTTGCTTCGGGCCCTGTGTTTTAGCCTCGAGGCAAGTCTAGACTCGGTTGGGTTCTGTTTACACAGGCCCCGTGTATACGAGAAGAGACCCCGACTCTCTCGATCTCCTCACCCCCTCTGCGCCGCCGCTCTCACACTCACTTTCGGTATCTGCCTCAGTATGTGTTAAGTATCATGGGTTTGTGTGAGTTAACGTGCGTGGATCTCTCCCAGTGCCCGTCTCGTTTCGAGGGAACTTGCTATGCTTTCCGCTGGTGCTCTTGCGTCAGTCACAGCGTCTGGTTTACACGTACACGATGAGCTTTGCGCCACACACTGCACAAAACTGATTTTACAGATCGACAGTCACGCCGATGCTTGCTGCTACTTTGCCCGGCCGAGCCCTTGAAATATCACCTCGCTTCGGGGAAAACGCGCACCGAGTCGACTCTCCAACTTGTCCAAGACTTCACGGCAAATGGCGACAGATGCGCTTTTCCATTTGGGACCTCGTGGAAACCAAAGCCACCACAGATCTCGCCACGACCTCTGCCTTTTCCCCCATGCCGAGTTCGCACCTTCATCACGCAGCCCGTTGTCACACTATTCGATCTTGACTCCAATGACACACATACCTACACAGCCAGATGCCTCTCTGATATATGGACTCTATGTTGTGGTTTTGCCCATCAAAATATGTTTGTCGAAATACACTTTTTTTTTCTGTTTTCACACCGCACTGATTTTCCGATTCTTACATTCTCGTTAATAGCCGTAGTATTCTAGTAAATGGATTTAAAAAAAAAAAGCATTTCGAATGAAACTCAATCTTATTCTGTTTGTGGGGAAAATCTATTATTTTTTAAAACCGGTTTTTGATAAAGTATTTAACGAAACTTATTATAAGAATTACAGAACAATTTATCCTACGTTGTGATTTTTCCACCAGAATCTATCTATCGTAGTATTATTTTCAGTGCTTTCAAAAAGCACTGATTTATCTATTCTTACGTTCTCGTTAATAGCCGTTGTCTTGCGGTGAATGGATTTAAAAAAAAATGTGACGGGTGTACATCATTTTATGGTTTTGTCCAAAAAAATGTGTGTTGTTGAAGTCTTCTTTTTTTTTAGCGCTTTCAAAATAGACTGATTTTTCTATTCTTACTTTTTGCGTTAATGGCCGCAGTAGTGTAGTGAAAGGATAAAAAAAAAAAAACTCATGGGACGGGTGCACACTTTTGGAAAAGGGGGAATGCAACAACAGACACACTCCCTCTCAGCGGGCATGCTTGTACAGCCTGCAGTTATGGTACCCACGTATCCATGCTTCGATGAGAGCATGTAAGCAGCAATATTATAGGATAAAGAGGATGACGCTCACGTAACGACCCTTCAGCGTGAAAGAAGCCCACGATCCTTTTTTTTTTCTTTCAACAGCGACCCTTCAATCTAATCAGGCTCATTCACTCCACCGCGGAACAACCTGCCACATGGTATGTTTTGTGGGAGCTCTACTGGGCAGAGCAGACCCTTCGTCTCGAACCAGCAATGTCAGCGCGTAGGCTTTTCTCTCTTCTAGCCGTGGCGGATACTTTCGCGAATTCTGTACGCACGCGTCACCCTCCACACCGACAACGTTCCGAGGTCTCTTGTTGGCTTAAATTATATTCTTGCGCCTCATCGCCCCCCTTCCGAATATCACTCAGGGCCAACTATATCAGATTATGAACTTGAAAACTGCTCTTGCGAATATTCAATGCTACGACAATCTGCGATGTTCCCCGCCGCGGCATTTTAATGTCCTTTTGAATTAATACCATTTCTGTAATTAAGAAATCATTGGGAAACAAAGTCGATTAAAAGAAAAATGTGAGATCCATTAAAGACAAGATAGAATAATGATTAGTGATTCCCTCGATGTAAACATCAATGAAACGGTAATATTATTTTGACCGATGTACTTTAATGTCTTGTTAAATCAATACCATTTCTGTAATTACGAGATCAATGAAAAAAATTGAGATCGATTAAAAAGAAAATAGAATAATGAATAGTAATTCTCTCGATACGAGCATCGATGAAGAGTGAATATTATTTTGAGCGATATGATAGTGCACAAAATAAATGGCTCATCGAGTTGGCGAACAAATAGAGTGAGTCCGAAATAATGGGACATGGTTACAACTCTCGGGACGAGAGACAATCGCAGTGGCCCGCCTGCATGATTCATCGCTTTTTTGTTTTTAACAAGCTTGCGAACGGTCATTTGTTCTCCGTGACTCTTCGGCATCCTCCAGCCTTGGACGTAAAGTTTTTGTTTACACGCTAATAAAATCAGAATCATTCGGTGTGACGCGTTGTCGATTGTTCGAATGGTCGTCGAGGCTCGGGAAAAAGGTCCGTACGCGCGGCCAGGACGAGCATACACATTAATAACTTTGCATAGATATTTGGTACAGACTGTCGGCGACAATTAAGCCCGAAAACTCGTTCGGTTAACTGCAAACTCTCGCGTGGTGTCGCGAGACCGTGCACAACCTCTTTGGTAGAATCATGAATTTTCATTCGTTCGTCCCTGTGCAAAGCGAGACTCGCCGGCAAAGTCGCGTCTACTTAAGATTAATGGCGCCGTTCTTTTTTCGACGCTTCTCGTATTAAAACCCGAAGCTCGGAGATGCTTATGCTCAAAGTGTGGACTACTCTCTTCCGCTCGTCTCCTCGCTCGCCGTTGTTTTTAGTTAAAACCTACGCGCGGCCGCGTCTTACTACTCCTTTGGTGTACCTTGTACGCTCGGGGCTGTTAAAAACTTGATAACTAGCTCACATTTCCACAAGGCTCGCGTATGTACTCCGTATTTTCTTAGAGAAATGTCTTTAAAACTTTTCACTTGTTCTTCCCATTTTTTTTCTTCTTCTTCTTCTTTTTATCTCTCCGTTGTTCGAGGCTGCACGAATAGTGGACAGCACTCAAGAGGGCTGCACGCGGCGTCGAAACGAGTGAGAAACAAGCAAAGAGCACTTTTCTCCGGCGGTGGTCGAGCCGTCGTTGCCGCTGACTGGCCACCAGTTCCCTTCGCGAACTACAAACGCAATTATTAGTAATTGCATAACCAATCGAGAGTCTCGGTTTGTGTTAACGCAAAATCATCGAACCGAGACCAAGACTCGCTCGTGAGGCAAAAAGATCACGACTAGTTCTTCAAAATCACTCACCTAATTGCATATTGTCCTGACAACTCGAGGAATGTTCAAGTACTTCCTCGATGTCACGATAAATTGCGGATAAGCTGGCGAACGAGATTTTACTAGAGGAAAATCTACAAACGTGCGCCGTTGAAATCTCAAAATCGATTGTGATATCAAATGCAGGTATGAAATAATTTCCCAGAACTCTTGGCGTGCACTCGCGCAGTAAAATATTGCGCTATTGTTGAGCGCGGTAAAGTGATAGGGATGGTCAGATACGTGAGGAAATCGGGCTGCATGCTGATAATGAACGGCACTAAAATCTAAGATTTAATTACTCAGTGTAAACAAGGGCGGCGTTCGGGGTGGTCCGCTGTGTTATAGTGCCTGGTGTTTGAGCGGGGGGAACATAAAAGTTACAATGGACTTAAGGTCTAAGTAGAAGCGGCTCCGCTGTTGTGTACAGGACTAATGCAATAGCCGGACCCTAGAGCTTCCCCCTCGTCTATCTCCCAGCTATGCATTGTCGGAGGGGGCTCTGAGTTTGTGTTCTTCGTCGCGGTACATAGTACGTACTATGTACTATGTATGTACGACAACGTCAAAATATGGGACATGCCGAGGCGAGTGTTTTCAAAAATCCAATTATTTCTCAAAAGTGACATTCATTTTTTTATCAGACGTTCCTCGAAAATAAAACAGATTTAGAGTACCAATTGAAAAAGTTGTAAGAAAAAAAATGAACATGAAAATATTCGAAACCATATTTTACTACAAAAAAAAAACATCATTTTGTTGCCTAACGCATAAAGAAACATTGTTTTCATGGGATTAATTATTTTCTTAACCCTTGAAAAAATGACAGTTCATTTCACACGAGAATAATGTATAGTACATGTATACATTTGTCAAATAATATTATTATTTTTATATCTCTGGTGCTTTTGCCCGGTTTCGCCCCTACGCTTGTTCGAAAGGGAAGCTCTTAGCTTGTAACCTTAGTTACAATGCTTTATATACGTACGTCTAACGGAGTGAAAATACATGTACGCACACTGGTACAACGCACGAGAATATAGTGAGTTGGGTAAAGGGAGGTGTGCGCTAGGGCACATTGAATCGCCAACTGTTTGCGAAATATGCAGTCTGTCGGGCGGTTAAAGGCCGATTAAACGAGAGAGGGCCCCGGAATTGCTGACATTACCAATTCGGATAGTGGGTCGAAAAGGGCAATGCATTTTCACCTTCAAATCCATTTAGAACATATTTCATCGCTTTAGCGTGTGTGACTGAATGAACGAACACTGCGGTCATTAATGGTGACCACCGCGCGGTCCATTCGTCATTGAAGAGCCGCCATCCAGCCTAGACCGAATTCTATTCACGTACAGCATCGACGCACAATCCGCATTGAACGCTTATGGCCATTCATTCACATATACAATCAAAATCGTTCGTATATTCGATAACGAATATATTTTCCGTAATCCTCGCAATCCTTTGATTAATACCCCGAGTTATACGAAACCGACTCTTCTTTCATACCAAAATTGCGAACGATGCGCGTCCAACATTGGACACGTCGACATTTTTGCTACATGAGCTAGCCCACAGACATTTGTGCGGACTTCCGTTTTCTATTTTTTCGAAAAATATTCAGCCTGAAAGGCTATCAGAAGAATCGCTTCGCAAGAGTAAAAAATATTTTTTCATCGACGACGGAATTTTTTTTCCAGTATTTAAACGACCATGTGGAATCCGTTGGTATAAATACTATTTTTTTCACATTGCGAATCATTGTCCTAAATGTTTAAAAATTATTTGCTCGACAATCAAACGACAAATAGTTGTTTTAATCACAAGTCCCTATAATTGAGCCGAAGTGGTTTTTCGAATTTGAAATTTTTTGTGAAACGGCGATAGACATGATTTATTTGCTTCGCGTTTAAGGGCCACTAAAGGATTTTCACTTTCAATTTTATAGCGAGTAGACGTGAGGGGAGAAAAATGTTTTTTTTTTTTTCTAATTCTTCAAATTGCAACAACACTTTGAGTTCCGTGCTGACACTTATTGCAGTATATAGCATACCTCCCTGTCAAAACTTTCACTTTTCATTTTACGACGAGGCAAAGCTAAAAGTCCTTCGAAATAACGGTCCTCCGAAGTGCCTAAATTTTTTTTGCGCAAGCCTCCTCGCCGTGTTCCACTGACAGGCGGGCAATAAAATTGGTGTTGATATTACACGAAGCAGAATTTCAACATACCGTCGTGTTTGATTCGTCGATGAAAAGGCCACTCGCATTCAGATTCGCGGATAGCGAATGATCGATCTCTCCTTCGACATTCCTTTTCCATTCCTTTCTCACAGCCACGATGAACAAATATCGGCTTAATATGTTTCAAGTTGCTTTATTGACATCCTGGGTCAAACATCGTAATTCTCGACAAATCCCCGGAGATTTACAACGGGGAAAGTTGGACTAGGTCTTGAGGTCGCAGGTTTTTGCCATTTTTTGCAACGAGACCCGGGGTTTCCGGCTTAAGCCAATAGAGCAGTGAGCGCGAGTATTAGTCCCCTGCGCGTCGTTCCGAGTGAATTCAAAGGGTTGGGGACCTCCGGATATCTTTTTTTCTGCGAGGCCCTGTCGAAATGATTTTGAAATCTACGCTAGAAGGAGGATCACCGCGCAGCAGGTAGGAACGAAGAGGCGAATCGGACGCGTTACTGCGATGGCTTAAGGCTTAGCAGCGCCATCGATTTCGCGCTCTCGCGCGCGCTCTTCAGGGACGCGAGAAAAAGTGCTTGTTCCATAGCTATTTTGACACGTTCTCCGTTGTTGCCGCTGAGTTTTCGGCCGAGAAACGGCGGGACGTCCTGTACCTCTCAGCAGGGTGTACGTTCCGGTATGACCGTGGCGAGCCATCGGCTATGCGAGCTCGTGCACCAGCCGCGCGCGCTTCGATCCTCAACGTTTTCGTATTGCTATAGCGCGCCCATCGAACTATAGGTACGTACAGAACCGATGCGTGCCGCGGCAGCTGAACGTCTCTCCGTATAACTCGGCCTGCGCTTCCAGCGGCGCTGACCCTGTCAGGAATCACGGCGCTTTCGTTTTCGCAACGGATTAGCGCGTCCTTCGCCGAGAGACAATGCTCCCGACCAAATTCACGACCGGCTACCTATTAGTCATGTTTGCACACGGCGACCGTAAACAGTGCGAACGCATTTCCTGCAGTTGCCCTTGAGAAAATAGACGAGCACTCACGGCTACTGGTTTTCGCTCGTTTGTCTCTTCTCCAAGTTTTTTTTACATAGCGAAACAAAATATGTAGTTAATAACACTGCGAAATATGCATTTTGTGTATGAGAAAAAGTGGACAAACCGTTTTTATTACGTGCATTAAATTTGTGGATGGAAAAAAAGATTTTCGCTCTGTTTATCCAATCGGGAAGACGGAAATAATTTTTGTTCGCATTCGTGAAGAATGTATTTCTGTGAAATTTTTTATGGTTTACGGTAAAATATTGTTGAGAAGTTCCACACACAAAAAAAAAAGGGTTTTTGGAGCACTCTCGCGAGTGATCTTATGCATTCAGGGTAAATGTTTCGGTAACGAATTACACAGGAAAACAAGGAACTGGCAAGTGTTTTTAAATATGCAGGAACAATTATCATAGCGGCTGTAAGTATTACTCTATGTGCAGGAATTTTTATCAGATTTATGTTAATTTTCACTACGGCCATACCAGGTACATAAATCTTTCGCGGATTGTAAAACATAGGGTAGTTCGGTTCTCGTTGGTCACTGCAGCTTATCTTAGTGTCGTGGTAAAATGAAAAAATCAATTATCGCATCCATTCCGAGCATGTTTAAGAGATTGTACTACTCGCAATTATTCAGTACATTACGATACAACGGCGAATAAAGTTTTTTTTAACGAGTCTCGCTATCCCACGAGCTGAGAAAAGGTTTTTCGCACGAGTATCGTACGAAATTTTATTTCACAAGGTATGAGTGGATTTTACGTTCGCGAAGCGTGCAGCAAAACCTGCCATTCTCGCACCGAGTAAAACAAAAATAATAAAAATAAATTGTGTTGTAAATTCTCTTACGTTATATTGAAAATCCTTGTTTTATAGTTGAGTGAAGTTTTGTTTTTTATCGAACCAGTCTATGGATCTCGGATATATTTTGGCAATGCACCGAATGCTCTCTAGAAAAATATCTGCACCTTTAAACTAAGCTACGATAGCATATCATATTTTTTTCAATTGTTTCATTCTTGTGGCGTTAATAAAATCATATTTCTGCATGATCCAACATAATTTTCACACGTACAATTGAAGCGCAATTCGATATTAATTATTTTAAGAAAAAAAAAAAACAAAAACAAAATACAAATTCGGGAATTGCTCGAACTCACACAAGTTTTGAATTTATCGGACGATAATCGCGCGATAAGCACGCGTCAGTTTTTCAATAAAGCAAACAATAGACAAGCACGCGATAAGCACGAGTCTCTTGTAATTCGAGCGAGGTCGTAGACGCGCAGGCAATTAGGATTGAGTTGCGATAAGAGCAAAGTAATTGCAGCCTACTAATGCAAGACTAAATTACGCTAAATCATCAGTCTGCTTGGAATCCAGGGTCGTGAGGAGTTCGGGCCCTGGAACAACCTCTTCTCCCGTAATGACATTTTGATGGCCAGTCATTATATACAGGGCCCTCGCAATCAGTCCCCGAGGTGGGTTCCCAACTGCAAGAACGGAGAGACGGGCTCTCCGTTCGGTTCGGACGATCGTCGAACAAACTGTTTTTTTTTTTTTTTTTTTTTTCGCCTTTTCAAAACGCGATTCAAGAGGCGCGGGCGTTATTCTTCGGAACAAAAACTTTGTTGCCACGATATCGCCAATGTGGAACATTCCGCACCCTACAATTTGAAGCAAAGATCCGTGCAAGATTAATGACTCGTTCCTGTCTCTATTAAATAATTCCTGATTCTCTCATCCGGCAAAAGTTCAAGGCTTCGGCCACAAATGCAGGATGCAATATCTCCCACGCACCTTACATTAATTCGGCCTTTTTAACAAGTTCATTAGATGCCTTTTCTCCCCCCCGTATTTTCAGTGAAACCAAATAATTAAGGATTTATGACTTAATCAAAGGTTTTATTCGTCTTTATTTAAATATTCACAAGAATAAAAGTTATCAAGATCAAACATCAACAGTCGTGCACTTAATGATTTCGAAATGACCAATTTACACCGTCGTACTTAAGAAGAAATTAATAATGCCTCGGATATTTACGTAAAAACATTATGATGACCATTTCTCGAAAGAAAGATAAGAAAATATTCACCGCCCTCGTGAACGTAATTTGTAGAGTTCGGCTGAAAGTCTCATTAACCAATTACAAAAAATCCCGGATGCAATGCCTCCCACGGAAAGTATATTAATTTGAGATTTTCAACAAGTTCATTATCCACATTTTTTTCCCCCGTTTATTTGGTGGGTCTGTGCATGCGATATAATTAAAGATAAACGTGAATCCCTACATGCCATAGAAATAACTGAAAAAAGAAATCAATTTTACAGTACGTTGCGGACGATAAATTTAATGGTATACCCAAAATTCTCCCAAGGGTGCTTTGCGGTCAGAATTATCTGATAAATTTCACCTTCCGGGATGAATCATTTATACGTGAGCACTCGTGGATTTCGTGTGGGGAAATTGGATAATGATGTTTGGGCACACATCGCGGCCCGATCTGGCGCACGCTCGATATGCCATTTTCGTTTATTCGCGCGCGGGCTTTGCACGACGATCCTCCTCGATCCGCGAGTACCTTTCGAAAACAACCTAAACGTAATCCGGACGAACGAACCAAACGCATTTGCATGCAAGCCAATCACATACCCTTTTCGAGCAACCGGTTCGTTCGTTTAAATAGCATCGCGCTGCTCTGCTGCTGGCCCCCCGAGCCCTCGGAGTAGGAAACCAATCTCTGAACGAAAAACACATTGCCCACCGGCACATCAGCGCATAGCATGCCTTCTGTACGTATCCACATGTACACGTCGATGTGTAAATTCTATTGAGAGCACCCTGCTAGTCTAATTTCCGGATATACTCTGAAAATTTTATCGTCAATCTTTTTCGCCAATTTAATTAATGCAATTTCGGGTTAGACGAGCCCTGATAGAACGTTGCGCATGTTGTTCGAAAGAGTTGCTGATCGTTGCATAGTATACTCGGGGGAAACGAGGAAAGAGAGGCCACCAGTCGAACTTGTTGGAGATGGAGACCGTTGCGCTGCTGCTGCTGCTGCTGCTGCTGCTCGGTAGGTACCTACAATTAGTGCCGGAGGCACGCGGAATCCTGCAAGCAACGTACTTTTTATTTACCCAAGCTCTGCGCTCTTCGCTCGACCACCCAAAGATGTATGGGCCCGGGACTCAACCGAAACGTGGGCAAATTGGAGGCGGAGAAATGTACTCTTGGATTCTTCCTCTTTTTTTTTTTTTTTTTTTTCCGCTGAATCGATTGTGTGCGCAGCCTCCTTTCGGGGCCCCCGAGGAGAGTCCGGGCACACACCGCATGGGAGTTGCTTTGCACCCCGCCGCTGCTCCGCAATCCCACTACCCGAGGTCACGATTTATGAGGTTTAAAAATCGAGTGTAAACGAGCTAGGAGAACTTTGTGATGCTCGCTCGAGAGAGGCTACCACATGCTCACCCCCCTCAGAGCGTGACAGGAGAAACATCAACAAACAAATATGCCTGTTCCACCGGAGGCTCGCCCATCCGCGATGAGACGAATCACGAATTTCATCCGGATCCAGGTGGAAAAATCCGCTTTGGACAACAACAATCCGTCCGTTCACTTGAAAAACGAGGTGTGAAGACTCAAGGAAACGGATACTCGGCTAAATTCTCCAATCGGTTCCAGTCAAAACAGCACTATTTTTGAGTGACGATGTTTTTCGAGCTACGAAAAATCTGAGAATCATAAAATGCATTCTTTTCATATAACAAAATATGTCATTTCTAAGAAAGTACAGATAGCATTTAAAAAAACAATAATAATAAAAGGCGAATATAGATAATCATTTTCCAAAAAATGATCTAGATCGTTTAATTTAGGATGTAAATTGTTGCGTGCGTGAAGTTGAGGAGTTCCTGAAATCAAGCTCCATTTTGTATAATACAATGTTACCATTATATTGTTCGACCCTCGTTAAAACAATAAACTAACGATAGATGAAACGAATCGGGTATTAACGTAGATCGATGGGTCCGATATATCCATCAATCACTTAATTTTCTTACAACTTAACAGCCCAGCATAAATTACCCACAATACAATGTTTTCCTACGCCGACTTAAACAATGAATACTACGAAACATTTGCCACACAAATGAGAGATTAGTTATGCAAGTTACGCGGTGTGGGCTTCTAAATCGACGTCGCGTATTGACAGACAGTTTCTCATGCATAAAAAATGATCTAGATCATTTAATTTAGGAAGTAAATTGTTGCGTGCGTGAAGTTGAGGAGTTCCTGAAATCAAGCTCCATTTTGTATAATACAATGTTACCATTATATTGTTCGACCCTCGTTAAAACAATAAACTAACGAAAGATGAAACGAATCGGGTGTTAACGTAGATCGATGGGTCCGATATATCCATCAATCACTTAATTTTCTTACAGCTTAACAGCCCAGCATAAATTACCCACAATACAATGTTTTCCTACGCCGACATAAACAATGAATACTACGAAACATTTGCCACACAAATGAGAGATTAGTTATGCAAGTTACGCGGTGTGGGCTTCTAAATCGACGTCGCGTATTGACAGACAGTTTCTCATGCACGTAACATCTTTAACCAGCGCATCGCGCGGATGTTGGCAGCGAGTATCGAGCAAGAAATTCATCGACTCGCGGCGGGAGACGTACGGCCTCGTATATATTTTCTCCCGAGCCGCTAACAGTCGCTTAAATGTGAAATCGATGATGCGCCGAGTCATCGCCAAGATGTGAGTGAGGAGTGAGAAGAAAGGTACGAAGATAGTGTACACGTGGAACTTGTGGTGCACGACTCGGTATAAGCTCGTTGTTCGTGCTGGAAGTTGTTCGTGATCGTATAGCTCGGCGCGAAGTCTTGCCACTTCTTCTCTCTCTCTCTCTCTCTCTCTCCCGACTACATCGCTTCACCAGTCGAGTGTAGTGTAAGCATTAGAGAGAGGACTCCCCGTGCACGAAACCTGAGGTCAGGAATTCGGCGCGCGATTCCGCTGGTATCGCGAGCGCAGCAGCGGAGACTCACGATCCTCCTCATTCTCGTTAACACGCTCGCGCGTTCCATCCTCGTGGCTGCAGAGCGGGGGGGGGGGGGGGGGGGGGGGGGGGGGGGGGGTACGAGAAGGCATAGGTGCCGAAGACACTAAACGCGACGGTGGGAAAAGAAGTAGGCGAAAGCGAGGCGAAAGTGGCAGTGATTAATAAAAATCAAATTCTTCGTAAAAACGGCTTTTTACCGATTTCCGAAATATTCGTCAAATTCATCGATTTTCAAGAGAACAAAAAAAAATGGTTGATCGAGAAATATTGCCTGTCCCCATTTCCGCAGCTATTCGGTTGAACGAAAGTCCGCGAAGCAGTAAAAAAAATGGTGTATGAGGTAAATTGAATTTTTGTAATGTCTGCCAGTTTCGCCCGCTGCCGCGTTTGCTCAGTTCTTCCCTATTGCGGGGTATATGCCGATTGCACGCTCGAAGTTTTTACAGCGCGACGTTAGTGTGCACGTGTGCCGCACGCGATCCCGATACCAAGCGACGAGAAAGAAGGCGAAGAAGAAGACTCGCCGATGACGAGTGTGTGTGCGAGAGGGAGAGAATTCTCTCTCGACGTACACAGGGGCGGTCGCGGCAGGCGGTCTTTTCACCGGTGAAAGCTCCGCCTGCAATCCTGGCACGCCTTCACCAAGTCCGCATGCACATACTCGGCAAGCACGTGTGGAAGGTGAAAAACTTATCGCGAGACTACCTCACCTACACCCCGTAGTCTCTCAAACCGAGCGAAGAGCTGTTATGTGCATCGCGGTACCAGCAGTGCGGGCTCTGGTACGGAGCCGCGTGGAATTCCGAATTGGCCGCGACACCGCACGACGCTTATTATATACCTAGTAATACTACTATGCGAGAGCTGCTCGGCCTGCGCGAGACTGACGACAACGCGTTCTCGCCGTCGGGTGTACATACCTACGTGTACACTACGGCAGAGACTCTGTTGTGTACACCGCGACGAGCTCACCGCCGAGACGCCACTTCTCTCTCTCCAAGACCGTTCGCTGACCTTGGCTGACCTTTCGACCGGGACCGCAGAGCCCACTAGTGCACACTACCGCGCACTCTTACTCGCTGTGCTTCTCTATCCCATGAGCCGGGTATAATCGTGTGAATTTTAAAGCCGCAAGCTCCACGCACCGCGATGACCTACGCGTAAAGTATATACCTCTATATCAACCGACCGGATGTATCTGTATACTTGTGAAAATAATACTTATGGTGATCCCTCGGCGTTATGGAAGACGCGACGGACGAGAGACGGAGAGAAATAAGACAGCGACGCTTCGACGACGAAACAAGAGCGCATTGTCTCGGGAATCGCGCACGAGCTATTGTTTATCGCGGGTACAAGCGCGCGACTGTGGTAGTAGACGTTCGCTATACGCAGACGACAGCATCGACGGTCCGAGAGAAGTACTCGGGAACTTATTGTACTGCGGGATATGAAGAGCGGTATGTCGCATCGTTACCGAGCTCGTACGGAGAGAGAACTTTATCGGCGAAACTGTACACGCGTTTCTTCACTGGCTGCACGTGTGCCACGGCAGACGCTTTATCGACTATGAACTATCCCCTTCTTGGCCGATTATTCGCCCGCTTGGCTTACTTGTTACTCGCTTTCTTTCTCGGTCGCTTGGTTCGTTGCCGGTTTTACTCGGGAGCTCGATCGTCACCGCGCGCCTGTATCGTCTCGGATGACGAGCGCGCAGATGCACGACTTCATTGGCTCTAATTCCCTGAACGCATGACACAATTGCTCCCGGAGGTCGCCTGCCTCTACTCGACCAATGCTTTACTCTTACGCACCAGTCAGCGGCTCTTTATTCCCCGTTTTTTTAATGCTCTCCTTTATTTTGCTTCATTTATGTCGCGTGATTCGACGCACCGGTTGCACAATCTTTGTTACATTCTTGCGGGGAATCATTTACTGCCGTCAGCGATATGCCAACAATGCAACGAGCGCTCGTTCTGAATTGAATTCTTATCTTTTATTCGCTGAAATGCGGTCGTTAGCTAAAACTAGTTTACACCGATGTTGCTGAATACTTGGGTTAATATTTATTGGTTTTGCTATTACGTGTATCAGAAAGGATGGATTTTTTGTCAACATTCCTCGAGAAACTTGTGTTCAGTTGATTGATTTTTGTAGTAATACTTGGAACGATGAATATATCTAGGAAAATCAATCTAATACATGAGTTAATTATAAATCTGACACTGAATGGTGAAAAAAAAAATTGGCTGATTATGTTTGAGGTCCTACAAAATTGGACATTTCCACCTGATTCCGAGTCATATAATCATTTTTTTTCGAAAATAATTTCCTGCAATAGAGCAACAAACCGTAAAACATTTGCCTTATTTTTGAGAAATACGTTTCGTTATGCCGTCAACGTAATTTGTCATTTCTCACATCTCGAATAAATTTGTATCCGTACGAAGAAGCAAAGGAGAAATATAATCTATTCCTGGTATGTAAAAGATCTTCGTGACCAGTTTCCCAAAAGTATCGTTGCGCCTTTTCGAAACGACTATGGATCGTGTAACTAATCGACTATGTAGGACACTCGCGAGATCCTTTATTCCTGAAAAAAAAAAAAAAAAAAAAAATCTGTCACAGTCTCCTAACTGTAATAAACTTCTCAAGAGCCTTCTCGTCGCGCATATGTGTCTCATCTCTTTTGAGAGTCGAGAGTCAAGAAGGTGTGAACTTCTTTCAGCTGCAACACATTGAGGGGTCCTTTTGAACCTGAGTATACGCCGAGAGATCGAGGCGCGAGCTTTAACGCCGAAGGTATATCTCGGCCGAGCTGCTATTGATAACGCGTCGTTTAATTGATGCGGCAATGTGTCAGGCTCGGAGCTCGTCCGAGCGCGCGCGTCACTAAATCTTTGTAGACCGCTCTCGGGACGGTACGTGCCTTTGCCCCCTCTCCCACTGCCACACATGCTCTGTCCACGCGCTCTCCGTCTCTGTTTCTCGGCCAGCCATTCTCCCTCATTAATTCGCCGCCAGCTTGCCGACGGCCGCGGCCACCCTTCGCCTTGACAAATTATTCCTACCTACGAAGCAGAAAGAGTTGGTGAACGCGCGCGGTCTCTCCGCGAAGACGATGAAAAATTGATCGAGTGTTGTCGTCTCGTAAATACTTAATGAAGTGTGGGAAAACGGCTGGCCACTCTGTGCATTCTTCGTTTTAGAGCTCGCGATCGAGAATACCATATGGTTTCTCGCCAATTCGTTTTTATTAAACTCATACGTGAGCGTATATGATGAAATACTGATTGGCGAGGAGAGCGAATAAAATACAATTCCACGGGAATCGCGCCAAGAGTGTATCAAGCTCATCGCAAAAAGTGCCTCGGCCTGTTGTGTCGCTGCGCTCTCTCTCTCTCCCCCTTTGCGTTGATTTGTTTCGTTTGACGAATCTGATTCCATGCCGAGACAAGTTGCGCGGCTCGATGCTGAAGGCGGAGAGGGGAGAAGACCTTCGAGCCTTCTGCTGTGTCCGCCGCTGGTATTTTAATTGTCATGTCCCTTTTTATAGGAATACTGGCTGCCTCTGAATGTCGAATTTCAAGATGCTCTGCATAGCCCAACCATTTATCCAATCAAGCGTCGGAATGCTCGCGCGAGCGAGCTAAATGGGGAATATCTCAATGAGAGCGTTGCTTCGTCGTTTCAGTAATAAACGGGCTGTGATGAATCCCGCCGGTACAATCTCAATGACTCTTCAAAGAAATTGGCCTGCCTGTCGATGTGTCTCTGTGTCGAGAGGCGAGGAGACCAACGACAACGGCCATGCATCGCGTTTATATCTCAAACGCAATTTTGCCCTTCGCTTTGCTTTAGCCACGCGATGGAAACAATTCGAGAGACGATGTTTTAAGCTGTAGTCACGGCTGATAGTTACATCTGTCTCTCGGTAGGTCGCTACGAGTGGATTCAAGTGGAACAGAGGCGTCGAGAGCCGAGAGTGAGACAAGGACAGCCGGATATAGAGTAGTCGGACTCCCGTTCGAGCGAGCGGAGGGCTATCTCTCAAAGTGGCGTTATACCGGGGAGTCAAAGTGCCGAAAGCGAGCCACGTGGTGCCAAGTGTTAAAAGGCACTCCTCTTATCTCGTAGTGGCTAACGAAGGACGAGAGGTGCGATCACGATATTCTTCGTGGGTGTAGTAAAATCACGGTTCAGCCTCGGGTTGTAAGAGGGAATGGATAGAGAGGATTGCGAGTACCGAAGAACGAAAGAATAAGGTAAGAGCGAGAAGCTGAAGATGAACAAGAAGAAGAAGAAGAAGAAGAAGAAGTGGAAGTGAAGGAGTCGAGCGGACAGGGAGTTCGCCTCCTCACAAGCAAACTCTCCTCTCCTCCTCGAGTCTCGTTTTTCCCAGAATTGAATTTCGAGGGAAGCTCGGGGCGCGTGCGGCTCGCCTCGTTAGAAGGATCGTGAGGTCGGCGTGGACGACACGGCCAGCCAGCGGTTGGAAATAAAGAGGAGGAGAAGAAGGCGAAGGAGGTGGAGAGGAACTGTTGAGAAACGAGAGAGAAGAAAAGGAAGCGAAGCTGAGCCAAGAGGTAGCAAAAAGAAACAAGGAGAAGAGACAACGAGCGCCGTGAGGGCCAAGCGAAAAAGAGAATACAGTGAACAGGAGAATAAGACGGAGAATGAGTGAGTGAGTGAGTGGCGGGACGCGCAACTCGGTGGGACGCGGCGTGCCGCGTTCACCGCGCGACGGTGCTACACAGCAGACCAAACTTCCCAGACACGAGCTCGTATTCTCTCTCATCCACTGCCTATATCTCTGTCCACTATATCCAGAGAGCGACACACACACACACACTACAGATCCTCTTGCATCCCTGTCTCTTCTTCCTGTCTTGGTCTTCCGCAGCTTGATTTATCGTACGCGCCGATCGTAGCGATCGATAGAGAAGAGGAAGAGAACAGGGGGCAGAGGACCGTGTCGGAATGATCGAAGAGCGGTGAGCGGGGCTGCTAAGCGTCCGAGAGGGGAAAAGGACGTCGTCGACGAGACGGATACATCGAGTTGAATCTCGATCTCAGACGCTTCGACTTGACGTCCGGCATCGTATCCGTTCTTCTCGCGTATACCTAATCTTTATTATGTACCATTATAATGTTATACTCCATTGATGTAAGAGACGTATTTCACGAGACTCGGAAAGAGAATACGCAAGGAGAAAGAGATATACGAAAGTCGCTAAAAAGAAGCGACTCGATAAGTGCGTGCCGACATGTCTAAGAACCAGTTCGATGTTTACCTAGTAAGTAGCGTTGTCAGTCAGCGAGTTGCTTGAGTTCGGCGACTCTTCCTCTCTCTCTCTCTCTCTGTCTCTTACTCACCATTTATTCTCTCTCACTCGACACTACTCTAAACCATGTAGCGCGAAAGAGCAAGCTGCATTCACCGACTCCTTTCCTCTCCAAAGGTCTTCATGAATGTGTTTAAACGCGTGTATGTGTGGTTCGTTCTGTTCATAGTCGGTGCGTGGAGACTAGGCAGAAGCACTGGTGTGTGCATCGGTAGTGGAGGGATAGGGTCCCGCGAAGGAGCAGCAGCAGCAGCAGCAGCAGCAACGACGACGGCGACGGCGTCAGTGGCGGGAGTATAATTTTACAGGGGTAGGGGTAAAGGGAGGGAGGCCAGGCTGCCAGTCACGCAGGGAGCGTGACCGTCGACAGGATTTGGACCTGGTGCCGACTGCCGCTACGCTACGAGAGTCAGTCGCCCTCCGACGCTTGCCGGGGAATCTTCCCGCTCCCGTCCAACTCTCTAAATATACTAACAAGATAGACAACGAGCCTTCTTACAAAGAGAAGGCATTGGCTGTGTGCGCCACGCGTTAACTATTATAACACAAGAAATCCAGAGTATTCGTCATTTGAGAACCATGCTTCGTTGCATTCGATTCTCTTACTTGGACGTAAACAATCGTTAGTACGTAACCGAGAATTGTTTGCGATAATATAGTAACCGTAAAGTGTTAAAGAATAAGTGTGCCCGTGCGTACAGTGACTATGAGTGCGTGACAACACCGGTGACCGGAACAACGAGTTTTTGCACTCTCTTTGTGAAGAGAGTGGTGTGGGTGAGGACTGCGGTGTTTACAGTGTGTGTGTTGTGTGCGCTCGTGGGAGTAGCGCAGGATTCATCGGGCGGTACTGTGACCGCGTGTGTGTCGGTGGTTCCGGCGAACGGCCGTGGACGCGCAGTGGACTAAGGAGAGGAGTGCTGTTTGGTAGTGGGACCGCGCCAGGAGGATGGATAAAAGACGCTGCCGATTGTTCTTGGGGCTGGTGTTGGTTCTCGTGGAAGTGAGCGTCTCCGTACGAGGACGCAGCATCACGAGCCTCGAGGCGCCGCGCGGCTGCGAATGGAGGAGAGAGGAGACGACCGGCAGTACCGAGAGTACCGAGGCCGCTTCTTCGGATCAACAGACTCTCCTCTGCCGGCTAAGGACTATAGCCAATGCGGCGTCTCTTATCGGTAACCTCTCGAGGATACAAGCCGACACGGTGACCTCCCTCGGCTTGGAATGCAACGATGCCCTTTTCTTCGAGAGCCAGCTCGATCAGCAGGGACCCCACGATTTCTTGGCACCGTTGCCCCGACTCGAAAGGCTTCGCGTTGACTTCTGCAAGATTCGCAACTTACCCGGCGGTGCATTCGCCTCCGCCGAAAATCTCCGTAAACTTTCGCTGAGAACACGCAACAGCGATTGGTCGGCTATGTCACTGGATGTTAATGTTGACGCTCTTCGTGGCCTACCGAATCTCAAGGAACTCGACCTCGCTGATAACAACATTTGGAGCCTGCCGTCTCAACTTTTCTGTCCCGTGCCCAGTCTATCGATTCTCAACCTGACGCGCAACAAGTTACAGGAAACAGTGTCACTCGGATTCTCCGCGTGGAGCGCGACTTGCACTCTTAATCTCGAGACCCTTGATCTCAGCAACAACGAATTCAGCAAATTACCGGATCGTAGCTTCGGCGGACTGCGCGGTCTCGCGAAGCTCATGCTACAGGACAATGATATAAGACACGTGGGCGATCACGCGTTCGCTGGTCTCACGGCTCTCCGATCGCTCAATATGTCGAGCAACAGGCTTGTCGCCCTGCCACCTGAACTATTCGTCGATACAATTGAATTGGCCGAATTGATTCTCACCAACAATTCTCTGGCTGTACTCGCGCCGGGACTTCTCGATCCACTCGAGAAACTTCAGTCCCTCGATCTCAGCGGGAACGAGTTGACAAGCCGTTGGGTTAATCGTGACACGTTCTCGCGTCTCGTTCGTTTAGTCATTCTCGATCTATCGTTCAATGCGTTGACGCGCATCGACGCCTACGTCTTCAAGTCGCTGTACAGCCTTCAGATACTCAAGCTCGAGCACAACGACATCGAGACCCTCGCCGACGGTTGCTTCGTCTCGCTCAGGAATTTACACTCGCTGACCCTGTCGCACAACAAAATAGCCCGATTCGAGCCGGCTCAGACAGCCGGTCTCGGAGCCCTTGTACAACTGTTTTTCGACAGCAACAGGCTGCGTAGCTTGCATCGTCATGCCTTCGTCAACGTAACCGGCTTACAGGACGTGTCGATCAGCGGAAATCTTCTCACGGAGGTACCGGAGGCTCTACGGGAATTAACAACGCTCAAGACCCTCGATCTTGGCAACAACCACATATCGAAGATCGACGCGGAGTCATTCAACGGGCTCGATCAACTGTACGGTCTTCGTCTCGTCGATAACAAGCTCGAGAATGTTTCCCGGGAGGCGTTCTCCGCACTACCGGCCCTGCAAGTGCTCAATCTCGCGAGTAACACGATTCGTCACGTAGAGCAAAGTGCATTCGCGGCAAATCCAGTATTGCGGGCGATAAGACTGGACGGTAATGAACTTACGGATATACGCGGTGCCTTCACCTCTTTAACGGCTCTCGCTTGGCTTAACGTTTCGGACAATAAACTTCTGTGGTTCGACTACAGTTACATGCCAAATAGTCTCGAGTGGCTCGATATGCACAACAATCAGATAAGCGAGCTTGGAAATTATCACATGGTCCATAATAATCTGCGCATAGAGATGCTCGACGCTAGTTACAACCTTATCGAGAAAATATCCGACTCGAGTGTACCGGACAGTGTGCAAACTTTGTTTCTGAATAACAATAAGATACGCACGGTCGAGCCAGGTACATTTTTGAAGAAGAACAAGCTGGAGAAGGTCGTTTTGTACGGCAACGAAATCAGGCATTTGGAGGTTGCGGCTCTCGGTCTTCAGCCCGTTCCGGAGAACAAAGAGATACCGTCCTTTTACATTGGGAACAATCCCATACTGTGCGACTGCTCTATGGAATGGCTGCCTAAGATAAACGAACTATCCCGGCTACGGCAGCATCCGCGTATAATGGATCTGGACTCGGTAACTTGCGATATGGTCCACACAAGAGCAACACCGCATCGTCCATTGCTGTCACTGCAACCGAAAGACTTTCTCTGCCGTTACGAAACTCACTGTTTCGCTCTCTGTCACTGCTGTGACTTTGACGCTTGCGACTGCGAGATGACCTGTCCCGACAACTGTTCGTGCTATCACGATCACAGCTGGTCGAGCAACGTCGTCGACTGTTCGAACGGTGGTTACAACCACGTGCCCGAGCGAATACCAATGGACGCAACGGAGATTTATCTGGACGGAAACCAACTGGGAGACCTTGGGAGTCACGTGTTCATAGGGAAACGAAGACTCGAAGTTCTGTATCTGAATAACAGCGGTATCTCGGCTCTGCACAATCGTACGTTCAACGGAGCAGCGGCACTTCGGGTTCTCCATCTCGAGGGTAATTCACTTCGGGAACTTCGCGGCTTCGAGTTTGATCAACTGGAACGCCTGTCGGAGCTTTACCTCGATCACAACGCGATCGCTATGGTTGGTAACACCACCTTCAACAAGATGAAGAGTCTGGAGGTACTGAGGCTCGACAGCAACAGGATCGTGGATTTCCGACCGTGGGAGGCACTCGCCGGTGCCGGTGCCGGTGCCCGGGTCGCTCTCGAGGGCAACGCGTGGAACTGCGATTGCACAAATACCGCGAGATTACGGGCTTGGCTGACCGTTCACAATGGGGACGCCGAAAAGATGTACTGTCGTGACGGTACGGAGACCCTAGCGGAGGCTCTGCGTCGATGCGGCGATCCCTCGAACGAAGCTGTAAGTCGTGGAATTCCGGATACCCCGGTTATGGGAGGAAATCTCGTGCCTCTCTTGGCCGGTGCACTCGTCGCGGTCATCGTCGTTTGTCTCGTCATTGCTCTCGCCTTCGCCTTTCGTCAAGACGTACGTCTTTGGGCTCATTCGCGATACGGGCTGAGACTCGGTAAAATGACACCGCCACCCGACGAGGAGAGGGATCGTCTGTACGATGGATATATAATCTACAGCGAGCGGGACCACGATTTCGTATCCGGATGCCTGTCAGCCGAGCTCGAACAGTCGGGCCTTGCACTCTGTCTTCACTGGAGAGATTTGTCACCGTCGAGACCCCAAGAGGCCCTACCACCGGCGGCAGCGGCAGCGCGACGAATCATTCTCGTCTTCTCCGAGGTATTCCTTGCAAACGAGTGGCAGCATCCCGAATTTCGTGCTGCTCTCAGATGCGCCATCGAGAGTATCAGAGAGAGTTCACGGAGGAGACGGGTCGTTATACTGCTCGCGACAGAGGCTCCCCTTAGGGACGCGGAGCTCCGGCATTTGCTCCAAACGTGCACGGTCATTGTCTGGGCCGAGAAGAGATTCTGGGAAAAGCTGCGTTTCGCCATGCCCGATTCGGTGGATAAAAGGCGAAGGGATAGCGGAAAGAAAGTCAACACTGCCGAACGATGTGCCGGTGGTGCAGTACGCGTACCCGCGCGTTACACGCCTGCACCCTCAGCCGCTGATCTTTGGTCCAACCCGAACGGGGTTTCGGTAGCTCCGGTTCACGCACCCACGCCGACTCCTACGCAGTCGACCTACGTTAGTTCCGCATCGAGCAGAACCGAGGACGAGGACAGCGGCGCGGAACATCAGTATCTAGCTGGTTACAGCGCGTACCACGGGGTCAACGGGCGTCCTGCCAGTCTCGCGTCGAGGGCTAGTCATCTATACAGCACGATACCCGAGCCACCATTGTCCGCCACGAATCCTGTCGTTGGCAAAGCCCTCCCGATCAATCCTCGTACTTACTTCGTTTAGCGCCTCGAGGCCGTCTCACGGAAAGCCCCCCTCGCGTGTGTCCCCCCAAGATCGATCGCGATTCGATCCGAGCTTACCTCGTCGTGTACCCTTGCGCCCCTCGCCAGTTTAAAACTTGGACTCTGCGAATAGACTGCGCTCTCGTTTACTTCAATTCCGATAGCGAACGCTGCTATTATACTTTCGAATGTTCCACGCTGAATTGAGCGATCGTGACCTCTTGAGATACACCGCGTTCCCATGTTCATTGTCAAGACTGCCTCTGCGTATAATCGTAGTAGATTAATTAAATTGCGATAGGAGGAAATAATCGTTGATAACGTCAATCATTTGTCCGGTGATAATTATTATTTTTTTTTCTTTCCTCGACTCTGTTCCAAGAGCCGAGTTTAATAAATGATTCTCTTTATTTTATTATGCCAGCTGCTTCGACGGGTTATCCGGTCGAGTAGCTTTTTTCGTTACGAGAAAGAGCAAGAGTGTGTGTGTGAGAAAGAGAGAGAGAGAGAGAGAGAAAGAAAAAAAGTGTGAAAGATCTCGTTCCTATACAGATTGCCGACTGTGAGTGTCCAAGTCACTCGACGCTTATTAGACTCTAAGAGATTTTATGTAAATAATGTAACTACTTTTGTATATAGTTCACCCACAGTCGAAGCGCAGCGAATCCCAAGCTCGCGAATAGTACATAATTTCCTAGAAATTTAATTTAAATGTATTATTGTATTATTGTAAATAGAAAAGAAGAAACAATACGACACAAAATCGTCAATCACGTAACGTATTATACTCATGATCCGTTACTGTATTAAAAAATTTAATCACCGATTGCGATTTCGTCGAATCAAAAAGAGAATAAAAAAAAACTCTCGTTTTGTAATATAAAAAGTTATACGATGCATTTATTATTTCAACGTATCCTGCTTGCTATTTATATTCTATCCTATCATCATTCGTTCCCCTGGAACGGAAGCGTCTACGGGTACATCTCTGAATACCACGGTAAGAAAATCTGCGTGCACCACAGCCGAGGGATTGAATTCTGCCGAGACATCCGCGCATACTGAATACTTTGCTTGCATTACGTATCTACTTTGGACGTGCGATTTCGTCAAATCTCCAAGGATCGACGCGTGCGAGTAACAGGTAGCACGCAAGTTCTTCCTGCCGAGCTATCCATCCTGTTACTCTGGGCGGGTATTGATCCTGAGTAGTGCTATTCGTGGACGAATAGAATAACGATCACATCATCGTCAGTACAGGGATCACGTACGCACTTATCTTTGGCTTCGCTTTCGATAACCACATTCTCAATCCCTGCGAATACTATATGAATCGCAAGAGTCGAGTAGCTCGGCACACGTAACGTCCGCATACACAGGATACGAGAGGCGAATCGAATATTTCGCGAGGTTCGCTATGGTTGGACCAGGAGGCGGATTGAACGTGGTATGAATTATTAGCTTGTCGGCACAGTTGTATTAGCTTACTCCCTCGCCATGTACTGCTACATGTCTGCATCTACAGCTCCGAGTAAGAATCTCGACGAGTCGATGCATTAGCATTGATTGAACCGTACGAATCACATACATCTACGTATAGATTTATTTGCGAGTTGCCAGGGTGTTTCTTTACGAGCCTACAACTGCGATATTTACTCGATAAAGGGCAGGGTTCGAGAGTGGCGGATGAAAAGTTTGCCTGATGTTTTAGTAAGAGGAAAGGATTGGGAATAGACGTTTATTGGCGAGTGCGAGAACCGAAGGTAAAAGTGGTAGATTGTTTGGCGGGTCTGCGGGGGAAGATAGACGTGAAGGATAAGATAGGAGGGCTCCGTAACAGAGAGCTATAAAGTTTTCGCTCGCGGTAGCTCGCGTTAGGCAACTTGACGCCAACTTTTTCTCATTACACACAACACGCGGCAGATGAGGTAGAGCGTGCGCGCGAGTTTTAAGGCTTCGCGGGAACGCGAGTTCGCCAAGCAAGTAGCGAAGCTAACAAGCGCACGCGGATTTGGGAGTTATGGTTATATTAGCCGGACGCTCGACTGAGTGGCTCTCGCTACGTGCAAGCACGTGAGATGTGCAGTTTGCGGTAATGGCTCTTGCCTCGACCGTCTCATCCACTTTACCTCGGTTGACGAATCCTTCTACTTCGCGGTTTTACCATTTTCCTTCTCTCTTTTCTCCTTATTTTACTTTCACGCAAGCAATTATCAAGCTCCACGATGAATATCATATTTTACAGCTATAGTCGTCAACTCTGAAACACGAAAAACCGGAGTTTCCCATATTTCGTTACTTCGGAATTTGCATTTTTTATATTTCTTTATTACATTTTTGCTACATTTATTGAATATCATTTTGACATGTAAGCTATAGCCGTACATCATACAAATTTTTAAATCCAAATTAATGCATGCCATTGAAAGTTTGTTTTGCAGATACCGCGTATAATAAATGTAAATATGTGGTGTAAAAGTCCGGGAAAGTACATTAGCCACATTATAAATACCGTGATTAATATATAAATACCTTTATCTGTAATAAAGACACACTTTATGTTCCTGCACGAAATTTCGGAATAAAAAATGAAATCTTTCAAGTAGCGGCGTCGCAGACACTTTACGATTTTTTTATTACTAAATTGGGACGAAGGAGATGAATATTAGTTACGTCATTAAAGTAACGATACTTTACATAAATTTTCAATCTTTCCTGAATTATTCGAACTCGTTTAGAAATGCAGCGAATATTTGAAAAATGGCTACCGCCAAAGGGCAGTCTCGTTTATTTACGAGGCTGAAACTCGAGTGGTTGAAAAACGAAAATACTGTACGTTAATTGTGAATTCTTTTATAAGTCCGCATATGTAATATAAAACATTTTTAAAAAATTTCATTCTCAATGCGCACTATCCCGTACATTGTACTTGAATAAACAGAAATCCGGAGTTTCCGGGATTTCTGCGTTTGACAAAAATGATTGTTAGTATCGAAAATATTTCAGACTCTGCGTTGACGACAAACGAAGTGGACTATTTTGTTTGTAACGATAATACCAGCAGGTGTCCTTAGTGCCCTGTTCCACCTTTAAAGTAATGCTGTTTTGAAGTCACTACACACTTGGCTACACTTTTAAAATGCTTTTTGCAATTTACAGCACGGTTGAAACGGGTGCCTTTGCGAAAACGCAGTGTAGCATATTGCCGGTTCTAGTACTTCAGCGTCGCTTAAAACGTTTTGCGTCTCTTGACCTACATACACCGAAATAGCAAAATGTTTTATTTTCGCTTTCATTCAAGATCCATCCAAATTTCAAATCCCTCAATTTAATGTTTACCGAAATATTAAATCATGGAATAAAGAAAATCAACAATCATTTATGGTGTCTCTCACGAAATTCAGTGCGAACATTGTACACTTTCGAAAATTAAATAAATCAATGTGATGAACACATGAAAGATTCGGTTCGAGTCGTCGCTTTAAACATTTACGAAGTAATGAATGGCAAATAAATTGCGAGGAAAAAACAGAAAAAAACGTGTCCTTGTCAAAGTAACGGAAGGCGCCTATCGCTGCGAAGAGCTGGTATCAAGCAGCCTCGAAATAATCTTTGGAGCGTGGAAAGGGAGGTCTTCCTTGAATCATTGGGATGGTTAGCGGTTTGCCCCGATAACGGAATTTCAATATTGATGTACCGGTGTGAGTTCACCGGGCGTGAATTCGAAGAGAGTGAGCAGACGTATCTTTCTACGATCTCGCGGAGCGAGCGGTGCACGTAGATATGAACGGGTACATTTCGAGTACGGAACTGCGCTGGCAATGTTGACTTTGCAATTATCTTTCCATCTCCGATTACCCATCGCCATTAACTGGAAAAACGTTTGCACGTACAACGAGATAATTAACCGGAAGCAGCGAACTTGAATCTGATCATAGCCGGGTTCCCAGCGGTGAGTAATAGTATCGAGAACAAGTGTTATTTAAAGTATCACTTACATCTCTATTTGCAGCGAAAAGTGATATTCCGTATAAATTTGTAGTAGTTCGTGATATGATCAAAGTCTGGAGAAAATTAATGGTATTAAATACATTGCGATGAATCATTTTCAAATAATAATAATAATAATAATAATTTATTTATAAATTCGGTACAAAAACGCCAACAAATTCTGGGAAAACCTTTTTTTGAGTTCAACCATAAAATCGCTAATTTTCTCTAGAATTTGTGTGATTATTTGTTTTTTGTTTTATTCTTTATAGATAATTAATCGATCAAGCAATTAGACACCATTATCCAAAATCGATGTTCCTAGGATTTTCCAGGCTGATATTTTTTAAAGTACACGTGATTCATTTTTGATTGAACGCGGCTCCCGCGATAAGAGGAGCAGAATTGGTTCCGTGCGAACGACCTCGAGGATAGAACGCTGGTATTTCCAGATGTCGAGTTTAGGTGCGTCTGTTTCTCAAGTAGGTGCGTAAGGAAACCACTCGACGCCGCACTCTCCAGCGCGCAGCAGACATGCATGTCCTATGACGCTTTTCGCGAGAAGTCTCGCGCCTCGCCGACGTGCGATCTATCGCGTGGGTGGAGTCATCGAACGTACGCCAGAGGCTCGCACGTCGCAGTGCCGGTGACTCTGTTTACTTTCAAACACAGAGATCGCGGCACGCGCGTCGATGACTCACAGTTAGAGAGCGACAGTCTGGAGTCCGGCTTATCTTTGCGCCTGTATTTTCCTCGTTTTTGTTACTTCTATAATAGACTTTCTTTTTTTTTCCTTGCAGCGTGTGTGAGCTTCGCACCTTGCGACTCATCCATCGGTTATATTCGTCACAACGCGGCCTACAAAATCCTGAGCGCCTACGAGACTGAGGAAAATTCACTGACACACACGTGCGCTCATCACACGCACACTTACGTCACCGTTAATCATGAGACGCTTAGCTAGCTTTGAAAAAGGCATGCGACGTTAATTACTCGCGTGCTATTAGCATTTTCTTAACGGTCCTTCACGGCATCGCGGCGCTTCGCTGTAATTGACGGCTCGTTTTTCGGGAGGATAATTTCTTTTAAATGGTCCGAACGTCTCGAAGACATTCCTGAAGCATCACCGGCAAGTGCGCTCGTGACAGTGGGATTCTCCAAAGCTGTATACATGCTTAGGGGAGGCTATGCTATTCTCAGACTCGCGCCCGGACCGGGCTCCTTCAATAGCATTGTACACATTTAGAGAGAAACTTTTTGGACAGCGAGAGACAACGCGACGTTATTTTCTCTTGGAAAAGCACATGTATCCCAGCGAACTATATACTTTCTAACGGGACACCCGATACCTCGTACAGACCATAATCACCTGTTGGAAACATGTGTTAAATCTTACGTATTTTCGGTTTCCAGAAAAATTTCCTTTCATTTTATTGCTGCTTTGATGTTTGATGCACTTCGGTAGAGGCGGAAGTCAGGCAGGGCTATTTTTTTTTCTTCTAATTATAAAATAACTGGGAAATTCCAGTTACAGAGTAAACCCATTATTACTTTATATCATATTAAATTGGAAGAAATTATGCGCCCAGCTCGGCAATTTTAACATAAATAAAAGAATAGAATATACATGTATAATGTAAAAAAATTATTTGATAATAAATAGCAAGAAATGATATTAGCGGACTAACCAAATATTTTCGTTGAAATGAATTTTGAATTTTTATATTTTTCCGATTAAAATATGCATCCGAAAAATCTGAATAAAAATACGTGTGAGATCCTCAATCAGTTAGAAGAACATTTAGGTAAAATTTGGATCTCAAAAAGTTTCCAAAGTATTATAATAAGAGATAAGGCCAGACTAGAAGTTCCACGCTGATTCAACGCGAAATTATAAATTCATGAAGGCCGTCTACAGGCATACGATAAGTGGTAGATGAATCAGAGAAGAGAAACGTTGCTCGTATTATTACAGGGCCATAACTGATGCATAGAGCAACTTAATTTCTCGGGTCCTGTGGGTACCTTGTCCCGCAATCCTCGAGACAAGTGCTCGTCCGTATAAGGCTCCAGCTGTGCGCGCCGTATATAGCGAAGGTAGAGTGAAATGTGGGTATGCTCGTGCGCTCAAAGACGCCACAATGTATTATATCTTATCCGGAAACTAATCTGAGAAATCGTTGCAAATTTGATGGGTCGAGCGTGTGATGTACACGAGGGAAATTTGGAGACTCGTGTGATGAATACAGAATATATGAAGTATATCGAGTGAACGGAAAAATTATCCCATCCATGTATAGTACACCCGGTGTCTCGTCTCAAGTCGTCGTGAAGCGCAATCTCAGATTATGAGATATTAACGTGAAATTAATAACCCTTCCGATAACAGACTCCAAGTTGCACCGATGGCTCGTCTGGCGCAATAACTAATAACCGTGGGTGGAAAAGGAGATAGACGTAGGCGCATACGCCCTACACGTTGGCCTTTCTATTTTCGGTACAGTCTCGACAAAAATATGAGATACAGATAGCCGGTCATACGATACTAGATGGCCTGCCTTTTTTTATCTTCACATGTCTCATGCCATTGGAAACCCGAATCGGCTTAGAGGACGAAAAATCTCGAGATGCGGATAGCCGACGGAATTCTGATGGAAAACTCGTACGTGTTGGCTCGGTGTTGCGATATCCCGGGCTTTCCATCGAATTCCCATCCGCCAGTGGAGCTACTTTCGCGTGTATGTGCGACCCATCCGTGGCATACACAGATATAAGTCCATCTGAGGTTTTACCTCGTATAAGAACATTGGATAAAGAGGAAAGTATGAATAGATAAATAATACAGTGATTGGCCCCTCAAGCAGTCGAAAGTATCGGCCATTGGCATATTTGCCTCTCCTTCCATCCCCTTAAATCCAAAGGGGAGCCTGCCATTCACTGCACCGTCGTTTTCCACTCGCTGTAGCGCTTATACCTTAAGCCCTAATATAATAGACAAGAAGGGAGCACACAGAGCATCAGGAAACCGCAAGACAACGCTGATGTGTTTTCACCGTCGCTGTTTCTGTACCTCGTTGCCTTGTGGAACACACAGGCATCCTCGCCCGGTATACTGAGCTCCTGCGGCTTCCCTGGTCCTCGGGTAGATTTATTTTCAGGTGTTTCACCCGGAAAACGAGGTGGGATCGCAAGATAACGCGGGCGGAAAAGGTGTTGGCTTTGAAGGTCTAACACATTTTCTTAAGCAGCGACGGCTGCGGATGAGGAGGAGGATGATGATGATGCGGCCAACGAGTCTGCGAGAGAGCGTACCCCGCGCGCAGCTGGCTCTGACACGAGGCTTCTGCTCCGCCTTCACCGCCTGATGCACTTTCCATTCCCACTCTATCGGCAAAAAGTTGGAAAAAAAAAATGTATCCACCGCATCGTGGAAAACAACGAAGTGGATGAAAGTGTGTTAAACCTGTGACACGAAAAAAGTTAGCTAGCTGCTGAACCAAGAAACTACCCCGATCCGTAGCACCGGGTAGTGGGCGATAGGAGGGAAAAAAAAAAAAAAAAAAACGATAACGTACTCGGGCCTTGCACGTTGCTTCCTCATTTTCCACCTTTCTCAAAGCTTCCTCTACGAGAAAGTATGTTGATCAATTTTGGCTTCCTCGTAGAGGATGCTAAGGGAACGAAAGGGGGAAAATGTGCAGGCCACGAATTTACAAGCTTATTTTAAACAATTTATTTATTTTTTCTCTTAAACCGTCACGTGCTCGGGTTATCGTGAATATCAAAATCAAATATTCTGTTAAGGACAAAAACGTCTCTTGATTTTCACCGAATTTCATGTCAAATATGTTGGAATTCCGTTTCGTGCATGATTATAATTTTAGGCGGATCTGTGACACGGTTAAAGTTAGCAGCCGGGTAAAGCGTACAAAATTCATGTTCCTATTAAATTCAAAGCCCTTCAGTGATTTTCATCAAGTTTAATATTTAGCACCACTGAATATCAATTTGGCCCTGTAGTAAATTGAAGCTAAAGTGGTCGAAGTTGAAATCTACCGTCGAAAAACGTCGTCGTGAATTTTTCAAAAAGTTCGAAACCCGATAATATCCGAACTGCTCCATAGATTGAGCTGAAATTAAGTACCGATCAATCTTCAATATCATTTCGCTTGCACATAGCAATTTCGCTCGTTAGCGAAAAAATTGCAGCTACGAGAGCGCACAAATAAATGAAAAATCAACCTTACGTCAAATCTCAACAGGCAATTTAATTATTCTAAGCATTAGTTCAAAAAAAAGTTCAGTCCATTTCGTAAACGACTTTCCTGGTTATTTTGAGGAAAGTCATATGATACCATGAAAATTACGAAGACAAATTAGCGGGTGAAAAAACAAAAAAAAAATTCCTCAATGAGGAAGCAATCCGAGGAGTAGGAAGATGAAAGCAAGATGAGTGCGCGGAGAGAGGGGAAGAAAAGATGAGAAGGACGAGGTACATAAGAGCAGACGGCCCGTGCTGAGCGTGAGCACGAGTCCGGAGGGGGTTTAACCCCGAGGCTCTTTCCATTAGAAAATCGTGTTTAGGCGTCCGCTAAACCTACGTCAGTCCGCTGTCGACCTGGCGAGTCGTTAATTGCCAGAGCCGGTGATGCTGCCGCCGCTGCTGCTGTTCTTATGCTCCGCGCCGTATCTCGATCAATCGATATCCGAACGTGGCTGGACCCCGTTAGAATCAATTATAATGATGACGGGCTATAACGCGTCACAACAATGTATTTCGACTCTCCGCGCGCTATCGTACATTCTAAATTATTATTTTTATCTCTTCGTTTTTCCTCTTTCGCTTCACACTACACCTTCCGTTGGTATCCAAAGGACGAACGTAGCGTCATGTAGCATATCTCAACATATCCGCATGTCAATTTCATCCGCGCGCTCGTCCCACTTGTGTGACGAGACTATACAAAGCAATCTACCTGTACGCCATCCGCCGGTGTATCCAATTACAGTAACAATTTATCTGCAGTCTCGAAACGTACGGTTCATTGTCGTTTTGGAATAATTAAGGTACGTGACGTTTGCCCGGGAGGCTTAAGTCGAGTGGGATCGTGAGCGTTGACGTTGGTGATACTCTTTCGTGAAGCAGGCGGTAACGCGCGATGAACTTCACGAAAAGATCGTTTGGGAAAGTTCACCGCATAGCCAACATATACGTAGCTATATCAGGGCGATTGTCGAGAGCTGCTGGCTTTAGACACGGAATCGGCCTGGCTGGTATGCGTAAGTGCACACTGTCCTATCCACCCAACGGATTCTTCTTAGCATTACCATTGGAACAATGTCCCTATTCGTATGCAGATCGGATCCACGTGGAGCGCGCAGTCATAGTACCTGACCGCTGCTGCCGTGGGGCCCTGCGGTAGCAGTGGCTGTACCGCGACGACGTGAGTCATAAGGCTGATGTGTGGAGAGAGAATGAGAGAGAGAGAGCGATAGAGAAAGAGAAGAGCGACAAGGACATGTGTGATGCAGCAGCGCGAACCGCGTACCGGACACACAAATACTGGCTCCAACAATGTCTCATCATCACGCTCGATTTTGTTTGTCCTCGGTGGGTTTCAGGAGCGAAGCAACGGCAACACGAGCGACACCAGCGATCGCACAAGGCGCCTTTGCCTTTTCACTCGACGCACGGCACGCTCACGCTCTCGTATCGCTGTCTCTTCGGGCGAGCGGCTCTTTTCTCTTTACAAGCGAAGAAGGTGCCCTGGAAAGAAAATGGAAGCTTATTAAAATGGATTTATACAGCGTGCAGTTGACGTTCTCGAGTGGGGGGTGTATAGTCATTCAGGCAAGCTGTGTGCGCCCCAGCGTCGAATCATATATCCGAGTACACGCCGAGGAGCACCGCCAACAGTGCTTTTACGTTTTGATGAAAGACACTGGGAGAAGGAGAAGCAAATGCGCGCGCGGGCGTCACGGAGAGACAGACGGGATGTCCCGTGTGCTGGTGAGCCCGGTGGCGCGTTAGACCCCCGCAACCCTTGACTAATCCCGGTTCGTCTCGCTCGCTCACGGGGAACATCATCCAGTTCTCATTCAGAATGCCTCGCAAGCGACGACCGCGACCACCGACTCCATCACTCGCTCGTCCTCCGCCCGTCGGCACTGACTCTCTTCCTCGATCTATCCTACGCACTAGTGAATTTCTCATTGACTGTGTATGTATATATATCATCTGGATATGCGACCAGATTGATATGCACCAGCAGATTTAACTTTGCGATAGGCTCAGTGAGTTATTTGACCGATGCCGAGAAGAGATTTCGCATTCAGAGCCGACGATGCATGAGCTGCTTACTCCTCACTTGCTCTCTCTCTCTCTCTGCTTCTCACGAATCGATAATGCACACTATTTTATTCACGATACAATTTCATTTATAGATTTTATACACAGTAATGAAAGTCTGTTATTGAATGGCCCTTCAATGTAGTTACGTGTATATTTTTCACTGGTTCATCGGGAGTTTTTATCCAATTTTCATTACGCCAGAAAAAAATGATCTCTTTACTGTGTTCACGGGATATTTTTGTGAGCGCTTTGAAGCGCATACGTGGCGTTTAAAAACCTTGTTAAATATTTTACTGTCCGTTCTGGCGCAAGTATTTTATTCCATCGATAATTCCACTGATTGAAATTTCTTGTCCGGTATTTTGACAATATATTGCAATACGAACTCGGTGTCATTTTGTCCGACTATGTACAGCCACCGGAACCACATTCTTCTTTTAATTGATCATATTTGTGGGGTCTGCGGTTCTATTTTATTTCATTGAATACATAGCATTGAATCGAAATATTTATTCGGAAATGTTAACGCGTTGGAAATAATATTTTCTTGGCTGTGGCTATCATTAGACCGATGCTCCTCGTTGTGACTCTTCTTCGATCTATACTACGCACTGGTGGACTTCTCAGCGGTGCTGTATCTTCATGGTATGCCACCAAAGTGATGTGCACCAGCAGCTACAACTTTGTGATGGGTTCGGAGAGTGATCTGACCGATGCAGACGGGAGACTCCTCATTTATCGTCGACGATGCATAAGCTGCTTGCTCCTGCTTCTCCCGAGTATATGCCGAGGGTGCATACGCCTCGATGAACAATCAACCCCGAAACAGCGACCGGTACTCGCCCTTGCTAATTTGGCTGCCCCCTATCTTTCATCTCTCCGCGCCCCTCCCGCTTATGCACACACATACGTGTTTACCGGTGAACGTCGATATATACACGTACGGGAGCACAATACCTCGACAATAGCCCATAGATAATATAATCCATAGTCTCGATTCGCCATGTTGATGGTAAAATCTATGACGCTAATCGCAAGCATGACCGGCACAATATATACTTGATACCCACCAAGGGGCCCGTTTTATTCGCTTCCTTAGTTAAGCCCATTCTTCGAAAATTCGATACCCCCCGTGAAAAATATTATATTATGCTCCATTGGGGATTCATTACGATACAATTACGCGATCCGGCTAAATACAACATTTTTCCGGACTTCCTCTCGCGAAATCCATTGAACAATTTCATACGCACGCACATGGAAATTCATCTCACATATTTCGTTTCTATCAATTTCCAAGGATCAAACTATTCTATGAAAATTATTTAATGAGGTATTGAAACAGACATCGAAGAAAGGAGTGAAATTTTTGAAAACATTTACTCTGCTACTCTATGGAAATATGGTTCTGGGTCAAATATTGTTAATTCATACTTATGAATTTTCGATAAAAGTTCCAAGTCAATTCTTAAACAGTCTACAAGACCGCAGATCGAGATGCACTGTGCAGGCCCTGTTTAAGAAATCATGCCATTTTCCGCTCTATTCCTGCACACCCTGGATAGAGTTATTCATAAAATGCATTGATATATTACGAGACATTACGCCGAAACACCGTACCAAGAATATAAAAATGTTTGACAGGAGGAAAAATTGGAAAAGTCGCTACAGCTTATCCTTAAGCTGCTGTTACAAAAACCATTAAAACGTGCAATTTTAACGGTGGATTTTGGAAAGGTGTGTGCGGAAAAACTGGGCAGCGTGGAGCCGGAATTTATTGGACACATGGACCCCGCGCGTTGAAACGGCGCGTTTTAACCGACGGAAGTTCCTTGACGACTTTTGGGCACGCAACGAATCGGCAAATCTGGAAGGCCGTCACGCGGAATATTCCGAGAGTTTTTCAGGCTCCGATGCGAAAAGGCCTCGTTCGTTCGTTCAATTGCTCAGAAGCAGATCTCGCTTTCGGAGCGTATTGCCACAGAGACGAGAGATGAAAGCGAACGAGCGAGCGAGCGCGCGCTCGTTTACAACCCCTCCGGTCAGTTGGCGCGTATAGGGCGGCACAAAAAGATTCGAGAACGCAAGAGAGCTCCACAAATCATCAACGAGATATGATTTAATCCAATCGGGCACGACTGCCTATCAACATATCGCGATGAATTTGCTTCAATTACTTCTAGGCTGTCGAAGCCTGGCAGCGGCTAACGGCGTGGTGCACACAGTGTATGCCAATGCACTCGGCCAACGAGCGAATATGACTGTATATCGAACGACATGAGTCATCGGAAGAAACGAGAGCGAACATCGAGCAGCAGGAACCATTCCCGGTCAGCGAACACTCCATTGAAAAGCCACTGCTCATTGAATAAAAATGTTATTACATTAAAACACGCGAAGTTCGCTCTATCGCATTAAAAAACCATTTTGGCTATTTCAACGCTTCTACTGGACAGACACTGGAATTTTATTTGATTGCATTTGTAACGATTGATTGAAATTATTCGGACAGTACTTTCACCCTGTACGTTCGTTATGTAGCTATATATACCTTTTTTCGTTAATTATGCGAATGTTAGTGTCCACTTTGGCGCATTAAAAAAACATTTAAAGCGTATTAATTCTTCTATGAAAAACCCGTAATTTTATTCTATCGTATTTGTAATAATTGATCGAAAATTGTTATTTAGCATTTTAATAAACGAGCTTCGCATGGCGGCAATATAATCTCCGAATTGTATAGTTACGACATGTTCTAAATTCTGTGCAGGAATTTACTATGCAAAGTCATTAGGAAATGGACTCGTGGGTTTTGGGACGCCCTGTATATATATATATATATATCTTTCTTGGCTAGACCATGTGACCATAAAATAAAGTCGGGTCGATGGAGGAAAGAAAATGTCACTATTGCTGCTCACGGTAGCTTTTATGGATTGTACTCACATTTAAGCACACAAAGTTCACTTTATTGCACTAAAAACCATTTCGAATGTTGTCATGCTTTTTTGCATCAATAACCAGTGATTGAAGGTTATCGTTACAATATATCGTAATATCGCGACTGAATATTTTGTCAATATATATATATTTTTTTCGGAAATATCGACTTGTAATTTATGTTAGTGGATGTAAAAAACGATATTTGACAGAACTGTCAAAGTTATCGAGGAAAAATGAACATCGGCTCGGTGTGAGGGTCTCGGCCAATCAGAACACGAATAAACTGCCAACAATGCGTTCCGTTACACATGAACTTTTCGAAACAGGAATCATGAACTCATATTTCTTCTAATGCGACAAACTTTTGTGCTATGCGCTCATATTTAAAATAAACAAAATGGATTATTTTAAACGAGCACATTATTGTAATTGTACTGCATAAATAACATAAAATTGAAATTTATTCTGCAGCGATTTCACAATGTACCTTTGTACGGAAATGATTGATTCTTTTGTATACATATTTTTTGCCCGTCCAGATGTCTGCATTATAGTTTCGAGGAATTTTACGCCACCGAACAGAAAAAAGGTACTGTTGCCGTACTCGAGAATTCGTTTCACGCGACTGTCCATAAAATCTATCAACAATTACGTAAGCTATCGATTAGTATCAATAATTATAGTTAATCGTGGAAGATTATTATTTATTATTTACAATAATACCTTATCTTTCTATGATTAGCATAATTACCATTTAAATTTGCAGACCGTGTTGAAAAACGTGCTTATGATAAGCTAACGAAAACAGACAACATTTCAATTTCTTTGTATAAATAAAATATAATTGAGTTTCATTCTTCAACGATTTTACAACGTAACTTCGTACCGAAGTGATTGAATCTTTTGTAGATATATATTTTTTTTCTGCTCCATATGGCCATATTAAAGTTCGGGGCCAAGTCCGGTGGCCAAAGGAGACAAAAAAACGTTCCTGTTGCCGTGTTCGCGGCATACTTTTGTGGATGATTTTGTATAGAATTGCTGTCTTGGATGCAGCCCTAGATGCTTGGCCTTTGTTAAAGGGCAGTCCCGAACGGGTCGTCCTATAGCATAACTACCGATCTCGACTAGTCTGCCGTTGGTCGTCTTTCTCTGTGGGAAAAACGGGACCGATTCGTTAGGGATAACGTCGAACACGTGCACGCAGCTCTGTGACGAATTCAGCCGGATACTCCATCCCGTAGCTCGGCTCTTCACTTTTGCTCGTTCTCTTGTTCCTCGACGACCACCCTCAACTCCCGCGCATCTCGCAGTTCTGCTATGAAATGTACCGTGTACCTCGGGAGTATACACCGAGTCCACGGAGTAAACGGAGCTGCTTCGTAGTACATTCATCTGGCCAGAATATAATTCAACTAATTGTAAAGCAGTTGTATGATCAAAGGGAGGTCAGCTGTATAACAGCAGCAACAGAAGCAGTGGCATTTGTGCTGCAGTTGGCTCAGCAGTACTCGTTGGGCTACTTCGTGTATTCAGCGGTGAATAACCCGAGGCCATGCGAAATATATTCTGAAATCCTAATTTCGCATACGCGCCTCCACTAAAAACGTCTTTCTGCGTCATTATAGTGACTTTTCGTTATTTACTGCTGTAATTAACCTCCTGTGTAAATTTACTATTAAAACATGACTATTAATATGACGTAATGAAGGCAGACTGTACAAACATGTTTAATCATGGGTACATGCGTATATTCATTACAGAATAGGAATCCAAGTAATCGATTCGTGCATTATTCCTTCGTTTTGGTATGATGCTTTCGGAGTGACCTACATTTAAGTTACTCCTCCGGCGAAAATCAATGCTCTGGATTCATTCACTAGAGTTTAGGGTTAACAGCGAATTGTCCGCACACGAGACGGTCAATAACGACCCGCAACCATAATGGACACTGTTTCTCTCGCTGTTACAAAGTTACCATTTTCCCAGATTAAACAATATTTTTTTGTTTCATCAAAAATAGATCGAAAAGCAGATCGTTACTATTTTCAAAATAACTTTCAAAAAGTCCTCGGCATCAAATCAATCTTGTTATTACATTTTGATCTGAAGGTATAAAAAAAATATTCGTGTCATTTTTTATCGCATAAGTTATTTGAAATTTATAAATTGACTGACATTTCGTATTTACGTTAACGCGATATTTTTCTCGTTTAATTCCAGTTGTGAATGAGCGTTCCAGTCACTTAATTACAAGGGGCGTTTCAGGAGACAGCACACAACAGAATATTAGCAAGTTTTAGAAACTCGCCGTTGGAGTCACGTCATCGGATGGTCAGCAGAGAGACCGAGCGCACAGAAGCATGTGAGCCAGGGGTCATTTTATTTCCTACGAGTTTTACCACTGATTTCACTTGATAATCTATGATATTCCGTAAACACATCGGAGCCACCCCTTCGTCGTTGGATTTGATTTAATTGGTGCTAATGGATAGGGGTGCAGGGCATCAGGGTGGTCCAGGCGCGCAGCTTCTCCGCGCCCGTTAATCATGACAAATGAGTTCGGCCTCGAGGTACGTACTGGCCGATAAACCAAGAACTGCCAGGGCCAAGCCACACTGCGCTCCTCGTCGAGCTCGGAGCCCCGAACAGCAGAAGCTCCACTCTTATTTCCACTCAGCATCCGGAAAGATTTTCCTTTGACGTCCGCGACGGATTCTTACCATTCACCGGAAACTTCGATTGCTGCTTCGAGTGGAACTCGGTGCTGTCGGTGCCGTCCATACGGTTGATGAAAAATGAAAGGTTGTAACGAAAAATACGACAGAGCCGAAGGAAAGAGGAAAGTTTATGAACACGGCGACTGCCGGACTTGCCTAGTTTGCTGTTTTGCTGCATACAAGACCAACCGAGAGTTACGAAAGGACAAGACATCGCCGAGACACGCTCCGCTTGCACGTAATTGATTAAAAACTTTGAGCCCAATGAAAGTATGGGCTTTTTTTCCTCCAGGAAAATAAAATACATGCCGTCTGTCACTCAGCTCTTATTACCATTACGAGATAATTCTCTAAAAGCCGCTGAAAAAAAGTTTGCGAAAGTAACAATATTGGTTATGATGAGTTCTGTAGAGGGTTTCGACCGATGTGACAAATATTGGTTTTACTATTTATGTATTATTACCCGTTAGCTTCAGGGAAGATAAAAACACGACGCGAGAACATCTGAATGGGAAAACGCAGTGTGTATTAAATAATGTAAACAGAATTAAAACATTCTGGGCAGAATAGTGCCTACAAATTATTTAACACTTCTGCACAAGAACCCACATTTTGTTTTCTGTACCCAAAGCTCTTAATACACGTGCATAAACAAACAAAGCTTTTTCGTTGAAATGAATAAAAAATATTGCAATATTGAACCAACATATTTAATTCTGGTAGAACGATGCACTGCGCTCGGGGTCTAATTGCACTGATAAACAATCATAAACGAGAGCGCATCAGAGCTTTTTGGTAATTTCGATCAATTTAATAGTTCATTAACCGAATAACAATGTATATTACCAGGCATCCGCCAGCCATATATGGGGCGTTCCGTATAAGTTCGGTCACCCTTCCGAAAAGATTTTTGTCAATTATTTATAGGATTTAGTTGACATATTTCGACTATAGCGATTGTAAATTAAATATTCGTATGTGAATACACTTTTTTTTTTATGGTCCACAAAAATCGAATTTTTTTCGTGCAGTTCCCAGAAGGTCGGTTAGGCGATAAGAAAATAAGTTTCCTGGAATAATAATTTTGACTTTTGTGTATCTGCAAAAATTACATAAAATTCTGAAAGTCGCTCGAGAAAACGTTTTTTCGCTGACGGCAGTGACACGGAATGCCTTGTGCGCATGTATGGTGTAACAGGGAGCGAGGCATTAGGCTAATTGCGTGTTCGTTGAATCAGCAGAGCACCGCACTCGTATCAGTTCGTCGTGGAGGCGTAGCTTTCCGAGCGATGTTGTTACTACGTGTATTCATCGTCATCACATTTACCGAAGCATCAAACTACGAAGCTTTTCGATGCCGCTATAACTGTAGATACTTCAGCACCACATATGTCCTGTTAGGGCGATATATTTCTCTCCCGTCCGTAAACAACTACTTGCTATCCCAGTTAATTTACCATCGATTGATTTAATTAAAACTCGTCTCCGAAGTAATTTCCGTACAACCGATCGTTTCTCATCATCGAGCAATTCCGGTCATTCGCCGCTTCTCAAAGTCCAATAGAAAAAGAAGGAAAAAGGAAAGAAGAGAAAAGAAAAAAAAGCAAAAAACGATCACTTCCACTTTCCAATAATCGTTTTTGTCAGTGTGTCGAATTTATCGGTGAGAACACGAGACTCAGCCGATCGCTTACAAATCGAACTCGTGCCGAACGATCGAGTTAGGTATTCCGGAGTATCGCCACAAAAAACAAACCTCCGAGAGGAGTATTAGCCGTGTATCTCGTGGCTCGACCCTCGAAAGTTAAATCCTTGATGAAAGGATTAACCGCACGTCTCGACACTCGGTGTTACTACGACGTATCGCGTCGGTGCGCGTGATGCGTAACCGGGTAAGCGGCAACATCTCACCTCCTCCTCCTTCTTCACTGACTCGGCTGACAAGAGCGTGACGATCCAATATTCCATTCCAGCGTGCATAACTAGACAACGAGGGAGAAGAAGGCCAATGAGGAAAAGATTGATACAGCGATGAGAGGACGAGCTGAGAAGGAGGAACGAGAAGTGAAATGATGGAGAAGCACCGAGGAAAGGGAGAAGCCGCTCGAGGAAGAAAAGGCCGAGGAGGAACGAAGTAAAAACGCGTGACGTCCCACCGATCTACCTATGCCGCGGGGGACCACCCGCACGCAACCTGCGCCTCTCTTCTTCGTCTTCTCGTTGCTCTTCGTCTTCGGCTGGTGGTGCTCCTCCTCCGCACCTCATGCCATGCATCAGGAGCACGGGCAAAAGCTTCGGCCGCAGTTCAGCGGCAACGTTTCGCCTGCTTCGTCTCGAGATGGACCTTCTCCTCCTCTTCCTCAGGACCTTCCTTGTCCTCAGATCCTCGGAGTAACCGCCGAGTCTCTCTCTTTCTCTATATATATATGGTCCGCACTCCGAACCTATGCGGATTTATGAGTTGCTCGAGCTTTAGCCCGACCACCACCCTTCCTAGTCGAAGTCTCCCAACTTTCCACCATACCGTGCTATAATACTCCACAGAAGTTTCGGCTCTGTGTCTCAGATCCCCTTTCAAGCGCATTACAGAGACTATCCGTAGCCCGACATAAATTCTAGTTAGGGCAAATTTCCTTGTAAGCCAGATTGGTCATTTTTGTTATCAACGCGTTGATATTTTGGGCAATGAGATATCCCTGCGAATTATCCGCGATAAGGAAGCGCGCATATCGGTCCTCGGGGAGTTATCAATTTTTTGTGACGAACTTTAGTTATTGATATTAAAAATATTTGTATTTTTTGAAAGATCAAAATAGTCGAGAGGATTTTTTAACTTCCAATGTAGCAGATATGATATGATACGTTACTAGAAGGTCTATTAATTTTCATCGAGTTATCTTGTGTAGGATATATTCGAAGGTATCTTTGGTCGCAGCGAGATTAAATAGTCGTGAGATCTTCTTGCCGGGGTCAATTATCTTGCCACTTATTGTCCGCGTACTATACTTACTTGCTCTGGTAAGATAAGTGAAGCTACAATTTTAAAGACTGTGCTGTAGGTACGTATTTGTGTTATTTCGGTACACGTCATCTTGCACCTTCCACAGAATCCAGATTGCGTGATTTATATACCGATTCATAACTAATTGTCCACTCTATCTGCTCATTATTAAATTTTGGTCCACGACAAAAGCTTCATTATGTCTCGACATTTTTCATCTTCAAATTTTTTCTCCATTTCTTCAGCTGTGGTTTTCACCGCCATATTTTTGCATCTCATTATCTCCCAATTTTGAATAACAAAGTTCCTTCAAGTTTTTCCGTTGTGCCTCTTTGAGGCCCCTTTTCTTGTCATTGTTCGTTGCCTGGTCTCGGGAATGCCCTCGAAAACCTTTTCCCCATTTCACCAAAAATTTGTCTCATTTGTGTCGGTTTGATTGATCGAAAAATTTACGAGCCTGCGGCTACGATATTGTCCTTGGCCAGGAGGCATGTCGCCTCCGGTGCATAATAAACCCGCTATCTGTCTATTTATCTCCTGACCATTCACACTCTCCGTCTTCCTTTAATTGTGAGTCTCTTGCCCGGAGAGAAGAATAATATCTCGAATGGTATCTGTGGAGCCTGTTGGGTTACGGCGTGAGCGCGGCTACCGCTCGGAGAGTCGGTGCCGTCGAGTGAGAGGCAATTCTTTCAATTGTTCCCCATTCTATTTAACACCGAGCACAAGGGTACCACATACACCATACCTACACTCGCATAGCGTGGGTGGCCTGAAATAGCTGTTGCGCACTCCAAGTAGCATTATGAGCACGTACAGAGGTTGAAACACAGTCGAGGGCGGATGTATGGATGTATATATGACGGCTATATTCGGCAGTCGCACTTGAATTACTTGAGATTTAATATTACGAAGCCGCTCCAATTTAACGCGATCATACCAACGTTAATAATACACATATTTTCGTTTTTCTTTTTTTCATTGCTACTCCGTGAAGACTATATGTCGAATTGGTGTAGCATCGCGTGCGCTGTGCCCATAGAAAGCTCGAGAGAGAGGCGCGGGTGGTCCAGTGGCTGTATCATCGAGTCAAAAAGGTTCTTTCTTCCGGTGTAGCCGCACATACACAGTAGCGAAGCGGCGGGTCTAGGACCTGTGCGGTCGAATACGTGAGTCTGCCCACTTTTCTTCCTTCGCGCGGCCATTCAAATGCGACGGATCCACCCGAGTATGCCCAGAGCCTTACTAAAATCAACAATCAAAGTTTTGGGATAGAATTGCAGTTGAATAGCACGTAGCCAACTTGGCATGGATTACATGGGTGTGGGTGCAGAATGTGTGCGACCACCGGAGACATTGATGGCGCGCAGTTGACGCTCAATATAATCGGGCGACTATATCGACGCTCCCTATGCTCCTATGTACATTTGACTCTCCATATAATCGCGCGATTATATGAAGAGTCAACGGTATTATGTATGCACTACGTAGCATTCATGTATCACACAGTGGCCCTTAATGCAACGCATAAACGCATTGGATATAAGTTCGCTTCAGTTCGACGATTAATCTCGGATTAATCTCCTCTCCTTGTATAAATACATCCGCCGGTTGTTACTTTAATTATTTTCTCGCTGCACAGCGAAAGAAATTACACGCTACATGAATTAGTGGGGTCTAGTATACATCACATTTCCTCCTGAGCATGTTTCGTTTTACAGTTCTTGTGAATGCATACGAAAAAAACGTGGCAAGTGCGATAAAAGGTTTTTCAGCAATAAGGGCTCCTTTATATGGAACTTATGGAATATAGAAGTTCGTTTAATTATTTATATTCAAAGAGCTTTTCACTATGTTTCGCACAATACTTCTGTGACGAATAGGGTAAATGTTGGGGCCTGTTTCAATATTTGAATACCTTTAAAAAAGTCTCGGTATAAAAATTATTGGGAAAGCACACTTTGAGGTCACGATATAAAAAATAACCATTGCTACAGCAAAGGTCAATTTATTTTTAATAATCTACATCGTTAGAAAAAATTGGTACAAATAAATATCCATAATGTAAATGTGTAGGAAGCGGTTTTTTTTTTCTCGAAAATGTACACTAACTATTTCGCTTTAAAAGTTCTATTCGATTTTTTGTAATATTATTACGTCACTCCCGTAAAAAATTTCTTCAAATAAATTTCAGCAATGGGGGTCGGGCATATTAAATTCAACATGAGCATACGAAAATTGATCTCGCTCATTAATTTCATTGCAAAATATGTATGAATAAACAATTACCAAAGGATCCATTAATAAGCTTTTAGCGCACTACCCAATTTTCCATTTTCACGCTTATGATGATGTCCAAAAAAGTATTCGCTGTTGAAGCATTATTTTAGTAACACCCTTATAAAAGTTAGACCTTGTGTGTAAGTCACACTTTTAAAGGTCTATATGAAAATTATACATAAACTTAACATCAATGGTTTTCTGGGTTACCGTATTTGGTCTGTAAATTCCATATACCTTTTCACAGTAAAAAAGTTGTACATTTCATTTTTGCCCACTTTTCATCCTTCATGCGGCCATTAAAATGCAACGGCTCTCCTCGAATATGCCGAAATCCTTACTAAAATAACAACCAAAGTTTGGGATAGAATTGCAGTTGCATAGTACGTAGCAAAGCAACTTGGCATGGATTACACGAGTGTGGGTGCCGAATGTGCGACCACCGGAGACATTGATGGCATATTACTGGATCGCATAAACACATTGGGTTCGCTTTAATGACACGGTTCGACAATTAGTCTCGGACCCTCGGAAACTTGCAACTTGTGCAACGTTGCCCTCACGGTTTAATATAGAACCGCAGCCCTCCCGTGCTATAGTTAATGGGAGTTACATTATCCCCGGTAACTCCCCAGTCATCACTTGATATTACTTAATTACGCCAATTATATTATAGCACATTGGCCAAGCTGTCGTTGCGAATTCATGCTAATGGAATATTAACAAACATGTGCAAGGCTTCGACCGAAACTTGTTACCGTATAATCTGGCTGTGGCGGCGACGGGTTAACTCAAGTGGAGTGAGGTACGCCCAGGGGCATTGATGTAATGGCTTTATTGGAATCAAATAAAATTTTTATGACATTCGATTTTACGCCATTCGAATTTCCGTATATGAAAAAATCTTCGGTGCGATGAAATTAGCACGTGTCAAGGTGTTTATATGATTTTATATTTGAAAATAAAATATGAAAACCGTACGAAACTTGAATGAATTTTGCTGCAATATTTTTCAGCTCCGCTCTGGGGTGTCGTGATTCTTTTGATTTATGATTAATATTGACGGTAATGCAACCACCGAACGCTCGATTATTCGTATTAATTCATTTGTGCACTCAGTTGCGGTGTCGTGTAAAATTTGAAAATATAAGGGAGGCCAAGTTCTTGCGGTAAGGATCGAGAGTTATTTTCAGTGACTTCTTTTCTTGGGAGCCTATGTTTATCGAGAGTATTAGCCGGACGATGGAATCCTGCGAAAAGGTCCGGACGAGGGTCAGATCCGCAGTCACAAATCAACAAGGCAAATAAATCGAGTTAAGGAAGATAGAGGGAAGAGGATGGCGCTGCTCGTCGTGGCGACGGTGGAGGTAGCCACGGCGGCTACATCGACGAGCCAATTCGCCGATATATACCCAGAACCAGACCTACGACCATCAGACACAACAAACCAAAGAGACGTCTCCGCTCAAGATTTATTCGCTCACATATTTTCGTCACGATTCTGACGTTTCTCTAATGGTTCTCTCCGCAACTCGCGAGTGTGGAAACTCGTCCTCGCGAAAATTCCCTTCCTGTCGACGCGCATGTACTTTCTCCCAAGTTCCGAGACATTTCGGTGTGTCCAAGTGCCTTATGCATATGCACACGGACGAAATATAACGCCGCGACGACAATAACTCAACTGTGATATGCAAGACCGACGGAGTCTATAAGCATGCGACGCTCTCACTCGGAGATGAAACTTTTTGCGCATTAATTTATCTCGATACCCTTCATTGAACCAAGTGGTCAATTGAGATTTATAACATTGACAACGCCGATGCAGCCCGAGCTTACGTCATCGACGCTGTAGGGTCGTACAACTTGTGCCGTCGCTCTCTCTCTTCCTCTCTCTCTCTTCACCAATATGAGACTCGGACAAATATCTTCAATTCTCATGCGCCGAGACCCTCGTCCATGAGTTATGACGTTGCGATTAATATCATGTCCACTACGATCGTTCCCTCGCAACCCACGAATTCTCTTTCAGCAGTTGCCTCGAAAGGGTTCCACAAAATGTGGAAGAACAATTGTTTCTACGCACAAAATATGGTTGCAAAATTTTCGCAACCAATGCCAAACGAATCTCCCAAATATGATATGTGAATGGTTATTTTATTGTTTCACAATTACCTCGTTCGCCCAATTCACTTATTAATTAAGGTTCCGTTTGCGGATGGAAATTTTTTTAATTTCTAATTATTGACAGAAATTTGTAGGTGCAGCTGTCTACAAATCAATCATGAATTGAACGAGAGATGTTGAATAAAAATTTTTATTTACCGACGGAAATTAGTGTGTGTGTGTCGACAGTGTAAATCAATCATGAATCGAACGAAAGATATTGAATAACATTTTTTTATTTACTGACAGAAATTAGTCTCCGTGTGTGTAGACAGTGTTTGGTCACACAGAATAGACAATCTACAGCGACGAGTTTGTATGCAAACGATTTTTCGACTCTGGAGAGCTCGTGAAAAGGACATTTTCGGTGCACAGGTGTTTGGGGCACCCATTGAATGGGCAGGAACTTCTGTGCACACATATTTGACGTGTGTCCTGTGGTCTGAAGGCGGACGGGCAGACAGGAAAACAGAGAAGAAGGCGCGCAGGCTCCTCACGGAATACCGATATCTTGACACCGAAGGTCGCTACGTATTGTTCGGCTCCTGTGGTGGTCACCGCGAGCAGCATCAACCACCGAATGAACCGTGCGCCGAATGACTTTCTTTGTTCGCGCTCGGCATCGCCGTCGCCGACAACGACACGCGTTTAGAAATAGTCGGCGGGCTGACAAAAGATATCAAAGGGTGTATCGCCTCTCTCATAAACGAAACTCAGGCAACGTGTGTCACTACGTAAATATTCATATTACCTCGATCCCGGTGGTATATCGATTCACGTGAGGAGAATATTAATCATTCTATCACCTTGAATCCTAACGCGTATTTCATGAATACGCGCATTCATGAGCTACGATATGAAAGGCTATATTTAGCCCACGTATAATTAAATATTAAAATCCGCGTGAAGTGAAAATTATACTTTTTGTTTTATCTTTCGTTTATTGAATTTCAAACGCCCAAAAATGTCGATATATTTTTGTGTGTTTCATTTATAGGCATGCGTTATTTCGATAAATGGCTAATTTTAGTGTGCTGAATATGCATACTGTAAAAATATATTTTCTGTATTTGTGATACGGCGATGTATTTTTATTTTAGTTCTATCACATTTTTAACGATGACAAACTCCGTGAAAAGTAGGGAAATTATAATTACTTCACCTGCCGGTGATAATTAAATCCAGATGTTAATTGATGTTCTATATGTCGTTTTTTTATTTTAAATAAAGTGTAAATTCGCCAATGTTGAACGTACGTAAACGTGAACATTGTCGAACGTAAGCATGAACCAGCAGATAAAAGGAAACTCTTAACCCGAGACTAATTAATTGTGCATCGTCGCACGGCAGACATGAAAATAGTATAAACGAAAGTGGCATTGAGTAAAGTGGGGGGCTGGGCCAGAGTTTAATCTCATGGCTATTCGATTGAGTTTGAAAGGCGAAGCAACAACCTTCTCGAGGAAGCCCGCGCCGGGCTTGAAGATTCATCCAAATTTCCAGTCAATTCGATATCCGAGCAGCTCGAGGAGCGAACAAAAGCCCCGCGCGTCTCGAAGAGCGTGCACAATGACTCAAAGAGGCGGGGAGGGGAGCGGAGCCTTCGGGTCCCGATGATAGACTTTGTAAATTGGTAAAACGTCTCGACGGACGAGGAGCACCGCTACGCCGCTGCTTTAGAAAAGTTGGCCAGGTCGCGGAGGGAAACTGCCGCGCGGACCGATCTTTCGTAGCAGCGAAAGAACGTGAGATGAGGAATCGCGGAGCAAAGCCCGGGAGCAGAAGTACGCGCGGCTCGACGTCGGTGTACTCTTCGCTCGGCACTACTTCAGGGCTCCCGTGTACCCGAACTTCTCCCGGTTCATCGCGGAGCGCGTAGCTCCTCACGAAGGAACGAGGCAGAGGATGAGAGCAGCCGACTCGAGCGTGTATAACGAGGGGGGAAAGAAGCCAACGACGAGGCGAGACGGAGAACGTCGCGAGCTGCTGAACGGTGGATGGCTGCGCCCGAGGCACACGGCCGCCATATTTTATTACTTAAACGGCATGCCGCGGAGGTTGTTCGTTGGTTAAACAACGAATTAATGCCGTGGTAATCTATCATTATGGGGCCGAACCGGTGTGCGTTGAGGCGACGAGTGTATCGCGACGTGAAGGAGGAACCGGAGGACCACGAGGGAAACGCCGAACTGTGTACATGCCGCATGCACATCGTGTTCTACCACTCCTTTCCCACTCCCCCTTTTTTATATATTATTAAAGGTGGGTATAGGGAGCCCTCGGTAGGTACACATGCCTCATACCCACTTCCGATGTAACGCGCGGTAGCTCCGAGAGGTGGAACGTTCCCCGACACGCCGGGCGGTCACGACGCCGCCACCCTCAACGCAGGAGCCTCTCGTGCGTTCTCAATCGCTTCGGCCCACACGTACACACGCACACACTCGTCCCGGAGAGCAAGCCAAAAACTTCAGTGATTTAATAAGTCGATTCCTCTTACAAAACGACTTTCCCGGATTTTCGTCTGTAATTTAAACCAATCCGGGATATCGTTACTTTTATTCATGCCGGAAATAAAGAGAATTGTATTTTTGGCAATAGCGGAAATAATTTTGGAAAAATTAATATCGTAAAGAAAAAAACAAAATGTGTCTCTTGGGTTTCGCACGTCGTACCAAATATCTAAGACACAAAAGTATGTGGTTATTTAGGACGTATAGACAAACACATTTATTCGTACTTGAATGAACTGTGGGAAAATTGTACTCAAAATTTAATGTCATTTAAAGTACTGGAAGCTTTTCCATGATTATTTTGTTCTCCTTTTACTGATTATTGATTTTTTACTGTATTGGATCTCCTGTTTGAAGGAAACTCGATTTTTCGGCTGACTTCCTGTTCTGGCTATCCCATATTTTGTAAATATGACTCATACCTGCTTCCGACATGACGCGAGGGTGATCGGAGGAGAGGAACATCCGTCGGCGGGTCGGGCGTTCGGGATGCTGCAACCCTCGATCAACGGGGGAAACTTTCGTGCGTTCTCGATCGCTTCGGTGTACACAGAAACATGCGTACAAAGGATTCTGGCGCGGGACCGGAAAGTTCCAACTTATCCGAAGCGCCGTATACATCTCCGGGCCATCAGACAACGAGCCAGCGAGAAAGAGATTCATTTTTTTCTCTCCTCTGAGAAAACGACTGCGGACTATATGTGTTCGGAGCACTCGAGACCTCAGACAATAAATCATAATGCGCAAGACGACGAGGCAGAGACGCACGCGATACGATATGCGAGAAGTTCACCGGAGCTCCCGAGAGACTCCGAGACGACGGACGAGTGTTTGAACTCTTGTTCGTGGCGTGTCCTCTCAACGAGTCGAGCTCTTCTCGCATCTCGACTTAACTCTGCTCTTTCTGATGGACAGCCGAGTACCAGACTGTGAGGTCAAATATTATACACTCGTGAGTAGTGCGCCTATAAAACGTAGTGTGACTTTGCGTGCGTCCTTAACCGAATGGGTTTACCCTCAGGTCGTTGTGGGAAATCTCGTAAAAGCAGGCATCTTGATTTGACTTTAAATTATGTTTGGTCCCAGAATTTCATGGCAAACAAATTTATATTGAAAATCTCGTTGAGAATATTATATCGAGTTTCAACTTTCTTCGTTATAGTCAACTGACCTGGATTCCTTGAAATAATCAACCGGAGCTGCGGGGGCGGAGACGGATGGCAATTGCCGCACTGAGAAGACAATGTATAAAATGATTTTTTTAATCGTCGAAATGTACTCCCCAACGATATTTCGTTCAGACGTCGAAACAATGTGTCAAATATTCTAAATAATCTGGCTGATATTATCAAATCAAATTTACATCATTGGTTTAAGTGCACGTTCTTGTGAAAGTTATTAACGCAATGATTTTATTAAATAAATCAGGACATTTAATGAATTCTATTATATTTCTTTTCAGTGTATCATTCGTTTGATAATAAATATAAAATTTCAGGGCACCCAAATGCACATTGGCATTTTGTTTGAGAATATTACAAAGAATTTCATTTTCCTCCATCGAAACTGAGCTGAACTGCATTTTTTTTCATTCAGAGGAGCTAATGCGAGGACGTCAGATGAAATAAAAAATAAAAAATACGCTTTGCCGTCGCAAAAGCATGTGAGTACATTTTGATTGGATTGCAATTATCCGAGGGTTGCTCTCGTGGGTAGAGACGAAATTCGAAGCTTTGCTCGATTATCGGAGTTTCGCTTGTTGACGGGGATTGAGAAGGATCAAAGGGAAAGGTATATTCACAATGCCAATGAGATTCTCCATTCAACTGCGTATTAAACTCATGACTATTTAAAAAGGTGTTAGGGCAAACCTAGGGTTAACTCCATGGGGATCTACGCAAAGCTCTCGGCAATGGGGAATCTCATTTCAGCTTGTACAATTTGGTACAGTGCGTTGAAATTTGTGTATCGAAATCGTTTCGAAGAAAAGCCTGTTGCATTTGTTCTTCATTTCTTGATTAGACAAAAGTACAACAAAGCAGTAAGCGAAACTGCTGTAACACTGATAACGCACTGGAAGTGAAACAGTCGAGTCGTTACTCAGTCGTTTATCACGTCCAGTTAGTCCGCGTGTTGTATTGCGATAATATGCATTGTAAAACATTGCTTCGCTACCGAGAAATTCTCCGCGTCGCTATCTTTATCTATAATGGCGATTGGTGAATATGCTTTGTTTTCTGCACGGAGAAAAATGTCGCAGATGTTCGAGAATAACATCCGGAATAAAGTACCAATAATTATTGGATAAGTAAGTATTGATACCCAGAATTAAAAAATACTCGGAATAACCGGAAAAACGAAGAGCACTAGGTTTAAAAAAAAACTATAACGAGATAGTCGGTAACCGCAACCAAATTATCGGCTTACTTAATTATGTATTGGTAATATTTTAAACCCTTCGTCAGCTAAGTTTGCTACTTTTTAAAAAAATATCCTGCTAAATATATTTTGTAACAAAGCTGGAATAAAACGTCTATTTCTTTTGCAATTCCATTTTCAAGAAATTGTATCGAAATTTGCTGGTTCATATTCAAGAAGATGCTCGAGAGAACTTTCATCTGACTTTTTATCCATTGAACCAACTAAATATTTATTGGATTTAAATGAGACGCTGCGTTTGAATGAAAAAATGCTTTCTTCGAAGAACAATTTGTTTCTTTCGATGTATCGTGAATCAGGGATTTGAACATAAATTTATTTGACAACATCATGCATGCCGACGGTTGACGCTGATTTGTCAGTCACTCCACCTGCTCCAATTCCTTTTCGTAGCTGCCGATGTTCTATCCACCCGTGGAATATCTTGACTTCAGAGAAAGTCGAAAAAGAAGTTTGCTGTGATTTGATGTGAAAAAAAAAAAAAAAATCTCGAGCTAAGATTTCAATGAGATCTTTTAGATGCAGCGAAATTTTTCCCCTCGTTGTGGAGGCGAAATTTGAGACTACGAAGTCCACGGTGAAGCGAAAGTTTGAAAAATGTTGAAGGCGTTTTTTCTCATGCACTTTGTGCATCTAATCACTTTATTATAATATTGCAATTTCACGCAGCCCGATTACATTGAATAGACTTGACCACGAGGGTTAAAAAAATAAATTTACCCGGAGTATGCAAGAGGCAGCGGAGAAAAATAATTTACTGACTCCGAGACACGCAAAATTCGTTTCACATGACCTTAAGCGCGGGAGAGCGCCCGGTCAAATAACTCACGAAAATTATTCGTACCCTCGCAGCATAGAAAGTTCCTTCGCTTTTGTTGTACGAGCCTCTCTTAATATGTTTGTCGATGGTCGAAATAGCCGTTAAGATTGCACTTTGGTGTATCTCTCTCCTCGTGAGCGGGAATTAACTCCGGGGGTATTGCGATGAGGTTTCCGGTGCTCGTAAAATTAGAGTTGCACACTAGACAGTTCGACATTGTATACATAGCCGCATTGGTGCCGCAAGCAGGAGGACTATTCGCGCGCACGCCCCCGGCGTAAGTCCGGGGATGAGGATGCGTGTGTTTTTAACGAGATAACTCAAAATTGGACCTAATTTGTAGCGGCAGTGAAGCCGAACGAGGTCTCAGGAGCGAGGAACGGGCGCATTTCGTTCTGCGCATGCGCGCGTGCGTTTAGCCAATTCAACGTTCGAAACGTTGTTGCGTGCAACGTCGAAAATCAGCCTGTAATGTGCCCTTTGGCATTGTCGACGGCGAGCGATTTCTTCAAAATTGTACCTATTTACTTTCATCCCTTTTTCCAGCCCTTATGGCTACGGAGAACGAAAAATTCCACTGCGCGAGATCCGGAATCTCTAAAAATTTTAGCGAGCCCTCTCGCGTTCCTCGAACCTACGGTGTCCACTCGTGTAACGACTCCCGAATCGACGATTTATCGTCTATTATTTTTTACTACCGCTCTCGGAGAGTCAGTTTCGCGAAAGGAACACGTGCAAACGTACGATAAGCCCATAAATACCACATAACTCGCCACCTGCTTCTTCAAACTACTCGACAAGTGAAACAGCTTAAGAAAGTATATACAGTTGAGTGAGGACGAGCTTATTAAGATGTATGTGTGTGTGTGTATTGGCTCGTCGACAGTTCCCTCCGTGGCTTCTTCTCGACGTAGTCCAGTAAGAAATTTTATCGTGATTACCGTGCGGTAATTACTCATTAGATACGGTAGATGCAACGAGGCATGGTTCGAGGTATAGCGCCGAGGGATATAAAGGCGGAGCAGGCTGGTTAGTATTTTTGAAAAGTGGGGAAAGTAATTGTTCCATTTTTGTCTACAAAGACCGGCGGGGTATATAATATATATATATGTATAGTTTCAACGTGGACGTCTTCTCTACCGTAGATAAGATCTTGACAAACGAGGATGTCATTTTTGCTAACTATTGCTAATCGGCTTTCTCAGGCGATCGAAATCTGCAAATATCTGGAAGAAGAAGCATGTGTATAGGAAAAGGAACTGGAGAATGAAAGGAATCGCTCGAGTTAAAGAGCCGTCTCTGTGGATCGGCCAATTTAATTGTCCAAAGTAAAATGGAGCACCTGCCTTGTCGACTCTAACAAGCCAGTAATAACGCGGTGGCCCTACGCGAGATCCTCCTCCTTTTTCTCCTTTAACTTCTTCTTCTTCTTCTTCTTCTCCTCCTTCTTCGTCTTCTCAGCTCTTTGCGCAGCTCCTTTCGTTCTCCTTCTTGGCTCTCTAGTCGTCTGCGATGCACTGCACTCTCGCATCGCCGCCGCCGCCGCCGCCCCGTGTACCTGATTATATGTTAGATTTATAAACGAGGGGCTATCCAAGGAACAGACAGGTGCTTCCGTTCCTCGGCGTCGGTTAAGCGCACTCTCTCTCCTTCTCTCCGCTCTCCCCACTTATTTTCGACGTAATATGTAACCACGCACTTCAATCCTCATCCTCATCCTCATCTCCCCCCTCCCCCTCCCACCGCTCCCCATTTGCCTTCAACATATCCCTCCTCTCTTTTCCTCTCCATGATCTCTGTCCTTCTGCACTCCGGGATGACTCCATAACTAGTGCTAAGCGCGTTTCCTTTTGATCGTGCCACAGTTGCCCGGCGAGACCAATTCGTGGCAAATTATTTATATGGCCGCCTAATACTCTGCTCGAGGCAATCAGTCGGCCAATCAATATCCTGCCTCGGACTCGGTCTGGGATTGAGATGAATCAGCGAGGGAGAATCAGATAACATCGATTTTCGGTAAATCCACTGTAAACCCAAGCGTGTCACGAAGTTTGAAGTTCCTCATCCGTTCTGTTGTAATTTGTTACTGCGCGCTTTGCGTAAAGACAATAAGCCGACACGAGGCTGCGTAAATGTGTGCTAAATGTAACTAGGATAGTGAGGGTACGAAACTGTTGAAATTGTGGCACATTTGATTTTACGCGACCTCAAATTTACCCAAATGCATATCACTTATTCATGAAAAAATAATTAGCTCGAATGTGCAGTGTAATTTTGCAGCAAGTGACACTCGGTTTGCCTGCGAGTCATTGTGGATTGTGGTACAAAAAAAAATGAGAAAAATCATATGATATAATACTGTATTACAAGTATATAATCGCTTCAGCTACTAAAAAAATTATTTTTTCAAATTACGTGACTGTCATTATCGATTCATCAATTTTTCCAACACGTTTGGAGATCCCATCAATCGTGCAATCACTTATATTGATGGTCCTGGCACGTGTGGTGTTAAATGATTACACTGAATGATTGCAATGAATTCAAAACAACTCTGTTAACGTAAATCAAACACCTACGAATATTCTGATGCGTCAAAAGCAATAAATCCGTGCGCTTTCACGCCGCTCAACTCATGAACTCTGTGATCGCGACGGAACATTCAACGAAAATAATACAGTCGAAGCATGTTTGTAAATAATTTTTTTTTTTATAAACAAAGACATTAACAGTGCCGTTTAATTCTGTTCTTCGCTAAAAAAAGAAAAAAAATGATACCTTAAGTCTATAGTATCATAAATTATATTAATATTTCGAGCACGTTTTAAAATTGAACCAATGATTGGAGTGTCGGTAATGCCCAGAAATGATAACTTATGTTGACCGTGCTGACACTTTAGCTGTTGAGTTGTCACATTGTATTTCAAAATACTTTGTCAGCGTAAATCGAACACCTACGGATGTGTCAAAAACAATAAATCCGTGAGCTTTCGCGCCACTGCGCAGCTCATGAACGCTCCGACCGCAGCGGAAAATGCAGCTAGAAGAATGCATCCGAAGCGTATTCGTGCAGAAAATGACCGTCGGCTCGCTATTTGTTTATGCTACTCTGGGCGGAATGACGAGATCCTTTACATTTTTTAATTAACAAAAAAATCCACTTTCCGTTATTACGACCATCGAAACAATGATACCTTAATTCTATTCTACTTTTGTTTTTTAAATTCATTTTTCTAACACGTTTCAAAATTTAATGCTTGAAATATCGGTGCTATCGAGAGACAATGACTCACATTGACGGCGCGGGCACCGTAGGTGTTGAATTGTTGCGCTGGATTCAAAAAACCATAAGCATAAACGATACCCCTACTGATGTGTCAAAAACAATAAATCCGTGAGCTTTCGCGCCACTGCGCAGCTCATGAACTCTTCGACCGCAGAGGAAAATGCAGCTAGAAGAATGTATCCGAGGCGTATTCGTGCAGAAAATGACCGTCGGCTCGCTATTTATTTATGCTACTCTGGGCGGAATGACGAGATCCTTTACATTTTTTGATTAACAAAAAAATCCACTTTCCCTTGTTACGACCATCGAAACAACGATACCTTGATTCTATTCTACATTTTTTAAAGATCCATTTTCTTGACACGTTTCAAAATGTAATGCTTGAAATATCGGTGCTATTCAGAAACAAAGACTCCTATTGACAGCGCGGGCTCTTTAGGTGCTAAATTATTGCATTGGGTTTAAAAAACCACAAGCATAGACGAAACACCCACTGATGTGTCAAAAACAATAAATCCGTGAGCTTTCACGTCACTGCGCGACTCATGAACGCTACGAGCGCAGCGGAAAATGCAACTGGAAGAATTCGAAGCGTATCCGTGCAGAAAATGACCGTCGGCTCGCTATTTGTTTATGCTACTCTGGGCGCAATGACGAGATCCTGTGCATTTTTTATTTAACAATAAAAATTCACTTTCCGTTGTTACGACCATCGAAACAACGATACCTTGATTCTATTCTACATTTTTTTAAAAATCCATTGTCTTCACACGTTTCAAAATTTAATGCTTGAAATATCGGTGCTATTCAGAAACAAAGACTCCTATTGACAGCGCGGGCTCTTTAGGTGCTAAATTATTGCATTGGGTTTAAAAAACCACAAGCATAGACGAAACACCCACTAATGTGTCAAAAACAATAAATCCGTGAGCTTTCACGTCACTGCGCGACTCATGAACGCTACGAGCGCAGCGGAAAATGCAACTAGAAGAATTCGAAGCGTATCCGTGGACAAAATAACCGTCGGCTCGCTATTTGTTTATGCTACTCTGGGCGGAATGACGAGATCCTTTACATTTTTTAATTAACAAAAAAATCCACTTTCCCTTGTTACGACCATCGAAACAACGATACCTTGATTCTATTCTACACTTTTTTAAAAATCCATTTTCTTAACACGTTTCAAAATGTAATGCTTGAAATTTCGGTGCTATTCAGAAACAAAGACTCCTATTGACAGCGCGGGCATTTTAGGTGCTAAATTATTGCATTGGGTTTAAAAAACCACAAGCATAGACGAAACACCCACTGATGTGTAAAAAAAAAAAAAATCCGTGAGCTTTCACGTCACTGCGCGACTGATGAACGCTACGAGCGCAGCGGAAAATGCAACTAGAAGAATTCGAAGCGTATCCGTGGACAAAATAGCCGTCGGCTCGCTGTTTGTTTATGCTACTCTGGTTGGAGAGTAGCACATGCACCCTGTGGCGAGCACGTGCGCCTTCCGTCAGTCACAGCGCCACGTTAGTCCAAGAGTCCCGCCGAGCGCGAAGTAGATACACGGTTTACACAAGTGACGGTCGGGGATCTACTTATCTGTCAGCCGGTTGAAGGGATCGAGCTTTCGGAATGTTTACGAATTCCGTCAACACTCGGGAGAGAAAGAGAGAGAGGTTTATTCTTGCTTTTTTTCTCATCCCTCGTTTCCCAATGCATTATTCATGGCATCGTTTGTTCCACAATGTAATAACAAGTTATACTAACGATTAAGGCATATGCTCGCTGATGATTTTCTCAAAATTCATGGAGAAAAGTAGGGTCGGAAAATTATTATGTAGAGCGTTCAACAGCTGTCGCAGTATTTTTAGTAAATAGCGGACAAGGGGGAGGAGAATATGAATTAGTAGGAGTTGAAATAATCTGTCGGCAGCATTGGATCCCACAGACCATAGACCTGTGCACTAGAATTTGAGGATATGGTAGGCGCGGCAATAAAGTCAACGAAAGGGTTGCCTTGAAACGGTTCGAAAACATGCGGTAGCCGTTTTAAATTCGTTTCGCTCGGTGATCCTCTAATAGAACGAGGAATGTTTTGCTGCCTCGAAGAAAAAAAAATTGACATCCATGAAAGTCTCGTTAAGATGAAATTCATTAATCATTTTTTTTTTAAAGGATTGAAATAAAGAACGATGCCCGTAGGTGTAGATTCGGTCCGATATGGCGCAATCAGCTAACTGCATGGACACACAGTGAAAGCTAATGCAAAGTTAATGCATCCCGTGCGACAATGGCGCGTGGTTTATGGAACAAGTCGAGCACGACCTCATTCCGTGATTAGGAGAGCGCGGAGAAAGTCTTACCGAGTCAGACGCGTTCAGCTATCAAAGTCGAGGGATTCCGAAGATTACTGTTGACATTCTCGTCCGCCACACAACGCGCGGGATGACAAGACGAAAGGAAAAGAACATGATGAAGATTCTGCTTTGCTGTGGCTGCTCGGTAAAGGGGCAAAGATGGAACAGATTAGGGGGCAAACGAGCATCTTATAATGAAACTTTTCTTTGAACCATCACAAGGCAAGCCGGGGGAATGAAGATTGCCGAGTTGGATAAACTTACTTTAACGATATTGGTATCCGCAATCGCTCCAAGTGTCGTGAAAACTCAGATCTGGTATAACCGCGACAAAACTGCAAATTCATACTGCAAAGCCAGCAACCAGCGCTTTATGACTGCAAATATTTGCATTGCTATGGTAGTATTTACGATTTATCATACTTAATCCTTTTAGCATAATTTACCAACAATTCGATGTGTCACCGATCCTTTCTCACTGTAAATTCAACTGCAGCCACAATTTTCAAACGGATACACGTGAAACAAATTTTACGGGTTTTTTGAAAAATTGTTAGCTTCAACTTGGTGCGAAAACTGATACAATTTAAAAAATGAAAGACTCACCCAAAATAATGTTGTCGAGACAGGATAAATTATTCACATTATTGCATCATCACCAGGAGTCAGTTTCATAGGAAAGTCGGAGGGAAGAAACTTATGAAATCACAACGACGAGAAAATACTACCCCGGAAAGAGAGAAATATTGGCGGGTGAGACTGCAGAATATCATAAATTGAACTGATGTGGCAGATGCAATTAAAAATTAAAAAAGTTACGTCCTAGTCATTGTAATTATTTTATCCCAGGGCGTAGGAGTTATTCATAAGAGTTCGTGATATCGAACGTAGCTTTAAGAAATATCTTTAATTCGACGACATTCCGGTTGTTGGAATGAACGAAAAGTTGGACGATTCACAAAATGTGATGTAAGACAAGTCCGTTCGGCTAAGGGCACGTGTACGGAAAAAACAACGACGCACGACGATACGTGATATAATGATCTTGGCAAGGACTCTGCCGGAGAAGTTTGCTGTCTGAAGCTGGACGGTGGCGCGGAGCTTCCTGAAAGTTTCAAGACCTATGACCCATTAAAGTTTTTATACGGGTTTTCGTTCCCATTGCTTGTGTCGAGGTTGAGAAAATGACGTAAAGAGCACGAAGAAGAGAGAGAGAGAGAGAGAGAGAGACTTATGCAGCATCGAGATATATGTACCCCGCCGAAAGGGGAGGTCGCTGAAGAGCTCTCGTTCCGGGTGTTCGATTCGATCGCGCGGCCCATGGACAGATAAATCGTTTAACGAGAACCGAGAGAGGATGTCCGCCGTACGCTCGCTGGATCTTGAGGCCCGTTGCCTAATTGTACGTTCCACGTCCGGACGAACTAGCGGGAGAGGTTACGGAAAGCCCTCTATCTGGTGATGCCTCGATTTTTTGGCCGTCCGTCGAGGATGGCCCGCGCAGCGCGCTCGTGCCCTCGGCCTCGTCCTTCCGCAGGGAACAAGAGCTGCGCGACGAGAGAGGCGGAGAAGTGAAGAAGGAAAAGAGGCGAAAGCGAGAGGCAGAGGGAGTGTATGCAACCGAAGTACTTTCTCTCTCTCTCTCTCTCTCTCCCCTTGACCAAACACTCGGAGAGGGAGGAGCGAGACGAGGAATAAACAAGAAGGAAGAAGAGGGAAAAGAGGAGGCACCGAGAGAGAAAAGAGAGTGCGTGAGAATGCTATCAGCGAGCGGGAGGAGACTCTTCTCTTCGAACTCGAGGACCACACGGCGAGACCACCGTGCGTGCACCTTCGGCCCTGCTTCTGCTATACTCTCCTTCGCCAATATATATCCACGATCAAACATCGGCGTGAGTAACTACGTAATCACTGCACTCCTTTCCGATCCACGGCACGATCCTCCTGCACTCTCCGCAACTCTCCCCGAGTTACGTACTCCCGTGTGTGTATACGTATATATAGAGCGTTGGAATCGCTAAGAACGAACGCTTTCCTGGCAAACGAGATTCATCGAGGGAACGAAGCGCGCTCCGCAGGAGCACACCGCGCGCGTCGTGCCCGCAACTGGGACGAGAGCGACGAGGGATCATCTCGCGTGAGCTCCGCTCCCTCGTTAATCGAGAAACCGGCGCGGGCTTGTAATCGACCACGGATCCCATGGCTTTTTTTTTTTATCCTCGGCCTCTTTCCGCTCGCTTCCTTCTCTCATCCTCCGCCTCCTCGATCGACTTATCTCTGAGTGGCACTTTGTAGACGACGAGAACGACGTGCAAAAGACAACGACGGGGTTACCGCTGCTACTGCATCACGCAGTCGAGCTTCCGCTTTCTTCTTTTTTTACCGTTCATCTCTCTCTCTCTTTCTCTCTCGCTGGACTTGTATTGTGATCACGCGCCTGATCCATTTGGTGGGCATTCACGAACGTCGTACTTGATATTCTGTATTTTCAAAGGGGATACCTTTATCGGGCTTAAAAAAATTAATTTGTCGCGTAAAATTTGTTTGTTTCGGCGTAAGTATGTAAATTCAATGTCACGGGAGAAAATTCGTAGGCTTTCGGATATCGCAATTTCTCGACACCGGAACGCCTTTCGGAACAACTTTACCTTCCTTTCCCTGATCCGAATAACATTTATTCATTTTCTGTCGAAACGCGCCACGAGATTTTGATTAAAAGTTTACGGAATTTCAGCGACACGAGATTTCAAAAGCTTGCTGAATTAAAGGGATTATGTAAATCGACGATAGAAAATCGGTAGCATCAATATTGAGTATTTGAGTAGAATCGACATCTTTCATATCCGATATTTCACAATGCTGCCATTTTGTCAATCACTTCACATACCACGTAATGGAAATATACTATTATTGGTATTTTATTTGGAAACAAACATATATATATATATATATATACTTTTATTTTTTTGAAAATGGCTTTTCGTGTGAAATGGACGACGGGCTCCTGTCGAAATTATCGAGCATCAATGTTTGGCGATGAGTTAGATGCCAGCGTGTAATGCAATTCTCCATTATTCGTGTAACCGAGTGCCCTCATGCAAATTCAGGATGTATCTGGCCGAAGCCCCATTCACTGTCGATATCCCATTGCCGTGGAAATTGTAGAAATAATAGAGGGCGAGAATAATATGAAGGGACGCTCGAATAACCCTGCATCGTTTATACCGAATTAACATAAGTAAACTTTGGAACGAACACGGATAGTTTGTCGAGTCATTCAAATTTGCTGCGCGTGCATAATGCGCTCCATTAGAAAAGAACTCATCACGGCCTTGTTCATCGCGGATTCGATATGGCGTTTGTTTTCATTTGTGCAGCTTATTTTTAGGCGTGCACTCGGTTACTTTCACTCTCCATCGTCCAAATACGTTGCCATAGTCGATGGTAGTGGAAGGAAATCAACGTTGTTTTTATTTCACGTCAAAGCGATTGATTATACGTCTGCACTAAAAAAAAAAAAAAAGCGAAACCCCATGCATCGACAATGACGTCTATAGTTTATTTTTTAAGCATGTTTTTCTTATTGAATATTTGCGACATTGTCGCGGGTGTAGAAAAATTTGAATAGAAGTGTATCTGACAACCTTTTTCGTTGAAAAGAAAAGCGATTAATAATGAATTATGTAAAAATATCGTGTTGCTGTTTTCTCATAAAAATTGTTTACGGTTATTCAGACTGAAAGGGATGGTCAATGGAATTTTCCATAGATGGTCAATCGAATATACAATATGCCTGCGGCCTTCGTTCGATAAATTGTTAAATGCATAAATAAAAGAAAAGCGATTAATAATAAATTATATAAAAATATCGTGTTGCCGTTTTTTCATAAAAATTGTTTACGGTTATTCAGACTGAAAGGGATGGTCAATCGAATATACAATATGCCTGCGGTCTTCGTCCGATAATTTGTTAATTGCATGAATTAACAAAAATGCGTATCAAATTTCTTTTCACAAGTATTCAATTTATCAATTCACCGCGACATTTACAAGTGAGGTATAACAGGACAATGAAAAAAAAAAAAAAACAAAAAAAAACAGATATGAAAAATTCGTGTGCGTTTTCATTTTTTTTCCCGAGGTCACTTATAACAATAGTTATGACAAATAAGTTTGAACGCTCGCACCCATTTTTAATTATTAAGATCAGTTGTTTTTCCCCTTTTATGCTAAAACTCTAAAACTAATGCGCTCATTAGCTTACTTTTCGTAACATCCTAATAAATAATTGACGCGTCGTTTTTCCCGACCATTATCCATTCATTACGCGACAATGGTCTTTGAACTTTCGACAAAAACATCGCGTGGCGGTGGACGATCTAGATTAAACTATCGGGATAGCTATTACGCCGGAGTTATGAACTCTGGTACAAGTACATTATTCAAAAAAATTAAATTAAATGCGAACAAAAATGTCCATAAGCAGCATTTTTCCTGCTAATATTTTTTAATACCATTAAATAAAACATGTCCAACGTATAAACCATATCGGTAAACACATGGCAATAATACCCGACGTTGCCCTATACATAAATTCGTGGAAAAGTTGTTCGATAATTGTAAATTGATGAATCGGTCTCCCAAATACTCATTAATAATCAATTGATTTAAATTTGACGTTGAAATAAACGGAAGAATTGATTCGGAATAATCGGCCAGCTTTATTCGCCAGTGGAGTGATCACTTTCGTGTTCTGAATTATGGAAACACTCGAGTATATTGGACACCGATAGGGATAAGTGTTTATCGGCAATGGTAGAGACCGAGAGTGCTCGCCGTAAGTAGAATGCCGCGAATGAAGAAATTGATTCAACTGTAACTATCGGAGGATTGAAGTGAACGAGCGGGTTACGCCACTGGCGAGGATTAATGCGAGTGAGACGAGGGAGGGCGCGTGCGCCAATACGTTGCCGTTAAGCGGCCGAGAGCCGGCCGATACATAATCGCTTTCCGCGAGTGAACGGCGTTGCGAGGAGCGCTCGCAGACGTTTACGAGGAGAACGATAACACTGAAGATGTCCGAGGAGATAATGATCTTGGCTACGCGAAAAACGTTGTCGCTCTTTCTTGGCAACAACCCTAGCCTCCTCTTCCATTCGCCTTCCGCTCCTTGCTCTCCGCTCCGCGAGTGCCCTTCGCGAGCGCTTACTACTATAAATTGTCTACCTACTAATGGGCACTTTGGCTTATTTATATGGTCCTCCATTCGTCTGAATGCGAGCTCGGGTTGCCCATAACTGCCACGCTATGGTGAATACAGGTCGCCTCGCGTCAATTATAGCCTGCGTTCGCATTTTTTCCACTATCGCCACAAAGAAAGTACAATATATTCAAGAATCCGTCGATACAAGCTGCCGTAACTTAAAAAAGCGGTTCTATTGAATCGTGTAGCTGTCTATTTTATCCCCGCTGTTAGTAGGCCAGAAGTACACGGAGAATAAGGATGAGTTAGGAGAACGAACAAATAGTTCGAGGAACTCATAGTTACACCGAGAAAAGTGTTTATTTGTAGACACTAGGATTTTTTAAACCGTCAACGAATTTTCGTGTTTACCTTTTTTTCACGAGTAGTCTCAACTTACAGTTAGCTCTCCCAGTTCATTTTTTTTCAGTCTAGCTGCGCATTTTCGGGCACATTCGGATGTCCTTACTTTCGCAGTGCTATGTTTTTTTTTGTTTTTGTTTTAAACTAAAGCTGTATTTAACTCTTACCACGGAGAATTTAATATTGAAAAGGATGTTAGAACGTATTTGAAAAGCCCGCAAAGCAGAATCTCTCACATTACTTTCTTATTATTTTTTACCGTTTACAATATCACCTCTATAAGGAAATACGTTGGCTTTCTCGTAGAGGAAGCTTTGCAGGGGGCGGGAAGAAAGAGGAAGCAATGTAGAAGATTTTACTTTGCCGACGCTTCTTCACAATATTGTATACACTAGCTTATCTGCCGGGAATCTGCGAAATCCGACACGTCGAATTTTCACTCGGTTTGAAAAATTGAAATTCTCGTTGTAGTTGAACCACTTTGATGAATTCCGGCCGAGTAAAATCCACTCGTATTTAGATGTTAATTCAAACGTCCAGGAAATGTCAACTCTTGATATTTTGTTCTCTAATATCAGCGTGATAAAGCGCGCAATTTTTATTTTATTTTTTTACACAAGATATTCATAACCCTTTAAACGGAAGCGCCTGTGAAAAAAAGGAAAGGCAATATTTTCTCTGTCGCGTCGAAAAAACAAAGGTCGACAGTTTATCACAGTTCAGGCACTTCACAACCCCATTAATGGTCTAAGAGAATGCACTGTTATTCATTCCGATATCTGCTATTTCCGTGGCCATGAGGGCATTAAAAGAAAAAGCTGGTACTTAGCCCTCGTTGACTCCGCCGCGATTCTTGAGACTCGGGCATAACAATTCCACTCCATTGAAGAATTATTCGCGCACCCCTGTCACGATGCTTATTCAACCGTTTTCACTCAAACGAACGGCCAATTCCTTCGTCATTTGTCACCGTCGGGTAATGATCAAAGTGAATTGTTGAATTAATCAACGAGTCGAAAGTTTGGGAACGTGGGCGAAAGGAATAGTGCAGTGGGAAATGGGGCAGAAGTATGAACAGTGCTTAGCGTAGCGCGAGATATCGCGAGCACTATATAGATCGAATAATTGGCAGGCTATTGGAGGAGCAATGCACACTGGATAGGAGTGCAATAGCGTGCGATGTAGCAGCAGCAGCAGCAGCGCGACGGCGGATCTGTTATGCTCCTCGCGCTAAGATAATGCATCCATCCAGTCGGGTAATAGCGTCGTCACGAAATGCTACACGCCATCATCCAGCACCGCCGAGGCGTGTTACGGTAGAAATAAGGCATGCTCTCACCGCGCTCAGAAAAGAAGGAAAGGCACGAAGTCCGGGTTATACTTGCAACGAAAGAGGATCTTGCAAACTCACTCTATACCGCAGTATTCCAACGGACAGCATCTATCCCGTCTCCGGGCTATTCATTACTTGGTTATGAGTGTAACGTCGAGGCGAGCAAGCTATCACAGCTCCTTTTCACTTACTTATCTATAATTCGATGCATCCGCAATAACTCATAAATTAACCGACCAATATTTGTGTACGAGGCGTTTGCCCTGGCAACACAAAGCTGTTCCTCCTTGTTCCGCGCTCTGAACAGTCGAGAGCCTAGAGTCTCGTAAATAAACTATTTTTACCTGTTCCCCAAAATCCTCCAGACTCTCGGGCCTGCTGCAATTCTTCGAGAACACTGTAGAGAGCTCATTCAACAGCGGACCGTACTAATTCTAATATTGTTACAGGCTCTGTTTCTCGCAAGGCCCGCAGGGATTTAACCCGTACGTATCTCTCCGCATAGTTTCAACTTCTCAACGGCTACCGGTATGGAAATTAGTGTGGCAACGCCCACAACCGAAAACCCATAGTGAAGATTTCATAACGAGCCGAAGAAGCTCGATCCCGCACGGGCCCCCGAGCCGACCCGGAGTAGGGAATAAAGTTTCGTATATTAACGATCCTCGTAATGTTCCTCTCGAGAATATAATACAATACAGATCGGTGTGTATGCATGGCATACCGAAGGGACTCGGTCTCTTGGCTCTACCTGCGGGCTTGCAACCGTAAGGGCTCTCGATTCGTCGTAAACCTAATATACACAACGCCTTCTTCTCGTTCCGCCTCCCGAATCGCGCACCGCTGTACACACATAAACACGTTATAATTATATCATATTTAACTCGTTAATTCGCATTGTTAGCGCGTTAATGGGGCTTTGTCTCGGTCGGTGGGGTTAGGCGTGTGCGCAAGTTTTATCCGTCTTAACGGCGCACACTGGGCTACTGAGTATCTAACCTATACCGCTTATGTGCATGCGGTATACGTATAGGCAAACCGTTTCTGTTGTTGCTGCCCCGACGATCCGAGAAAGTTATTTACCGGTAGACTCAATTATTTCAAGAGACTCGGACGTACGGTATGTAGAATGTCGGGGAGACACCCGTAGATAGGGATCTGTGGCGGGGGAGAACGAAGCGCGAAACATTGTGCGAGATTCACGAGCATAGCGAGCAACAGCAGCGCCCCCCGCCGGCCGCCGCGCGCACCGCGCTGTTGCGGGACTTTGGGAGTTCGTAAATACCTCTTTAGCGAGCGAACACTCGCGCGCGCGCGTCAGTTGAAAGGAGAGAACGAGAAGAATTCAGCGGCGTGGAACGCGGCTTGTTTCGCGCGACGCTAATTCTCGTACGACTCTCCGGGTTAAAATGCTATAAAATCACTGGGCTGTCGTCACTCGTTACTATACAACTCGACGGAGTTCTCCTACTGCACAAACACGAAGGAGGGGGGGGGGGGGGGGGGAGACGTGGATAGATTAAACGACAAGGTGGGGCAGAGCGGGTAAAAGTAAAAATAACTTGGATAACGCGGTCGTGTTTACCGAACGTGCCTAACGCTTTCCACCCTCTGACCCCGAGAACCACCTGTGGTAAACGTACCTGATGATACTCTCCGCCTGTACCCAAAGTACACGTGTTTAATCTACCAAGCCTTATTCGGATCCGCTCTTCTTTCTTTCTGTGTACTTAACGACACGCCGGTATCACACAACTGCTTTGCCTTCTCGATTCGAGGCAATCGTTATTCTGCTATTAGTTGATATTCTAAAGAACGGTCACCAGATGTTTCGCGGGTATAAGGTGGCCTGTTTATTTGCGGTTAGAAGGGATTAATTCAAAAATTTAAAACGTTGTAGTTTTAAATGTCTGCGTAGTCGCGAATAAAATGTTATTACTACGTTTCCCCTCTTTAGTACATTTTTTGAGTAATAGTTATTGTTTTTTTATCCTAAACCATATCATACGTTAGTTCTGAGTGCAAATGACCGCATGAGCTTATTGAAGCTATTTATTTTTCTCTCTGCTTCCCGCTAGTGGCAAAGGTGAAATTCCAGTGTACACGAGGAACTCGCAGCGGTGGAGTAGACGAAGCTCAAGTCCAACGAATTTACGGAAACGGAGAGGCACAAGAGAGGCCATTATAATCGTCGCGTACTGCATTGTAGCGAAGCATCGAGAAGAGCGACCACCGCGAGAACTAGTCGAGTTGGATAGTATATATCGATATATCGACTAGGCGGTAAGTAGAGAGACTCGCAGAGGTCGCCGATGCTTCTGCTTGCCGTCGACTGGTAAAACTCTCAGGTATCCTTTGTTCCCCGAGGCTTTACCGCTCGTTCGATGCCTGATTAATGATTTCCCTGGGACGTGGAAAAATCATTATAAAAGTTTGAGGATCGCCACTTAACCCCAAGGGCGAATAGCGACAACGAGCCACGGTCGCTCTCGCGTACCGGAACCTTCCTCTCTCTATCGGCCACTGCACCTCTTTCGACCGATCGCGCGCGCACATCTTTCCTCTTTCTTTTCTCCGGCGCTTCTTCTCTCCTTTCCTCTCAAGCGGAAACTATACTATACATTGCGCTGCGCTGTGGTGCGCCACTGTTGCTGGTTGTGCTGCTGTTGCTGCGATCCCCACCCTATTAGATACGCCGAGGCGCAACGCCGCGAGAGAGTATCGTCGGTGCACGCCGCGGCGGTCCATAAACCGATAAATCGTGCTAAACTCACAGCTCTCGCGGTACAATGTAGTTCAACTGGCACTTAATGATGCGACGCTAAAGTCGCCGCTCGTCCGAACGTCGAGAGAATGAAGGAGCGCGGCCTCTGGCGACTTAGCCACGTACTCTCGACGTCCGTGTGCCAAGGAATTTAAATTCTTTGTCTCATTCGCACCTTTGTCGCGTGCATATCTACCGAGAACCTTCGCTGAGTATACCTCTATACATAGGTATATATATTTTTTGTAGGTGTATATACCCTTCGGAAAGCGTGAACAGGAAAAGATGAGAAGAGCTGTCGTACGCTGGCTTTGTAACTCCCTCGCTTTCTACACACATATGCGCCCGACTCTTTACAGTTAATGCCGCATGTCCAATTTATCTATCGAGGGAAATGAAGAACGTGCTCAAACGAATTCAACTCGTGAATTCTCCTGGTCTCGGAACTCTCTTTTCTCTCTCCCAGCGTGCTTCGTCAAGATATATGCGTATTAATATTTCATGCCCGATATCTCTCTCTCTTTCTGGCTCTCGCGACGAAGCGCTCGTACATTCTAATTTGACACAAGCGACGGTTCTCTATAAAACAATACGTTCGTCTTGGCAGCTATTGTGTATTGCCATAGATAGGAAAACTCTCGCCGAAGTAGTATATCAAGGGCCCATTAGTTACCCCAAGGACAGTTTTCTTTTGCCTAACTGCCTATGCCATCGTTCTCGAGTGCCATATTGCACCCAGAAAATATGGGTTATGAGCCTATTGTTGTCGATTTTGAAAAAAGTTATTTTTGGGTCGTTTGGTTGGGCAGAAATCCTAGGTCCGGCAACCCGGCCGAAAACTGCCCAAAACGGGGTCATGAAATTTTTTTTTCGGGAATTTCGAGTTCTAACCTATGCTATTATTCTCGAGTGCCATATTGCACTCAGAAAATATGGGTTATGAGCCTATTGTTGTCGATTTTGAAAAAAGTAATTTTTTGGTCGTTTGGTTGATGAGAAATCCTAAATCCGGCAACCCGACCAAAAACAGCCTATGGAAGTTCTTGGTGTGTGCTGCAAAGCACTACACAGGCCATGCGTCTCGGACCCTCGGTGAACCGAGCCAAACGAACTGGGGAAGAGTTTTTCGTCGCTGAAAAAAAAACAAGAAAGAGCATAATGAAAAAAAAAAAAAAAAAAAAACAACACGTAAAGTTGCGGCTATCGTGGATGGTGGCCAGCCGCGCGGCCGTTGACGTCGAGTTCGCTCGACTTCATCTAGGCGACATAATAATTCAGTGAAAGGGTCCGGTGCGAAGGAGCAGCCTGGGCAAGGAACGGTGATATACCGGACATATATAGCCATAGAAACGAGACAAAGTGCGGAGGATCTCCGTCGCGGTCGCTCGAAGCGGAAGCAGCAAAAGCTGGAGCGTTTTGAGCCAAACTCTCCACGTACCACGAGCGACGGCCAGACAAGCAACGTACTACGTTGTGCGGCGAACCAGCGTGAGCCAACCCTCTTTGTGTTCGACGTGCCGAGGGATAAATCCTCCTAATAAAGGAACCTCGTGGGGGTATCTATCGCGAGCGCTCGCGCAGTAGCGCCTCGTTATCCGTGGTGAGCGCACGCCTTGGCTATATACACTCACGGCACGTTATAGTATATATACAATATATACAACAACGTGTTTTGCAGCATTTTGAGCGGGAGCTCACGGTATCGGCGAGGGTCCGATAAATCTCAAGAGAGAAATAGTATGGCGACCGCACGAGAAACCATGAGGACGTTGTTGGTTGCGAAGAGTTTTGCTCGGGCTCGTTGGACGTCGACGACGTAGAGGACGAGGAGGACAACTACGACGGGCGTGCTGGTGCTGCTGCTGCTGCTGTTCTGCTGCGGCTGCCGGAGGATCTTACTCGTATACGCTTCTTCTTCTCTGCTTCCATGCACCGTGCGGTATCCCACGTGCTCCCGGCGGACCGTACCCGGCAGCGTACCACCCACACCCTCCTTTAACAGTGTTGACATACGAGGCAACTGAGCGAGCGTGTGTATTCGTGCGCGGCAGCGTTGAACGTGGCTATATAGGAGCTTCGAGATTACGGTTACGGCAAGGTGAACCCGGCTTTGCGGGTGGGTCTTGCGCGTTCCTCTCCTTCTCTCGTTCTTCGCGTCGTCGTGAGGACCTCTAGTCGCTATCGGCAAATCAGCGTCCGTCTTAATTATCACCCTTGGGGCGCGGGTCCTCGAGGCTTTGGCTCTAAAGCAGCAGCGCCAGCAGCGACAACTGCCGAAGGACAGTACAGCCAGCGCCTCCCCGGCTGTAATATATCACCGTATAAACGCGCGCGATAGGACAGTTCGGTTTCTCTCTCGCTCTTACTCTCTCTTTCTTTCTCTTTCTTTCTGATTCGCTTCTTCACTGTTGTTGTTGTTGTTTTTTTTTTTCCTTTCAAGGTGAATCGAGCGCGGTATACACCGTGTTGCTGCAAAAATCAGCTCTCGAACGCTTCGACATCCGACGCCTCGCCGCACTTCGAGGCACAATCCTCTTCTCTATATCCTTCAATGCTCTTTCCTCCCTCGACTCATTTGCCGCGTTCTCTTTTCTTTGTGGTTTCCTTCCAACTGAGTTCCCAGACGAAACGCGCTTTGTTCCCCACCAAAGCACACGCTTCGCTTCCCAAGTATCAACGCGAAACGCCTGGTCACTGCCCTTTCTTTACCTCTTCTAGATCGTCTGCCTGGAATCGACGACCTTCTCTATCATTTTCACGTCAACACTTTCCGCCCCCCCCCCCCCCCCGGCCCTTCTTCATCTGTTTTAATCTTTAACTTCCTCCTTCGAGGCTTCGGCCTCTTTATCGGCGAGTGAGTGATCCGTTATTGTAATTTTTATTTCTCGCACCTAAGTAAAGTTCACTCGTACAACAGCCGCACTGTCATGGCCTAATTATGTAAATTGATTGACGATTCTTGTTAAAAAAATCTACGTTTGCTTTTATATTCATTACATTAATAATGATTTAATATTTTGCTTTACTTTCTTGGGAATAATAGTAACGTTAAAAACTGGAAAATACTCGTTACATTTTACACATATATCAGTTTTCGAATAATTATCAAAACGTACCAAAAATTGATTACGTAAATCGAAGTATGAAATGAAATGTTTTGAGTTGCCGAATAGTTTTGGCGTGTTGCGATACCACAACATTCATTGCTATTGTTACGTCTTCCCGGTTCTCCTTCCTGGTGATCTGCTTTCGCTATAATAAATAAATCGATTGAAATCTGGTGCTGACATTTGAGCCTCCTAATCGATATTGCCGAGGAACGCCGAAGGTAAATATCTTCGACCTCATTACGAAGGAGTTACAGAGCGAAGAGATTTCTCATGGAGTATTGTTGCTCGCTCTAACTCCTTCGGTACATTAATATAACGAGTCCATATCGTTGACAGCCGCGCATTCTTTCAACGACAATTTAGAAGCCACGTGTGACATTGCTCAATAAGTGCTTGTTGGTGGGCATTCGGATAATAACCCGGTCAACCGGTTTCGTAATAATATCACACTACTACGCTATACTGCTATACTGCTGCTTTCTCTCTAATTGGAAGATGGCTCATTGATAATTATGACAAGGCTAGTTCGGAAACCCGAGCGGCAATATGTATGTGGACCTTTTTGAGGCGTGGGGATTTTTTAAAACGCGGCCATTTTAGGGAGGTACGAGCCAAGATGAATGATTGACGGTGGAAGGGCCTTTGGACGAAGAGATCGCGGATAAGAGGGAAGAGAACGACCAACCAAGGAACGAGAGTCGTGGCATGTAAGCCAGTCGCTTCGTGCACCTTGCTTCTCTTTGCTCCGTCCACTTCCGCTCTGGTAGCCATTTCTCTGACGTCAAGATGTCACGATACGCGAGTATTTCGTTATGCATATATATATATATATATATAAATATTTGCCAGCAGGTACTTCAAAGAACAAAAAGATAGAAAAAAAATTACGGTGATTCCTTTAACGGATCCAACGCGATACTCGGAAGATGCAAAACAAACTGGTTAACTATGGGAAGTTCGCATATTACAGTGACTCCTTTGTGACGTTCCGACCGTGTTCGACATTTTTCTCGGAAATAGATTTTCAACATCGAATGGAATTGGCATCCAATGAGTGTTATTAGTAATTACCACATGCAAAAACCGTACGATGAGTCACGCTATTTAACATAATTATGCAAGCATAAAAAGACCGTTACAGTCCCGTACATCCATTTTTTTTCTTTCTAAATTTGGGATTAGCGCGACGGCAACTATGAGGGAAAAATAGTGCGTTGAGAAAATAAATGGAGACGACCAATCGATTATGTTAATTCACTCACGACTCGTTACTCACAGCTCGTTACTTACGGCGGGAACAAAGTTATTAGTTGCACGAAGCCATTTTTCGTGGGGTTATTACCTATCAGTTGTGGTAATAAACTGCGACTGCAACCTTACCTAATCAATTGGTAGATAGGATCATTTACGAGCGGACGCGGACTCGAAGTCATTGTAGTACCAACAATTCCAATGGTTGTCTGAATTATTAGTTTTATCCTGCTTATTGCCTTGCGGAACCTAATCGTGATAACCAGTGGTGGTAATAAATGTAGTAGTTATCCAATATAAATTAAATGCGTAGATATATAAACTACCAGCGGAGATAAATTTATGAGTTGTCGATACGACAACTTTTTTTGGAGAGCTTGCGTGCAGTTAAAACGTGTAGTTGCTACACAAACAATTATTTTTCTTACATACAGTCAACAGAACTACGTCAGTTCAGAGTCAGATATTTTGTATTGATATCTTGTTTAGCTGACCGATGTTATATGAACAAAAATGTATTGTTGATCTTGAAGACAATAAATGCTAAATTACCAAATAACATCTCACTACTTTTGTAGTCAAACTTGTATAAGAAATCAGGAAAAACGGAAGTTTTTCTCATTAAAAATTAGCAGTCAGAAAATTGAAATAACAAATATCACCGATTATCACCTTTGAGTTTCGGTCCATTTTTACTCGATCGCCAATCTCGAGATTTACGCGCCATTTATATATGACTCGTCAATCGGACTTCACTCAAGAATGATGCATCACCTTGTATCAGCTATTGGCCTCGCGGTGGAACGAGATTACGGTGGCAAATATCATAAGGGGGATTTGCATCGATGTAATGATCGCGGCGCACAAAAGGCGATAGTGACAAGACGGATCCTTAACGATACGCGCGCAAATCCTTGGCAATGCGATACACGCCTAGTCCGGGTTCCGGCAGATTGGCTACCACGGAGAGGTATTACAATTAAGCTATAGGCTGTTCTGCGACCGCCCGCACGCCGGCGATCATTCTCTTAGCATCGACAGCCCGCGACCACTCCTTAAACTTCGTGAACGCATTTCCGAAGTGACTTGCATCTCTGCCGAGCGCACTTTCTAAGTAGCTCTCGCGCGCGTGTGGATCGCGTTCCTCGTGTACGACGACGACAACGGCAGCGCGCCTTATACGACGAACGAGAACAAGAGGAAATAGAGTTCGGAGCCTCTTGTCGCAACCGAGCCAACTGAAGTACTTATCACCACTTCTCTCGCACCGGCCCAAGTTTCAGCCTACGTAAGGCATAAAGGGCCCTCAAATTACGCTCCCTCTGTCTCTCTCTCTTTCTCTTTCTCTATGTTCCGCACGCCCATATCTTTAAGCATAGCTAATGTGCGTGCATCAAAGAGTCACACACACACGCGCTCTGTTATCCCACGTTTCGAAATTGCACTTAGTTCGTCATCGGTAACTGCGCGCTGTAGTTACACGACCTAATTAATTCGATTGAGTTGCTTCCACACTAGCAAATAAGACACGGGCTGCCTGAATAAGTCACTCGCGCGCAGGGCAAACGATTCAAAGGAGAGGTAGCTAAGAGAAAGAATAAGAGATGCGGCTGTCGAGTGCCGGTGGCACGAGAGTCTCGCGACGCGAAACACGTGAATAATACGGAACACTCGATAGAGGAACCTCCCGATTCCCCGGCGATTCGGTGCGTCGCGTACACTCGGCTTTTCTCCCGCGTCTTTTCACTCTTGGACATGACCTCTGAGAGTCCGAGAATTTCGATTTATTATTCACGCTCAAAGCTCTGTGTCTCTCAAAGGCTTTCTCGCTCGGTGTCATTCTCATTCGTTATTATAATTGTTATATTATTTACAAATACCGGAAAAATACACGTGGGTCTTTTTTTTTTTTTTTTCACACCGCATCGCACGATTCTTATCGCAACTATCTGATTTAATTACCTCATAAAAGGCCCGCATAGAAAAGAATCCAGAGCTGCGGGCGTGGAAATGCCGAGTACACACGGAATACTGATAGCTCAGGACCGAAAAAAAGACCGCCGACGAGGCTGATAACGCGTTTATTGCGAGTCAACTGTTGGGGTCGAGCGCGCGCTTCGAAATGTCAGACTGTACTCTGTATCTTGGTAATATGTACACTATGGTATACGACGTGCAATTTAACTGTGAGAAAATATCCGTGAATATAAAAAAAAAAAAAAAATTGTGAATGATCTTTTGTCACACGTATTTGAATCGGAAAGTATTTTTCCTCAGGGCTCTCAGCGACTAATGAGCAGCTTTGCGCTTTCATTCGAGGAAGTAACCCTGCGGGTAAGAGCATATAATATGCATTATTCCATTTAACGTATCAGATGCATTCCCCGCGTGCCAGACTCGAATACGAGCTCTCCACAAGGCGCCCGATAAGCGGCCAAAGTACTTATCGCTCCTTTAATGCTTTCATTATTTACCCGGTCGCCGGGCAAGTGTCGTCATCGTTTACCACCATTCACGACTAATTCTCGGCACACTAGAATTCCTGTTAAATAATTGTTATCTCTAAGATTGCGCGACCTTGTACAAATTTATAATGAAATTCGCGTGAACGATAAACGTATACGAAATGAGATATGAAATTTGTGCTGGAATGAAGATATTGTATATTTGAAAAATGTGGAATCAGGCGTTTCGTGTCAAATTAGTTAGATCATTATTTTTTCATAATTCCAGCTGTAAATAGTATCATACTATTATCAATAAACATAGTGATGATAACAATAGGATGTTTCAGACTAAAGTTAACTGGTTATTAATCGATTTGAAAAGGATTTAAATGTCAATTTATGAGGTCAACGGTAAATCATAGTTTTAAGTTGCTGATAAACTTTATTTGTTCTTCTTCAAAAGTGAAACGAATAAAAAAAGGAAAAGGAAATAACGTTGGCAATCGAGGCGTAGGTACGGAGATTACGGGGCTGACTGAGCTAGATTCAGAGTTAAGTTAATTGGATAAACGTAGGCCCCACACGGACAAAAGTTGATTATAAAAGTAGAGAGTGAAGTTTTTCATATCCGCGGTGCGCGAGGGATGTGGGGTTTAACCCAGAGGGGGCTGGCCGGCCTCGTTATCGAAAGGGTTCTGTAACTCGAGCTATTTCCACGAGGCACACGAAGAGGCAGAGAGGGAGATTCGCATTATTATAAGAGCGACGCGGGGGCGAGTGAGAGACGCGACGTCGTGCGCTGAAAGAAATATCGTGATACGGTGAGGCATAAGCGCAAATGTCACGCGAGCGTATGCGCTCACGTTATTTCTCCTTATTATGATTGCTCAGAGTTTTACGGACTGTGGGTGACGACAGTCAATTTAGGACGTGAGATTTTCTCGAAGTTACCGCCGTCTCGCTCGCATACCTCCTAACCAACACTCCTCTATATTGTTACTACTCAATTTGTGAATTTCCTAGAGTTCCCACTATATTTTACTGCCTATTCTGGTCAACTTTGAAAAATACAGTGGCCCACACGGAAGTACAACGGCATAATATCGCCTCGCGGCTTCGGACTGAAAACCTTTACCAACATTTGTGCATAGCCTTTTCAAGTTGTCCATCACTTTTTATTCCCCCCACCCCATCCCCCCGCCCCCGCTCTCTCTCCCGCACGAAAAATAAAGCCGTGCGTATTTTTCCATACGTGCTCTCGGAGTGAAAACCTTGAGTGATCCTTTTCTCCGCAACGTCGTGACTTCAGGACTTTTGGCTTTGGAGATAGAAGACCAGAAGCGGCTGACAAAATACCAACGCAGCCGAGAATAGAATACGAAATCCTCGGAGCCCTTTCGGGGATCCAAGGGCTCCCTCGAAAGAGGAGCATGGCACAACATCGCCTCGCCAGGTGTTTGCCTTCCGAATCCCCCGTTTGCCTTTTTGCTTAACGATTAAAACCCAACGATTCGTGATTGACGCTTTCAACTTTGCATGCCTCGCTGCGGCGGACGGCAAATTAGTATTACGCTGCGGAACGACTTTTTTTTTGCATGATTACGGCTTTCGGTAATCCGACGTGGGTAGATTTCACTTGCGCGACTCCCAGAGGATGAGTTAATATTTATAAGTGCTGGGATCCCACGATACAAAGAGCCGCTTCGTCGTACGACAGATAATAAATAAAACGCAACGAGAACAGATGCCGGGGCTAGACGAGCTTAAGTTTTTGACCGCTGTAAACCGAGAGTTCCGACGCAACGTCGCGCGCTGTACGCGCGTCCGCTCTTCCTTCCTGGATTAGTGGAGTCGTATGCGTTCACCATCGGCTTTTAGGTTGAATAATAGACACGACGTTATAATACATATCGATGAATGTTTAAACAGTCCCTAATGCATCGCCAACCGCTGTTACAATATTTATTATAAAATTGATTAGCTTTGACATCGGAAATAACCACGGATATGCAAACGTTACCTTTGGCGATAGGCTGCAAAAGAAATGTGTTAATTGAAATAAAAACAACGGGAGCGGATCGAGAAGCACAGCATATATAATCAGTAAAGTGGGGATTAGCCTTATTATGCAAATATATGCCCGGGGTGAAAATGAGGCTTTTATGCACAGATAAAAATAATTTCTCAAATATAGGACAGTTTTTTCAGTAACGAAACTGTTTTATGCATTTCTTGGAAAACATTTTTGCGTAATACTGATTTTTTTCGCAACGTTGAAATTGATGAGAAAATTTATAAAATGACGATGATGAATTTGACTGCATGAGTTATGGTGCTATTTCAATCTTTGATTCCTATTAATAAAAATTTTATTTCTCGTTTAGGAAATAAATAGATACAAAGGGTAATATTCAATCAATATAACTTTTAGTAAAGCAACTTCCCACGCTTTCTGAGAATGAAAACACGCTAACAAAGCTCCACTTCGCCCTTCGACCAGCACAATACCTTTAAACTTGTACTAACAGCTTTACGAGGACTCTTCCCACCAATTTATGCGCTGTCGTACTGTATATTGATTTTGTCATTCCAATTAAAAGTTTATACAGATTGCAATTGCTTCTGGGAACGCGGTGGATGCAATTTTTCCGGATTACGCTCGGCAATCGAACGAGTATAGTCTCATCCGGATTAGCGTTATCATTTGCCCGTCAAAATTGCGTACATTCGTCGTTGGCCAAGCATTCAGATTGCTCGATGATGAAGAGATTCGCCATAATAGGGATGGTGGATGAGGGCGCGATGAAGAGTGAAGGTTGTGGTCCCGATTATTACTACTGATAACAGACCATACGTTTATTTCTCGGCACCTCCAATCGTTACCCTGTTTAAGCGTACGCACGTTTGATTATGCGATTAAACGCAAGCCATGAATAAAAAGTTGGTCGATAAGTGGTGGAGAGTTTTTTTGTTTTTGTTTCGGTTTTTGCGAATACAATACTAACAGAATTTTTTTTCACCATGGAGATAATGACATTTCTTTCCGGAATAAAAAAATTCTCAAATTCTATACTCACACCGAACGGAGTTATTCCACAAGAGCGAAAAAAAAATCGAACACAATTCGATCGTGCCGTTCAACGAAAGCTCAATGCCAAGTGTCAAATGGAAAAAATATATTTCATACACTTCTGCCGTTTCTCTCGTGGGATTTTTCTATCAAGACAAAAAATTTCCTATATACACAGGAACAGTCCTTTTAATTTTTCTCAACAATTGTTTCTAACAGCTGTTCCCGCAACTATAGCGAAGAGATTTCCCGTCAGTCGAACCAGCGATGAAGGCAAAGGGTTACGGAGTTGGTTACGAGCGCTGCTGACAGTACGTCCGTTTACTTGGGGATGCATTAACGTCCGGTCGGGGCTTCATATCGAGTGAAAAGAAATCGAACACAATTCGATCGTGCCATTCAACGAAAGCTCAATGCCAAGTGTCAAATGGAAAAAATATATTTCATACACTTCTGCCGTTTCTCTCGTGGGATTTTTCTATCAAGACAAAAAAATTCCTATATACACCGTAACAGTCCTTTTAATTTTTCTCAACAATTATTTCTAACAGCTGTTCCCGCAACCATAGCGAAGAGATTTCCCGTCAGTCGAACCAGCGATGAAGGCAAAGTGTTACGGAGTTGGTTACGAGCGCCAAGTGTCAAATGGAAAAAATATATTTCATACACTTCTGCCGTTTCTCTCGTGGGATTTTTCTATCAAGACAAAAAATTTCCTATATACACCGTAACAGTCCTTTTAATTTTTCTCAACAATTGTTTCTAACAGCTGTTCCCGCAACTATAGCGAAGAGATTTCCCGTCAGTCGAACCAGCGATGAAGGCAAAGGGTTACGGAGTTGGTTACGAGCGCTGCTGACAGTACGTCCGTTTGCTTGGGGATGCATCAACATCCGGTCATAAGAGCGAAAAAAAAATTGAACACAATTCGATCGTGCCGTTCAACGAAAGCTCAATGCCAAGTGTCAAATGGAAAAAATATATTTCATACACTTCTGCCGTTTCTCTCGTGGGATTTATCTGTCAAGACAAAAAAAATCCTATATACACAGTAGCAGTCCTTTTAATTTTTCTCAACAATTATTTCTAACAGCTGTTCCAGCAACTATAGCGAAGAGATTTCCCGTCAATCGAACCAGCGATGAAGGCAAAGGGTTACGGAGTTGGTTACGAGCGCCAAGTGTCAAATGGAAAAAATATATTTCATACACTTCTGCCGTTTCTCTCGTGGGATTTATCTATCAAGACAAAAAAAAATCCTATATACACAGTAACAGTCCTTTTAATTTTTCTCAACAATTATTTCTAACAGCTGTTCCCGCAACTATAGCGAAGAGATTTCCCGTCAGTCGAACCAGCGATGAAGGCAAAGGGTTACGGAGTTGGTTGCGAGCGCTGCTGACAGTACGTCCGTTTACTTGGGGATGCATTAACGTCCGGTCGGGGCTTGATATCGAGTGAGCGTTGCAGGTCGATGGAATTAAAAATCCAGAGCGTTGCGTAGCTCGAGCGTTGGGGGAAAACGCTGTGCGGCTGGAAACTGTGAGCCAAGAGCGAGCGGAGCTGAGCGGCCAGCAGGAAGCACTGCCGATATCCTCTAACTTATGTATACAACGTACGAGAGGTAGGTAAAGGTTGCGGAAGTGGCCTGCGCCTGGGTCAAGTCACCGGAATAGACTACCAGCGCGTTCCTTGCTTTCTACAAACTCGACGACGTTCGAGGATGCACACAACGTGTGAGCGCACTCTCGCGTCTATATCTACGCCCCGCACGTCAGCTCGGCATGCCCGTGAAAAATTGAAAGTGCCACCGGGGGATTCCGGGCTCTGGTGATGCCAGAAGCTGACGCCGGAGCCGCTAACGCTGCGCCCAAGATTGACGATAAGCTGAGCCGAGGTGCGTGCTCGCACGATGAGTAGACTCGTGTGAGAGCGCTCCTCACGCCAGAATTTTCTCCCTCGTACCGATCTCCCCCTCGTATCGCTATACCCACGATACAGTGCATGTTTGTATATTTAACTTTGATACCATAAAACAGTCGAACCGTTTCCATTTCCGTAAATAATTATAATTCGTTATTTCGGGAAGGTAGAAAGAAAAAAAAAAAACGAACAGAAAATCTTTTCCAAAGATGGTAATCTCGTTGATTCGACGGATTTTGTAATTCGTCTTGCAGGTGGAAGAATGCGCACGGAATAAGGGGAGAAATATAACGAAGAGAGAAGTATGTGTGTGCGTGTGTATTTGATAAACTTGTCGTGAAAGGAGAGAGCGCTGCGTGCGTAAAATGCGTATATTCGCGTGCCGGGTCAGAGTGGCAAACGATGTCGCGAGATTCGTATCGCCGATGAATTCCATCGTTGCCCTCGGCTCGGAGTCACGAAGGATAACTGTATGTGACCGGTGAGCGAGTATATTTTGGTTTTTTAAATATCGCGGAGAGCTGGGCGTCAAAGTTGGGAGAGACCAAGGTGACGGCGGAGAATGACTTGGCTGCTTGTACTGGTCGATAAAAAAATGACCTGAATGCGTGAACTTTGCTTACCTTGGTCTACGTTGAAATGGTTAATGCGGTTACCTTGTCACACTTCTATCTAGGTGTTTTTTTTTTTTTTTTTCGACACAAGAGAAATTCAATAGCGCACGGGATTAATGTTTTTTCGCTGGACCGACAAACTTTTTTTCCTAGCTCAGCAAATATCTCTTCTGGGCTCACGAACCCAGGGTTTATGCCAGGGTGGCATAAATATTTCTTGCTCTAGGATAAAAGGTTCGCTGTACAGTCATTGATTTCGATTTATCGAACCACGATATTTAGGCCGTGATCTGCGTTCTGAATTTCCAATGAATCCTTCAAAGCACTCTCGAGTTTTAAGAGTTCAATTGGACGGAGTGGTTTTCGAAAAAAGTTCAAAAGATTTTCAATTGATCGTTGCCGATATAATACCGACCAGGCTTATTCGTATTAATTATACTCGGGGAGAAAGTTTCAGTTCGATAGCTGGAAATTAGCACGAGTTAGCGTGCCAACGTCTTTTCTGCAGTCTATAACGAGTAGGGAGAATGCCAACTTTTGCATCTACTTAATTATCAAAGGAAAGCGAGGCTAATGCCTTGACTATATCTATTGTTCGCTCACTCACCTGTGAGAGAACTTCTCGCGTAATTGCACCCAGCGCCTTATCCAAAGAGATAGACACATGCAGCACCTTCATTTCACGCCAGCGATGACACAAGTTTCGTGCAAAACTTCTCGCTGGCGTCGCTACGACACCGGAAGTATTCATTATATTCTATTATCCATTCTTTGTTATCCAATGAAAGGAGCGCGTGATTTCGTTCCATCACATATTACGGTGCAAAAAAATACTCATTTTGCGTGTCACTTTTTACTACGTTTAAAGGATGATGGATGAATAATCTACCACTAAATCCCATGAAAAATATGAATTTAAAATTCCAATTTGTAATTTCACTACCCTGGCATATCAAATGTTTAATGAAATTTCCGGCAATGTGAATTCGCAAATATTTTTTTATTAATTTAGCCAAAAGTTAATAAATATTCGTGGAGAAATTCTCACGGGGGTTGAAATAAATCAGGTACAGAGTCCGCAGAGTTTACACACGGCAGACTTGCGTAAGATTAACCTCGAGTTTAACCTCGAAAAGAGTCGGAACAGGTCAGGGTGTCCATGCTGATACCCGACACCTGAGACCTCGGCAGGGTGATCGTAAATGTACACTTAACCAAGAGCTGTACTTTATATACACTGTGCTTTGGACTCTACTAACCGAAATGTAAACTGTTGTCCAGGCAACACGATATTCGGACCTTCATCGCGCAGTCACACGTTTCACGGTGATATTTCGCCTCCCGACAACATTACAAAATCAGACGGTAGAAGTGAACAGCAGAAAATTGCTAATTTTGATGATTTCGCAAATGCTCTTCAAGTTATCAACTGTCATATTGTGTTCAGTAAATTTGTTCAGATGAACGATGTCGTAATGCCCGTGTGCCATTTCGCCCCGGTCTTCCCTCTAACGTGTATTTCCTAGTTATTTAATACGAATGGTGGATTTCTTAGGATAGGATTTCGGGGGATCGATACGAATGAGCATTTCAAAGAGAAAACTTTACGCGTCGAGCGTATCCCTCAACAAATTTAGTATATATACATATAGCGTTCCCATGAACTATAGCTACTAAGAAAGAGACACGTATGTACGAAATCTTACGTCGACCTAAATCTCGCGGGTTCAACTTGATCTCCGAAGGACTCGAACCGGTCGTATACAGTTGAGGCTTCGAGGCCCAGGGCCTAGGAAGTCGAACGTTAAAAAGTTAGTTGCACAGAGGCACACACCCTCCTCCCGGAAATAGTATCACGTTGGGTAGTCCTCGTGGCGCTCATTTATCACGAACAAATCCTCTTTGCTCTCCGCCATGTGCTGGCTGCTGGCGAGGAAATCGGAGACGCCGGAGGAGAGCGAACCAGCCAGTTAGCCAACGCAACTAAGGCACACGCATGTACGCACCTTGGAGGGATTAAGTCATCGAGTTGCACGGAGAGGAGAGCTCAGCCCTCCTTCACATATGGATTTGTAACGTAATCCCTCGCTAAGTACCCTATCGAGAACCTCTTCGATGCGTCTCGACATGTTCATTGCTATTTATTTCATAGCAATGTGCGTTCGTCTAATCTTACTTTTGCATTTTTAATTGCGTTCTTTTTTTCTTAATGGTCTCACAAGAAAATGACACTTTTTATATTAAATTTTCATTGCTTTTTATTTCATAGCAATGTGCGTTCGTCTAATCTTACTTTTGCATTTTTAATTTTCTTCTTTTTTCTTAATGGTATCACCAGAAAATAACACTTTGTATATTAAATTTTCTAACGAATATAGAACCTCTTCGATACGCCTCGACATGTTCATTGCTATTTATTTCATAGCAATGTGCGTTCGTCTAATCTTACTTTTGCATTTTTAATTTCGTACTTTTTTTTTAATGGTCTCACAAGAAAATGACACTTTGTATATTAAATTTTCTAACGAATATAGAACCTCTTCGATGCGTCTCGACATGTTCATTGCTATTTATTTCATAGCAATGTGCGTTCGTCTAATCTTACTTTTGCATTTTTAATTTCGTTCCTTTTTCTTTAATGGTCTCACAAGAAAATGACACTTTATATATTAAATTTTCTAACGAATATATCACTTCTTACCGAGCAATTGATTTTATCGTCGCCAAAACGTCGAGGCATTGCTCATTTAAAGAAAAATCTATAAAGCCCGACGAAACTGAGATTCCTCGGCGACCGGAAAATTAAGGTTGACCCTCTCCATCCTTCCAGCTCTGCCGGGGCTTTCGTGTCACGACGCCACTAACTTATTCAAGTCCCAAAGGTCCGCCGTAATGAATAATCCGAATATAATCGGCTTCATCGCCCTTTGTGTATATTAATTGGTCTCATTAGAAATTCTTTCTTTTTCTCGTTTCTCTTTTTCTACGCGATTGTCAGCTCGCATTATGAATCGTCGCGTCAGTTGGGAAGCGGCGGTCCGAAGAAAATAAATAGCAACAGAATCCGTACATGCTCGTGGGGCGGATGTCGGATGAATAAAATTCCTTCTACAAGCATAGAAATAAGAAGGTCGACTCATTGTGGACTGTATCATTGCAAGAGATCACCGTTTCCTCTGGAATATTTTCAAGTCATTCGAAGGATTTCTCCGGGTGTGCACAATCCTCGAGACTCCTTGAGATGCACCGAGCTTTTCAGAATCTCCACATACGCAGCGCTCCCAAGTGGCTACAAAGAGAGAGTGGCGAGGGCATAACGAAATTCGATGATGCGCGCGCGAGCGCCCCTCAAACTAAAGTGGTTTCGAGTTACAAAGGACTCCCGAGTTTTGAGAGCGGAGCTAGCTCGTTTCTGCAGAGTGCAGGAGCATCACCGGCAGCGGTAGCCGCAGCGCCAGACTCTGCGTCTTCTCCTCGAGCTCGCTCATCCATTTTTTCCATCCCGTTTGCTAGTTCGCTAGCCTGAACTTGTGTCCGCTAACGTTCAACGTCGCATCAGGAGCTCCCAATTTTCGCACACACGTAACACTAATTTCGCTACCAAAAAGCAACTCAATCGTGAATTAATCGCACAAGAAAACCAGATTATCACTAATCTGCTTAAACCGTACAAACTGTAAATTCAACAAAATACTTATCACTTTTGTTTAGTGCCAGATTATGAAAATAACGATTGTCTTGGCAATTGTCATTTAGTGACAACTATTAGGACATTTTTTTTTGTTTACTCCCAATTAATAACGATAACTACCAACTGACGGTTATCAAATTTACAATATCAGATTTTGTTTTTCCTAACGTGCAACTCCAACAGTGGTGAAAAAAAAAAATGAATTCCAGACGGTTTGTATATTCGAGGCTAACGTAATATCTCTGTTAGAAGCAACTTTATCATGACTCAATTCCGGGAAGCTTTTTTGCCCCCTCACAGCTCAACTATTTTTTCCCGCTATCAGATTATAACGACACTACGACGAAGTCCTCCGTCGTTTTATTATCACACTTTTAACCATTAGCAGCGCTAAAGAGTTGTTTCCCGGTGGAATTATTATAATCTGTTTGGACTGTAATTTTGTAGAGTCGCGGTGGAGATGTTGAAGAAAGTAATGGTAGACATTTCAGCGTACTCTATTTCTCATGCTGCAGTGCCATATTAATGCACGCGCACTGGACTCTGCATTTATTAACACCATAAAAATAATAATACTCCTTTTGAATTCACCGCTAAAACATACGAGTATGTAAGAAATAGTAATGGAGTGGATAGATAAGCTCCGTCAAACAAAACGTTCACACCGCGCGTGAAAACTGTTGGCTCACGTTCGTGGCAAGCTTGGCGCCTATAAAATTCATGCTTTATTACTCGTTTTATTTATTTAAAGTCTAGAAAGAACGGGGCGAGGAGGAGGAGGAGGAGGAGGAGGCCGAATGCTTTTCTCGGATGTACGAGCGTGTATTTACCGAGGGAGGGAGAGAAAAAACACTGTAGCTCGTCCCCGTTGCACTGCTGTGCGTCTCCGCATCCCCTCGAATGCCACGGTCTCCGTCGACTGGTTGCCGGCTTGCCAGATACAAGCCGGCGAAGGATACAGTGGTTAAAAAGACCGACGCAACGTTTACCCTCGGACCGATAGGACAAAAAGCTTCGAGAATTCCGACCCTCGGGAAAATAGACTGTATTAATAAAAATGAAGGAAGGGAAAGGGATATGGATCACAGTTGTGAATCGCCTTTAAATTTCAAGGAATTCATTTTTTTAAATCGTTATCGTTACCTAGTGATGATTTTATTGTGATAATTCGCGGCGATTATGATATTGCGCTGCTAAAGAATAATTTTTTCGTTCGAATATTGGAAGAAATAATTTTTTTTAAATGGAACGGTCCTCCATTAGTTTCTTAACGCAATAGCAATGTTTCTCGGGGTTTTTTTTTTTTTTAGAAAAAATTATCGTGAAAATTTATAAAAAATTAATGATTTTTGTAATTAATCGAGAGCCACTCGAATGCCACGGTCTCCGTCGACTGGTTGCCGGCTTGCCAGATACAAGCCCGAAGGATACAGTGGTTAAAAAGACCGACGCAACGTTTACCCTCGGACCGATAGGACAAAAAGCATCGAGAATTCCGACCCTCGGAAAAATAGACTGCATTAATAAAAATGAAGGAAGGGAAAGGGATATGGATCGCAGTTGCGAATCGCCTTTACATTTCAAGGAATTCATTTTTAAAAATCGTTATCTAATATCCGTTAAAATGTTATATATTTCTCAGCGATTATGATATTGCGCTGCTAAAAATTTTCTTTTTCGTTCGAATATTGGAAGAAATAGTAAAAAAAAAATGGAACAATCCTCCATTAGTTTCTTAATGCAATAGCAATGTTTTTCGCTTTTTTTTTTCAGGAAAAATTACCGTGAAAATTTATGAAAAATTAATGATCTTTGTAGTTATGAAATCATAAATATAAAGCTAATGGTACAGACATTTTTTATTTTGCATAAGTATCAGGCATTGAAAAGTCCGCGGTAAAGGATGAGGTAAACGACGAGTGTCGCCCTCGCGAACAACTCATCGACTGAGGAGTTGTGCGCTACAAGGGCTGGAAATTTTCACCCCTCTTCCGATGATGAAAAAACTTGGTCCACCCCGATCGTATTGTTCACTGTCGTCGTCGTCGTCATGCCCAGACTTTTCCTTTAACTAACAATCAACTCTGTGTAGGGAGAAAATGAACGGCTCTTTCCTTGGCTTCAATTAGAAGTTTATTCGGGCGACAATGCGACTCGTCGAGTCAGAGTAACCGGAATATAATGGAATATAATAACTCGAAATTGCCGCGACTAACGCATCGGTGCACGTATCAAAACCCTCTGCGGTGGAGGAAGTAGAAAGGGGTTAAGCCTGAGAGATTCGAGGGGCAATGAGGTTTCGCCGATACGGGACAAGCCTCTTTGTGGTTACGAATTGTTGAACACGCGTGGGACCGTCCGCCAGTGGCGCGACTTTCACCCAAAAGTAAAAACTACGAGAGCCGCGCCACAACATCCTCAGCGCACACGCGGTTACTCGGGGAAAACTTTCCAGACCGTAGGGGATTAAAAAGCCTGCGGAGGGCGAAAGGTACTGTGCTCTGTGGTCGCGGCAACGCGAGACTCGATGAAACTGCGATACCCTTCAATGCCTCGAAATTACATCACTCGTGCGTATTCGTTACGCTTTTTGAAGATACCGTATAAAACGACTGATTAGTCTTGATCTCCTTAAGGATCTGTTCGCTCGCAAAACACGATTTACCAAATTATTAAATTTCAAACATCAAACGGCAATACTTATAACAACAATAATAATAATAACGTCGATAATAATGCAGCCGGTAAAATCGTGGTTGGCTTGATGAATATTACAAAATTTTAAACATCGAGATATATATATTCGTATTGAATTAATTTATCACTCGCTTACCAGATTTTATTCCATTTCAAGCGGTTTGTATGTTAAAGACGACTTTTTCACCGTAATTAATATTCCGTTAATTATTGGTGAATCAACTTGCATATTAAATTCAATATACTGCATTATTCGTTGGTGCTGCAATGAATTAGTAGCTATTATTATTATTATTATTATTATCGTTACGGTCAGCGAAATCGGGGTATTCGCGTGGACCGCCGGTAAATAATATACGGGTTGCAATTGATTGGAATTTAAGTAATACGTAGCGATAAGAGAAAGATTGCACTCAATTTCAGTGGATTCGAAGATCATTCATTCGAATTAACAATTTAACCGGAAAGATATTTATTAATAAGTTCCAAACGACTGTATTACTATATACGGAGTATGCAAAAGTGTCTCCCGACGTCCTGGACCATTCTTACTATCCTGGGATGAAAATCTCGGGGAAAAAAAAAAAATCTGTGAATACCTTTCTCCATGAAGAAGCTCGAAAAAGTTTTCCGGAAGTTTGATAAAAAGTTTTATTTGAGTTGAGTGGTCGGGAGTCCACACAGCATATGGACTAGGATCATATCCTACACGACTCTACCAACTAAAACAGGAAAGCACCTCCTTACACGACGTCGACTCCTTGCATAAAAAGTTCATCAAATAAATTCTTCAAAAAGCTTATCCTTCCGCCGATCTTTTTCTATTCCTCAATTTCCGCTCGAATAATACTTTTCTTCGAGTAATAAGAAGAAAGCTCGTACAATAAAAATTATCATGATTATTACAATGACAATGAAACATGTAACCAAGCGAAATGTATAACTCGAGGTCGGGTAACAAACAAAGTACATTTGTCATCGTGTGGGAATGTTTTTCCGTCTCCGCGTCAACTTGAAATGCGCAATGTGACTTAGGTCGTCGTTTAGTCACAGAGTACACACTAACATGTGAACGAGGAAAGGGAGATAGCACTTCTTTCGTAAGTGAATCATAATCCCTCATCCGCGTGTGCCACACTTTAGCGGTTTTACAATATGTCCCGAAAAGCAGATGACGCGATTCGTCGCCGGTACGTGTCTCCTTACAATGAACCCGAGCGGCCCGAGCGTGTCTCGTTTACAAAAGCGATGGGTACGCACACGACGAAATATAGTCGCTAAATCCCGCGGCGTGCCTTATTCGTATGATCCAAAAGAAAACGTGAGGGCGTTTGTCTCGCTTCGCAATTATGAAATATTTATGGTACGTCGTTGCGTTGTAACGTCGTGTGGGTCTCATTAGCATTTAAGCATTTCTTATTATCCTTTGTACTCTATTCTGAACGATTGCTCGGTCAAGCGTAATATCATGATCTTAGCGTGCAGTAAGTATATATCGATCGATAAGCGAACCAACAGTGGCACAGCAGCAGCAGCAGCAGCAGCAGCAACAGCACCGAGGACACGGTATATATCCACGTACCGATGTCCTTTCGCCACCTGCTTTGTTCTGGATCTTGTTTCAAGCAGCGAACTCGCTGCTGCTGCTGCTGCTGTTTTTAGCTCCGAACCGGACGTCGTGGTGGATTGTCCCGAGCGCGAGGCTATGATCGTCGTCGTGTGAGGAGCGCCGACTGGCTCGTCGCGAGACAATCGATATTGCACGCTCGATTCGATCACAGACAGAACGAGAGACCGAGAGAATAGAGGGAGAGAGAAATTCCTCTTACATCGATACAATGGAGGAACAACGAGCTGGAAATAGAATTCTCAGGGTATCAAATAACAATTTATTTGAAATGCTTGGCCGAGAGGGCTGCGTTTACCTATGGGATATATATACTGTTATACATCCTATCTCTCTATGTATGGGTTTGTATGGTATTGTGAAGTTGAACGGCAAGGGGAACGATTCGCGACGTGAAACGAGCGTGGAGCAGTGCGTCCTGCGATCAACGCAGTTTGTATAGTGCACGGAGAGCTCAGGTTAAGCGCTCGCGCGACGCAACGCACACCGTGCGCAGCGGTGGTGCATCGCGGGCTGGGCCGGGGCCGCCCCGGAGATGTTATCTCGCCTACAGCGACCGAGGCAATGAAAGGTGCCCTGGCTAACCGGGTCCAGCCAACAATTGTGTCGCATTCTTTCGGTACGATCTAGTCGAGCGATTATTTCGACAGAGTCGCAATTTGTTGGGTGCGGCCGGAGTAGGGACTGTACGCCTCGCTGCCTCCCTCTGTCTCCCGGGCCCCGCGCAACGCTCTCTTTCTCTCGGTTCTCTCGCCCTCTCAACCCACTGTGAACATCCAACGAGCTTACAGCCACGGAACTAGACCTCCGTGTTCGCTGTACTGGCGGAAAAGGGCAAGATGACGGAAAGAGAAAGACATTTCGACTGGAAAAATATCCTGATTCAGTTGATTCATTACAGTTGTTTGTACATCATTCGAATGCACGATATCGCTACGTTTTTTTTTCGATTTGCAAAATTTTTGACGTACCGGCGAGCGATAAAAATGTATATTTTAGTTAAAACTGCGGTATTCAAATAATCCATCAAGAGCACTGAAATCCCGTCGATCATTCCGGTCGGAAATGGAATCAAAAACTGTAATCAATGTTCATGCATTTGTTTTTTTTTTTTTACGGCGTAAAAAAGTTTTTCGTCGAGTGCGGATATCATTAAAGCGTTCAATGTTATTTCATAATTAATACATCGGTGCTTTGTACGAAATAAATCGCTAAATACGCTGGTGCTCAAGTGATCGCGAAGATCCAGCGAGCTTGTAGCTGCGGAACTAGACCTCCGTGTTCGTCCCACTAGCACAAGAGTGTTCGTCGACCCTCAGGGCTACTTACGTACCCTTGATTCTCCCGCGCTTTTTTACTCTCCGGTAATGCACACATACCTGTACCCAAAGAAAGCTGTTCCACGCATCACGACTTGGTTTGTTTCACGATGCAACTCCGACGATCGCCGACCCGCCTCTCGCTGCCTCGTTTCTTGCTTCGCAGCTGCGTCCTCCACCGTAGCCTTGGTTTTCCACTATGCGTCGCTCAGAACAGCCTCCCTCATGCTGTCCGTAAAAGCACGTACACGACAGTCCTATAATTTGGCCTACCCGCTAAAAAGACCAACCGTGAAAATCATCGTTTCGGATGTTGCCAGCCAAAGCAAAATATAGCTGCATTGTAGACAGTCATCGCGGTTGGTGATGGATTGCCACGGTAATTATTTGCCGGGATTAAATTCCTGGCGTGCGGTTACCGTTTTGCCGCACATTAACAACAAAATTCAATTTCATTTTTGCTGATACACGAATTATTCAACAAATGATTGATTGGTAGAAATTATATTTTTCAGCTTAACTGTATTTATCAAACTGTTACTTTTTTTTTTCGCCGTAATGGAAATAATGGTGGTAATATAGGACTTTGATTTAGGTAATTTTCGGCTTCTTTATCGTTACTGAATTTTCAATTTCGCCTGTGGATGTTTTTATCAAGACGTAAAATGCTTTCAAAGCATACTTCCGTCAATAGGTTGAAAAAAAAAACGCAAAATACAGTTTTAATCAATATTTAATCAATCCTGTCCTAAACCGGAAAGAGCGTTTTCTGGAATTTATCGAGAATCTATCATTAGCTTTGCGATACATGCAACGGTTAAAAAAAATACCAAGTTTGCTCATACGAATGGTTTTTCGGTTTATTGCAATGCCTGAAATTTTCGTGGTAATATTAAGCCATACATTTTCCCGGATTTTATGGCGCGACGTGTACGGTCCAACTCGGATTTTGCGGAATTACGTGATTATTACAGTAGGATTATCCGGAATGAGTATAGGATACATAAACCATGCGAAAAAGGAATTCATGCACAGCAGCGAGAAAAAATGCATTACCTAAAAAAATTGTTTAAGCAAACAAAAATTAATTACTTATTTTAATACTACATTAAACAACAAAACAGAATTCACGTTTAACCATTTACTCACCAATTTTGAATATTTCATATCCATTTAAAGAAGTAAAAATTGCATTATTCAAAATTATCATTTTTTCACGTCTGTAAAAAAATTAAAAAACACGAAGATCATTGTAACATCACGAATTCAACACTGTGTGCATTCCGAAGAAGTGACTGACAAAACTCAGTGGCGGTTGAGTCAGAAAAATGGTTATAACCATTTTTCAGTACAATGCAAATTTTTTTTTTTTTAATTTTATGGTTTTCCAAAACACAGTTGCAAAATTCAATATTTTGTTTACCGAATAATAAAACACGGAGGGTTTGGGTGTTTGTTTCAGGTCGTTATAAAATACGACCATTGATTTGGAAGGAAACAGTGTGTGTGTACCTTAGAATGCAAATAACAAAACTCTCAACGCTCCTGTACAAACTTTAATATCCTGGCCGCACAGGCGCGGTGAGCGGGATTTTTGTTTGGACGAATTTGTACGTACAAGCAGGTGTTCGCAGTCTCATTCTCGCTGTGTCTCTGTTCACTGTGTTTCACAGGAGTATCAGCAATATTGTAGGCACTGCTTCGTCGTCCTGCAGTTGACCGAGCACACTCATTTCCGTGTTGGTCCTGGCCGGCTCCATACGAATTTCTCCGGCATCTATCCTATTCCACCAACTTCCTACGAATGAAGGACGTCGGCAGAGGAAAAGGGTCCTCTACAAATATACCTATGTAGTCAGACCTACGAAAATACACTTGGCGTAACGGGCCGCGCTAGCGCCTCGATTATACAGCGTTTAGAGCGTTTACCTCTACTATTTTATCATTCCGCTTTTCTGATGGAGTTTTCTCTCGCGCGCGGTAACTGTAATGTATCTCCAGTCTGCTATTTCAACCCGAAATGCAGCGCGTTGGATTTTCACGATCTCATTTGCTGAATCTTTGACGGATGTATCATTTCACGTGTACATCTGAGAGTAAAAATAGGTTTAAAAAAATAGATTAGCGTAACGGGACAGTAATTAAATATATGGGACCTCCACACCAATTTTCCCTGGATCTGACCGTCGATTTTTCGGTCGGCGATTTTTTCTATCGTTCATACAGCTCTAAAAGGAAAGCACATTTTTGTTCTATGTTCCCTTTCGATTTTTTTACTCATCGATCTTAGAAAAAAAATATATATATATATATGAGAGTGCGCCGCCATCTGGGCTACCGAAATTTTATACATTCGTTTCGTTGGATCACAAAATTGTCAGTCTGGACGTCTAGACGCGTAGGAAAAGCCAAAATCAAAGAGACTCAACTTTTTTTTTTTTCTATTCTCCAGATCATTATGAACTACCAGGAGAAATATAATGAGTTGGCAGAAGCTAAAAAATACCTTAACCGAGAATATTATAGGGATTAGGAGCCCTGATAATTAGATTAGTACGTACGAACGAGAGAAAAAAAAAAATGAAAGGAGAAATAGCCGGCGTACCTTTGAGAGTTACAATGTAAGTCCGGGTGAGTGGTTGCGTTAAAGTCTGTAAGACTGCGTTTTCCTGCGTCTCCGTGCGACTGCAAATGGCTATGATCAACATACGCCAGTGTGTAAATAAAGTACTAACTGTGCAGGTGGTTACGAGTGCCTGTGAAAATATGTATCTAAACGAAAAGGCAAAGAATATAACTGTTTTCAATTTGTATCGTGACTAGCGATGCCACGACACGCCTGGACCATTACGACTCACTTAGTTGCGAGACATAGCGAATGAAATTTTAACGCTTTCAGTCTTTTTCATTTGTCTCATTTTTCTGTCGCTAATTTGCGGGGAGGGATACGCGTTACGCTGTGCCATTTAACCCCGCGCATCGTTACAGCTACTAATATGCTTCTCCAAGATGCTAGTAGCTCAGACTTTTGGTGCCCCGAGGGTATACAAGCGAGAAACCGAATATTCGAGAGGCGCCGTGGAGTTCAGTGCAAACGATCCTGTGCTTGCACTAGCCGGAGTTATGTAGTGGTAATGGAGAGCGAAGGACTCTGTCCACGATGGTCGCTAATTCGCGCAGATGCCCGACAACGCGGCTACACGCGGACTCTGAACAAATATTTGTCGCCCGGGTATTTCAGCTTGTTTCAGGTAGCTCCGATAGGAGAGACTGGCGACTATGGCTACTCTCGCATCCTCCGCTCTTCACCTTCCTCCCCGGATGCTGGAGGAAATTACTCACGCGGTTCTCCGCTCGCTATTTATATAAACAAGTAGCTGCTCTTATATTCACTATACCCAGAAAGGGAATTGCTAATAATGCAACTAATTTCCATTACATTCTACTGCAATCCGCATTAATGATGCGCTTTCCAAAGGCAAAAGAAACAAAAATTTTATTTGAATTTGTGAATAAACATTGCTGGCATGAAGCCGGAATTTTTTCGTTCTCGCATATCAGGCATTCCGTATGAATTTCACGATACGAAAAGAATTTGCAAAAATTGAGGAATATTGATTTCTGTGGTATGATTGGAAAGGATTGGAAAAAAAAATGAAATTTCACGAATATATGAATTATTTGATTTTTAATGGTCTGTAATATCTTGGAAACGATTTTGGTGTATGGACATCACTAAAAAATTAATTCTATTTCATTGATTGAGAATCCCATCGGGTTGGCCAATAAAATTCTTATTCACAGGCGAGCGTAATAGGATTTTGTTTCGATCGAATAGGATTTGCTTCCAGTGAATGTATTGATTCGAAAAAATGTTTAATTTAATCGGAACAAAATTGTATTTACTTCAAATAGATCCCGTATTTGATCCAAATAAATTAATCACACCGATTTTCGTGTGTATCGATGTCGATTACGTGTGTCACTATATTCTCCGGCCAAAGTTTCGAATTTTCTTCATACTAGTCCTATCGATTGTTCATGTGTACAGTACACGAATAAGCCTGCAAAGTCGAGCGGTGCAAATTGTTTCCTCACTTTTTCATACCTTCGACAAGCGCTGAAACCAAAATCGTTCGACAGACGTCCTGACACATGTGGTTTTGCCAAAGATATATAATAACAAAAAGTGAGGTCCCAATTCGCAGGAATTCGGCTTTGTGAGCCTTTTTTTCCCGTGTGTACAATACCGTGATGGAGATACGATTAAAAGTGTCCGTACGGTTATAAAAAAAGTTGTCAATACAGACGCACAGTCAGACGTAGGTGGAATGTCCATGAATTCTCGATGTCGACGCAGTATTTGCGAGAACGTCCATCGGTCCTCATTGCCTTGTCGATCATCGATGTAGGTCGTTATGTCACTCGGTGTGTGTTCGCTCGCGCGCAAATGGAAAATTCATTGAGCAAAGTTAGTGCTGGAAGCGCTAAATGTTTGCCAAATCGGTCATACGCCACACACGGCACCGGTTACGTCTCTAATTTCTGTGTTAGTATCGCGGCGAGCCCAAGTTTCAGCGTTCATTGTGTCGCTCACCGTGCCAGAATTTCATTCCCGCAAAAATATCGAGTGTTTTCACTGCGGATCAAACTGTCGCATTGCTTGTGTTTCGTGTTTGACGTCGGCTCGTCAATCGGAGGGAAGTGAGATTCGTTTAATCAGCGCTTGTATTGATAGAAGAGTTCGGACGAATCGACACGACGTTTTGTACAATGTAAGAGGGGGGATTCCGCGAGGGCGGGTATATTATAGAAACGAAACGTCAAGGATCATTTAGCGACGATGCGGAATGACGATTCACGAAGGGGCTCGACGCTCGTGGCAAATTAAGGTATCGTGTGATGTCCCGTTAGTCAAAACTCGTTTGCAGCATTTGCCGGGCACACGGCATTCGGTCAGGCGAACGTAGTGGCGGCGAAACCCCGAGAGGCATAATCCAGACGATCGTCGGAGAGACAGAGGGTGAGAGAGAGAGAGAGAGAGAGTTCCGCACATGCAGGAGAGCTTATACGCCACGCGAGGTTGACTTGGCCAAGCGACTTGGACTCCTAATTAATCAGAGTGAGTTATGAGTAGGGCTGGGGAATATCCTCCTGAATGTATAGTACATGTATTTGTATATATATATGTATATGTGTGTGTGTGTGTGTATCCACAAGCGGCGCTTAGCTTGGACATCACACGGGCATCCACCACCAGTTGGTGCTCTACGTCTGAAAGCTGGCAGTTGAAGCGAGGGATGGTTGGACGAGTGGAAACGATGGGGAATTGGTTTGTATTGGTAGGAGAGCAGGATGATCATTGCCGGACCTTAGGTTTCCCTGTCCGCCCCCGCAGTCTCAGGTCCGAGAGCTCGGGTCTTCGCTATATAGGCTTGTTCAGTTGCTCTGTATATTTATTATTTTTGTATATGGGTCATTTCGACAATTATCGACAAATGTTCACAACTCACTCTCGCCAATGGGGCTGTAAGTTTGTTGGTTGTGAACGTCTGTTTGAATTTTTTCACTGTTTTTCGGGGTCGTCTTTACGATTTTACGATAACCTTCTTGAAAATTTTGTGAATACAGGATTAATGATCTTAAAAAAAACGTCAAGACACGTATGAAAGTCTGAGCTTCATAATAAAATGCTATCGTTCGGATCCAAAGTGTTAAGGCAGTGGAAATCGACCAACAGCGCGAAAAACGAGTTGTGAAAAAATTGTTTCCCTGAATTTTTCGGTTACGTTATTTCCGAAAAATAAAATAAAAGGAGAAACAAAAGTAAGATGTATTGGCGGCGCTTCGTATATTATGTGCATATTAATTTTTATAAAAATTTTTTTAACGCAGTTATTCTTCGGTGTTGCAGTTAGTTCGGACAACACGCAGGAATGCACGAGAAATCGGTGGTAGACGTCGGAAAGCTGGCAGTTGAAACGAGGTATAGTTAGACGAGTGGAAACGATGGGGAATTGGTTTGTATTGGGAGAAGGAAGAGGAGGGAAGGGGAGCGCCATGATGATCGCTGGACCTACGTTTCCCTATCCGCCCACAGTCTCAAGCCCGAGTGCACCGCTCTTCTCCACAGTCTTGAGTTACTCATGGAAACACACCAGCCGCTGCTTCTCCAGTTGCTGTGAAAACCTTCTGGCCTCACTGAAGCATCGTGAGTTCCGGACCCTCGTTACCGAGAGATAAAAACTCGCAGGAAGAGGGTGCAAACGCTGTACTATACCAAAAGCCGTATACCGGGATTCTCGCTTTGAGCCTCTTTCGCTCAGCATCTTCTTCCGATGCTACATCGTCCGTACATTTCTCTCAGCCTCAAACCTGACGTTTCCTTAGACATTGCAGACTATGTTTCATCTTCTGTGTGTCCCAAGGGCCGGCCACGACGGAACTCCACGTCCCATTGGGGCCTCGACGATATCGTTTACACTGATCCCGTATTTCGTCGTGTATTATTTCCTGCCCCGCAACGATCCGATGTTCTCTTGCGTCTCTCGGAAAAGCGATATACACCGAGGCCGAATTGGTGAAGCCCCACGCCAACTGTAATCCGTCTATCGTGATTCAATCTTTCTCTCTCGACCGACACACCGATATAAGCGAAACTCCACCAACCACGTGGCACTATATGTATATATATATATAGTTCAGTCGACATACGCTCATTTCCCGCTTTCCTCGTAAATTGAATATATGACAACATGCACACATGTGCACTCCCGGGGAGACAAGACGTTTTTTTATAAGCATCGATTTTCGAGCTTCTTTACGGACATGATATATATCGTCGCGTCTAGATAACTTTAAACCGAAAAAACTGCAGCTGCTGAACAGGACTCGGCATCTTATCGCCGGTTATTTCAGTAAAGCTGAAAGGGCTCTCTCTCTCTCTCTCTCTCTCTCTATCTTTTTCTCTCTCCTTGGTGCCATCGTAAAGTCATGTCTTTTTCCTCGTTGCCGCCCCCGCGCAGTCAAAGGTTACACCTGCAGTCGATAAACTTCGTAACCCCGGCCGGAATTATTCGAATTACCACATCATTATCGCGACATTAAATATGGATAAGCGAGTTATGCGGGCATTAAAACACCATGACGAGTGTATTTGTTATTTAAGCGGCGCGTTAAGTACGCCGGGTTGACTAATTGATGCGATGATCCCACCGCTCGAGATCGATTTTTTCAGGATACGTGACGATTAAATTTAAAAAATGCCATCAGAAGGCAACCTGAAATTTGATTAAAGGTACTTTATTCTATTTGAAGCATGGCACCCTGGTTTATGACGGAGAAAATATTTTTGTGATTATTTTGGTCTCTTGAAAAGTCTCGATATGTGTTTTAGTGGTAGTATCTATTACTTGCGTTCAACCGAGACAATTTACTTAGCCAGAAATATTTTTTATCCGCCGCAGAACGTTTCACTTATTTATCTTCGAGCTGAGCTAATGAAAATCAATAAATCGCTCGCAAAATTAACTCAGTATCGTGGGTGGAATGAAGTCTGGAGATATAATTGACGTGTATTGTTCTATTTTAGAGGGAAGAATTGTCGGAGATTTGCTCCAAGTTTCTCAACAGTATGGAAGCAATTTTCCAAAGATAAGCTTGTCATAGGACTTCATAATGGCTATTTTTCCATTATTGCCTTGCAGGCACATAATTTATCATTTATTTCAGCCGGATTTCAATATTTTGCCGGAAATAAAAATAGCGAATACCATTGCTCCCCGTTTCTGTAAGGCTAAACGAGTTTTCTTGCAGCCAGTCGTAAAGATGTCATCCCCATAATCGCCGCGCACTATCAAAGGTTACGACTGCACACGATAAGCTCAGTAATCCTGTTGGAATAATTTGAATAACCACATAATTATCGACACATAAAATATTGATAAGCCAGCGAATGTGAACGTTAAGCTATCACGATGACTGCATTTGTTATGTAAACGCCGCGTTAAGTACTACGAGTTGATTAATTAATGTGGGAATCCCATTGCTTGGGCTGGAACATATACGATTAAATAAAAGGTTGAACATATACGATTAAATAAAAGGGCAACACGAGGACGACCGTCCAGTTCAAAAGCTCCATTATATCATTTACGAGAAAGTTGCTTTTTCGTGCTAGTGTGTAAATAGTGCATGGAAACGTGCCGATCTGGAGTTGCTCAAAGGAGTCGCCGTTTATTTCCGTAATGTTAAATGGGTTTCATTCGGACGACGGATAAATATCGTACATTTTTAATCCCCTTTCAATTTCATCAGTCAATGACCATTACAAGCTGTAAGCTCCTCGGAAATTGTCCATGAAAATAGGAGAATCGAATCCAATGTTATGGATGTCACTTTTGCCAAAAATTCTAATCACGCCCAATATTATTAATTTTCAACAATCCAAGGAAAATTTTAATAACAGCAATAGCAACAATTTCAGCAATCCCGTGTCGACTTCCTTTAACCGCTTCCGCATTGTCAGAGATATTAAACCACGCTCAATGATCTCAGTGTAATCCTGTCGAGATGAATCCAATAACCGCATCATTAGCGCAGTACAAAGCACGAGTTAAGCCCTCGAATGCAGACGGAAATGTTAAACACCTATAACCACTGTATTTGTTAAGTAAACGACGTGTAAATTGCGTTCAGTTGACCAATTTGGAGTGTCCGAATAGCGGCCGGATTCTTTGGCATAACGTAATGATTAAATTAAAGGATTCGACGGGAACACGAGGAGGATCGATTGAGTCTGATATATTGGAAGAAGATAAACATAGCTTGACGCTCCCATAGTCATTCCCTCGCACTCTCACTCACGTCTTCTATCCAATTTCAGTCGTTAGGAGCTTTAGACGGAGAGGAAAACGCGTCTAATGTCGAGTAGCTGTGCGCCTTGGAGCGTCGTGTCGTCGATAACGAGGCGTCGGCCGGAAACTTGCTACACGTGTTCAGATTTATCACCGGCTCTGGACGACTCTCTGCCTGCAGTTCTTCATCTCCCCCGCTCGTGTCCTCCCCTATTCTAGTTTCTCCTGGCGACACGTCCTTCGACCGAATTGTACATAATCCCTTGTACAATATTTTTAACGCTTCCTCCCAGTGATCTACAATGGCCCAGAGACATTAATTTTGGCCCTTCAGTTTTCCAGAGACTCTCGATCTTCTGACGAGAGCGACCTATCATTTCACTAAATACACTAGACACTTTTATTTTGCTATGAGTTCCTCGACGTGTTCAACATCCGCTTCCCCTTTCAAAGCAACTTATCAGCTATAGTGTAAACTGGGTTAGAACAAATCGTAACTTGTAGATAGAATATGGGCTGGGAAAAGTGCTGCAGGGGAGAAAAATCAAGTGGGTGGATTCACACGTGAGGAAAATATTGCATCCCTTGACGAAGTTTAATATAACACGTTGTATAATTTTTTTAACGATTCCACTATCGATATACAAAATCGTAACTTGTAGATAGAATATGGGATGGGAAAAGTGCTGCAGGGGAGAAAAATCAAGTGGGTGGATTCACACGTCAGGAAAATATTGCATCCCTTGACGAAGTTACATATAACACGTTGTACAATTTTTTTAACAATTCCACTATCGATATACGTCAGTATAACAAACATTAATTCTGGCCAGACACAAATCAGCTCGTGGGCAATGGCACCCGTCTAAAAAGGCCTCAGTTACATCAAAATTGCGCTCTAAATTTGTACGCGGATTCTAACGAGAATTATCTGTCGTTTCAATAAATACACGAGGCACTTTTGTTTGACTATGCATTACTCAACGTGTTCAACATCCGCTTCCCCTTTCAAAGCAACTTATCAGCTATAGTTTAAACTGGGTTAGAACAAATCGTAACTTGTAGATAGAATATGGGCTGGGAAAAGTGCTGCAGGGGAGAAAAATCAAGTGGGTGGATTCACACGTGAGGAAAATATTGCATCCCTTGACGAAGTTAAATATAACACGTTGTATAATTTTTTTAACGATTCCACTATCGATATACAAAATCGTAACTTGTAGATAGAATATGGGCTGGGAAAAGTGCTGCAGGGGAGAAAAATCAAGTGGGTGGATTCACACGTGAGGAAAATATTGCATCCCTTGACGAAGTTACATATAACACGTTGTACAATTTTTTTAACGATCCCACTATCGATATACATTAATATAACAAACATTAATTCTGGCCAGACCCAAATCAGCTCGTGATTTTTGAAATTCGTACGCGGATTCTAACGAGAATTATCTGTCGTTTCAATAAATACACGAGGCACTTTTGTTTGGCTATGCATTACTCAACGTGTTTTACCTCCGCTTCCTCTTTCAAAGCAACTTATCAACTATAGTGTAAACGTGGTTGGAACAAATCGTAACTCGTGGATAGAATATGAACAGTGAAAGGTGGTGCAGGGGAGAGAAAAGAAACTGGGTGGTTCACACATGTATAAAATGTTGCATCCTTTCACGCGAGGAAATTCACTTTAGTTATTCATCTTGGCCGAAGCGAATTCAGAGCGGAGGATCTCAGAATCTCCCGGGAGTGTTGCGCTCCTAATGCCTCAGTTATGCGTGACTTATCGTGCGTGAGCGCTCAAGCATTTCCAGATTCTTCACCCCAACGCACAAGACTCTGGTCTCACCGGGCAGAAAAAAAACATCCTCCCTTGAATTTCAAGTTATAATGGCTAATATATAACGCCGCTCCCGTCTTTCATTACCCTTTTAAAACACATATGCTCGACGAAATATCTCTAACGTGTGTGGTTCACGTGTTGAAAGCGATAAAAACTTGTGCATGAGACGGTTTTGAATTTTTGACTTACCGCCTTAAAGAATTACTCCGGTATACTGTATTAATTAAATGGTCCAATTGAACAATCCTTCGCTATGTTAATAATTAATACTATTGTTTTACTAATTCGAAGGCCATTAGTTCAAAATAATTAGATCTTGTCTAATTTAAAATTCATAACTGATTAGTAATCTAGTTATTCTTGGATTTGAAAAAAATAATTCGTGGGCTTGGGACCCGCGTGAAAAGTACATTCTTAAAAAATGTGAGAGAATAACATTCTTTTTCTCGAGGAAAGTTCCTGAGGTGAGAATTTGTTGGTTCCATGGTCGGAAACGCTGTTCTATTACGACTTTATCGTAGCTCTAAGATTTTGTCAGATCCAAAGTTTTGAGCTGATTGCTAATCTTGTTATTGTCAAAATGTAGATTCAAACGATCAACGAGTTCGTGATCAACGATAAAAGTTCATCGATGTAGCGTGTAAAAAAAGTGAAACATGTCTTTACATTTGTCATAAATTCCTCGCAAGTACATTCGAAACCATTGAATAACATATTAAATATTAAAGTTCCATTGGATTTTTTCGACATTATTTTCACATTAAATTTGATGACATTGTTGCAATATTTATTGAAATTGGCACGGACTACGTATATTCTCACAGTCACCGGTGATGGACGCGTAAAGTCATCGCGATTAATTTTTAACGTGCTCGTTGTACTGGACATCGTAAGTAACGATAAGTTACTCCATCCCTGGAACGAAATGTACCCATGTGTCCATGCGGTGGTCAACGAATGGACATGGTCACTGACCGAATCACAAAATGATATTGGCTCGTTACTGGCAACGCATCTCACAAATTTCAATTTACCCCCGACTCTATTATTTCAGTTTGTTTTCTTTTCTCCGGCTACCCGCCAATGCCGTAGAATTATTGATTTTTAATTCAAAAGTGGACATCGTAAGTAACGATAAGTTACTCCATCCCTGGAACGAAATATACCCATGTGTCCATGCGGTGGTCAACGAATGGACATGGTCACTGACCGAATCACAAAATGATATTGGCTCGTTACTGGCAACGCATCTCACAAATTTCAATTTACCCGACTCTATTATTTCAGTTTGTTTTCTTTTCTCCGGCTACCCGCCAATGCCGTAGAATTATTGATTTTTAATTCAAAAGTTTTTATACTGGTTTGCTAGTTACGAAAGTCAGGGCGGCGGCGGAGCTTATAAGCGCTCGTTAATATTTCCCGAGCATCAATATAGCAAATGTTTCCTAAGGATCGTCGGGCATTTGCCTAGGATTATGATTCTTCAAGCCATCCTGACTTAGAACGTCGTCGCGCGCGCGGTCAAAAATAAAAAGGCCTTCGAGCGCCGGCTCTGCCCCGCCTAACTTATTTATCCCAGAACTCGCTGTTATTCTTGCTCCCTCGGGTCTCTCTCGCTCCACCCAGAATGTTTCTAATTACAGGCCACGTCCTTCTCCTATTTTTTTTTTTTTTTGTTCTTTACTCGGCTGCGCTTCGAAGCTCCCGAAGCGTTTCGTAAAAGAACGATGAACAAAATTATCGATTTTCCCATGCAACGAACGGCAAACTTTTATTTCACAGCGATGTATAACTTTACGCCGCAAAAGGTAGTTTCCAAAGGGGAATTGGATCAAAGTAGGCGCACTAACGAAAACTAATGCCTGAGTCTATAAGGATGTCAATATAAACAGGGCCACTGCCACCGACAAAGAATGTTTTATTAAGCAACATTTGTTTTATTGCAATTAATTGTTCTGTTCGAACCGCAGAGAGAACTTGTTGTTTTTTAACCCAAGACAGCCAACAAATATTTATCTAATAGATTCAGCAAATATTCGAACCGCTTGAAATCTTTTTCTTTTACGTTAAATTCAATGCTATCATTCTCAGTCTCAGCAGCATTAACAATTGCGCTCAAGCTCAAATTAACGAAAAGCGTCATGTCGCCTTGACAAGAATTTAAGTAAAGTCAAAGATGAAGCTCGGTTCGCTTGAATAAAAAATGTATTCACTCAAAGTCCCTACAGTTTTATGGATTTCGGGATGTACAAAATGAAAGATAAGTTAAGTTCGACAGATTATTTCATAGGGGCCAACGGAAATGTGTAGGCCAATATCTCAATGAAATATCGCTGATGTAACTAAATTTGTATTTCTCGTCGAGGCGAAAACCAACTGAAAGAGCGCCAAATAAAAATATGTCGGATCGCAGTAAAAATGATTAACAGATATTCAATTAGAGCATGGAAACTGTTTTTTTTTCGTTGCCCAATTAAAGTACACGAATTAAATAAAAGTACAGTTCAAAGAACCGAGCACTGGAGTCTCTGAAATTCTTTTTGGGTGTAGGTCGTAGTCGCTGATGAACAATATTGATGATTTCTAATTAGTTAAAAATTATATTCCACATTCGGCAGTATTAATTAAGCGAAGAAAAAAAAATGATAGCGCGTCACGTCACATTGGCAACGTGGTTTTGCTTTCATTCGCGAGAGTATGTGCCATCGGTGCACTTGACAACCTAATTACGAAGTTTTACGAGTGCGCGAACCATTTACGAGGCTCGCTCCAACAGGAGCACATGGCGACCGCAGAGCGCGCTAACTTTGCTTCGGAATTTTTCGTGTGGTCGGTTCTCGACCAACTGACCGGCTAAAAAGGTTCGGCGAGCTACCGAATGCACTTAATATTTGCGAGTGAGCCATCGTGCAAATGTTGTTCCAAACTGCGCGTATCGTGCTGTATCCGCGCCAGTTTGCTCGTTATGGATGCCTTTAAAAACGTCAACTATGACATATTACGTTCCGCAGGACGATAATTAGGGTAATTACATGGCGGTTGGTCAGCGACGAGAGAAAAAAAAAAAAAGGAAATTCAATGAAACGGCGGATAAGTGTCGGGGACAGGGATTGCATCGAAAATGAGAATGGAGAGGCATAATAGGGGGAGGGTTTCCATGCTGGAACGACAGATATCCGCGCGGTCCAGTTATCACTGAAGTGGATAGACCGATGCGGCAATTGTCGAGTTAAATGGATATTTTAACTTCCCGCAGCGTCAGCCTAAGAAAACTTTTACTTTATTAATTGCCACTTTACTCGAATTATGCAAGCGTCCCGTTATATTCCAACGTTGGGGGCCGTACTGTTAGTTTCCCTCTGCAAGTTTTCGAGTTACGCTGCAGTCTTTAAACTCGTTTTTATTCACGCTTCGCATACTCGCTTACTCGCGGAAATGTTCACTCCTGAAGCTACTAACCACCGTGCCGTTTGCTCTTTTATTATTGTAGCTATGTTAAATGTACTATGTAACTAAAATGCACGTGGACGATATCTTCAAACGATAAGTTTCCTTGCTCAGTGTCACAGGTCATTATGCATACTAATAAGGTGTTGAGAATTATATGAAAACATCTCATTAACCGCAGGCTTGACATATTGATAAATTTTAAGAAACGTTCTCGTAACTCTGCAATAGTAGCTTTAACAGAGCCATTGAAACTTTTACTGACACTCTCATTGACATTCCCACTGATACTATCATTGACACGCTCACTGACGCTCTCACGATCGCTATCGGCGAAACTTGACTCGCCAACAATGCCCAACAAATTTGGTACAGAAAACTGAAGAATCAAGTCTTGCACACTTTCTTGATAGACGCCGACGTTTCGTTACCCAACTCATTATTGTTAAGAATTTTTAACAGATTTACAGATTTCGACTTCAAAATTAACAATCAGTTAACGATGTAACAAATCAATAACTCAGATGCACTTATATATATGTGTATAATGATTATATTGTAAAAAATGTGCAACATTTATATTGAGTATTTATTTTGTATAGATTTAACATAAATCATTCGCCGTGGAGCCGTGAGATCGTTCAATGAATTTTCGAGGAGTCTTACAATTATATTATGTAGATTATCTCAGCCGATAAGTTACCTTGCTCAATGTCATAGGTCATTACACATAGAGAGATAGAATGTTGAGTCTTATATAAAATATCCTCATCAACCGGTGCCTTGACGTCCACGTGAATGCCGAGGCACGCTTCTCGTGACTCCGCAATCGCAGCAGCAACAGCGTTGTGGCTATCTCATGAAAAGTAAAAAAGCGTGTAAATAAGCAATTTGCGATTATCATGTCGGATACGTTGGCAGACAGGTTCGTCTTATTCCGGACGAGATAGAAGCTCTTTTGGAGATTATTTATGAAGGAATTAAGAAGTGAAGCCTAGGATGACGCCGAAATATTGCTTCCACGCCCTGTTCGCTCGGCGGAACGCCTCACCGAACCTGCTGGCCACCATACGAAAGAATAAAAAGGAGAAATAAGAAGAAAAGAAAAGGATCGGACCCGCGCGCTCGTCTTTACGACGCCAGCAGTGAATCCTCTCGAAATGAGAATAAAACGTTTTCACGCTCTCATATTTCCAACATAAGGGCTTATATGGACAGGTATATGGCGATCTTTTTTTTTTTTATTATCCACTCGGATAATTATATTAGTTCGCGTGCTGTTCGCTAAGCTCCGTCGATTTCTTCATTGATCCTTATGGAGTAGGGAACGTCGTGGACTGTTGTATCGTTAGGAACGTTTCTACCATTTGTTACGATCTCGGAAACCAAACCCCGCTTAAAAGTCATCCACCTGTAGAGTAGGCGTTTCGTTTCAAAGATCAAATAGTAACATTTTGCTCCCAAAGCTGCTTTTACGACTCTAATGTAGTTTTTACGATCGGCAGACCGTCGCGTACCTTCGATTCGTTATGAAACGTCTGAACAACTCGTCCTGCGAGGGATACTTCGACTCCATAAACAATTTAACACGTTCCCATATATTTGCGCGATTGTGCTCCAGCAGCCAATAACGAGGCACCAGCAGGCATCGCACCGGCGATAATGACACTATACGACGGTTGCGCATTTGCTCCCCTGGCAAGGAACAGAAGAACAGTGTGATATAGTATGCTGCATGAATATTAAAAAGTAATATTGCAAAAAGCTGAAAAATGGAACTTGCTTTTCGGTCCACAATTTTATAAAAAATTTATAGGACAAAGTATATACAAAGCACAGGGTATAAAGTTGGAATGTACTGTGAAATATTAAAAATTATTTAAGCCCGACCGGGAACGAATATTACCTGAGACCTAGTCTATAAAAATGTTAAAGGGGTTCTGAAGATTCCAAGTCTGACATTACGTCAGACCTGGAATCTTGTGAATTATATTTAATAATTTCGCAAATAGAACAAAAATCGATATTTCTCAAATATAATTCGCAGAGAGCGTATGGAATTTAAATTATATCCATTTTTGCCGCCGATATGAAAAATGCGTTTCGCATATCTAAGAGACATAATTGATTTAGTTTTTCATGTGGGCGCCCTAACACATTTTTCTAATTTTAAGAAAGTTTCCTCAATGTGGACAAATTAATTGAACTCACCAAGACCGAAGCAAGCACCTCGATAAAACTTGCAGACTTGCATGAAAATCGTATGAACTCCTGGCGGGAAAGTATCTTGGGATGATACAGATGGCTCCCTCATAAGCATAGCTGCTACATCCGTTATTTCATGCCACTCATTGACCTGTTGATTTTATTCACATTCCAGTAATAAATGAAAATAAAGTACAATTATCACCTTTTCTGTCACTATATTACTTTTCATTGTTTTCAATTTATCGTAAGAAAATGATACTATTAATTAACTCACAACGTCTTGAAGCGTCGTCGTTATAACACTCATGCGTTCAACGTCGACTTTGGCAGTGGGCCTCGATGATAGCATCAACTGCGCGTGATCAACCGGTTCACCGACGTCTTCATCGAAATTACGATCTCCTACCTGTTAAAAAGTAAATGAATATGTTGACCAAATTTGGCTTCCTCACGCAGGAAGCTTTGAGAAACAGACAAAATAAGGAAGGAGCGTTGTAACATTTTTCAAACAAATTAGTCACTCAATTATTTATAAAATTCTAACCCCTCAGAGTTCCCTAGTTTATTTTAAATTTCGTGCCAAATATCCTTACACGAAAAACCCTTTTCTCGATATTTTCAACCACTTTGAAAGTGCCGAAGTGAAAATCTCGAATAAAAAAATTTCGTTACAAAAATGCTTCCCAGAAGGAAAAAATAACAATAGCAATCCTGATATTGATTTTCGTGTAAATACCGGAATGGAGTGTCTTGTTTCACGGGTCGCCCTGCGGCTAGCACGTCGTATACGACCAAAGGAGGATCGTTGGTGTTCCTCCGGTTTGTATAGTCTGTAATTCACTCTGCCTAAGCACTTTTCCTCGTGAATGATCATGTGCTCGATCAACCGGCATTCCCCAGCCAATACGAAGTACACGTAGTTGACCATGCCTTTACCGTCGCCTAGTAAAACCTTTCGTGATTCATTTCGTTGAAGTCCTCATCCGCAATTTAATGAAGCTAACGCTAATGAAAACGCTCAGAATAACGTAACGCCCCCAGAGACATTATACTACCTCGTTGGCTTCGAAGTTTTTAATTTTGCTCAAAATACAACACTCGCGTATTGTATCTTCGTCCCAGGTCTTGAAATAATTGAACGTTATCAAGGCGTCCTGCAGTACATTCCAATCCTGCATAAGAATGTGTTTCAACAGCCGATCAAAATCCGTCTTTGCGATGTAAAAAAGGTCGATTGGAGCTGAAACATATAAAAACATTCTCATAATCAAAGAAACTAACGAAATAATGGATTCGTGCACTGCTAATTGAGCGTATTCAATTTTTTAAAGATTTTTTAGTCAATTTGCTATGTCGAAAAAATTATATAGCCATAAATTTCATTACTATGGGAATCGAATTTTTACTCCACGATTTAAACAACTTTTATTTTCATTCATAAACGCATAATAAATTTGGATACCAATGATATTCAATTTTGTGTCAACTTCCGTTTTTACAGAATTTTACGAGTTTATTTTTATTGTTATGCTACGGTTACAACCGTATTTGAGTTTACAGGGTCTGCAATTGAATAACGTACAAGCCCCGGAAGAATATCACGATAAGCTAACTCATTACAAAATATCCGAGCGACGATTGTCAACGTTACGTTAAGAGGGAAATGCATAACAGAAATGGAAAATACTTTTGCTGGTGACCGTGGTCGTTCTCGGTATAGAGTGGAGCAATGCTATCTCTCCGAACATGTCTCCAGGTCCCATTTCGCCGATCTTGACCTCCGTAATATCCCCTGGAACCATCCAATCAGTGAGATAATGGATATAGGATAATCCCTCTTAAGGTTTGCGCTGCATGGTCGAACTAACCAGTCACGTGATCGGTGATGGTTTTGGTTAGTGACACTTCGCCCATAACGATGTAATAAAGAGCATGCGGTGGATGTCCTTGACGGACTATAACCCTTTCAGGTCCAAAATATTGATATTGACAAACAGCTGCAACGGTCAGCTTCAAATTCTCGGGATATTTCCTGAACGCTCGCAGAGTCTTCATTAAATTCAATATGTGCAGTTTGTCCTCTTTCGATCGTTGGTATACTTTCGTCAAAAGGACAGAACGATTCTACACAGGAAGAAAATTGTTACTTTATTCACTGGGATAATTTTCTAATTATTTCAAGAACAACGATGAAATGTCTTCAGAATCTTTCGCCCAAAATTAGTTTCTATTTAATTGCACAAGAACTTAGTAATTTCGGATAAAAGAGTTCCCTAAACATTCTAACTTTTTTGCTTTTCATTTTTATGTCACTTTTTTTTTTACGGAAAAAAAACTTTCATATAAAATTTCGAATCAGAAATAAAAATTACGAAAGTTTTTTTGCACAGTGAATAACTTCTTCAGTGGGGCCTTTTTTCCGTTCCTTTTTTTCATTACCGTTACGAATTCCCTAAATTTGCTTAAAAAATACTATCGATGTCTTCTAGTAATTTTCTCTTTATTTTATTTTTTATAGATGCGTAACGAATAACAGATCTCACGAACCTCCATGGTAAGACCCTGTTTCTTCTCTTGCGACTTCCTACGTTGCGCCATTCTGACATTTGCAGCCACGTCGTCTCCTATGTCCTCGACTACGGTCTCTTCGCCCATTATCCAGTCCATGTACTCTAAAACGCGTCTTACCGCTGAACGAAACATGTAGCGACCTCGTAGTTTGCTTCCCTGTTACACACACGTGTGAAACCGCTATTCTGCTAATGCATTAAATAAAAACGAAGCAATTCTCAAGATTAGTAATTCTCGTGGACTTACGCGTAACTTTTCTCTTCTTATCAACGCATCGCCGAGCGAAACGCGCAACGAACTCCTTCTCTGCATCTTCTAATATTAATTAGAACAATGTGTGTAAGGGACTCCCAGAATTTTATCAATTTAGCCTAACTTGCTTTCGTTTCGGGCGACTAGCAGCAACTATTGTGTTATATCAATAATATCGTATCTATGACTCGACCATGAAAATCGATTGCCTATCAGTGTGCGACAAAATCATAGTTTATTATTATTATTATTATTGTAGTTGGGTATCAGTGTGACAAAAGTGCTTTGAATTATTCTACAAAACAATTTCTGAAAGTTTTATGAGTTATAAAAAACTACGATGAGCTCGTTCTTTAACATTAACGTTACGAACGCATTTCTTCATTCGTATTGTAGAGGGAGCAAGTTACTGGCTTAGACCGTCACGCCATCTGCAACGCTGTTGTCAAACGACAACGGTTTACGAACGAGGAAACTAGCTGCATCATCTTGCGGAGCGAAACTTGACAGACAACTAATATTTCTATATTAATCTGATAGTACAGAGTTTTTCTTTCGTGTATTACGAGTACAATAACCAAAAGCAACAATGGTAAGTGAAAAAGTATTATTGGATGTTTGAATACAACATTGGGTCTAGTACTTCAGACTTTTAAAATTTTTGAGGTTATGTGGAACGTGAGAATTGTTTATGTGCTGATTTTACGCACATTCATCGACGGCGAGTTACCACTTTTACCACGTGTTTTGCAATTCTTCTATAAAATTCAATATCCGTTTGCGAATAGGACACATTTAATGTAGTTTTGTAATTGCCTGTAGAGTTTTGGACTACCTCCTCTGAAAGCAAAACCCACTACCAGTCCCGATGACTGCAGTATGCAGGGCGGCGGCATGTACGGACTGCCAAATCCTATGGTGTCAGGGTAAGTGCGATGTCTCATATAATCAGCACTCGTCATGAAAAATCGCGTATCTTTAACTTGAAAAATGTAATTCTGTTCATGATTTCTTGTTTCATTGCAGACTCGCAGCCACTAGACCAAAAGTCGGTCAGGCGCACCCTCTGGAAAATTCGGAGCACAACGTAAGATATTTTGATTTATTTCTATGTCCATTTGTAATATCTATATTATTTTTCATCATTTTTCACTTGTCGTTCCTACCAACTTTTCAATTTGCCTTGTAGCAGGTTAACACATTGGTCTTTAGTATTTTTGCTGGGACTCGTTAATGTTTCTTTACTAAATTAATTCGATTGATCCTTGATTGTCATTCCTATCACTTTTCCATATTATTAATTTCTCAAAAAACGACGGGATATAAAAACTTATGCTTGTACGGTCAAATGTCGAGTACAATTCTTGCTGTCGGAAGTACCTTCATCTCGCTCAATAAAATTGCTTACGTACATACTTTTCAAAAGATATGCATTCTGGTTTCAAAGCAATAATGCTGGTAATGGACTAAATTAAACGTTACATTATTGCGTCTCATAAAAAATACTCGTTACAGTTCCACAAGAACAGACTGCAAAGAGAAATGGTCATGTTGAGAAACATACAAGGCCTCCACGCTCCGATGCGGCTTGCAATGGAACTCAAAGCTGCTGACAAGATTGGCCGACTTCCGTTCCTTCACTCTTCCAAAATGATGAGTGACGTTATTCTAGGAAGAGATGAAGAAATAGGGTAAAACGAATTCGTAACTTGGTGACAAAATTAATGATTTCGTAAGTTAGATTATTGATTAAATTCTAATATTACTTACAGATTTGAAGACATTCTTAATACTCCTGACTTCAGAGAACAAATGGGCCAACCGCACGCAGTTCTGGAGAAGCAGCTTGGTATTCTCTAAATTATTATAATTGATACTTATTAAGAAAAAGAATTTTTTTTTCAAACTTTTGCTTCGGAGTTTTCTCAATAAAATACACATAGGGAAAATCAATTTTTTTTTTATTGTTCTATACGATAATTAGGACAACTTATATTCTGTAAATGATTGGGATGATTCGATGCTTGAGATGCGCAAATTTAGGGACGCAAATACGATCGTTATCGTATTACGGGTCTGACCAGACCAGATCGCCGATTCGTATCCTACAAATTTTTTTAACTTCCTGGATACTCGTGTGCAGTTCACTTTCCCGTGAATTATTCAAGCGGCATTCAATTCCTTCCAGAATAGCTGGTACTCTATTTTCTCGGGCGCAAATTATGAAAGGAAATTGAAATTTTTCCTTGTATCTGTAATTATATTAATTCGTTAATTCTTATGGCTGAAATTGTGGCAACGCTAGTTAAGAAGAGAAAGGCGAAAAAATACCGGCACACTCTACCACAGCTAATATCAATCACTATAATGGTAATTGAATCGGGCCCATAATTTTTGGCAAAGAGTTTGTGTTTTGCAGAATCCAGTAATTGCTATTACTTACAAATAATTATTATTATTCAACGTTTGTCGTTCTTCTCTCGTCATTTTATCGAGACCAGCGCTTCTTTGTTCATTGTGCGACTCATTGGTCAACTTTCCTTCCTCGCATAATTTTCCAGCCAAGTCCGGATGTTTTAACAAAATGCACTCTTTACCTGAATCAATAATCGATCGACACGTTTTACTACCACACGTTTTTTTTTTTTTTTTCAAATCTAGCAATGCGAAATTGATACCATTTTCTTCAAGCCCGTCCAAATAATTATCGAAAGCGATTTTAAGATCCTCAACTTTTCTAAACGGTCTTTTTGCAGCCACTTGTTGAGCAGCTTCCGGACAGTGTTCTATGACATTACCAAATAACCATTCGAATTGTTCAGCAGCTAGAGCGTTTACTTCGCCGATGCTCAGTATTCCGCTTGAAGGCATATTTTATCGAGCCCCCTGAAAGAACGATACATTTATTATTGCAATGATGGTGCATCGATAAATTTTCCACACAATGCCCGGAAATGGCGAATGAATAATCTATGATACGCAACGGTATAGTAAGAATGACATTATAAATCTCACAGTGACAAAGTTCCTCCACATACGCGAACGTCGTGTATTCCTCGCGCGATCAAATAATCGTTTATCTTATCTTTGATAGCACATCGTGTCACGTGAAAAAAAGAAGAAAAAAATTGCGGCCAATGAGGTGTGCGCACGAACGAACGGTAATTGAAATTCAATTAGTACTCACTCGACCGACTCGTCGTGCAGTTGATCGAAATACTGCGTCCGTGAACTTCGAAAGAAGCAAACGTCGTACCCACCAGAGTTCAGGAGATTATCTGAAGTACGATGCAAAGTGTTTACAAAATCGTAATAAACGAACGCTCATTCTCTCACAACTTTCACAGCTCCCCTTAAAAATCGAGAACACACAGGGAGAACCCTGAGTAAAACCGGCAGTATCAGAGTATCCGCTCCCCTCTACGATAATTTTGACTTGATTCGCAATCGAACGTATTACACGTTTGCATACAAATCGTTATCGCTGAACCAGTACGAGTACTCCGCGATCCTAATGTGTATTCGTGTATGAAATGTATACTACCGCATTCTTCTGATTGACCTAACGCAATCCGACGTCGAATTGCAGAATATTTCCTTATCTCCGCCTGGCAGTGATTCAATAGTCTTCCACGGTTTCGATTACATCGTCGTCACTTTCAAACGTTCAAATTAATCTGCCGGTTAACATTCTATGTAACTATGAAAATGTGTCATCCAATCAACGATCATTCTAGCCATTTCACTAGGAAAAAATAATAATTCATCGGGACACTTGCTGCTCGGGCATACATTGTATGAACTGTTAGTTGTTACGCAGCTAGTGGCCTATTATTCGATAGGATATAAATAGGTGAGCGTAATTCCGGCCTAGGAAAAATTATTCTCTAACAATTTCCCAGCTGGTAATATCGGACACTGCATCCTATCGGTTCGGAGCCGTTGGTAATATTACGACACACGGTAAATAATCAACAGAGCATAAGATACCGTCAGTTGGATTGGGGTTACCAGTAGTCAATCGGCTCTTCGAAAGTTTCATTAGTTACGACCGTGGATTATAACGGTCCAAGTCGATTATGAAGCAGATCATCCACTAACCGACCACAGATCCATCAGGGTTCTTTATGTATCGGCAGGTGGACATCGATTGAACCATTTTCATTTCGATTTTCACTGAGAATTGTCCGAGGGAATCTCGTTATTGATTACAAATTACATCTGCCTCCATATTCTTTCTGCACAATACTACGACTTTACTCAGTTATTTTTAATTATCTAAAATCCATGTCTTAACTAAACCAAAATTTGACACAAATTCATGCTATGCCCTGAGAAAAGATTTTTTCTTGCTTTTATCAACGTAAACTCCTGATCAAATTACATTTTTGCATTCCCCTCGACGCTTCAAGTCAAAATACCAAGGGAAGACCGCGTAGGTAAATCTAATCTAAGTAGAAGCGTGTCCCATTTTTCTATCTGCACGTCTAGGTCAAGGATCTTAATTTGGCAATCAGAGATCGAGGTCTCTCGATTCATAGGTAAAAGAGATAATCAGAAATTATATTAAACAAACGTGACGAGGTGAAAAATGTATTTCGCAGGTTCATCGTGAACATTCCCATTTCAACGCTGAAAAAAAAATTGGTGAAGCAACAAGCAACAACCACAAGGCCCGAAGGAAGGGAAGCCCGAAGTCACAGTCCGAAGGAACTACCTGGCGAGTCTGGGTCATCGTTGGACGTCCGTCTACGGCGCGCATCCTGCCGAGGATTCCAGGATGCGCATCGAGAAGGACAACGACGTTTTATTACAGTTTTCATCCGCAGATTAGCCCCTTTGGAACCATCGATACTTCGATGCCCAGCAACTTTATAGCCCCCGTCGTAAAAAGTATCTATTTGGTGTTTTCGGACGGAGAGCCGGCGTGGCTGAGCCGAACAAAAAGTAGCAGAACCGTGAAGCCTCGGAATGTTCCTGGCAGTGCGCTGCGAGGATGCGATCGCGCGAGGAGGGCCCGCGCGTTCGCGTTAAACTCCCTGGCTCTTCCATGGGGCTCCAATCACGTACGTCGTGCCGCCGCTTCGTCAGCAGCGAGTTCATTCTTTTCATCCTTTCATCCTCCACCGGACATTCGAAAACTCTTCCTCTTACACACCTCCTCTCTTTTATCCACTGAACCATGTAGTTATACTTCGAAATCTCGGTTTCTCTTCATTCTTCCATTCCCGTCTTTCGATGCAGTTCACTATCGTCCGGCTGCATCGTATTGTATATCTCTCGAGAAACTCTTCCAATAAGATTCTTTACAACTGCTCATGGGGCGAGCGCGTAGAGTCATCTCAGAGCATCGAAGCATTCCATCCGCAGTCCTCGACGTCCTCCGCAGACTCTTTTCTTAACTATCTCCTTCCGAAACGAACAACACAAGAGAGAATGCATTTCTCGATGCCCGTCGACGTTGGTTTGGTGCCGATAGAAGCAGCGATGATCCAGCGGGCAAAGTTGTTGCAGAGAATTTCGAGAAAACGTAGAAAGTCATAGAGGGACAAGTGCGAGAGAATGATCGCAGAATCTCGAAGCGTTCCATTAAAAATTCTCGACATTGTTCTCGACATTGCTCACCCAACAATATCGAGGATTTCGAAAAATGTTTTATTCTGAAACGTGCGGTATAAGGGAGTAAGAAATTCGGGATACCCGATGGGGTTGGTTCGGCGCCAGCAAAAGCTAGAAACCAGAGTGCAAAGTTGTTTCAGGGGTTTTCGAGAAAACGAAGAGCGTCATATAGACAGAGAGAGAGAGAGAAGATTGAGAGGACGACAGGGGTATAGCGAAGAGATAGAGAGAGAGTAGTTGCCAGAAGTGTAGGTACTGTGGCGTCGAGTCGGACGAGAGCCAGTCGGGGGTGCGGTGATGGCGAATCAAGTGGGCTGGGGGTCTGGGGTCGGACATCGATCTGGTAGTTAACTCTAGGGCACCCGTGGGACTCGTTGCCACCTTCGCGAGCGCTCGTCCCAGCATCCATACGATTCACTACCGCCAGTTATCCCGACACTCACATAAACCGCATTACACGTTTTTACACGCGTATTTATATACGATCTAGCGGGAGAGAGAAAGAGGAAAGTACGGAGATCGTCTCTCACCGTTTCTGTCCAGCATCCGCATTCTGCTAGCCCGAAACACCATCGCGCCCTCCTGTTCACAATAAATTTCCTTTCAGTGCCTCTCAACGGCCAATTCTCCTCTACATGTGCATCAAGCTTTTTGCAATGAGCAACAGCAGCTCGACGGGGGAGGATAGTAGTGATATAAAAGAAATACTATTAAACGTAATGTCGTATATTTCGAAATCTATGTAATAGTGCGATCACAAATGGTCGTTAATGTTGACGTTCTAAATATCGTATAATGTTACAACTATCTTTATCATCGATACGAATTGAATAACTTACAACTGAATTACGTCAGCTCTTAATGCACTAGTATTTACATGTATGTTTACGAACAAATAATATGTTTATGTATAATAACTGACACGTGAGATTTTGAACTATCATCACAAAAGAAATTTCGTCGATTCGCTCGAAAGCATCGTAAACGCACAAAGTAACAGTGAGGAGGATACGACAATTATAAATAGTGTATATTATAATATCGTGTTAAATTGCATTACTATACGGAACGCACAAGGCACACGGAGTCTTCGTCGCTATATACTCTTCTTTCTTTGTCACACGAGTTTTTTTCGCATCTATATATACTGTTATTTCTTCCTCATTCTTTTTTCTTACATCTCTCATTGTAGCTAATTCTCTGGAGGTGTCATGTCAATTTTAACCGAACGAGGCGATGAAATACTCGAGTAAACATCTATGTCACTATTAGCGGAGCTTATCGTGTGCTCGCGGTCGCACAATGTCTCGTTTCAAAATTGCCAACTCGACATCGTCCTCATCGTAGCACATCTCCATTATTAATACCTGCGCCGTAGCAATATTTACAGCAAATTATTTGCGCAATCACGCGCCCAAATTTTATTTTTAAAGAAATCATCATTGTGTAATGCTTTTATTATTTATTAATATTCTCGCGCGTTTTTTTACTTTTTATTATTATTTCTTCGTCAATTAAGGCATTTTTTTTTTACGTACATTGTTCGTCTCTACTTTTTCATATATTACAACGAGCCGAGATGGGAATTAACGATGGGGCCTGACAAAATTCAGACCGTTTTTAAGATCGTTCGCGTTGACCGCAATGTTAACTATTTCCCGTCGTTACTTCCACTCCCGACGACACTATACTCTATAAAGTTTGTAACTTACATGTCTAACACAACCGTGAATAACATTTTTTTTTTTTTTAACGCCCAAGGGCCGACGAACTTCGCTCGGTCTTCCAGATGTGGACTTTGTTTTTCGCTGGAGGACTGAAGCCGCGGTAAAATATGAATTTTGTAAAATTTTGTGTAGTGCAGGAGGATCGTAAAATTGGATAAGAGTTAGGTTTAAGGTTCGTGCGCCGGTGATTCATAAAAAAAAATTAAAACTTTGTCATCGAATCGATCGGTGACTCGGAGGTAATCGATGGACCGTCAATCCAGTGCATTGCCCACGAAGTGGCAATGATCTCGGATTAACGGCAACGTCCACACGACATTTTTCCCGAGAAATTTGACCACGCAAATCTCGAGTAAAACATCGTACCTGGATTTATTTTCAATCGAGCGTACTTCCGGCGTGCACCGATTAATAAAGCGCGTATGCGATGACTGTTCTAATCCGACAGTTTAGCGTATCGTCACCATCGCTTTATTCATTGCGCCTGCGCAACTTGCGCTATCTTGTGCGCTTTTCTATATACTTTGAGAAATTTTCTTGGTTGAAGTTAACTGAATTCGCTCTGTGTCAATTGAGGCAACGTTAAATCAAACTAAGTTACTTTGCATCAACTGCAGTAACTTGGAGTCATTTGAATTTACATTGAACTTAATTTTTTTTTTTAGCGAATTTAATCGAGTTAACTTCTTCTAAGAAATTTTCTCTCGCTATACAAAAGAAAAGCTCGCATCCGAAGCGCTCAACTTTGCGCGATGTTACTAAAATGTCTAGAGAAATTTAAAAGAAGCAATAAACTCCGGTTTAAAATAAAGTAGACATTTGTAGCGGTGAGATGAATTTGGAATTCCTCGCGCGGCGCTCAGTCTCAAGGGGAAAGCACGATCCGGCCAAAGTCCATGATAAAGCTAACTATGTAAATAATACTAACGGTTAGATAGTTATATCTATGTATACGGAGAGACAGAGAGTGGAGGGATTGACTGTATAAGTACAACAACAAAAAACAAAAAGGAAAACAATCTTATGAGAAAAACGAACAAACAAAACAGCAGTCCGAGCCCGAGGAAACAAAACGGGCGTCGGTTTGCTACAGCGGAGCGTCGCTGACACCCCCGCCGCATAATTCCTTTTATATTACAATTAGGTATTTTTTTTTTTTTTTTCACCGAAAGTTATTTCTATAAATAAAAAAGAACAAACATTCACGTTGTCGAGGGGAAAATTTCTCAGTGTCAATACGTCAAAACATTATTTTATGTACAATTATCCGCGACTCGCGCCCTCAAATTTGTCATTCTTATCCCTTTTTTTGTAAATTATATGATACATTTACAGGGAACGCTTTGCCTCTTCGTCACTGCAGTTTTTTACGCATATCGTTGCAGTTTGTTATCTGCGAATAGAAAACGTTGCCTCCATTTTTTTTAAATCCGGAGCAAGCGAGAATCGTCGGCTTGCCGGCAGAGCAACTCCGAAAAATCGTAACTTCGAATTATTCTTCGGATAAATAGGAGAATTCAAGCACAATGAGGCGGCGGACAGTGGGAAATGTGATTGAAAAAATGATCCTACTGGCGCAATTAGTTACATCCCGTAGGAAAATTAAAAACAAAGTGTTTGCAACACTCTCTCCGAACAGAGTCTTCAAGGTAGTAGTTTCATTAGCCACGTTATTGTAAAAACTGTTGCGTTATTTTACTGGTGATTTTATAAACAACTCTACTTTCGACTACAAAGAACAATAAATAAACACCGCCTTATTAAAAATGCCGCTGAACGAAATATTATCCGCTCATTATTGTAAACACTGTAATAGTATAAATAAGTAACTCGGTAAGTCGATCTGTAAAATTTCAAATCGACTTCCAAATTTTTGTTTTGCACCAGAAAAATGAACTTGACAGCACGTCATAAGACGACTACCTTGAAACGACTCGAGACGAATATTTTTTTTTTCAACACGTAACACTCACATAACGAAGCCTCCGTCGTTCTATAGTGTCTCGCACGTTACCTTGAATTTTTCCGTGTTTCACTGAGACATTTGAAACAATTCTCTGGCTCTGGGCTGTTCGCTCGTTGCTCAAATGCGTATTCGCTTGTGTCGGCGACGGGAAAGTTTTCTCGTCGCGTTTTCTCGACGAGAAGATTTGGTACGAAGAGAGGAAAAGTTGTCGCGGAATGGGAGGCGATTCAACGTCCGCGTCGTTGATCGTCGGAACGTGAGAGCTCGGGGAGACACGAAGGATAAGTTCGTGAGGGGTTCTCGGCGGGGATTCCCCGGGGCACGAGAAATCGTCGGAGCAGCAGTAGAAGCGTCGGGGTCGCGAGCTGGTCAGCCTTGACTCGACCAGCAGCAGCTTGACTCGATGTTACCACTGCTCGCCGGTCCCTCGGACGGTCACAAGCCCAGGACCGCGTGAGAATGCGCGTGCTGATGAGTGTGAGCGTGTAGCGGAGACGGCGAATGTCCAAGACCGCCGAGTCCGTGAGGTGGAGGTCCGAGATTCAAAGGCGGCGTGCCACAGTTGTGCATCAAGCCGCCGAGCATCCCGCCCATTCCTCCGAGGGCTGCCAGACTCGCCATTCCACCGGCGCCTCCCATTTCCCCCGGCTTCACATCCTCTTGCTTCAACTCCTCGCGCTTCTTCGACTGCTTTCTCTCCTTCGCTCGACGATTTTGAAACCATATTTTCACCTGAAACAATGACAATTTTCCTGGTTACTACGTCATACAGTTTTTCATTTTTTCGCCAATATTTTGAGCAACCGGATAACTTGGTTTTTTTCTTCTTCTCCTAGACATTTATCGTTTACACTGAAAGAAAATTCTAGTATTGAGTATAAAGTGACAATTCATTTTTGGTTCGTATGGCAAATTTTTTTACTGGTTACCATATGAAAATAGTTGCACGAACTGAACCAACTGTACTTATGTCTATGTTAATTTGCAACCCTTTCTCACCTGTCTCTCCGAGAGGGCGAGATTCGCCGCGAGTTCAGCTTTGCGTCTGATCGTGATGTATCGACTGTAATGGAACTCTTTTTCGAGCTCGAGCCTCTGATGATCGGTGTACACAACCCGGTATTTGTCCTTCGTACGAGTTTTCCCTGTAAATCGGAAAATTCAGTTAAACATCAAAAGAGTCGGTAATCCACTCCGCGGGAAATAATTTTCGGTAACCTCCTACCTTACGTTTGGCTTGAGATTAAATTAACAAATAAAAATTAATTAACATAGGCATGCTATTACGAAAATTATTCCATTGAAGGTACGGAAAAGAGCCACAGATAGGCACAACGTGTCGTGACTAAATATCTCGACAGCGGAGTAGTTTTTTTTTTCTGCTTCTCAAAACTACCTACGACCGTGCTCATTGAGAGAACGGAAAAAGAAGAGATTATTATCCACCACCGCGTGTGCATACGATAACGGGGCATTATCATAAGACACACGAAAACACGAGAGCTTCGTCATCGTGTCGCCTCGCTCCCGCGCGCTAATTAAACGCCTTGATAAGCGCGCTCATGCGGAGAAACAAACCCGGCGAGCGGTTGAATAGGGCGAGCGATACAAACGCCTAGAATCGCCCTATTCTCGTCTCCGTAAATTAAAATCTCTCCGATATTTGCCTTTTTTCTGCCGACATCATACACAAATATTAAGATATTCATTCGCGAATACCTCGTTCGGACGATTAATTTTATCTCGCCGTATGAACTTAGCCTAATTTTCAGCGTGTCATTAGCACCTCGATAAAATGCCTATCCCAACTGCGTGATTTATTCCTGGAATGCTAATTGCTGATACAAAAAAAAAACGGCGAAGATCTTCCGATAATGATATTTAAATCATCAGATGCAAAATAAGTTTCAATATTCACGTTTGCGGCGAATGATGCTGCAACCTGATGTTGACGATGACGAAATGCGTGTGAGTATTTCAGATAACGTCAGACTATTCGTTTTTTTTTTTAGAATAATTCAGACAGTATCACCGCAGGCCATTTTCCTCGTGAATTCGCACTTCCATAAAATGCTCGCTACAAGCCACTCATCTTTTTTTAATCATCAATGCGATCGATTGAAAAAATTGAAGCATGGTTCTAACGAGATAGAAAAATTGAAAGACGAGAATCAAATTTAATCCAGGATTTAACCGGCGGAAAAATTCTGGGTTAAGCTCTCATTTTTAAAATATCACTTTCACGCGTTAAAGTGCGTAGATCAAAAATTCGCTCATTAGCAAAAGAGTTTGCTATACTCATAATAGAAACTTACACTACATATTGCAAACATTGTAGCGTGTAAAACTTTTCCCTTGAATTACAAATTACTTTTACACCAATTGCAGCGACACGAATTATTTATAAAATAATTCCTATCTATTTTTTTTATGACGACGAAGTGATGCTGCGAGCTGATCTAGCTGCGCGGATGACGAGATGCGCCTGGGCCTTTCGCATAGCGTCAGTCCATTACCTTTTTGGGTACTTCGTCGAAAGGAGCCACAGATACGAGGCAAACGAAGCGGTAGTAGGTGTATAACGAAGACGAGTGAGCAACAGAAAGAGAGAGAGAGAGAGAGAGGTGGACAACACGATTAGATAAGGCCGCGGGGCGGCGAGATCAAAGGCGGACGCGCTAATCCACCACTCCTCGATAACTCGCCGCGCGAGACCTTCGACGAGAGCCGAGCAACGCGCATGACTCTGTCTCCCGAACGCCTATACGTCTCTTTCAACGCACGATCTCGACAGAGACCGGCAAGTTGACGCCTCGCACTCGTTCGCTGTCGCATCAGCATTCAATCTCCACGACGAGTTATAGCCAACCGCCGGCATTTAATGCTGAAGATACCTAACGTGACTCATGACTGGAAGAACAAAATAAAAAATATGTTAGCGCCTATAGCTAACCGCACATCTACATTTTGCCTTTCGAATTCTGTTCTTATTACCGCTGACGTCATAATTCCGAAAATCGCAATTACGTGAATTTTCGTAAATTTTTTCTACGACTCTCTGTACACAATGATAGAGAAACGATCGTTGCTGCGGGCTTTTTGTGGGAATGAGAACGCGGACGATAGAGCAGACGGCTGTGCGACTGCCGCGGAGAGGATTACCGCGTATGTGCGTAGACGCGGCCCCTTTTTCATCTAAGCTCGGCCGCGATATCAAAATGCTAACTCAGCTCGTACTCGACGTCTCTCACTTTGGTAATTCGTGTGTTTGACTATCGTGACGTTTGATAGTTCAGTCGCTACGCGCGTGAGTTTTGGCAACGGCTTCGAGAATTATTCGAAGTACCCCGACCGGAAAGCGAATTTTTTCGCAAGTTACGTTTGACCGCCGTTGTTGATGTCGTCGAACTGTGGGGTAAATGCACCGGTTATCGGGACACGTTCCTGTTCCCTACGTTCTATAAAAATAGGGGTCATGATTAATTTTGTCAAGTTCAAGGCCTCGGAAAAAAAAGCATTTTTGCCGATCTCCACACGAATGCTGAACGATTTTAGCGTATTCCGTTAAACCAGACATTTCAATCAAGAAATAACTTCATCGTAATGTCTCGGCGGGTATAAAACGTATGTTAATGAGGTTTTACGTGTCGTAAACATGGAAGCTTACGCTCGAAAAAGCCATTGGTCATTTCGACACGTTATTTTATTGTAAATATTTTATTTGCCGAAATTATTGATTATTTTCGAAAACCGACGTGTTTTCGTGAATGGACCATTTATTTATAAGCGTATAAATGGGCTAAACGTTTTTCGATGATCACCCTAATTACTTATTAATTTGTCGAAACATACGGATGTTATTTTACTCGCGCTTCGCTGATCTCAGGTCAACAATTTTTTTATTTGAGCTCGAACGGGAGATTGCATTCGGAGAAATGCATCAACGTAAAATATAGGTAAAGAGCGCGAGGTGATTGGACCCGCAACCTTGTCACGGAATCTATTTCAAGAGCGAGCTCCGCGCGTATCAGAAGAGCCCAAGGGATTTAGGAGGAATCGCTTTGATGCTGACCGCGGGTGCGGAGAACGCCGCGTGCCTCAGCCGGCTGCAGTCTCGCACCTCCGAACGATAAGGAGAAAGAGCTCGCGGACCCACAATGAACGCGATCACCTACATATCGTTATTCGAAGGCGAACGGCCTTCGGCCATCAAACGAGGAAGCATATTGAAACGTGAAGCAACAAATCTTACGAGGGGACGCGTGCGATCGATCGATCGTTTCCTGCCCCATGCATCCGTACAGCTGACCACAGATTATATCTTCGAGATCCACTTGCATAGAGTACGTAAACTGATATCGGTATCAGTGTAACGCGATGTTCCACAATTTATCAAATTATACACGAACTCTCTCTCCGATTTATTTTCTAATCAAACTTTTTATCCTACCTTAGATTTTTTATTTATCTAATAATACTAAAAAAAAAAAATATTCAGGTAAGTTTGAATCTTGGAAGTGATTTTTAAGGTTTTTTCAAGTCTGATATCGTGGCCTGCAATGGAGTTAGTTACATCAACATTTTTTTTTTCTAATCAATTTTAATAACATAATCGGATTTTAGTAACAGAATTTTAAAACCGGAAATTTCATCCGCACTTTTAATAAGCGAATAAGAAAATTGAAATTCCTACACTTTTCGCAAAACGTATATCCACAAAAGATCACAATTTTTTTGTTAACGTTACGAAGAAATGTTGATCAATTCGCAGTCTCGACTTTAGCTGCTATCACATTACACTCCCACTTTTTTGTTGAACGTTCAGTAATGTCAAACAAATATTCTGGTGACGCAAAATACAGTTTTTTTTAATTTTAAAAAGGATTAGAAAATTCCTGCATAGTGCGCAACACGACTAATAGTTGGTCGACTTTCGAACTATAAGGAGATATCGAGTCTGAGGTGGTACATAAACGAGAAGAGTGCGTTCGCGGACGCACAATAACACAATAAGGATTAGAAAATTCCTGCACAGTGCGCAACACGACTAATAGTTGCTCGACTTTCGAACTATAAGGAGATATCGAGTCTGAGGTGGTGTATAAACGAGAAGAGTGCGTTCGCGGACGCACAATAACACAATAAGGATTAGAAAATGCCTGCATAGTGCGCAACACGACTAATAGTTGCTCGACTTTCGAACTATAAGGAGATATCGAGTCTGAGGTGGTGTATAAACGAGAAGAGTGCGTTCGCGGACGCACAATAACACAATAAGGATTAGAAAATGCCTGCATAGTGCGCAACACGACTAATAGTTGCTCGACTTTCGAACTATAAGGAGATATCGAGTCTGAGGTGGTACATAAACGAGAAGAGTGCGTTCGCGGACGCACAATAACACAATAAGGATTAGAAAATTCCTGCACAGTGCGCAACACGACTAATAGTTGCTCGACTTTCGAACTATAAGGAGATATCGAGTCTGAGGTGGTGTATATAAACGAGAAGAGTGCGTTCATTCGCGGACGCACAATAACACATTGGGAGAATATGAATGGGCGAGAGCATAGTTATGGGGTTGCGGTTTACCGCTGGTACTTGGTCTGTACGACGGGCGGTAAGAGAGATGCGGCGAGGGAGAATAAGAAGAAACGGGACTCCCGGGACTCGTTGCCACCCCATTACACGGCGAGAGCTTTCGCTCGTCTATTTCGCGGGCTCGAGGCATTGCTGCCCGTCGCACGGCTCAGCGAAACAGACAGCAGAACGAAGCAGAGTAGAAGCGCGTGCCCCGATTTCGTTTCAACCCCTCCGATTTCGCACTTTCGTCTCTCACTGTGTCGACCACGAGCGCGTTTCGATCTCAGTCCCGGAAGGTACGATTCGTCAACCGCATTACAATTATCGCGCCATTGTGCCACACCGCATTTGTATATATTCGCTCTGCCTCCCGCAATATCAAATATCAACTCGGGGTCGCCGCGACATTTCTCCTGGCCCATATCTTATCGTTGTATGACGCCTTTCTTTGAAAATATGCATTCAATGCAGAATCGGAACATCATTCAAAACGAAATAATATTTTTTTAATGCAAAATAACTTTCTTTGACTAATAATTTAATTTATAAACCGCGAAACTTACGATGAAATAATTATTGTAGATTTTTTATTTTTCCGAAATCGGATTTTCTATTGATTTTGTCATTTTTTTTCTATAACTAGTCCACGAAATCAAATTTTTTGGAGATCGTGATAGTTTTTTTTTTTTTTTTCTTCTTACAATTATATTCTTACAATACAATTTATGGGTCATACGCAAGAAGAAAAAAAAAACTATCACGATCTCCAAAAAATTTTATTTCGTGGAATGATTATTGAAAACAAATGACAAAATCAATAGAAAATCCGATTTTCGAAAAATAAAAAATCTACAATAATTATTTTATCGTAAGTTTTGCGGTTTATGAATTAAATTGTATCAAAATACAATTTATGCAACAGTTCTTCTGTGCGAAGTCGAAATTTTTGCATACAATGAAATTTATGTGTTCAAATAATTTTCTATGTACGTTATTCAAAATCGCACTTGAAATGTTTGTTCGAAAACTGGACAGCAGAACGGACGGCGCGTTGATGATTGAGACGTAGACGTTACCTGCGATGCGAGTCTACGATAAACTCAACACACTTTCGAGCATCTCGAAAGGTTTTTGTTACAGTTGAAGAGTACCTGCGAAGCCGCGAGCCATCATCTTTTGTTCTCGCCATTGGCCTAGAAAATGCAGACCGACAATGTACGGGCCCGAACGTCCGTTTGGTCCCCCAGAACAGTGTCCTTTATTTTATGACTCCTTTAGGTCGTGCGGGCAGCCGAGGCGACGGCGTCGGGCACGAACTTTATTGGTGAGCTTAGGCGCGCTCGCGTATACACTCTTCCGCTCCGACACAATGACGCGAGGAGCGCCGCTTTTTCTAAACAATGCAGCGAGAATATAGAAAATTCGTCCATCGCTGCACGAATTTTTCTGCAGCAAATACTCCTCAGCTTCGCTCTCATTTCAAAACCCGATTGCAGGGACTTTTTGTCTCGAAAGGGGATACTGTAATTATTGCACCCCTAAAGGTACGCACTAAGCATCGTTTTTAAACACCTTAACGAAAAGTCATCCATTCTTTTATTTATTATCGAGTGAACCAAAAAAAAAAAAATAGGTACGCCGCCCACAAAAAGGTTCTGGCTGGATAATTAAACTCCACGATAATAAAATGACAATAAATGCTTCCAGGAATTTCGAAATTGGACGCCTAATTTTTAAGCTCCAAATTATAATTTTGAAAAGTGTCTTCTCTTATTCCGAGGCGTTATCTTCGCTTTTCATGAAAGTAAAATGTAGATTGGATTTCTGAGGGAATTTCAGTGTGCCCTGAAATAAGGTAAAATAAATGACATTATTTTCTATGAAATGAGTTCTCTTGAATATAATTTCTTGAGGTGGAAAGTATACTACTTGCTGGACATTTCGGTCCACTACTACTCTTAACAAGAGCGTGACTCAACTTCCCGGAAGGGCACGGATTCCGAAATTGGACGCCTACTTTTTAAGCTCCAAATTGTAATTTTGAAAAGTGTCTTCTCTTATTCTGAGGCGTTATCTTCGCTTTTCATGAAATTCAAATGTAGATTGGATTTCTGAGGGAATTTCAGTGTGCCCTGAAATAAGGTAAAATAAATGACATTATTTTCTATGAAACGAGTTCTCTTGAATATAATTTCTTGAGGTGGAAAGTATACTACTTGCTGGACATTTCGGTCCACTACTACTCTTAACAAGAGCGTGACTCAACTTCCCGGAAATCCCAGAAATCTCTGGGAAAGGTACAGAATAACGTAGTTATTGCAGACCTTAGAGAGTCTCAAAGGGTGCAAACTTTCCCTGCGGACTGCGGCAGATTTTTCGGGTGCCTTTCTGAGGACACGAGACCCTGCACCCCGTCGAGGGTTTTGTTGCCCTCCCCGCCATTTAATTGGTTTTCATTGTTGGCAAAACAAACGATTGGACGCGTCGTGGTCCGCAGCCATCAGCACCGACACTATAACGTTCGAGTCAACGGTCCTTCGTACTCTTGAGTTGCCCGAGTCATCAATGAGTGCTTTTAGGTATACACTCTCAGCAGCTATTATTATCCAGCAGAGCCGACGACACCCCGAAGTCACAAATTGGTCCTCGCAGAAAAACCTGTTGTCAGGTACCCTCGAAATACTTTCCAAAAATTGTTTGCGAAAATTCGCACGATAAACGGAAATGAGATGATGATGTTGGAACATTATTTATGCATCAAATGTCTGCAACTGTCGTCGATGGTCTTCGCGATCAGCTCAACCAATTGGTACAGTTTCACCTTTACAATTCACAGGCGCCACTATAATAATACTACGATATTCGATATCCTTGCATGCCAATTATTAGTGATGCTCTTTTAAAATATCTCCTGATAACAATTAAACGTCAATCTGTTTGAAAATTTTCTGAAACGATTTTTCCAAAAGAACTTTCATTACCGGTAATGCAATATTACAAAATACTTTTAACAGCGATTACAATGATACTTCGAGGAAAATTATACTCCAGTTTGATAACGATTAACGGTTCGATTGTCAAGGATTTGAGGATATCCATAAATCTGTTGATCAAAAAAGCGCCGTGTGGTCCGTGAAAAATACTTTTGTCCGTCGGATCCATTACGCAGGCATTGCAAGTATATGAGATTTCTACCGGATTACTTACGCTGCAAAAATAAAAAACCGTCCCGAGGAAAGATGGCGTCAAGGCGTTCTACAAGGCGAAGGAGAAATCGCGTGCATGTAAGCCTCGTGATACAAGCAATTACATGAAAAAAAAAAAAAGTTGCATCTATAGGTTTACTAGTGCCTTTCGTAAGTGCATCCTGCGCCAAGTTTCTAGTCCTCAGCCATACATAATACATACATACGTCCGCGAGTGCATATGTATAATACAGTCGCGCGCAGAACACGTACGAGCTCATGATGGCCGCGCGGCTCTTGCACGCAGCACTCAAACCGACTGCGTCCCGACAGCGAACCGCTGAATCGCAATGCCGCTGCTGGGACGAGAGAGAGAGGATAAAGCGCGAGCGCCAAATTGTAATACGTATTTCGAATCATGCAAGGTTCGTTATGCGAGGCTGAGCGAGTTGTGCGATGTATATGTATACGAGTCAGAGCCGCAATATAACCATAAAATGCAGATAATGGCTGTTGCCGCGAGTTGGATATTGGCGGAGGGTCGCACGGAACGAGAATCGCGGCCGCAATCCCAAAGGGTGAGAGCAGCAACGCCGCTCAGTCAGCCCGGAGCGCTGCATTTCTTATGCACCAGCTACAGAGCTTTTCTCTCTGTGAAGTGTGTGTTTTCGCGAACATATCCGTATATCTCACGATCGTACACGTTAACGTCGAGCCGGGAACCCCCGCGAGCTCGGAACACGCGAGTAGTATTCGCGGATACACGCAACCACACCGCCAACAGCGAGGAAAATACGACAGCGAGCGGTTACCGATATCCATTACGCTTTGAGGTTATGTGAAAAATTTATTGGCGCGCGAGCGAAGAAACCGGTGGCGCTCACACCGGAATTTAAGAGAAACACTAAGAAAATGTGTTTCGTATTATCTCGATGGCTCAAAGGCGAGCCAGAGACGAGGACAAGGCGGACTGTAATCAAGCCGCGCAAAAAGAAACAATAACAGACGCCATTGCTATGAAATTCTCGTGCGGCACGCGAACCGCAGAGCGAAAAGAATACCGTTGGTCAGTTTGCCAGTAAAAGGGGTTCGAAGCTGCCTTCGTATCGTTCGCGATTACCGATCATTCTGGGTTTAAGGTTACTAATCGTCGCCAGAACGAAATAAAAGTGGAATACTGCGGAAATATTTTGCATCGAGTTAAGAATTTGAAGACGAATCGGCGATGGGGTGTAAGCAAAGTGCGACAATCGAGGCGAGCAACCAGAATAAATAAAAATGCGTGGGTCATGTTGTCCCTGAAAAGGGTTAAATCTCCCTTCCCCTTGTGAGCGGTTTCCCATAACTATTTTGGTTTAAAATTATGTGAAAATTTCTTAGGGAATGAAGAGACAGAACTAATGCTCCTCACCGCACAATTTAAAAACGGCTCGCCTCATTTTAGAGGGTTAAAAGCGACCAGGCGCTGTGGGGTGAAACTGTGGGGTCAAAGCTGCCTTCGTATCGTTCTCGATTACCGATCATTCTGGTTTTAAGGTTACTAATCGTCGCCAAAACGAAATAAAAGTGGAATACTGCGGAAATATTTTGTATCGAGTTAAGAATTTGAAGACGAATCGCGATGAGGTGTAAGCAAAGTGCGACGATCGAGGCGAGCAACCAGAAAAAATAGAAATGCGTGGGCCATGTTGTCCCTGAAAAGGGTTGAATCTCCCTTCCCCTTGTGAGCGGTTTCCCATAACTATTTTGGTTTAAAATTATGTGAAAATTTCTTAGGGAATGAAGAGACAGAACTAATGCTCCTCACCGCAAAATTTAAACACGGCTCGCCTCATTTTAAAGGGTTAAAAGCGACCAGGCGCTGTGCGGTGGACGGAGTGTATAATTAAGGCGAGTAGAAAGAAACCACAGCCGCCATTACTATGAGAACTTCGTGCGGCACGCAAAACTCAGAACCCGAATACTGTTGGCCAGCTTGCTACTAAAAGGGGTTGAAATCTCCCCTCATTCGGTGACAAAGAGGAAGCTCCGCCAGCGACGGTTTGCTGGCTGTAAAAACGCGTGACGAAGGTAGAAACCGAGAGGCGTGGTTTTTCTAGCTTTTAGCTTCATGATCCAGCACGATTCGATGTTCTGTTATTATATTCAAAGGCACAATATTAGGGCCCTGAATATAGAGTATAGTAGAAAAAAAAAAAAATGGGAATTGTCCGTTTCACTGGAACGAATCTACAACGAGCAAACATGCGACACAGAATCTAGTATTGCGTATGCAACTATAAATAAAATATTATATGATTAAAAAAATGATTTAAGTCTAATGAAATTTCTTTGGATTACTGTCCTTTAGTGTGAAAATGTCTTTAAAGATTGTTCACAAAAATTAATAAACGGCTGTGGATTTTCTTATTATAGAACAATTAACTTCAAAACATTACCCTGTTGACACTGATAAACTTTAATTTTTAGCAGGACACTGCATGCAGCAATTAATTACCGAATCAACCGATTTATTGTGGTCAGAAGTGTTTTCAACTAAAGATAATATCTCAAATGTTGTAACATTAAAAAAAAACGAACAACTACTACGAGTAACGATTCAATATTAATAAATGTATCGAGAGCAATTTATCGTTGTCTCTGTAATCGTACCAAGTGCGTCGAGAGTGCAGAGCTCGTGGAGCCCAGTCACTGAACCTGTGCTGATTGCAGATACGTTGCACGCTGCAACAATAGAAATAATAGTACAATCGTTGCAACGCATCGCCCGTAGTATTTTATAGTTCCGCTTACTGAAGGGCTTTTATCGACTCAGTTATCTTCTCGAGGAATGACTAAGAATTATTCCTCGCCACTGTACATTAGTAAACAAAAAAAAAAAGACATCGCAAAAAAAATTCTGTTTCGTGGTATAATTTTTTCTGAGGTGGTCCGGTGAATGCAATTATATTGGTAATACTTTAGCGATTAATAATTATAAATAATTGCAGAAATCATTCCAACCCCACAATTTCCCTGAATTATTGATATCTGTTGCAGATAAATAAAAATGTAAGTTTTGCATAATTAAAAATAGTTATTCGTTTTAAAAAGTATTCTGAATATATTTCTATTGAATAAATTGCAAACGTCTATTTAAAAAATAATTAAAGTGTGAGATAGTTGTACTCGAAGCCATTGGTAATGTGTCTCTTTGAAAAAATGATTAGGTTTATCGACACTAGAACAGAAAAATGTGTCTCAAGATTGTTGAAATATTTGCTCGCGTAAGGTGATTCTCATGGCTCAAATAGTTTTAGCGCACGTCGTGTGTTGATTCAGGACCTCTGACCGAACGGATATGCACGGAAAATCGTGGTTGACGGGCTCGAGTCTCGGGCGGGCTCAGGCCCCGGATTATCTCACAAATATTTGAGGGCAATTAGATGTTTGCCCGTCTGTTAAACGTGTTTACATTGTTTGTCGTATCTAGACCGGCGGGAAGTATGTTTATAATCGAGACATTGTACATTTCCTTGTGTTCGCGACGAGAAGGAACAAATCGTTGTACACCCCCTTTTTCCAAATGAAGTCATAGGAGCCACGAAACGCCGTTACATATCCAACCGTTTGCGAAACAGAGAAAATTGTAAAAACTCTATCGATACGTAACTGTAATTGTCGGGATTCTCGGAAATCTTCATTGATACCGCACGTGTACTAAACATCAATAAGACCATGTAAACACAGATATATACACGGTATCAACAATCGAGTCAAAACAAATCCGTTTCGATCTCACAAACCTTTATATCAGCCTCTTATTCTATTTACGTTTCTTGAATGAACGTGATTTTAATGAAATATTTATTTCAATGAGTAAATACTTCGCACGTCTATCCCGAATAACATAGTAACTCGATCTATCTAAATTCCTACTAAAAAAAAATCTCGATAGGTTTAACTATTTTTCGATCAACACATCAACGCGTAAATAAAAAAAAAAATAATAATCGCAATGGAAGAATGTTTGCAAACAAAATCGTTCGAAGCTACGAATCGTTATACGATCGTAGCCGTGATGCCTGATAAAAAAATTTCGAACAATGAATCAACCACAAAAAAAGCCACAAACCTGGATTTGGTTGACTCTGGTACGAAGGTTTGTTCATCCATTCAAAGGGGCTGCGAATCTGTGCCGGTTTCATCGGCGTTGACGTTGCACTGTTGTTGTCGTTGTTGTTTGTGGCATTAGGATTATTATTATTGTTATTATGTGCAGGTGGAGTGGAGGGTGTGCCAGGGCTGCTGAGTTCGCTTCCGCTGACGGTGATCGGTGGGCTGGGTTCTCCAGTACCAACGGCTTGTTCCTGCTGTTGAACAAGCGTGGTGCTGCTCTCGTCGCCACTCCATTCGCTGACCCCTCCGGACAATTGGGCCTGCTGCTGCTGCTGATGATGATGTTGGTGCTGTTGATAGGCGGCCTGTTGATGCTGATACTGGAGATGATGAGGATAGTGAGGATGATGAGGCCACCCGAGAACGTCAGCCGCGTGATCGAGGTACGGCTGAGGTGCGGATGTCTGGTGATGATGATGATGTGACGCATGGGCGAGGTGTCCGTGAGGATATCCGTACCAGTATTGCTGTGTGGGACTGGAATCGGCGCTCGCCGCTGCCGCTGCAGCCGCAACAACGGCCTGTTGTTGCATCGCCGCGTGTCGGGCCTCCGCCTGTTGTTGGGCCTGTTGTTGGGCCTGTTGTTGGGCGTCCGTCGCGCCGCTCGCCGATTGTTGGTGTTGCGGCTGTCGGTACATCGCCAGAGGATTGTAATACGACACCATACCGATACTCACGTCGGTCATCGAGCTCATGACTGGGAAATCCTTCGACGCCTCTGTGTCTCGACGAGTGGCGCCCAATTTACCGTGGGACAATATTTCCGCACGAGGTACCCTCCGATGTGTTCGAGTAGTGTGATCAATGGGCCCGTTACTGGCGTAGCCAGTAGCGTCGAGTGAGAGCGAACTGAGCGAGCGACAGCGTTTAGCTGTTAAGCCGACGGAAAACGTTTCGCGTCACGACGAAACGCCGTTACGCACTAACCGATCAACGTGAATCCCATGTTTGGGTTTGGCGATAGATCCTGCCCCCTCTCTTGCACAAACCCACTGTATTTGTTTTCGAGGATTATGGCGATCGGTTGACTCGATCGGTAGTGCCTTTACGTGTATCGACGCTCAACTCTCGACAACGATTTTATTACAACTATCACTGCACCAACGAGAGTCTGTAGTGCTCATCATATACTTTGATTTTTTCACATTGTAACTGACGTTTGACGACGGGTTTTGTTACCGATGCTGAATGTCCGGATATCCAGCTATTTTTTGAGGCCAATGGGATGGACGTAGCACGTATTTTTTTCTCGAAATTTGCACCGGGGATGTTGGAGATGTCAGGGGGATGATTTGAACGAGTGTCAAAACGTCGAAAACTGTTTTTTTTTTTTTTTTTTTTTTTTTCGCCGATCGAATGATGGATTAGTCACGGTGATGTCAAGCTGTGTGATGCTGCACCGACCACTGCTTAAACGGCTGTGATATGGTCTCGAGGTGTCGTCGAGGTCGGGTACGCCTCCCGAATGTGTGTACCTCTATCCCCTCCGCTTATCCCACGCCGACAAACTCCACCAATCGGAATGAGACTGGTCTGGCGTGCACCGTAATGGCGCCCGGTGGACCTCCCGAACCCCCCGATGAACCCACCGCCGATGATAAAAGCCCCTGGCATCGGAATACGTGGCTCACGCCCTCGCTCGCGACTCCCAACTCTTTAATGCATAGCTCGGGTAGTTATCCTTGATTTGCCTGAATTTATTGCATATTAATACATTTGAAAAAAAAATAATAATTCATCGCTAATAACGCACTTTATGCACACATAAATAAATCCTTGGATTAAATGAAACTTTGTTTGCGGAGAAAATTCATTTTCCTGAGATAAATGCTATTGTGTCGTCCTATAAATAAATTTGATTCCTCGAATTTTGCGGAAAAGGTGGTTCTATGGTTAAATATAAAATGATACCAACTTATTATATTTTTAGACCCTGCAATTTTATTTTAAATGCGCGTATTTTTTTTTTTTTCATATAAGCTTCCGATTTCATTATGTATGGAATATACAACATGACGGATTTACGAAATACTCTTTGCTACAATCAACAAATTTCATAGTCGCTCCATCTTGTAATATTCAACGCGATATGGGCTTTCTCTAATATATTATTTATACTATCCTCAATGTATTATCGTACACTTAAGCTCTTCCAGGCGTAATCAGAAAAACTAACGTATTAGTTTCTTCTGATATTTACGTGATTATCACGGCCTAATATCATTATGCCGTGTTTACGTTTGGTTCGGCTCTTCAAATCCACCCTTCACTTCCATTAAATTCATTGTTGCACTGCCAAACTGTCAAAAATGTCCAGGAAATTAATGTACGTTTATCGGAAATTTTTTTTTTTATTATATTTTAATTTTATTTTTATATTATACTTGTATGTTAAAATTGATATAAAATAATTGACTTATTATTAAGCGAACCGCTACCTACGAACTAACAGGATTAAAAAAATCTATCGTATGCATAAAAACTGCCGACAAAAGTATTTTAATTCCCAGAATAATTATTTTTAAGTGGACTCTCAAGTTATTTTGATAACTGTAATAGCCCTGTATAATATATCTAGATATGCATTTCATATTCAATGTGATACGTTACACTTTACAAAAAAAAAAAAAAATCTTATAAAAATCTCACGGAATAATCCACTTATTCCATAACATTAATTCAGACAGAAGGCGCGCTCTGTGCTTGCCTGACATATAAATCACAAAGCGCGCGTGCACAAATCCTACGTTTATTTGAGACCACATAAAGTCAAGTATGTCGCGCATTATCGTCGAGGGTCGCGATTAATTCTCGTTATTTACAACGATTCATAAAACGATGAATATTAAATAACTGTTAGTCTTTCATAGTTGTAATCACAATCAATACCATATATTTCTTTAATCAGCACCTTTGATATATATCGATTGGGGTGGGCAATTTTTTTCTTAGACTTGACTTTACATATCAAAATGTTACCCTAAGTAATTAAAAAATGAGGAGCAGATCAATCATAATTTTTTTTTTTTTCATGTGAAATATGTTCATTCTTATTTTTACTCTGTATTGTTTATTCCATAATAAATCGAATCAATAATAATGTATAAAATACATTTGTGTCGATGAACTGCGTCAACGAAAAGCAAATAAATGTTGCAAAACGACAACTCTACAATTTTACGTAGGCGTTATTTATCGAGTGGTGATTTTTCAATGTTTCACGGACAATAGAGTACAGTGATTATATTCACGTCGGAATAATCGGCTTAGGATTGACGGAAGGGGAAAACATTGACAAGCCTTGAAAGCTCCTGCAATTCGAGAGATAATCTCTGTACAATAATGGCTGCCAACGGTGCAAGTAGCCACAACATGAACCTCCTCATGGCTGAAGAATAAGCTTGGCTTCCGGTGATCGGTAGGGATGTCCGTACGTGTCAAAATATTGACACGCTTGCAGAGAACCACCCGAGAAAATCTGCCGGCTATATCATGGCTGCTAGCCAGCACACAAGTTTAAGTCCCTTTTAAATCGTTCCTCACGTTTCGTTAGTTAGATACGCTCCGCCTACCAGGGCGAGATATTGATCCTCTTTAAGCTCTCTCTATTAGTGTTGTGGTCTCCATTGGCTCTGATATCAATATTAGCTAAGATTAATTTTTTTTTTTTTTTTTTTTCATTTAGCAATTATTTTTTCATGTAAAAACACGCAGCTTAAATTTCCAAATAGAACAAAAACAATTGTTCAACAAGAAAAAAAAAGAAAAAAGTTTTCCAAGTGAATAGGAATTCTTTCACAAATGGTCAGACATATTATTTATAATCTACATTTTTTAAATAACTAAATAATGTGCAAAACAAGATATTATTATTTTTGTCTTGGGAACAATTGTAAGTAAAGTTGAAAATATAACATATACATTTTTATCAATTGTTTTCCGAAGCAAAATAAATAAAAGGAATTGTTTAATTTAAGATCAATTATACAGCATTTGATACATTTTATGTAAATTTAGTTGAACAATAATGAATATTTTCCATCTAGAAACTTGAAGTATAATTAAAATGTCGTAAGAAATTAAAATGTGTTTTGTCTTTTAAATATAATTAGACGCAGCATAGACTGAACATAGTTAAACAGTTTCGTTCGTTAACCCCAATATAATCTGCAATAACCAGTATCTCTGATAATATGGGGACAAGGAAAATTGTATTTTACCATCGCCCTATATATCCTCCGATCATATTTCAGGCTGTCGGAATTAATTCGCGAAAGCTTCATTCGTGTTGTTGACGCTAGATACTTATCCATTGACTGTTGAGAATTATTATCATTTCGTTGTATCAAAAGGCGAGCGGATAACGCCTTCGATATGTACGAAATTAACGCGAGACACAATGGCGGAATAAAGTGTTAAAGGGTATAACTGTATAACTGTATCGAGTATGTCAGTGTACTGAGTCAGTGTGCTGAATATACTTATAGATAAGTCAAACACTAAGAGCAAGAATGAAGGGAGGAAAGTTGTTTATTCGCAAGTAAGTTACGATAAAGAACACGACAAAAATTAATCGTCGAAACGAGCTATCGAGGTCAATAACCCTTCTTCCGACCTCTCAATGCAGATCAATACTGTTAAAAATGTGGAAATTTGCATGTGAACATTTTTTCAAAACCAATTGTTCGAACCGTTCTGAATATTCTACCATGAAAAAATTTTTTTACATGAAGAGAATTTTTTTCCTATGAGAAAAAAAAAATTAAAGGATGTTTGACGTTGCAGAAAAAAAGGATGCAAAGTAGAACCTTGCACATTGCTTTCTCATTAAATTTTGCTCCTCACAAAGAATCTCTACGAGAAAGTATTGCTTTATTAACTTTTGCGGAGGTCATCGCGAAAATTTCTATTTTTTCAAAAATTCAAAATGGTGTCAAATTTGAGCGACTTTACCGATCACCACCAAATTTGGTACACAGCAGGGCTGTACGTTATTTTTCGTGTGTAAAACATTTCAGTTAATTTGCTGAGATTCGACGTGATTTATAGCAAAATTTGTATTTTTTACAAAAATTCAAAATTCTATACAATCTGAACCGCTTTACCGATTTTGTCGAAACTCAATACCAAACAGCATTTAACGTGCCTCTATGTATAAAGAACTATTTAACCATAGCGGCGAACTTTTACGAAAGTTAGAGAGTATACGACATTTTTCAAAAAAATTTAAAATTCTGTAAAATCAGTATACGTAGATATATTTTCTCAAAAATTACAGCGATTGAAGAGGAATTAATACTCTACTTGCGTGCCAAATTTGAGCTCGATCGATCGTGCCATTCGCGAGTTATCGACGATTGAATTTTCGGTCACTGGAACACACATACACACACACGTACGGACACATTTTCTAAGCCGTTTTTCTCGACGTTTTAGGTGATTCTAAGCATACTGACATGAAAAACTCGAAAAAAAAAAATTTCATGAAAACAAAGCGTCCTCTATGAGGAAGCAAAATTAGAACAGTCTTCGGGATCCTCTGACGAAATTACGGGGACCTTGAAATATTTCAAGCTGCCTGCCAAGTCCGGTGGTCATCGATGGTGACAAATGGGAAAGTAAGTATCCCACTGTACTGTTGCTTCACCGCAGCAGCCACAACGGTCAAAATACAATTGCAGTTGGATTTACGAGGCGAGCTGATGTCCAACTCTGGATACCGAACAAAAAAATACTTCAAAAAAAAAAACATAGCCAATTCTGCTTTACAAAATTTCATCCATAATCGTTATCCAATTAATAATAAAAAAATTGTGAGCGCAATTAATCGACAGACAATCTGATAAACTTTGTTTTCCACTCGAACCGCAACGCAAAGAAATTAAATTTCCTATAAGCCTGGACTTATCAATGAGTGCCTTTTTTCTATTGATTATATTATAGCGCTTTAATGATACTCAATATAAAGGAGGGCAGTGCAAAAACGGATGGCGTACGTGCAAAAATGCAGGCATAATAAAATATAACGAATGGTATAAAGAAAAAGGAGCAATGGGAAAAGGGGGCATTTACAGAGGGTTTCTAGGGATCATAACGGAAAGTACCGATGACCCAGAGCTAGGAAGTCAAAACAGGATTTTGGGGAAATTTGGAGCGATCTTCTCTCTCTTTGTACTGTAAAATGTATCCGTTTAAATTCAAAACGCTGTTTCAAGTGGGAAAATTCAAGTTTGACGAGTGAGAGAAAACGTGTATAATCCATGTCACATTGATTCGGAGCACGTATAGTCAGTGCCCATCCAGACCCATTGAAAAACAGCAACAGCAGCATAGCACATTGTTCCGCGGTCTGTTTCGGGTCCAATCATTGCTCCACATTGTACTTACCTCTTCAAAAATCTTCCGTACCTGACTGTAAGCAAATTGTCCCCAATAGAACGGTTAGAAGACCTGTAGGGTCTCTTCCTCGCTCGGACGTTGTCTTCGTCGCCTGTTGGATTTGGGACCTCTGACGTGCGGAGAGAAACCCTGATGAGTTCTCGACTCTCCAGTACACGCACCTCTTTGAGCTGCACTCATCGGTGCAGCCATTTCCGCATGTCCTTTTACCACCTACAGCATAATACCTACAACATAGCCGTGGATTCAAGACCGGACTACCTACCGTCGGTTGTACTGGAGCTGGAGAACCACAGACCTTCGCAGCAGGCACCATCAGCACCTCTCCATTTTTTCATACCTTGTAATTTCAATTTTTTTTTCATTCCGACGTCTTACTCGAATAATTTGGCGTGATTATTGCTAATGAAACCAACAAATGCATTGTTTTGTGGTCACCAACATAATAATTATATTCGAGATTTTTTAAATGTTGTCAATAATGAGATATTGTGTGAAAATTCAGGTAAGCCTGTTCAAGCTAAATATTTAGGGAATATTTTGAAAATATCATAGGTTCTTATGAAAAAGGTGATGCGATTAACTGTTTCGTTGAATTTTATTTTTACTTCGTTATTAGAAGCATGGAGGAAAAAAAAGTGTAGTGTGTTCCGGAGATTTCAATGATTAAGAGTAGTCAAATTTTTGAAGAGTTTGTTAATTAAATTTGAAAATTCGACATTGAAAACATTTTTTTTTTATCAGTGCAGGAAATATGCTGTGATGCATATTTTATTCTATTTCTGAGGCTGCATTTAAAAAATGTTCATAATGCAACTTTCATTTGATTTACAATTTTCACCAATAGCATATTTACGTGCATATTTTTCAACTAAAGATTAGTCTTTCTAACTCTGGCCGTTTATTTTCGGTATACCGTTAGTTTTTTTTTTTTTTTCAACTTACATTTATTGGCCCGTCCGTCCAATCCTCGGCTTAAGAGAGACCCTTCGTGAAGAAAGTTGGTGCGAAACCATAATTAAGAGTGCTCGTTCAATATTCAAAGATGGCAATATTTTGGGCGAGACTGATGCGATTATTTACTGCGATATATTTTCGTTTTCTCAATGCTGTTAAATCGAGAAGGGTGAGGGTGGGATTTTAAAGAGTGAAGTGGCGTTGGGCCTCTGAGTCGGCTATGGTGTATACAATACATAGAAGTCGACGCATGAAAATTCGTGCGAACACTTCGTTTGCACTGCTCGCCCGCTGTGCATTGAAATTGGTGGGCGGTTCGACTCGTGAAAACTGACAAAACATTAGGGTCCAAAACCCTGCGACCCCTTTACGATAATGCACTTTTATAGGGGTAATGGGACGAGCCAGGTAAACTGGTAGCATACCAACCTCAGTTCCGCAGTTTAAGCAGTTAAGACACTAGGTCAGCTCGACTTCCTCTTGAGTACATTTTTTTTTTGTTGAAAAAGAAAATTATTCTCTGGTATTAAAACGAATTTTCCTACGACATCGATTTTATAATTTGTTGATCACTTCTAAAAACTCAATTGTTAACAGTGGTACTTTCCTCTGATGTCGACGAGTTTGTGCAATAAATCCAGAAACAACGTACAATGTTTTTGTCACAAGTGTCCCTTTTTAATAAAATTCTGTGGAATTTAATAAATTGAAAAAAAAACAAAAATTGTGTTGCCGGAAATTTATCGAAATGTATTTTATTTGTGCATAACAAAAAATTTGTAGGGTTCGTTAACAGATTTCGTAATTGTAGTAAATCTTTCTTGTGAGGCTCTCAATTTGCCATTTAATTGTAATTTAATTATCGCAGGTTTAATTCCACATAAAATTAACTAAACGTCATTAGCCTAGATAAAAAGTGACAGTAATGTTCTGCGGTATATAAACTGCAGTTAAATATACATATAGACAGACCGAGAGGCTGCAATATTTTAACAGCTGGTATCATATCTTTTTTTGACTATTATAACGACAATAACGAAAAGTCAATTATTCCTGAGATAATCACCAGGCGTTCAAAAAATCATTGGATACCTGCATCATCGGGTGACACTCGGCAATAACTGTCATACGCAGTGGAGCAAGGAAAAGGGTTGAAGCGAGTACCTACGACAGAAAATAATAAAATTTATTGACGCCCGTAAAAATAACGTTTCTCTCCGTCTATATGTCTATGCTATCCGAATACGTTCCGGAGGTAAACACTCGTGACAGCAGATAATAAAACGACGAAATTATCATCGTGAATTAATTATCTGCGATCTGCAGGAGCTTCTCTGCAGAATTGCAGCCAATCCTGTCAACCATGACACACGAAGTCTTGTTATTAGTGCTGCAATAAGTTATATATATTTATTGATCACTGCAACTAATTTTATAGACACCCTCACGCCTCACTTACAAAATCCAAAAACTCCATCACCACATTTATTACACGAATCTCGAAAATTAAAAAAATAGAAGGCGAATTATTGTTACGTGAGTTGAGTTAGAAGTGCTCTAAATCCGAGCCAAGAGTTTTATCATTCTAAAGACAAAAACAAATGTTTGCGAACAGACTGTATACCAGTTATCAGCCCGGTGTGCCTTTTTTTTATTCTCCGTTGTCACGCGTGCGATCCAGTAAATCTCACAAGGAAACTAATTGTGTCAATAAGTACTACGTCACACGAATTGAAGCGACAACTCGAATAAATGTGCGAGTATTCTGTGTGCCTTGAAATATATTCGTACAAGAGCGATACAGTTGTACGATTTTTTTTAATAACAAGAATTTTATTGCTCCCGAGTCCGTACTATTTAATTAAAATTAAGAGCGCGATTTAGTGTCGTTAGCCATATTTCCTGTATTAGTGCGCAAACGTTTGTCAATGTCAACTAGACAAATTCGTTTTTTTTTTAAACGTACGACTTTTGACTAATTTTGTATGAACGTTGCAAAATTCAAATCCGTCGATCGTAAATTATTAACGAACGTTTAATGAAATAAAATTGAAAAAGGACTCGTCATTTTGTGTCTTGTGTTAATTTATCCAGGCTTTCATTTTATTTTTCAGCCATCAAACTCGTGATCTTGGCTTCGAAGCCATTAACATTTGTGTAATGTCTTTCCGACATTAAGCCGATAGTAAATACGGACAAACCGAATCTTTATTGCCAAACTGAAATACACGAATCTTCGTGCAAAGCTTGTCGAACAACTTTTCGAAATCAGTCCTGGCGAGCTCACCGGGCGAATGCTTGACTTTTCGGCATTCATTGTTTCATTCAAACCCCCCTAGTTATTTTATTTGCAATATTAAGCACGTGCTTCCGACTACAAAGTTATTTCAGATAACCGGCGGCGAAGATTGCGATGCGGTATTTCCGCTTGTGAACTGATAGAACAAACATTTTGAGAGAATCTTTACAGCCAAACTGAAAACTGTGATACCCAGAAATCTCAGCTTCTACTCGTGGGACAACTTTTCGAAAAGGACACCGACAAACTCCTCGCGGAACAGTTGAGTTTGCGGTTTTCACTCTGCGATTAAAAACGACTTTTATCCATTTTATCGAAAGTATTAAGCACGTGCTTCCGACTGCAAAGCTATTTGGAGTGGAATATGCTGGAGTCTTTCCGACTTTGAGCCGATAGTACAAATCGGCGAAACGATATATTTCCAGAGTGTATAAAAATAAACCACGGAGTCTCGAATGAATTACGTTCGACCGTGAAGAGATGCTGGGATCTCGAGAGATCTCGCCGCGCGTCTCACGTCGTTGATTCCAGCCGCAAATGGTCCGTCTTGCACGCCACTGGACATTAATTGGCGAGCACATCTTACCTGAGCGTTTCTCTCTTGATCGCGACGGCTCTCCCTTGACTTTAATGATCTGCCTATAAAGCTGTTTTGGATTCTTATTTTTTTTACGATCCACCGTATAATAAACGCCTGCGTACGTTATTGTACACGGGGCAGTCGGTTCTCTTCGCTGCCTACTCGAGCATCATGAAACCCCATCCTGGCCCTGCGGGAAGGAAGCCTCGTGAATTCTACACCGTGAATAAAATTTATTTTCGAATCCAAGCGAATTGGATTCCGACGAATTTTTCAGCTGACGCAGCGGACATTTTTTTTTGGTATTACATAAAGTGCATTTGTCTGAAAAACCGAATCTTGACCTTGCGGACAGGAAGTCTTGTGAATTCTACACTGACGATAAAATTTATTTTTTAACTCAAGAAAATTATTGTCTCAACAAAATTTTGTTTAATAATTGAAAAAGTATACAAAATTGATGGTCAAAAAAAAATAGGATTCGCTATTTCTTTGACGGTTTGGCGATGTATGTGAGACTTAAAGGAATTTTCTAACTTCGTTTGTAGAAAAATAAGGCGTTGTTATTTATTGTTTAAATAAATCAAGATCCACTGTCTTGGGGCTTTTTTTTTTGCATACAATTATTGCAGGATTGACGAGCGCCGTAAGATTCGGGTAAATAAAGTGATATCGGGATTAATAACGCAATTTTTTTTATTGATGGACACAATTGTCGAAAGAAATACGCAATATTTTACACAACTCAGGTAGGCCCTTTTCTCCTGTTGAATTCAGAGTCATTTCATAATTTTTCACTTATTACCGAATTTTGTCTTTCGTCTCTAAAGCTAGAGCGAAAACATAATTTTCATTATGGTATTAACAAAAGGCCTATGTCCCATTTCGTCTCGTGACCGCAATAAAACGGCGTGCAAACATCTCATTCCAAACAAGTAGTTACAGTGAAAGGTACAGTATAAATAATTAATAATAATGATTATTGATATTCATTATCGCGGCTCCAACTACATACGAAAGATATTTGTAAAAACTACCTTAACATCTGAACATCACAGACAAGTTATACAACTGTACCTTATATAAACATTCGAAAAAAAAATATCAACAGTCTTTCAATTTTGTACTTTGCTTATAAATCAAACAACAACAAGCAAAGCATATTCTACCTCCCTGACAATTGGGCGCACGACTTGCAGATCCTTTTTTTTTTTTTTTTTAAGATAAATATTTTTCTACTACTTAACTACGTATCGTGCAGCTAAATAAAAATCGTTGCTTTTGCTTTCTCTTGGTCGGACTTCTCATTGCGAAGTCAGAAACTGCTCTGCATCGGTTAAGTCAACTCAGCTGTAATTGGTCTGAATTTTGGCACTTCTTGGGTCGGCCTCGGTTAGTCGCAGTCTCAAAACAAAAAACGAAATACAAGCAAAGCATATTCTATCTCCTGACAATCGGGCGCACGGCTTTCAGATTTTTTTTTTTTTTTATAAATATTTTTCTTAACTACGTATCGTACAGCTAAATACAAATCGTTGCTTTTGCTTTCTCTTGGTCGGACTTCTCATTGCGAAATCAGAAACTGCTCTGCATCGGTTAAGTCAACTCAGCTGTAATTGGTCTGAATTTTGGCACTTTTTAGGTCGGCCTCGGTTAGTCGCAGTCTCAAAACAAAAAACGAAATACAAGCAAAGCATTTTCTACCTCCCTGACAATCGGGCGCACGACTTGCAGATCCTTTTTTTTTTTTTTTTTTTAAGATAAATATTTTTCTTAACTACATATCGTACAGCTAAATACAAATCGTTGCTTTTGCTTTCTCTTGGTCGGACTTCTCATCCCGAAGTCAGAAACTGCTCTGCATCGGTTAAGCCAACTCAGGTGTAATTGGTCTGAATTTTGGCACTTTTTGGGTCGGCCTCGGTTAGTCACAGTCTCAAAACAAAAAACGAAATACGAGCAAAGCATATTCTATCTCCCTGACAATCGGGCGCACGACTTGTAGATCCTTTTTTTTTTTTTCTTTTTTTATAAATATTTTTCTTAACTACGTATCGTACAGCTAAATAAAAATCGTTCCTCTTGGTCGGACTTCTCATTGCGAAGTCGGAAACTGTTCTGCATCGGTTAATCAACTTAGCTGTAATTGGTCTGAATTTTGGCACTTTTTGGGTCGGCCTCGGTTAGTCACAGTCCCAAAACCGGGTGGGGAAGCGAGTGCTGATGGTTGTGAGGTTGCAACGACGAGGCCGAATAGCCAGTGAAGTTGTGAGGCGGAGGTCCGAGATTCACGGGCGGGGTGTTACCATTGTGCATCAGCCCACCGAACATACTGGTCAGTCCACCGAGGGGGCCCAAATTCGTCATTCCACCGGAGCCCTCCACGTCGACCACCGGCTTCATGTCCTTTTGCTCCGACTCTGTGTGCTTCTTCGACTGCTTCCTCTCCTTTGCTCTGCGATTTTGAAACCATATTTTCACCTGAAATAGCAAATTCATAAAACTTAATCATTTTTTTCACACACTTGCAACGAAAATAATTGCTCAATGAAGTTTTTTTTTTAATCAATTGATTGTTAAATCAAATTTTGGCACAAATTTATTGAGAAATGAAGTTATTGTGTCCGGGATAATTTTATTAAGAAATTATTTAATGTAGATTGATACAAGTTTATTAAGAAATAATGTAGGTTTGTTTAGGACAATTTTTTAATATCATCGATTGCAAATTTATTCTTACCTGTCTTTCTGACAGGGAAAGATTAGCTGCGAGTTCAGATTTGCGTCTGATTGTGATGTAACGACTGAAGTGGAACTCTTTCTCAAGCTCGAGTCTCTGATGATCCGTGTACACTACTCTGTACTTGTCCTTGGTTCGAGTCTTTCCTGTAAATCGAAAAAAAATCTATTTATTAACGTTGACATAGGCGTTGAGAATTTTTTTTTTTTTAATTACTTTTTTGAGCGATTGCACTTATTCAAAGCGAAATCTCTCAAAGAACCAAAATCCATCGTTAGAAACGTTACTAATACAGCGGTACATCGAATTACAAAATGAAAAACGATTTTTTCCTCCACATGTTCGTACGATAAGGGGGGTATTATTATCGTAAGGTACACGAAAACAGGCGGGCATCGTCACCGTGTCACCTCGCTCTCGGGCGCTAATTAAACTCTTTGATAAGCGTAGGTTTACAGAGCCGCAGGCGAGACGAGCATGTGGGATGAGCTTCGGGACGGAGAGAAATCAAAATCTCATAAGTGGACAGTTTTACTCGTTGTACGTAAATTCATTTTTATCTTTAAATTCCGATTTAAAGGTCTGTGATAATTAATATTAATCACTTTTCTGGATTAAAAAATAAAAATTCTAGAATAAAAAAAAAAATTAATAGGAAAAATATAGTCAGAAAGGGTAATCATTTTTTATACAGCACTAGTATAAAAAAACAGCTTCAGCTGCAGGTTCTCATGACGAAATGGTTTGTAGAATCATTTTACTTGGTTCCATTAACTTTTTGAGAGCTCGACCAACGAAGTTAAAGGAAAGGGCCAAAAAGGAAACGGAAGAGAGATAGAAAGAGAGAAAGAGAGGAAAAGCGAAAGAGTGGTGCGCACGACGATTAGATAAGACCGCGGGGCGGCGAGATCAAAGCCAGGCCCGCTAATCCACGACTCCTCGATAAGTCGTCGCGAGACCTTCGTGAAGACCCAGAGACGATGCAGCACGAATAACTCCTCGCGCGTCCATTATATACACCTTTCTCGGCACGATCTCGACAGAGATCAAAACTTTATGTCTTGCACTGACTCGCGGTTGCATTAGCATAAAATCTTCACGACGAATTAATCTCAAGCTCTTCCATTTAAATGCATGATACTCAACATGTGTAAGCCGCAGAGTCGCCCGCAACCGCAAGAAGTGTTTTTTTTTTAAATTAATTAAATGAAGTGGCTGCTGCGTAATTTTACATATTTTTCTCCATATAATAAATGAATTATTGTCGAGAATCTTCGATTTTATGCGATAGGAAAAATAGCCAAGAAAATGTCGAGTGCATCGAATTTGAATGTTTCCTAATCAGATAATCAATTCGTATCCTTATCCATCATTGATATCAGATCAAATTGTTGAAATATGAAAGATCAGTAACAATTGAACGATACAAACCTGACATTAAATGTCTGTTTGTTACCTACCACGATTATTCTTCTGTATTATTCTATCTTCAGTCAATTTAGTATACAATTAACAGACACTAAAGTAAATAATCTAATTCTTCAATAAAACAGCCACATCTTTTCAGAAACTTTTCAAAACCGACAAAAGAAAAATATCAAAGTGAACACGAGCAATATAAGAATTGATACATTTAGTCGCACAGAAATAAATGTTGTGCTATGCCAAAAATTCAACTAACCATGCTTTAAACAAAAAGAAAAACCAGTAACCCTTCAACAACAAAAATGTTCTGTGTTCGCCAGTTCTTCTCTGCTTCTCACAGTGCGATAAATAAAATGCCAACGAAGCCTGTAAAAAAATGACATTCATGCCTCCAATTGAAGTTCTCCAAACAACCAAAAAATCATAAAAAAAAAAAAAAAATAGCAAACCTGGGTTTGCCTGACTCTGGTACGAAGGTTTGTTCATCCACTCGAATGGGCTGCCGCCTTGTTCGACCTTTATCGACGACGTAGCTTCGTCCTTGTTGTTGTTATTGTTGGGAACGTTCTTGTTGTTGTTATTATTAGCGGGTGGAGAAGACGGAGTGCCGGGGCTGCTGATTTCGCTTCCGCTGACGGTTATCGGGGGGCTCGTTTCCCCCCCGAGAGTTCCTTGCTGAGGATGATGATGAGCGCTGCTGTCGTCGCCGCTCCATTCGCTCGGAGTCCCGGGCAACTGGGCCTGTTGTTGTTGATGTTGATGCTGTTGATAGGCGGCCTGCTGCTGTTGATACTGAAGATGATGGGAGTAGTGAGAGTGGGGCGGCCACGGAAGAACGTCAGCCGGATGTTCGAGGTACTGCTGGATCGTGGAAGTTGGTTGATGATGATGATGCAGCGAAGCGTGGGCCGGATGTCTATGGGGATATCCGTACCAGTACTGCTGAGCGGAAGTGAGATCGGCGCTCGCCGATGCGACCGGCTGTTGCGGCATCGCGACATGTTGAGTCTGCGGCTGTTGATGGGTCTGTTGAGGCAACGATTGTTGTGCCTCCGGAGCAGCGATTCCCGGCTGTTGATGTTGAGGCTGACGATACATCGACAGCGGATCGTAGTAAGGCATCATACCGATGCCCACGTCCGTCATTGAACTCATCGATGCCGTTGACACAATACTTTTTATGGATCAAAACGATATGATTATTCAAAATAATAACAACAGTCACGTGATTTCACGATTGTCTTAACACACGACACCGATTTAAAAACAATAATCACCGCACCAACACGAGCCGATAAAGTCCATCGTATGTGAAGGGAAAACGATGATTTTCTCACTGGAAAATCATTTTTTTTAGGTGGATGATGAGCTGAGATTATAAACTCCGGGATTAATAGAGAAAAACGACCAAGTGTCGAGCAACGAATTTGCTGACCGAGTGACGAAGGCTCACTCGAATTTCGAGAAACGATGTTGCACCGACGAGTGCTTATAAACGTCTGTAATACTGGCTGTCCTCAGGTACCGGCGAGGTCAGGTACACCTCTCGAGCATGCACTACCTCTCCTCCTCCCCCCCCCCCCAAAGAACACCACCGCCGCTGTTACCTCCACCAATGAGAATCCGACTTACCAATCGTGCACCGTAATGGCGACCGTTGAGTCTCTCGAACCCCCCTCCCCCCATTAACGCCGCAACGACAGCAATGCCGGACGACGTCGCGGCATCTTCAACACACGCCCCCGCTCGCGACTCGCGCCTCTTCGACACACACGACTTATGCACATTATCCTCGGATTATACCCCCCAGCTTGATTTATTTGGAGCCTTTGTTTATTTTGTTTTTGTGGAGGCGATATGTTTCTTGGTACAGATGATCTATGGATCTATAGATCTCGGAACGATATAGTGACACTGAAGAAATATTATTCGTCTAATGTCCCGATTGAATGGAATCTTTGCGTTGCTTACTTTCAAAGGGATGTGAAAACAGTTGCGTCAATTTTTATTAATTATGGAATATCATATTATTCAGTATATTCCATCAAATATTTCGACGTTTGGATTTGGAGTTCTTTTTAATTGCAGTTTTCCACGCTGTTTCGAAATTAGGATTCATTATTTATCTGCTCTTTTTGTTTTCTCTACTTGTAAGCTACTGTCATATAAAATTTTCATGTAAATATTGTCAATATGAAAATTGGCAATATCGTAATTCTGGATCCGCATAAAAATACCCATAATCACGTAGAATAGCATTGCGTTTTACTGAATCGTATTAAAATTCAATGTTCAATTGAAAAATTTATAATTTCACTACATTTCTCGAGTTAAAAATATCAGACGTCGAAAAAAGTATTTCCGGTAATGGTAAAATGCAAACATCTTTAACAGTGTATAACGATAATGCAAAGCAACTTGTCGAAATAATATTCATATTCATGACATGATATCCAAGCAGCACAAGCCAGCGTGATTTATCGCCCGGCACTATTATTATACGCTCTCCCATAGACAATAGCCCGATGACATTTACATCGGATGATCGGGCGCAAGGAAATGCCAAGAGAGGAAAATACCGCGGAGCTCAAAATCCCCGGATATCGAGAGGTAATTTTCACATGCAATAATTTTCGTTGGCCCGGGGCCAAGTCAACGCTGAGGAAAAACCTCACCGCGATCCTCCGTTTCATCGGCAGTTCGCGTTCGTGTCAAAGTATCATGACAAACGTCATTATCAAATGCATCATATAGCTGCCAGTGAAGATTTAGCATTTGTGGAATAAAAAGGACCCAGCGAGCGCACAAAAGTCAAGGAATAATGTATAAAACAATGTACAAAAAAAATTAGTCCGAGCGGAGTCGTATAAGTAGCTACGGAAAATCGCCACATGGAAAATGTCGTTGCCTGGAGAACCGATGGAAATGAACGATTTTTCGATGTTTTATTACTTTTCCTCTTTGTTCGCCGAAAACAGTAAAATGTTATAGTTTACATACAACAGACAATGTGCCAATGGCGAATTACCCGAGAGGTCAATAAAGCCAGACGGAAGAAACAATAAGGGAAGGCACAAACAATGACCCTCGTTGGGCGCTCCACGGGCCCTTTGAAGGAGCGGCAACGCAGCAGGAGCATTGTTCCGTGGTCTGTCCCGGACCCGATGATTGCTCTACATTGTATTCACCTCTTTAACAGTTTGTAGGTGTTTGTAAGTTCGACTGCGGAGTTCCCCACTTTCTCCTCTGATACGAACGCTTTGTGGAAAGTGAACATTTTTTTTTGCATCTTCGAAAAATCAATTGAAAAATTATGTCGCAGGAAAATTAATACTGCGACAGCATACAGATTTTATTTTCACATTTTTTACAACCAATGAAGTTTTTATGTCATTGGATTGAACAATTAATTTCGTACAATTTCAATATCGTTTTCGTTGCAAATGAAGATAGGTTCTTCTTATATAATATTTGGTTGGGCGCTCCACATTGTTCCGTGGTCTGTCCCGGACCCGATGATTGCTCTACATTGTATTCACCTCTTTAACAGTTTGTAGGTGTTTGGAAGTTCGACTGCGGAGTTCCCCACTTTCTCCTCTGATACGAACGCTTTGTCGAAAGTGAACATTTTTTTTTTTTGCATCTTCGTAAAATCAATTGAAAAATTATGTCGCAGGAAAATTAATACTGCGACAGCATACAGATTTTATTTTCACATTTTTTACAACCAATGAAGTTTTTATGTCATTGGATTGAACAATTAATTTCGTACAATTTCAATATCGTTTTCGTTGCAAATGAAGATAGGTTCTTCTTATATAATATTTGGTTGGGCGCTCCACATTGTTCCGTGGTCTGTCCCGGACCCGATGATTGCTCCACATTGTATTCACCTCGTTAACAGTTTGTAGGTGTTTGTAAGTCCGACTGCGGAGTTCCCCACTTTCTCCTCTGATACGAACGCTTTGTGGAAAGTGAACATTTTTTTTTTGCATCTTCGTAAAATCAATTGAAAAATTATGTCGCAGGAAAATTAATACTGCGACGTTGTACAGATTTTATTTTCACATTTTTTACAACCAATGAAGTTTTTATGTCATTGGAGGGAACAATTAATTTCGTACAATTTCAATATCGTTTTCGTTGCAAATGAAGATAGGTTCTTCTTATATAATATTTGATTGGGCGCTCCACGGGCCCTTTGAAGGAGCGGCAACGCAGCAGGAACATTGTTCCGCGGTCTGTCCCGGACCCGAAAATTGCTCCACATTATATTCACCTCGTTAACAGTTTGTAGGTGTTTGTAAGTTCGACTGCGGAGTTCCCCACTTTCTCCTCTGATACGAACGCTTTGTGGAAAGTGAACATTTTTTTTTTGCATCTTCGAAAAATCAATTGAAAAATTATGTCACAGGAAAATTAATACTGCGATAGTATACAGATTTTATTTTCACATTTTTTACAACCAATGAAGTTTTTATGTCATTGGAGTGAACAATTAATTTCGTACAATTTCAATATCGTTTTCGTTGCAAATGAAGATAGGTTCTTCTTATATAATATTTGATTGGGCGCTCCACGGGCCCTTTGAAGGAGCGGTAACGCAGCAGGAACATTGTTCCGCGGTCTGTCCCGGACCCGATGATTGCTCCACATTGTATTCACCTCTTTAACAGTTTGTAGGTGTTTGTAAGTTCGACTGCGGAGCTCCCCACTTTCTCCTCTGATACGAACGCTTTGTGGAAAGTGAACATTTCTTTTTTGCATCTTCGTAAAATCAATTGAAAAATTATGTCACAGGAAAATTAATACTGCGATAGTATACAGATTTTATTTTCACATTTTTTACAACCAATGAAGTTTTTATGTCATTGGAGGGAACAATTAATTTCGTACAATTTCAATATCGTTTTCGTTGCAAATGAAGATACGTTCTTCATTTACTGTTGCATGGAATTTTACAACTCTGTTGAAGTTTATTAACCTTTGTTAATTAACTACAAGATAATCTCCATTTCATTGCGACGAGTCTTAATTATTGACCAGGAAACAGATTTTTATAAGTGCGGCTGACTCAACGTGTGTTTCTTGTTTCCGCGTTTTTCACTTTTTTCTCACGGCAACAAGTCGTGAGCAATTTTATTCGCTGGAACTTTTTTTTTTCTGTGGATACGCGGAAAATTATTTTTTCCGATTGTACGTGAAGGTGAGACGGAAAAATTAATTTTTATGGTATGGATCTTGGAAAATGTGTGAAATATCTAACTGCATGTGTATCGCTCGAGTGAATAAAAAAAAAAAAAAGCCAATGAGTCCCAAATGAATTACAATCGTGCGGACCGAAGGAAAATCACCGCGGGTCGCTTCTCTTGATTCGAGCCGCGAAAGGTCGATCACTGGCTCGCCGCTGGACATTAATTGGCGGACGCATCTTTCTCTGCGCTCCTCGGCCTATCGACACAGCTCTCCCTTGACTTTAATGATCTGCCTATAAAGCTGTTTTGGATTTTTATTTTTTTACGACCTCCCGCCATAAACGTCAGCATGCGTTAATCTCCCATGGCATAGGTACGGTCTTCTTTACTCACCGCCTCCAAGCGAGTCACGAACTTTGTCCGAACCCTGCGAAGGGCATATCATGCACTTTGTACCTACTGAATAGGAGACTGCCAGCAACACACCAATAAGATGCTTGAATCTGAGGCAACAAGAATTCTTCTTACAGCAATTATTATTTTTTTTTTTTCTTTTCAATAAAAAAAACTGATAAGTGGGAAACGATTATTTTATTAACATCCGCTATACTGAAGGTGATATTAAATATCATCATTATGATCCCGAATTTCTTCATTTTTTAAATTAATTCATCCACCCATCTCATCGATAACTTTATAAAAATCATCTATATGAATCGCTTGACGGTCTTCTTTACTCACCGCCTCCAAGCGAGTCACGAACTTTGTTCGAACCCTGCGAAGGGCATATCATGCACTTTGTACCTACTGAATAGGAGACTGCCGGCAACACACCAATAAGATGCTTGAATCTGTGGCAACAAGAATTCTTCTTACAGCAATTATTATTATTATTTTTTTTTTTCAATCAAAGAAACTGATAAGTGGGAAACGATTATTTTATTAACATCCGCTGTACTGAAGTTGATATTAAATATCATCATTATAATCCCGAATTTCTTCATTTCTTAAATTATTTCATCATTTTCATTATTTTCATTATTCATTATTCATTTATGAAAATTATCTTTGTAAATCGCTTGGCCTCGTTGCAGAAAATTTTTTTTATTGAAAAAAAAAATCGTTAGTGGTTAAATAATTTTTGTGAAATGTGTAAAGAAACATATATAACTAATTAGATAAATCGTAGTGATCGATAATTAACGTAGATTTGGAATTTGTTAAATTTTTTATTTAGAATTTCGAATAAAAAAATTGAAAAATTACTACAAAAAAATTAAAATAAATAAGCCGGACAATTAATTACAATTGTTTATGCATCGTCACAACGGACAACATATCAGCCTTTGTAGTGCGCAACTGTGCTCATCGTTACGTTTCAATGGATCATTTCCGGGATCACTTCGCCCCCACTATGATGTTACAACTGTTGGTCTCTGAGATGGGATAGCAGAGCTGAAGGTATGTGGTTTAGAGCTAGGATAACGTTCAACCTTGCGAGCTGACGGGATGCAAGATTACGGCACCTGTGGGAAGCCGCGATGGTACGTCAGGGCAACCGTCGAGCTCTCTCATAACTCTACATAAAATTAGTACCTAAAAGCCCTTCTCGTTGATGCAAGTAGTAGCCCCTCATCCAATATCACTGTAGTTTCACATAGTTTCTCTGCTTCAATCTCTACTATATGCATATATATGTATATGCATATATATATATCCTGTACCGAATATATTATAATGATAATACTTTGCTAACTGATAACATACACGAAATGTTTCAGATCTATCGTTGCAAGATTTATGAAGCATTTACAAAAGAAAAATTTCCAATTTTAAAAACTCATTATCTATATTTATTAGTTTATAAGTAATGATAAGCATCAAATATAATTACCAACTATATTAATTAAAAAGCAAAATTGTATGTAATTTTCTAATGAAAATCTTAACATTAATGGTTTTTCATGTTATATGCTATCTATCCCAGCGTGCGACCTGATAAGCGTGCGTTTTTACGTTTAATCACTCTCGGTTATCGGTATTCGAAAATTCCCAGAACTCTGTGAATTCTCATTCTCTTTCACATTTTCCGTCACCTCGGCGTATCATAGTAGAATCCATGAGGCTCTGACAACAGAGCCAGGCTCGTGCACTCTTAAAAGACAAACTCGCTTCTGTACTATTTATAGGATAGCATAAACCACGTTTTACCACACGCGTAAATAAATCATAAATTTAATGGCAAAGTGATTGACGCAGAGCACGCGCGACTCTGTTAAATAGCAAGTGACATAAAGTGTCTTCGCACACAATATGCAAGTACGAGTGTAAAAAAAATAATTAAATTATTGAAAAATGTCAAGTTGCAATATAATAATTACATCCAGGTTTAAACACTACACACATTCAAATTCCTCAAACAGTTAATAAATGTATTTAAAAATGTCATTAAAAGAAAAAAGTCAATTAGCTCGTGCGACGCACTGTACACATAAAAATCGACGGATTTATTATCTCAGCAAATTTTCTCAACTAAAGAGATTAAGAGCTCGGAAACAACTTTTCCCGTTAATTGTACACAGCCGCGTTAAAAAGCTAGAATTATATGGAATTGAGGATTTTGGGATAAGCCGCAGGCCAAGATGAACGGTATATAGCGAGGGAGGGAAAAAAATGGTGTATCTTGTGCCGCTGGGAAAAAAGACAGCGGCAGAAACAAAACTCCTAACAGTACAAACGAAAGGAGATTAAGTCCGGGGTAAGGCAATGAAGCTCGTGTACCGGAAGGGAGAGGAAAATACGAGCAGCAAGCAGCAGCACGTTTCGCACTTTTATAGCGGGCGGCCCTTCGATACTCTCCTCTCGCATGCGCACTCAAAGAGCGAGAACCTTTTCAGACCGGATTTAAACAATATTCATTTTACTGCATGGTAATCAGCGAGCGCGCTGCACCGGAGACCGAGAAAAGGATCGAAGGAGGAAGAGCCCGCGTACCGTTCGTTTTTCGGGTCTCTCGTCATCGTCGTTTCGTCCGCCGCTAGGGATAAGTCGAGAAGCGGAGTTCGGACCTCTCAACCTTTTTCCACGTGCGAGGCAAGCAACGCGACGCAGGTAACGTCCAGCGCCGAAAGTTCGCTTTTACGATCGCGCGGTCCTTCTTGTACTGCTGGGAGCTCGCATGCAATGGCCCAACGTGCCTGAAGCGAAAAAAAAAAAGAAGAAACGGAAAAAAGCGTTTCTTCAGGCCCTTTTCCCGTGCAGCGTTACGCGCGGCTTCTGCTGGACATTGCAACTCGGCGACGAATCCCGGCCACCGTTTTACAACCCTCGGTGTACACTTCTCCGGTCTCTCTTACTTTTTCTCTCTTCACGAAAGTACACCTCGGAGAGCGGAGACTAAATACATTTTATTTCCATGACAAAGCGACTGAGAATTCCTCGATAATCCCCGAAGCATTGACGAAACCTCGTGCTTCCACTTTCCTACTTATCCTACGTACCCACTGTACCATATACTCATAAATATCAGCGCCCACGTTATTTTTTTCATTCGTCTACTTTTTTTTCTACAATTTTCACCCTTTAAGTGGCAAATTTGCGGCACGGGGCACTTCACCTTCGCAGGTGGACGTTTTCATGAGTAATCAATGATGTTAAAAAAAATTTAATCGTCTTACTGCAAAGATTCTCAATGAACACAAAATGGCTGGTCGGACGGTCTTCAGAGGCTTTCGCGCTGGATTCGGAATTGACTATTCATAGATTCCGAGGGGGGATTTCAGTGGAGAACACGCCTTCTCGAGGCTCCGCCTTTAAAATTACAGCTGCATGCGATCGCTCTTTTATAGTGCCTCATTATTTTCACACATGCATGTGTTACGAGCAATCTCGATCTTCTTCTCGAATTGTTAAAGGAGAAGGGGATTTTCCGGCACACGATTTCGTGTCCGAACGTTTAACCAAATCTCGATAACGTAGAATAAACGATTAGTGACTTAGTAAGATAAGCAATAACTACCTGATTATTATCAAAAACTTATAAACAAACTGGTAAACAAACAAGATTTATTTAATTGGAGTTTAGAATTTTAATATCCTCTATGGCTAGTTGATTATCTATAAAATATACCGATCCGCAAATTGAGCCGCAAGTCCGTAACAACGAGTTGTTTCACAGATCACAAATCGTACAACAATCGCCGCTTATTTTTCAATCGTTAATATATCTACAACATGAATATTTTCAATAACGTTTCTGTTTAAACCGTTTTGTATGACACATATCGTTCGACGTATTTCTAAACGAAGTTGAATAATAAGTTTTCACGTCGTGCACCGCGCATCGTGAGTCGTATGTTCGGGCGAAGGTAAATAATGGGTTTATACGTCGTGTATCACAAATAGTATCGTCACGTATAATCCTGAGCTTTTTCGTGCGTTGTGCATCTTGTGTCGAATCTTCCAATGACGAGCTTTTTCGTTCGACGTATTTCTAAGCGAAGTTGAATAATAAGTTTTCACGTCGTGCACCGCGCATCGTGAGTCGTATGTTCGGGCGAAGGTAAATAATGGGTTTATACGTCGTGTGTCTCAAATCGTAACGTCACGTATAATCCTGAGCTTTTTCGTGCGTTGTGCATCTTATGTCGAATCTTCCAATGACGAGCTTTTTCGTTCGACGTATTTCTAAGCGAAGTTGAATAATAAGTTTTCACGTCGTGCACCGCGCATCGTGAGTCGTTTGTTCGGGCGAAGGTAAATAATGAGTTTATACGTCGTGTATCACAAATCGTAACGTCACGTATAATCCTGAGCTTTTTCGTGCGTTGTGCATCTTATGTCGAATCTTCCAATGACGAGCTTTTTCGTTCGACGTATTTCTAAGCGAAGTTGAATAATAAGTTTACACAACGTGCACCGCGCATCGTGAGTCGTATGATCGGGCGAAGGTAAATAATGGGTTTATACGTCGTGTATCACAAATAGTATCGTCACGTATAATCCTGAGCTTTTTCGTGCGTTGTACATCTTATGTCGAATCTTCCAATGACGAGCTTTTTCGTTCGACGTATTTCTAAGCGAAGTTGAATAATAAGTTTACACAACGTGCACCGCGCATCGTGAGTCGTATGTTCGGGCGAAGGTAAATAATGGGTTTATACGTCGTGTATCACAAATAGTATCGTCACGTATAATCCTGAGCTTTTTCCTGCGTTGTGCATCTTATGTCGAATCTTCAAATGGCGAGCTTTTTCGTTCGACGTGCGTCGTAGTTATAATAATATTTATGTGAGTGAATGCTAAGAGTTTAGTGAAACAAAAACTCGTTTTCGCGACATCACGTCTGGCAATGGAAACATGTGTTGCAAATTCACGGGACGTTCGTTCAAGAAAAAAGACCACCGAAGAACCAGAAGATCACCTGAAAGTAGTGAGTACTTTGGATATTTCATAAACACTAAGAAATTCAGAAAGCAAACTTTGGATTCTCTCGTACCGACCTGAAGAGGTTAGGTTCCTACGTGCAAAGAGTTTCCCTCTTCGGATAACCTCTTAACCATCCGATGGTCATTCCAAGCGACGCGCTGTGTTATTATCGCAGCTGTTGTATAGGATATATACACTACCTTGTTTATCCGTCGTTTCCATGGATATTTCGACAATACAAACGGTTTTCAGAACGACAATGCCGAAATCTACGTTCAGTGCTATATCAAAGCTCGACAATGATAACAATGCATCGATCAGTACAATAATATATTTCCATGTTAGTTAGTAGGGTATTTCAATCACCATGTCATCGAGTGGCATCGACTTTGTAACTGGATTATCTCTGGGGCCTCGAAAGAAGACACCAACGGAGTTGGATTTGTGCTATGCGTATCCTACGATCGATGAAAATGTTGACATCGATTCGGTTGTTCGCAACGAGCATGTGAATCCGCAGAGTCCCTGCAATGACGAGGAATCAACGAACGATGGGCTCTGCGATTCTCCCAAAGGACCTCTTACAAACAGCGTAGTAAAACCCTATCAGCTGGAGCACCTAAGGACAATCATGGTCGAATCGGGATCGAAACAGAGGAACAAACTCTTGGGAATCGCAGTGCGAGAAGTGAAGATCCATCCAAGCTACAACGAGTCGCAAGCTCCCGTTGAAATAGTCTCGGTATCAATTTTGTTTGAGAACAAACTAATCTGCAAATCCACCAGTCCGTTCAATCGAAAACTCTACAAAATCCTCATCGACGATTCTTCGGACCCTAACAATCTCTGTATCGAAGTACAATCTCGCTGCGACAGTTGCAGCACCCTTCCGCTTCCTCTGCCAAAACGTTGCGTCAAAGACAGCAAAGTAGAGATTGATTTTTCCATGTGCGACAGTTTTGGAAGGATACATTCAGGGACTGTGCTCTGCACTGTTTCCCTGTCGACGCATGACGCCGAGTCGCAGAGCGATACTTCTGCTGATATTTTAAATCCAGTCTACGATCCGGATGATCCACAGAGCAGTTTCTCTCGTCACCATTCCAAAAGGATCGTCCCAAAAGAACCAGTGAAATATTTTCACCTGTACGATCCAGCTCTGTGCCTGGATACTTCTGCTCAGGTCGTCGATAAACCAAAAAAACCAGAACCGAAAATACCGGATATCGTCGTTTCGGAGCAGCCAAGTTTCTCCATTATCGGTTTGTCACTGGGTAAATGGTTTCAGGCACGGAGACCGCTGAGACCATCCTCCAGTAATAATACTCACAAATTCCGTACCGGTAGGGAAGAAATCCTGACGATAACGGTTCTGAGAGGCGTCGAGGTACCGGTCAGAGAAGAATCTGCTCTGGTGCAACCGATGGTCGAAATTACCTGGGGTTCCGTCTCGCACTCGACGTCCGCTGCCGATGGGCCTGCACCGATTTGGCAACAGACCATCGAGTTCGAAGTACCGAGACACAGCAACGACCAATGCGTTAAATTGTCACTGTACGATCAGCATCCGATCTGGGGATTGCAGTGGCTCGGCGATGCTTCGATTCCTTTGGAATTTCATCGTAACTACCAAGAAATCGAGCGTTGGATCGGTTTGTCACCGCTCAGCAGTCCCATCGTACGCTTCGGCTATGTTCAAGCCAGCCCCGTTCGTTCATACACTCGAATTTACATTTTAATGAAGAGGGAGTACCTAGGAAATCTCGCTAAATCGTCGGAAGTCAGTTCTGTCGATACGCTCACGAAATCGATTCAACGATGCATGGCAGTCCCTTACAAAATACCGGGAATCGAGACTCCGGAAGATTGCGCGAAATTAGCGATGCTTCTGTCACCTTTGCCCAGTAATTACGGTCCTCTCGCACCGAGACAGGCCTTGAAATTAAATAAGATAGACGATTACGGTCGAGCTGCTTTACTTGCCACACTTTTGCAAGGCCTGGGTCAAGATGCTTATGTACTACTTGGTGGGTGTAACACTTTGGTTGATTTCACGATAATTATTTACCATTTTGTGCAAGAGATTTTGAAAATATAATTTGTTTTACAGGATATTCTCAATCGAAGAAGTATGCGGGTTTCGTGGTATCTTTCGATGAAAACGGAACATCGCCTTGCTTGTGGGACCCGGAAAACGGAGAACATTATGATTTCGGGGACAGCCGTTGTTCCCTCATAAAAACTTCTCGTATGATCAATCACCTAAATGTGCGTATATTCTTGATGTTGAAAAGACAAACCGAAGAAAATGCACTCATTTGAAGTCAATGAAATTCACTTTGACCGTCAAAATTTAGTTGATAGAAATGAATTTATAATTATGTCACCGTCGTCTTCGTAGATCTGGAAAAACATCCAAAAAGCTACGACAGTACCATTCAACCTGCGATTCAATCCAAAATCGAACAAAGACTGGCAAGCATTGCCAAACGCAGCAACGACGACAGCAAGTGCCACTCGAGAAGTACAGACTTTGGACTTGGGTGAAACGTCTCAGGAAGAAGACGAGCTGTATCTCGAAATGGAACGTCATCTTCGCGAAAAGTTGTCTCAGTGGCGAAGCAATCTTTCGCTCACAACGATATTCAATCGTCACGCCGTGACCATTATTCGCAGTTATCTCTCAAAATTCAACAGCCGCACGGACTCGCAACCGGATAAAAAGGAATTAAGGCAGCTGTACAGAGCCTACCACACGCATGGCTTTATATTAAATTTGCGTCACGTTACGCCCAACGAATTAGCCGATCAATTGTTTTCAACGAAGATACACGCCGTTACCGGGCCTGTGGAATTCGCAGTCGTTTGTCGAATACAAAAGTACATTGCCAAAACATGCTCGATATGGCTCGCCGTAATTGTACTCAGAGACCGCGATTAACACGTGGATTCGCTGTAAAATAAACACGGATGATCGGGGAAGGCAATAGAGACTGGTGAAGAACTTAAAGTAAAGCGTTCCAATTTGTTTTTTTTACGCACATTGCTCAACAATGTTCTTTTTTATAACAATTCCAATATTCGTTACACTGCAATCATAATAATAAACATAATAACAATATTTTATTGCCTAAGATTTTGAAGTAAACTTATGAGATACAAGAGACAGACTGAACGTTCATAATTGACCAATATTGGACTGCAAACACTGACCGCGTGTACAATTCAATAATAAAATGAAAAAACGACAAATATATTTTGTATAGTAATCACCAACGCGTTTATCGATGCAGAACCCTCGTACGTACAGCGTTACGATAAAAACTAATTTGTACGATATTCATACAGTCGCACTGAATGATGGCAGAGAACATTTTTCGCTTGTAAACCGCTTCTAACCGATGCTGATCATCATTGTGTGTCAGTGTGTGCGTCGACATGTAGATATTAATTAGCGTTGAGCGAAAAACAGCGCGCAACGATCGAACACTTGCAAATGGTTTTTGTTTTTCTTTGTTTCTTTATTCTTTGTTCAAGACTATTTAAATGTTACCTTTTTGTACGTTTCGTTAAAATGTGTCATAGAAAAAGTCGGTGTATGAAAAAGACTCATCGTTAAATTGTCAAGAATAAAAAATATCCGCTAATCGGTCAAGACTGCTCAAGGGCCAAGATCTATATTCTTTATTGTTAATTCATAGAGCGGAAATTCAGTTCTTTCGTTTCTCATTGATCACATCGCTGATAAAAATTAATGCATTAGCGGAATGTTTGTAATTTAAATGATTGAGCTCGATTGATCTAATCCCTGAGGACTACTGACAAACACGACGGCGGAGCAGTTTCACAACCACGTTTTTATCCCCTTAACCTTTAAACGCGAACACAAAGACTGCCAATTATTTGATACGCATGCCCAGCTAACGGAAGAACAATGTTCGTCAAAGTCCGTATAAGCAAACAATCGCACGGGATTTCTAAAATATTTATCAACCAAAGATAAACCTATTTTGAATAAATTATGGGCTTTAACCCGGCACAGCGAGAAGTACAGAGTCACTCGGGTCGCGACCACGGCCTTCACATTATTTTCCTCCTATTGGCTCCGGGCTCTCATTTTCACGGCTTTCAATTACAACAAGTAATTCCGCAATCTTGAGAAACCGGAGCCGTTAACAACTAGCTACTTCAGTGACCCAGTAGTACGTTGTCCATAATTTACGGCGTAAACATTAATTCTAAGTTGTGCTTTGCACCGCGTGCCGTGTGTGTTACCTTCGACGAACGTTTTTAAGCGTCTTGCGAACTTCCCGAGCATGTCGTTCTGATACCGTCTTCTCATCTCATTTTCCATTTCGTTAGTTCGTTCTATCTTTTATATACAATGCTTCTAGGCATAGAAACCCAGTAGTTAGCAAATTTTGGTTTTGTGCAAGTCAGCCCGATTGTTTTTTTTTTTTTCTCTTTCTTTCTTCAAAGAGTGAAAAACAAAAGAGGAAGTCGGGCGAAGGACTGGAACGCGTACGTGGTAGTCTGTTCTAAGTGAGAGTAACGAGCACGAGAGCGTGAAGCCTCGCAAAACGAGCTTGTCTTTGTCGTTATGCAAAGTTCCGTTCTTTCTTGGTTTTGTTTTTACGCTGAAGTCTATCGACGACGATGTATATACCGGTGATAGCGACTTCGATCACTGGACCTTCTTGGCGGACGAACCGTTCGCGAAGCCGTTCACATGTTTACCGTTCGACGTTCCTTCGATTTTCATCTGCTTTTCCTTCGCCTTCAAGACTTCCGCTGCTTTCGACTTGTTCCGTCGGTCGTACGCTTGTTTGCCCTATGAATGAGATGGGAAGAAGAAAAGATGTGAGCAATTTTGAATGTTAAATGAGAATCTCTCCTCGGTCGAGTGAAAGAAATAAAGAGTGCCGTAGTAACTCACCTTGGCGATGTAGGCCTTAGCGTAGAAGTTACCAAAGAGCACGATGAAAGAGATCATGTAAATTACGAGAGCGTATTGCATCCAAAGTGGGAAGTCACAGCCAGAACGAATACCGTTGATTCCGAGAATGAGAGCCGAGGTGAATTGTATGAGCTGCAAAATTGTCAGGTATCTCTTCCACCACAGATACTTGGCTACCGTGGGCCCGAAGGCTGATAACGCGTAGTACGAGTACATTAGCACGTGAATAAAACTGTTGACCATTGCGGGCAGGAAAGCTGTTGGAAAAAAAAAACAAAAAACGTGCACGTTGAAGTAATGCCATTCAACAAACTTATCGGGAGCCAATGAAAAATTGTGTTAAGGTCACGGTATAATTGTTTACTGTTGAAAGCCTTTAACCCACGACAATTTAACTATAGCTTCTGCCACAATTTCTTTCGACAACGATGAAGGATATGAATTTTTGTGCATTATCAGAAACTGCATTAATTACTATGGCGTTAAGTGTATCAACGACATTTGAAGACATCGTGGTGACCCTGGTAACTAATAAGTTGTAATTTATTGTATTTAGCCAAATGTTTGTTATTATATTTACTGTAACTTTATGCGTCGTTCCCGTAGCTACTCTGAATTATTTGTAAATTAATTTGACTAATTTAGGAATAATTAATCTTCCGCTCTTTGTGTCTAGGTTCATGGGTACGTCAGTTTACTTACTGGATCCACTTGGTACCCATTTGATTCCAATCCACCACAGAGAGAACATGGTCGAATGGTGATAAACGTGAAGGAAACTCAATTGATTCTCCTTCTTTCTCAGAATGAAGAAGAAGGTGTCACAAAATTCAAGAAGTTTGCTGAAGTAGTACCACCATACAGCGTTTGCAATCTGCGAACGTAAACATGAACAAGGTATTGATGAGACATGAAAAAAAATGGCATATCTTCGTGAAATATTTCAAGATCATTTTTTTGTTTAATTTACCAGTATCTCATCAGGTCTCGTGACCTGCCTAATTGGTTGACAGACGTAACTGTAGCGTAACCTGGTCGAGGCAACGAACAACTGCAAAAAAGGAACACCAATGTCTTAATTATAGCTGCACTATTTCCTGAGTACCTTTATTTAAATAATTCTTATATTATACTATAAGAATTCGAGTAATTTTTAAAAATTATACCTGAATAGCAATGTAAGCGTTAAGGGCTGCCATTGAGAAGTTGTAGGGAACGAGCGCCCATGTCAATTTGAAAGCTTTTCGCTTTTTCATGAGTTTTGGTCCTGCCCAAACGATGAGGAGGTAGAGGACCGTCCAGAGGAGGGTTGGTTTTGGCGAATCTACCAGGAGCCATCCTCGCGTTCTTTCGTCTAAATCGACACGGTATTTAAGACACGAACTCGAAATATTGCGACTGTTTCTTGTGTCCACAAAATTATCAAAGCACTCAATTAAATACCTGCGAGAGACAGTGTCCAAAGGTAGTAATCGTAAACGTCGTTGATGAGGGTTGTCGTCGAATTAATTAGGGCCGCCATCGTCTGAAACAAATGCGATTTCACGATATTTTCTATTGCATAATTACGTACACAATTAATTAGCGGTATTAATGACGAATATGAATATAAAAAGGAGATTGGTCACCATGACGTTATTTTGGCCACTATGTTTGATAGTGTCACGTCTTATTTTATGTCCAATATGGACTATAAAGTGACCTAGTAACACTCGACACGTCGAATGGTCGTACTCGTTATTTTCACTTTCATTATTTCTTATCATTTCCGATGCAGCTAAACTGCGATAAGAACTACTGAGGCTAATTGCACCCGGGCAAATCGCAATGTCTCTCGAGGCTTTTCGTATGGTAAATTCCGTGTTCTTGGGAAATGGCACATTCGTGTGACTTCAAAGGGGCCGTAAAAAGTTGTATAAGATTATATGCGCTGTTGACCCCTTAAACGTAGATTTATTACTAAGTGGCCAAGGCATTTGGTTATTATCGATCAATTACAATATTTTTATTTATCTTTTAACGCTGCGAATTTTTATAAGCACTGTATTTGAAAATAGTGAATAGTGTATGTCATTTCCGTGTGAGTATAGTGATTTATACCAGCATCGTGATTGATGAAATGAAAAGAAACTTAAATACTAAATGAAAAAAAATAAGTGAGCCATAAATTCGCTAATTTTTCGATTAATAGAACCTACGAAAGGAAAATTCCATGTAATTCTGATTTTCCAAATTCGGGTAACAAGAACGCGACAAAATGTAGTTCTTACTAGTTTAAGATTCTGTTTTTTAAGATAATTTCATTGCTAAGACAATTCCAAGTGTTTTCGTACACATATCATATACGAAGTAAGCTACTGTAAAACGGATGATGATATTAGACTTCAGAACCATACATGAATGTAAAAAATTTCGAAAGCCAAGTTCGGAAAAAATTTCAGCATCGATGCATCAGCAAAAGAATTGAACGCGGGTCCTCTATTTTCTACAATCGTTCTGTTTAATGCGCCTGAACATTCCAACATCGCGCTTTCGAAAATTCCGCAATTTCACGGTGCAACGGAATTTTAACACCAATGAGGTAGTAATATTACTTTTTTTTTTTATTTGTTACGGCGTCTACTACTATGGTCATTAGTCATTACTTTTTTGAATGTAAAATATTTAACTCGGAGTCCTACTTTTCTCACAAGCGGAATATATTTTCCATACGTCTATAAAAATATATCCGCTAATTAAACTTGCGAAAATATACTTGTATTCTTTAGTTAATTCGAATTTTCCTTTACTTGGGACTTGAGTGAAAGGATATCGGAGCTCCCATAAAGATAGCCTTTTTTTTAAATCCACTGATATTTAAACTACCCTAGTATCCATGGTATTTCCAGCGATAACGTTCGCTGGACGGCGAGTAACAATGAGACCGCATATACAACCACTAGTCTCAGCGACCGCGCGCAGATACTTCGTCTCGAAAGTCGGAAGGAAGATTAATTTACGCGGTTAGGATTAACATCCGGCCACGGATGCGCTTCCGATCTGTCGAATCTTTCCGCCGTCTCTTTCTCTCTAGAATAATTCTTCTCGGTAATCGGGTGGACGCAAGCGTCCAAGACGAGCCTGCGTGTTAAACACGGTTTCACTTCGGGATTAATTACCGGTTTCCAGTCCGTTGCACCGCGCGAAACGCGAGTAGTAGCCGCGAGAACTTATTTATAACAGCACGTTAAACTCACGAGTCTGTTATACACGATCGTTTCTTCGAGTATCATTAAGGAAGTACATGTGCAAACATTTTTTTCTTTTTTTTTTTTCAACACGATTCCTTCAACCCGACGTAACAAATCTTCCTTTCACTGCGAATATTATTTTATCCACCGCGCGACGTCTGACCGAAAAGTCTTCTCACTACTTGCTACACATTAGCAGCGCTCTTCGCTTCCGCAAACTTAAACTTAGCAAATAAATCACAGTCCAACAAATACTTCTCGAAATTCAACAATTTTTTACAAACCCGAATAATTTAATATCTTTTTTTCTCTAATACCAAAAAAAAAAAGGTATTTCCAACGTTTTCCCTTTAGCACTTTTGCAAAGACTAAATACGATCCGAAGATTCTTCCTTACCTCAGTTTATGTGAAGTCCGGTTGTCTCAAAACACGTGCAACAATATAAAATCCGTGAAATTAAGGAAAAAAATGAATTTGAAGAATTTGAAAAAGCGAAAAAAGAAATTCTCTCGTCTCGTTGTCAGAAGCACATGTCCCGGTGGCACGAGGTGACGCTCGGACGCCGGGTAACGCGAGTGTAACGACGACTCGCGTAAAACATGCACGACCGACGTTAAGTGAAAAGCGCGTTGGCGACGACGTTGGTCACCGAAGTGGCAGCGGCTCGCTGTGCTCGCCCGGTGTGCTTTATAACTTTCGGGCTGACCACCACCGTGCTCGTTGCAGGGAGAGAGACAGAGAGACGTGGGGTGGCGCGCCGAAGGGGTAACGAGGCCAAAAGCAAATGTTTAGCGGCTCGTGGGGGGAAAGATCGGTCGCGATCGGTCAGGATGAGCCGATCGCGGCGTGCCTCACCTCTCCTCTCCTCCCCCCCCGAGAAATATCCGTTCCCACCCTTTCCAGCGCCTCGAGATTGTCTTCGACAAGTCGCTCTCCCTTCCCGCTGGTTTTCACGTGTATTTGCGGCTTTTTCCCCTCCCCGATCGGCACGGAGAAAATAAAGCGGTCCACCGAGAGCATCAGCCTCCCACTTTCGTGAAGGAGCAAACGGGACCCCACTTCCCGGCTCCTCGCGTTCCGGGCCCGATGCTCGGACGTACGCGCGTCTCGCAACTCCACCTTGTACTCATACCCACACTTCGCGGCCTCATTCTCCGGCGAGAGTTCACATTCTTCCTCTTGTTCCTCCGCTCTTCTTCTTCTCTTCTCGTTCGAGGGACGCACGTGGACAGCTTATCATTATTTACTCGTTGTATCTGAGTCCTCGAAATTTCCGTGTTATTTTCTCCCTCGTCTGAGTGGAGTCGGAGTTGTAATCTAGCGACGAATTTTTTTTTTTTCTCCCTCTTAAGGCTTTGATAGGCTGCTTGATTGCGCTTATTTTGTAAATGAAAACTTGATATTTTGCTCTTCTGCTCTTGGTATCATGATTTCATTCGATTAAAGCACGTGGGTAGCTTATCTTTTTTTTTTCTGTGTTCAATCCGCACCTGAGTGGCCAGAATATAAATTGCAAAAATAATTTTTTTCGTAAATTCTATTATTGAGTCGTGAAGCAACATTTCGTTTCGTAAAATAAAAATATGTATCCGGCCTGAAAATAGATTGATCTTTAAAATCGGGAGTACGCTGATTATTATTTATTTATCATTCCGGAGTTATTATTATTTTTTTTTTTTTTCACTCGAGCGAACGAGTCAAAGTACAACGGAAATCATTTGTTTTAATGAGCTTTTTTCTCGCGGTATGATTACAATTGATTTTGTAAATATACAAATTACCATTCGACCTGGCTTCCACGTTCATTCTTGCTCGATAAATATTTATTATTACTTACTCTTCGAAATGTAGAATATGGTCTGTGTTATTTTTCCCGCACCTGAGCGAATTATCCGGAGCTTTACAAATCACCGAAATGAATTTTTGAATAATTGTCTTTTTATAGGCGTGCGATTTTACCTGCCGGAAAAGGGTTCTACAGCGATGATGACTGTGACGACGAAGAGGACCCTAGACTTCCCCCCTCGAGACAGTGACGAAAGCCTCTCCTACGCGGTTCGTTCGTGACGGAGGTCGAAGAACTAAAAAGCGTCGTACACGCGTCGCGATAGCGTTCCACCTGCGAAGGTATGACTGCTCATACCGTCCACTTTTCCCCGATCGTCATCGACTTCGAGCAGTGTCAGCGCGACGTTGCGCTTTTTTTTCAGCTTCGAATTGCACTCGCGATCGCAAACCATACGAGCAAGAAAAACGTGAAATTTTCGAGCATTTCTTATACGTTTCAGAGTGCAACTGCAAATCCATCCGAGGGAATTTAATTAATGACGAACAGAATAAGAAGACCGCGACTCACTTACAATAAGTATTGTCACGTCAATGCAAAATGCATGTCGATTATTCATACCGGCAATGAACATATGAAGGAAAAAGAATATTTAAATTGCGCCGATAAACCAAGCGATTGAATTCTAAATTGAATTTCCACACGGAAGTCGTGTCGCGAATTGCCAATACAATGATTAGGCGCATCGTACGACTTATATTGTATTATTTTGCAGTCACCGGGGAACGTACAAAAGTCGTCTCAAGGGGAAATGAAACCTGTTTCGCCCGGAGCTTTAATAGGTCGACTGTGTGCGCGGCTATTGCCTCTCGTATCGGCGACGAAAGGAGATTCTTCTTTCCTGAAGGAAGTTGGTAGTATTCGCGTTCGCCTTCGTAGCTAGGTCAGTGGGTAATGTTACGTTAAATCTTGAATCAACGCGAGGCCACAGATCCCACTGGTGCGTGATCATTTTACGAGATACCTCGCAACGCGAACCGCTTGAAATTTTTGAGAATGCTCCGTAGACGGGCCATCGAGGCCCCGATCGGATGCACTTCACTCTGAATGCACGACATAATGAGAATCAGGTTGAAAGGAGAAAGCAAGGATTTTTGGCGAACATGTGTAGCATCGAGTAGCGTTTTCTGCACATTTCATCTCGTGCCTTTCCACGAAAATATTTCATGATCCACTTAAGGTTCGCGGAGCAAAATAATTGCTTGTCCTAACCAACTTGCATCGTTAAAAAGGGTACAGGAGACCCCATTGGTCGTTAATTGGGTGAGGCAATCAATGTATTAGGTAAGCCAAACGATTAATTTAACGAGCCACCAATTTAGTCGCTTGGATTATAAACATTTATTTTTTTTTTAGTGATCTCACTTGGTACTAAAGTCTTGAATTTTTTTTAGTTGATAAAACAATTATTGAGTAATGATGTCCTAACAAATTGGGCAGAAAAATTAACACCGTTATGGTGATTTTCACGGAATAATGAAGAATCGGACTCGTTGAATTATTGGAGCGGAAGTCGGGTCGAAATGAATGATATTTATTGATGAATATCTCAGTTGTTTTATTTTTAACATCATATGAATAATGTTTTGGGTTGACGCGTAAAAGAACATTTTTTTTTTTGCGAGACGAAAAAATATTGCACTGTTGGACGTTACTCGCAATAATTTTTTTTTTTTTTTTTCAAAATCGTCCTTAGCTATGCATAAAGATACCTTTCGACCTGAGTGAGGCTTATCGTTTAAAAACAAATTGTAACTTTGTCAAAAATAATCACTAATCTAATGCAGATAAATCTTTATACTTCATTGGCAGACTATTTTTCCAAAAGCTTCAAGCTTTGTACTAATCGATTTTTAAGCCCCAGTAAACAAAATGTAAATATTCTACCCGGTGGTAGCCTTTATTGTGCTCATTCACATTCACCGAATGCTCGTTGTTTATTCACAAACTTGCCGATTCGCGAAAGGCGATAAAAGCAAAGTCTTCGGACTGATTGGTACTTGTCAGTAATCACCTTGTTGCATGAAGATTGGTTCGTAACGCTTATTAAAAAGTCACCGTGTCTAGATAATAGCTCGCGGAAATAAATCAAGTAAGTGGGGGAAATATGGACAACGAGATTTGAATAGAAATATCTTCAAGAATGAGAGTCTTGGGCTTTTGCAAAAAAAAAGATATCATTTTCTCTTTTCATAATTTTGTTCAGTTTCGATCTCCGCGATTTAATTTTTCGGAATCGTTCGTCGTCCGTTTCTGGGATTTTACGCCATGTGTTGACAATTTAGAAATAATTCGTGACAGAAATTATTATTGCTCTTGCGCCTTTCCAAAATTATCGTTTGCAACGTGAATAAAAAAAATCGGTGTTAACTCAGTTAGACTTTAAGCTCACTGAATTCAGATGACTTTATATATATTCCGTCTGCTGCATCTAAATACCATTTTTTTTCAATGTGCTACGTCCAGTGGTTAAATTTTTTACTGACGTGTCCATGACACCGCACTTCGAACTCCAGATCGGACAATAATTTACTTCGGAGACGTGCACTATTTGGAGTCAAAGAGTAATTAAAAAAATAATTAGTTTTTGGTTTTTTAATTCTGTCAAAATGTCTGTCTTTTTATTTTTGCTGAATAATTAGTCATAATTACTTATTAAAGAAAACATTTTTCGTATATTTCATTCGAATGGTGCATGATTCTATTCAGATATGAATCTGGATAGGCAGTGTACTATTTCACAAATGCTTTCCCAAAAATATCGATAATCGAATGCTAAATCATCATTTGAATGTCGACGTTGCTATGAAGACTCAAATGAGTGAAATAGTTTGAAAGTTTGCCTACAGCGTAGTGTAGACACAAAACATAAGCATTTTAGTGTTAGATAGAACGTAGGGCATGATGTCACTGAGGAAAGCTTGTTTCAATGATGCTAATTATCTGCAGAATGGAGATGACAATATTTATGCACTCAGGAAAAAAAGGCTAGCTTGTTATAACGAGTTGCAACTGCGGATCGGTTGTAATAACCTGAGGATTGTTAATAAGAACCTTAAGCTTGGTTTTGAGAACCTCTTTAAAAGGACGAACCGAATTATCAGTACCAATGATTCGGTAACTTCCGCTTTTTTCTCCATGCAAAATAATAACACGATGAGCAACGTCATCTTTCACGAATTTTTTATCGCATCCCAAATTTCAAGAATCAGCTCTACTTTTTTCCTTCCCCTTTCCCGAATAACCAAACCTCGTTTCTTCCATTCAGTGTCGTTATTGACCGAAATTAAATACGAGGTCCGTTTTCCTCCTTTCGATCACGGTTGAGAGTGTGGATCAAAATATAGAGGAGAATGACGGTGGCCCCGGGCATACTTTCACTCAAGCGCTTTTTTTACTTTCATTTTTTATTTGGCTTAAAGAAACGCGAGTCCTACTTCGTCGTTTTCGTAGACTCCGCCGTCCGTGATCCCGCAGACGCTATACATAATCAAGCACCCGGCTAATCGCATATTCGTAAAAACAGCTTTCGATTTTATAAAAAGAAAACTCAATTAAGTGTCTCTCAAAAATGCCTCTTTTACTTTCCTAATTTCGATTCTGACATTTCATTCTTTATTTTCGTTGAAAATCATAAAAATCATTTTTGACACAATCAAAGGTCCTCCCACACAATTAACAAAGCTTCTCTTTATTTTTGTATCCAAAATTATAATTTTTTTTTCCAAAACTATCAGCTATAGATTACAAACTTTAATTTAAATACTTCAAAACGAACGCGTATTTCATCGAATTTGACGTTCTACTGGATACGCCAAAACGACAAGATAAGCAGTAAAAAAATTACTAAACGAGCACATTCCCATTCTGAAAAATATTTTTGGACATTGAAATCTTATGTATATATTTTTTTTTTCAAATATAATACAACAAAAATGCAATATTAATATAATGAACAGTCTCGCTGGACTGAATCACCTTTGGACTGAAATGGTTTTGATTGAGATAAGTCTAAAACGCGGAGAACGTGACGAGGTGCCACGAAATGGGTACAAACACACGTAGCGCGTAGAGTAAACAGATGTGTTTCGTCACGATTATGTTTCATGAATTTCCCGCGCAATGGCACGTTGGCACGTGCAAAGACGAGGAAGAACTCCCCCAATGTTAATGATTAATTCATGATTTACCGTCGCAGAAATGATTGACACGTAAGTCAAAATGTGCATACTCGATTATTTTTGCACACGCCGGACTATCTACACTATAGCCACAGGATTATCGGGAAGATAGTCTCGTGTGTAAACGTTGTTAGATGTGATTAACAATAAGACCGCCCTGTAAAATCAATTAGTCGAATCAGGACGTGCCATTTGGCCAGGCCTAGTACTAAGTGCACGGGCCTCGCAATTTTGTCCAATAACAATGAGTGGCCCAATTAATTAATTAATTTCCGATCGCGACACCGGGTACCGAATCGATGAGAATAATTGGTCGAATCGATTAGCATACGTTGAAACATGCATTTTTAAAGGGAAATACTTTATTAAAATGGAACTAGTGACAATGGAACAGGCGAGACGGCGCGTTGTATTGGCATGCACAAAAGAGGAAACGGATACGCGACTTCATGTATATTTATTTCCCTCGAGGCGACGCTTAATGACCACGAAATATTTGAGAGAAGCAAACATTTGTCTCATCTTATGTAACTGTTCCGAGAAAGGGAGAGTCTGATGTGCTGGTAGATTCTAAAACTTTCGAGCGATGGCTTGGCTGTGAGGAGCAAGCATCCTGCATTGGCTTGACGACATTGGTTCGACTGAATGTGCAATAACCCAAGCGAGTTGTGTGACTTTTTGGCTGAAGAACATTTGGAATTGCTGCGTTTAATTTTCAAAGCGGTTATTCAAAGATATGATGAAAATTAAAAAATTGCACATTACTTCACTATTATCTTTTGTTTTTTTTTTTTTTTTTTTCTCTCTGAGCTATATTTGTGAGGGAGTATTTATTTTAATGCCGTCTAAGATGCCTTCAATATGCAATAGGCAATGAAATTTCAAATTTCATTATTACATTTCAAATTTAAACAATTATTTTTTTGAGTAACCACGAAGTAACCGAAATTCTTTTAACATAGGTGTATTAATTCATAAGTAATTACTCAAAGAAGTATTTTACATAGATTCCTATTCACATAGTGCCCAACCCTGGTGTAATATTACTCCGTCCAGAAGTGTCAAGTTGTAAAAGGAAATATCTGACGTCGTCCTCATTTAGAGGTATTTCACTTCGCCTCTAGGCATAAGCCATTGTGTTTGGGCATGTTCATATTCATGAGACAAGTAAACTGTAGTTATACCAACGAAAATTTTAAGTCCACAGATACACTGTAACACATTGTACCGGTGTAGTTAACATAGAGTGAACAGGCGGTGAAAAAATGGTTCAAAATTAAAATTTACTTAAGAAAAAAAAAATTTCAATACTTTTTTCATTCAAATGATACCCATTCCTACATCGTTAAAAAATATGGTATAAATTTCCAGTATGGTTTAAAAATTATATAAAAAAAAAAAAATGAAAATCTGTCATTTTATGATACTCTTGTATTGAATGAAATCTCCGGTAATGTTAACAAACTTTTTTTCAATTGGTTTCCATAACTACCGAATTTAACCAATGATTTTTTCAGTGCAAACATGTCAAATTGTGAAACGAAGTGCTTCTCACTTTAAGGTATTGCGTTTTTTCCCTAGGCACAAACTATTGCGTTTGGACATGTCCGTGTCTATACCAACGAAAGTCCAGAGTCTACGCGTACGCTACGACAAGGCAGTAACAGTGAGGACAGCGCGGCTTGAACGGAAGGTGAAAAACTGGTCTGTCCGTAGGGAAACCGTTACGGCACGGAATCACTGTGGACAGAGACGTTGTTAAACGATTGAAGATCGTGTCTCGTTTAATCAACGGTTCCGAAACGAAGGGAAAAGCAGTTGGACGTAGAGAGTGGTACTCATGCCGGTGCCACACCGTACAGCAGGTCCTTTCTCCGGACAGAGGATTATAAGCGGGAGCCTCGGCTCTCGAGCTCTTGGTCCCCTTCCTTCCGCACGTTCAGGAGAATGACGGCGTCTGGGTTACTGCCCGAGCCGAGCAGGAAACACACGAGCAAATCGAAGCCTACTTCGAGGCGCAATTTATGTTTTCATACATTTTTTTCCTCAACATCAAGTGAAATCTGTCGTAACTCTTATTGGCAATTTTGTTTCATACACTCTTACAAATGCAAGGCACAAACTCTTCGGCAGCTTACAAATCTGCGATGACTCGAAACGTGTGAGCCAACTTTACTATCGCCAATTTTTCTCCACCTCTGTCGACGATCTCACAGATCCGACAGATTTATCTGGCGGATCAGCTGAGGCAGATAAATTGGTATTACAATTTTGATTACAATTTTGATTACCGATACGTATTGCATCACCTCAGGATGAGATGTTACAGCTTGCTTGATAACCAAAACCTGTTTTCGGATTTTCTAAGTAACGGTTGAATTCAAGGGTAAAAGGCGCGAGTCCATGTCATTCGGGAATTCCACGATGACACTTCGTTTTTACCCTGAACTGGGACGGGGAAAATACAGATCGAAATAAATAACTATCTCTCTTGTGATCAAAGGCAAATGGTTGTATTGACCTCAATCGTTTTCGAAGAAAAGCACCGCATACTCATCTTCCCTGAATTCCTGGGGCGATGGAAAACCTTCACATCAAAATGATCGAGCTGTCGATGGTCTTCATCAAAGGATTTTTTTTTATGTCCATTTATACTCAGCTTTCATCGCTAAGAGAAGAAGCACATATTAATATTTTTATTTGTCGCTACTGCGAGGAAAGGGAAAACACAGGAGGTGTTTCTCCTATCCGATTGGCTCTTCGCATAACTCACATGTGAGCTTAGTTCCACTTAGGTTCCACTGTCTTCTTTTCACCTTCGTCGGAATCCCGCGATCGCGATCGCGAGCAATTTTCAAGATTTCTCTAAATGAATGCCGTGCGATAAGCTTAAAAATGTAGTTACCGGAAGCACTTCGTTCAGCACGATTATCAAACATATCCAAATATGTACGGGGCTTCAAGGTGCAAGATTGAAATCAAACTTGGTTCATAAAGTTTCATGGGAACGGCCGTTAATCCAATTGGGAATGTCAGCAGTTGCACAAAGCTTGTAAAAAAAGGATTGAAAGAAAAAAGGACCAATATCAGAAACTGTCCTGAAGACATAAATGGAGACACAGGCAACAACGATTAAAAAATTCGCAACGTGGTTTGCAGCTGCAATTGTTTTTTTGCAATAAATTATGCATTCTTCTTCACCACACTTTCTAAACCTAATTTGGAATCGACATTTTTGTATTTCCTTAGTTAGCGCGCATCTTTCGTCAGTTCCAATTCTTCTCACGTAAAAATTGCCGCATGGTAAATGTCACGAGGCTAGAAATTTTATAGCTTCAGAATTTTTTTTTTTTTTTTTCGATAGCATCTATGCTAATTAAACTTAATTTGGGACTAATGCGGAGGATTTCTCTTGGAGTGCACCTAAAAAAATCGCTGTCACCACTCATAGCACTTTTCATGCTAGAAAAAAAAAAAAAAGCTTTCAGTGTCGGTCGGTTAACTTCGTGCGGCACATATAAAAAAATTCTACAATGTAACTACAATGTAATAATCGGAATGGCAGTAGTGACGGTAAAAGACCCGAGGACTTCGGCGTTTCGCAGAACCATTAAATTGTTGTGACAAAATTGTACGTTTCGCAAAACCAGCAGATGATTGCAGTGCGATAAAGGAACGAAAAATGTTGCGGCGATAGTGAAATTCACCGCGAATAACAACCATGAACTTCGCCTTCGACTCTTCACTCAGCTATATGTCATTGAATTTTACGTAGCTATATTGCTTTACGCGTAGGGAGAGGAGGGAGATCGGTTCGGGGTAACTGAACCGGCGGCTGTGTGCACTTTCTTCGATCCTCGGCTCCCTAGACTCTGGCGTTCGTCGCGTAGTACGTTAGAACACCTCACTTTCGAGGTCAATGTCTAGGACCAGCCTACTCGCGGCAAAACCAGTTTTTCAACTTCGCTCACACGCAACTTTCTTCGATGTCGATTTTTTTTCAATCTTTTCGCGGTTATACGTCAAAGGCAATCATTTCTAATGGACCGTTATTTACCTGCTGCACATTGTAACAGGTCGAACGAAACATGGTATGCGTAGTTAATTACCGAGCTCGATTGTTCCTCTGTAACCCTTTTTTTTAACATGATCAATGAAAATAAGAGTGGAGAATAGATCTAAGCCACAAAGACAATACATTTTTGCGAGCTTTCTCCGATCGGACAAATATTTATTTTATCACTCTAACGAAATGCCTTTTACTTCCGGGTTCTCGCAGTAACGATCATCAAGCGTATTTATCATTGCTGCTGCAAAGATTTTATCACACAAGTGATAAGAGATTAAGAGACAATTATTAAATGTGAATTTGCCAAATTACAGTGAAAGCTCGGACACCTTTCGTTGTTTTAGCTTATGAAGGTGTACGTGGTGGGGACGATTCGAATATTCCTATTCGTGCTTTCGCGAGAGCGTGATTGGCTCTTCGCAATAAATAAAAATCTCGTGCTCAGAGCTTGCCAATAATTAGTCAATTAAAATTAATCTGATTGAAGTGAATATTTAATTTTACCAAATAACTGGATTTATAAGGGCAACCGATTTACTCGAATTGGGCAAACAGCTTCCAGGAAGTGTCACATGACTTGCACCCACTGAAAAAATGAGTAAGAAAACGACGTTTGTAAATTGACGAATTATGCAAATGGCAATGAATAAATATTATTTTTCACCAGGAATCCCGTGCGTCATGACGTCCGTGTGCATTTCATCGGGTTATATCGACACGCCGGGATTCCCAAGAGGTATCCGGTATATATCTTTGCCGGGTTCCGAGAGGCGACCACGAGGAGGAAAGGATCAGCGAAAGTGAAGTTTCTCGAGTGCAACGATGCCTAGAGAGTGCAACCGCTCGCGCATGCAACCTGCGATCATTTCCCAGTGTACATCACTGACACGAGCGCGGATATTAATGGATTCCAAGTACACAAGCACTTAGATAAGCAACTTAAGTTCGTTAATTGGTTTTCCTCAAATACGACATAAAAAATTAACGTAACAGCTTCACCAAATCATAATTTTAAAGCTTCGATAAGAATAAGATTCTTTAACAGCTAAATATCCGTGACCTTTGAAAATACTTAAGTTTGAACTTGATAAAATTTATTTAAAGACGAAAAAAAAAAAAAAAAAACAAATTTTAAACAACGCACTTCATTATTTACTGTCGAAACGACAAATATATAAAATTAAATGTTGTATAGAAGAGTGTAAGTTCACGAGTGTGATGAACTTCCTAATAAATTAAGTTTTTCTGACAGTGAGTAATTTCCCTTGGATTAATGATCACCTCCACATGAATATATAATATCGCATGCAACCTGCGATCATTTCCCAGTGTACATCACTGACACGAGCGCGGATATTAATGGATACCAAGTACACATGCACTTAGATAAGCAACTTAAGTTCGTTAATTGGTTTCCCTCAAATACGACATAAAAAATTAACGTAACAGCTTCACCAAATCATAATTTTAAAGCTTCGATAAGAATAAGATTCTTTAACAGCTAAATATCCGTGACCTTTGAAAATACTTAACTTTGAACTTGATAAAATTTATTTAAAGACGAAAAAAAAAAAACAAATTTTAAACAACGCACTTCATTATTTACTGTCGAAACGACAAATATATGCAATTAAATGTTGTATAGAAGAGTGTAAGTTCACGAGTGTGATGAACTTCCTAATAAATTAAATTTTTCTGACAGTGAGTAATTTCCCTTGCATTAATGATCACCTCCACATGAATATCATATGTTTTATGCATCTTTCTACGATGAGTATAAACAAGTTACCGATCTTCTGGACCCTCGGATCTTTTCTCGTGGTGGTAACATCTTAAATTAAACAATTATCATTACTCCAGCCTGGTAAATTTAATTTTTTACGACTTTGCCTCATAATTTTCCTATATCTTATATATTGTATTCTTCCAGACGAACTTTCGACCGGCTCATCCGTTTTCCCCGCCAAGACGGACTTCGATCTCGACCTGATGACCACTTTACAAAATCTGCAAATGCATCGTCTAACGAGCCAAGACGCACTGCAAAAACACGTGCTGAAGCCACTTAGTTTCCTCGGACGCACAGTCGTATTCAATCAAGATTGAACCAGCGATTCTGCCTCGGTCGCGCACCCGTCTATATAATCCTGCTGACACGTGCATTTTTGTCCATTCTCTCACACTTCTATGCTTCTTTTTTTTAGCACACACCGACGCAAACCTCACCAAGAAATCACGGAATAGAATGGCAGTCCCGATGATGACTATTGGCATTAATTATGGTACAATAGAGCACGTTGCTCGGGCTTAACGAGCGGGTTCATTGACCCTGAAATCGGAATGAAGAAGGGGTTAAGCTATTAGCGCAAATTCTGTACAAAATCAGCGAGCGGTTAAACGATTAATTTTATATCGATTCAAAATTATAGCACGAGTTAAAAAATAACGATTATCCGGGATAAAAGTGTTTACTCGCCACAGGATCGAGCGGTTTAAGCAAGCGCTGTCGCGTGGCCAGACGACGAAGGGGCTTGTTAAGGGGCGGCCGTGCGAAACGCCTAGTACCGGATTCACGAACCTCCGTAAAACGTATCAGTGGTAATTCCATGTATGAATTTCGTAGAATTTTCGGCTCACCTCGTGCTTCCAGAAAAATAATCTTCACTCGCGCTTATATACACGTCGTTACACGACTACTTGAGCGTCATTGTCGAAGGGTGAACACCGCGTAACGAAGCTCCACGAGCAGCTTCTCGTAGACGTCGAGCTTTCAGGCGCCGGCCGGCAGCCATAACTGAAATCAATACAGACTGAAGGGGCGCTCACACTGCCTGAAAAGAATGGAGTCTGGAGTGTATATAGCAGCCACGATCCTGCGTAAGCCTGAACCGTCGAAAAAAATTTCTAAACCTCTTGAAAAAACTATACGCCCGCAAAAAAATTTTGAAGAATTATCATGAAAAAAAAAGAAAACGAAATAACTTTTCTGAAAATATAAAATTCATTGATTAATATCCTAATTAATTTGTTATTATATAAATATTGAGTCATGAAATGGCGTGTATTTAAAAATAGGACTCCGGAATGTGGTGAACCTTAAAAGTATAGATATCAACTACTTTATAGTGCATCATCGTTATTCCGTAACTAATTAACATGCATTGCAGCATTAATCAATGTAGTTATAAAAATAATTGTATGTCCGCTGTTAATAGTTGTCGATTAGCAATGTCAAGACCACCGCGTATTCCGTGAGTGCAGTAAAGCGGAACTCGCTGGCGGGTCATTCTCTCTTTATTACTTACGACTTACAGTACGAGTCTTCGAATACACCATTTATTGCGAATCGAAATACGTATAGTAAATTTCATGAGCGGTATCTGCGAAAAAAAAAAAAACTTTCTCGTCATGTATATTGAATTTAGCACAGATTTATTTAGCAGAGTACCCATTGACTTATATACAATCAACGGCTTCAGAAAGTGTTGAACCTTAACAGAATAAGTTTCAGCTGCTCTACAGTGCATTTTTTAATCCTCTAACTAAGTGCGATGAATTGCATCTATTAATGAATTGATGTGACTATAGAAATAATCGCACGTCCACTATGAATAATCGTCACTTATTAGCGTCAAGACAGCCGCGTTTTCCGTGAGTGCTGTAAAAACTTTATTAGTAAAAACTTTATATAGTAAATTTCATGAGCGGTATCTGCCAAAAAAAAAAACTTTCTCGTCATGTATATTGAATTTAGCACAGATTTATTTAGCAGAGTACCTATTGACTTATATACAATCAACGGCTTCAGAAAGTGTTGAACCTTAACAGAATAACTTTCAGCTGCTCTACAGTGCATTTTTCAATCCTCTAACTAAGTGCGATGAATCGCATCTATTAATGAATTGATGTGACTATAGAAATAATCGCACGTCCACTATGAATAATCGTCACTTATTAGCGTCAAGACCGCCGCGTTTTCCGTGAGTGCTGTAAAAACTTTATTTCTTTTCGCAAATTGCGTTGGTCCCGCTTCTTCGTCCTAGATTTATTTTATTGCAACGCTGCGCCAGGCTGACGAGTGTGATGCTCACAATTATCTAGCGGGCCTGACGATAATCCATGCTCGACATTGTTGTCCCCACCGATTGCACATCCTATATACAGCTGGTGCTAAGTACATAGGAGATTGTGAATGCAGAAACGACACGAACTCAGGCCTTGAACGCGCCACACGCTGCAGGCGTATTATTAACGAGAAAGCCACTCGGGCTTATCGCTTTTAACTTGCTTTCCCGTACCGCGGAAGAGGAATTCACTATACCGCATAAGATACGCAGCAAGTATCCGCTACAATAGTTTAAGTTTGCACGTGTGTCGTACCTTCGGCTATCGTGTCAAACTTTTGTTTCCCTCTTGTTAGCTCGACAGAATGAGCATTACATTGAGCGGTAGAGTCGCAGCTCATGCGTCAGCAACGCTCGACTTGTGACGAGGCTAAACGCCGTTTACTTCGCGCTCCAGCGCTATTTTTGTTTGTCCGAGCCTAGCTCCAAGGATTCACTCGACGAAAATATATATAACGTTCGCCAGGTTGAAACCGCAGCGGTAGCAACGGCAGCAGGCAAGCAGAGAGCCATAAAGATGCGCGCTCTGTACGGTATACGTGCCGGATGTGGAACATGAGTAACTGTACTGTACCAGGCCAACACTGACTTGATGAATTTTACCATGTCACTTGAAACTCTCGTGACGAGGCGTCAAACCGAATCCTCGGTACTCCTCGTCCTCCATCGCACAGCTCAAATGACTCTCAGTCTTCGGCAATAGACGTACCTTCACTAATCTCCGCCGACGACACGATTCCCATACACTATAATCATAGTCCCTTTCTTCGTTCTGTGACAAAAATACAATAATCATTCATTCCTCTTCATTTTTCATCCTTGCATCGAGGAAAAAGGGTTAATGAGGTAGTCGAAATTCTGTGCTTCGCCTTGCATAATAAGCACTAATTCTGAAATTAAAAAAAAAATGTTCCAATGCATCGAGAAATTTAATTGAATTATGCGAAATAATTTAATTTATAGCATAGAGTGTCGAAGAAAACTAATTTTAATAATGAAAAATATATCTCTATTTAACGAGATAATTATTGGAAGCAACAATGTCTTGTTATATGTTTATGAAGTTCGTATAAATTTTTTTTTTTTTTTTAAGTATGTTTTACAGGTTTTGTAATGCGGAAGCGTTCAACTTTCCGGAGTATCCAAAGTGCAATTGCATACAGAAGAACGCAGAGCATGTGGCATTTTCTAACGTGGGAAGAACGGGTTTAGCTGCCAGTGGTCTCGCCACTCGCGCTTTTCACCGCGTGTCTATATGCCTACCCCCCACTTGATTTGTGGGTCGACCAGAAACTTAGGATGCTGCTGCGCTCGTGCTAAAACCGAGAATACCTCGAGAGACGTCTCTACTTTTGACCTTTGAGTTGCCATTAATTTGAAAACTAATGTTCACGCCAAATAAAGATCTTTTGAATTTTTGCTGTTTTCATGAAATAAACATAATTGCATGCATTATTAATTTTCTACTACGTCACGGCACGAAGACAATTTTGTAAAACATATACCTGTGTCCCTATTAATATTTATTAAATAACGAAAACTGTGGTTATTCAATTTACGAAAATTCAAACTGCTTATATCAATAAAATCCGTGCGAAATGATTTACATCTTTTCGAAAAGATTTACGGATTTATTGACGCCTGCGAAACATGTACCATGACATGTGGTTACCATCAGGAAAATGTTTGGAGCAATGAATTTGCAAAAACACAAACTGATTAATGGGTACTTTAAAAGAGATGAATTTATGACTAGTTATTTTTAAGAACAGTGTAATTTTCAAACGGTTCGATAGAGCATCGCTTATACTGTGTATAATTTTTTATTTCAATGCAAAGCCTTGCATATTGCTTTACAAGTATGTGTGGTAATCAACTTTGGATATCTGAGGGTGGAAAACTGAAAGTAGCAATACATTGCGTCTTCCTCTGTTATTCTGACCTTTTGCAAAGTAACTTTAAGAGAAAGTGTGCTAAACTTCATCAGTTTCCGCATAGATGAAGTTTGGTGAAAGGTCAAGATTAATAAGGAAGCAATGTTTCAAGTGCAAAGTCGAACCTTGGAGCTTGACTTTGACTTCAACATCTGAACTTCGCCTTGGCAGAGGCTCAGATATCCGGACCCTCAAACTGTAGAGCGTCTATTTTAAAAACACAGTAAACCGAACCGTATTAAAATGAGCAACAGCAGAATGCAGAGTTATTTTCAAGAATAATTTATTGTAAATACCGCGATCACCTATCGCCTGCGCGAGTATAGTTTATTGTATAATATTTTTGTAATTCATCACCATAAATGTTCCCCTGCATTAACAACACTTACTGTAACATAAATCACCCTGAAATATTGCGATATTCAGCATTAGAATTCAGGAACGATCACAAGATTTTAGCACCAATTTGCTAGCATTGCAACTCCCTTAAGGCAAACAGCTGTTGTTGCTTTCCAATTTGCGGTCGAAATCTCCGAGTACAATGAATTTTTATTTTTCCAACCGTAAACAATATATATATAACATTCTCAATGTTAATAAAAAAATCGGGTGTAATTTAATTAATTTACCGGTACTTATATCAGTGACATGTAACGTTATTCGTACTCAAACAAATGACGTATTGATTTATTGAAGGACAAGTGCCCTCATCGATTTAGGAAGCGACGGAGTGCGCTAAAAATATCTGAAGTAATTCTTCCAATTGAATTTGTAGGTCAAAGTGGGTCCACGGTTTGTTTTCATAACGGAAAGTGGAGGAGGTTCCGGAACAAGAAAGAGAGAGAAAGAGCGGGAGAGACCGCGACCGATTGAGGATCGAGGATCGAGGATCTCGAAAAGGAGACAGTGCGTCGGTTCAAACATTATAAAATGCCCATCGAGGTCGAGGTGAATTGAGGTCGAGTTTTAGAGGCGCAAATGCGCTGACGTCAGTGTACCGTGGGCACAGCTGGTACCGTTTCAGTCGTGAAACCTTTCGAGAAAGATGCGGAATGAGAGAAAGAAGAAAGATTAATGTATACCTACGTTTGACGCTCCCAGCACCAATTCCTCCTCTCATCGCAACCTGTCGGCGGCCCCTTAAGCACGCGTCGGTTCCGTTCGTCTTAATCGACCGCCTTCTTCGTGATTACACGCAATCCAAATCAATAGTCGGTCTCCTTTGGTCCTATTGTTACGCTTCGATTCCTAATCCCAAAGCGTCTCGAATCTCGAATTGAGCTACAACTTTTTCAGCAAGAACTTCGGACATAAACTCATTTTTAGGAAAAATTATTACGATTTTGTTAAATTTTTACCATGAAATAAAAATATCGAGATTTTCATGTGATTCGATTAATGTAAAATTGTTGACAACATTTAAATAACAATTTGCTGGACAAATAAGTGTTTGGAATCATTATTATGCGAAATTAATTTTTTTAGCATCCTTATCAACATGCTTTATTTTTTTCAAATTTTTATACCATCGAGTGTTTGCAATTCCTTCGGATTTCTTGAACACTTATGTGAAGAGAATGTTGTTCGCAAGGAATACCTTAAGGCTCGGTATCTCCTTGCGGTATTTATGGCTGTCCAAACCACCTTAGGTACGTTTTAATAAACTTTCAGGTCGATTGCATAACGTGGAAAAATCGTAATCGTTTAGCTTCCACCTGATGATAGTTTTAATTGGGATTGATTGTATTTAAGTGCCGGGCGATTAATTAATTGGCGTGTATGTGTACGCGCTCGTGGACGCAGTCTTTTGAGCCGGTGGACCCCGGCAGTCCGGGTGCTTCCGCGAGTAAAGAGCATTGCAATACCAAACAATCTTATGCGATGCGGTGCGCGGTGTTAGCAGCGGTTTTTTACTCCTGCCTAAATCATATAATCGGGGGACATTCGGGCAGGTAAACGACAATCAAATTAACGTGTTCCTCTCCTATTTATACTTCAGCTTTATGCAAAGAGTTTTGTCGCTAGCTCATTCATCTTTCGCCTCGCAGCTTATTCGATTCCAGCGACGATAAGAACCGCAGCGGTGGTTCCGGGCTAATTTTACCCGACAGCTACATCAAAGGTTGGTCAATTTTCTAACTGTATCATTCTTTCCAAAATTACATTTTTTTAAACGGAGGAATCGTGGTATTTCTAGCCACAATTATTATGAATCAAGCAAATGGTCTTTAGATTCTACCGCGTATTACTTGATGTTAATAAAATTTGATAAAACAGCCATTTTAAGATATCAATTTCTTCAATGATCAGTATAACATCATTTGTTGAGTTCAAAGAGAAAATAATGTGAATAGGATGAAATTTAACTTGAAGTAAAATTATCTTACTCGTTTCAAATAAACCTTTCAGACTGATTTTTTCTAATTGCTTACAATTAATAATTGCTACTCAATAGTTGCCAACGCAACCACGATTTCTCTGAATTTACTCCATTTTTTTCTCCGTGTACAATTGAAAGTAGATGTGTATTCAGAGATCAGGCCGCCCTCAACGAATGGAAATCCTGTCGTTGTGGATTTCAACATCTTCGTCGTCGACATAAATTCCATTAATGTCGAGGATATGGATTTTCGGTGAGTAAGATAATACGTAATGGGTATATTTTCGAAGAAAGTGAATCTTCAGATATAAAATGCTTCCGTTGCAGCATGGACATGTTCGTCCGGCAGAGTTGGACGGAATCTCGTCTTAATTTGCCGGACGACATATTCGAGGAAGGCGACGATTACGTGACTCTTCCGCCGGAATTTTTCGATAATCTTTGGCAGCCGGATCCTTACTTCTTGAACTCCAAAGTCTCGGGTAGTCGTCCTCACATTTTCCATTCCATCAAGAGTTAATCTAAGTCGAAAAAAAAAATAAATAAAATTAATCCCTTGGTTTCAGAAATTGCAACACTGACGCACAAATTTTCATCTGTAACGCTGTACAGAAATAAAACCGTAAGGTACTCGGCGAGGATGCACGCAATAGTCGCCTGTCAAATGGAATTTCAGCTCTATCCGATGGACATTCAAGTTTGTCCCATTTACATCGAGAGCTGTGAGTGTAATATTTGTGCCTTATAATGCTTGCCTATGGGCGGTCCTGCATAGACACAATAGCAGCGATCGACAAGCCACCTACTCTATGTACCTGTAACGGAATATCTCTGAGCAAATAACTTCACCGTTTAATACGACACTGTAAAATATACTCAAAATATTTACATACTGTATAGTAATTAAATATACTGAAAAATTTCTTACTCCAAAAAAAAAACATAAACTTCTACAAAAAAATCTTGTTTTTTCGAGAGACAATTTTCAGTAAATTAAAAATTTTGCATATCACTATTTTTTGCTTCTTTTTCAAAATTATGAATCGATCGGAATTTTTCTGAGGAGTGCAACTAATAAAAGAATCAATTAATAATTACCAAGACCACCGAGATTGTTTGAACACAGCAGGTACCGTTATGTAGATATTTCCATTCAGCTTATATCGAATCAAGTCTCGGATACAAACGTGATCTATGGAACCGGTTTCATTCGCTTTCACCGCAAAACTCATTTTATCTATCACTTCCAATAGTCCTAATGATAATAATGAGCTTGAAAGACGGATAGAAGATGTTAAGTATCATTGCTAAAAATCTATTATAAAAAATATTGCGGTTACCGCATTGCTATTCTTTTCACTTACATGAAATAGTCGTTATCGAATTGTTCCTATATTAATTGTTGAAAAAAATCCAATTAAAATTAGTTTTACGATCGTACAGAGAAGTTTTGAACAGTCCTCTTTTTTTTGTAGTTTCTTACAACAGCCAAAAGCTTCGATTGCATTGGGGCGATGGAGGAGTTACCGTCAATCCTGAACTGAAGCTTTTGCAGTACAATGTTGGAAAGCCACAGCTCGTCGAAGAAACGAGCGGTTATATGCCTGAAAAAAATGGTGAGATAAGAAATGGTATACAAAATTTTTGAAGTCACCCGCGGTGTTTATACTAGGTCTAGAAAATTCCAGAATTAATCTGGAAGTTTTTATCCGTCAATTGGTACATGTAATTGAAACAAGTGTGATGAAACATGAAGGTATTTATACTAAAAATTTATAATAATTGGAAATTCAACACAAAAGTAATATAACGATTTAATGTGAAATTCTCGTACCTCTCCAGGAAACTTCTCGCGCTTGGTCGTCTTCTTTCGTTTCGAGAGGCAAATCGGACATCATCTTATACAAACTTTTGCACCCTCCACTCTCGTTGTCATGCTCTCGTGGTTCAGCTTCTGGTTAGGACTGGACGCTATTCCAGGTCGGGTCACTCTTCTGGTCACGAGTATGCTCACCCTGGTCACGATGTTCACGGGTCTGAAAAGCGATATCCCACCGGTCGCTTACGTGAAAGTGAGTCTCGAACACGACTACATTATTGAAGATCTCCCACATTTATCAATGACAAGAAATTCATCAAAGTTATGACTGCAAACACCGATATACAGGCATATATTTAGTGCGTTCGTGATGTTTCAACGCCGACCCCTTTTACCTGACATTTCGGAAAATTTGTTCAGAGAGATAAGGCAGATAACATTCCGAAGACGTAATGTATGAGAGTATCACGCGGCAACCACGTCACACATTTTACTTCTTCGTAACCGACTATTAAAAATATTTTAGGTGACCAACAATACTCGGGTCTGCCGCTTTAAAACAACTATATTATCACTTTTTTAAAAAAATCAATCACCACTTTTTCACATTGTAAAAAATCTGCTAATCAATTCAGATCTGACATTGATTTTCCCCCAACTCCCGGTCAATGTTCGATTTAAACACTGAATCTTTTTGGTAACGAATTTAACTCTCTCAGGCTCTCGATCTTTGGATGGCGGGCTGCATGTTCTTTGTTTTTGCTGCTCTCGGGGAGTTCGTCGTTGTCAAAGTTCTGGATTTGCGTTATCAGCAAAAATTAGACGCACTTAACACGCCTCGTCACTTTTCCACGGTCAGTAAGCACGCTTAAATAAAATAATAGTGTTACGTGTAATGAACGATCAAAATTTATTCAGCGTCTCGCTTCAATGGAAAAAAGCGCATCAGTTTGGGATTACGATTCGATGTACTTGGCTCAGCCGAAAAAGAAACGTGCAGGCAGTCGACATCTCCTACAAACCGCCTGGCTAGATCCCGAGATTCTGCTTCAAACGAAAAAGACGCTATCAAAACAGATTGATTGCCACAGTCGAATAGTATTTCCATCGTTATTTCTACTATTCGTTGTTCTATATTGGCCAATCGTCTTTCTAAAAAAATCCGCGTAGACTTACACAATGAATGTTAACAAAATTCTAACGCAAATTATTTTCCGACATCTTTATGTACAAGATATTTATTAATCGACGATGCTTGTGTTTTGCCTACAAGATTTTTAATTGATACCATAAAACAAATGAAAAAACCTCTTCACAGTTAATCTATTTCCATTTCGTAGATCGATAACTCGTCGTCGTCACTTTCTCCATCATTTCCATTATTGCATTTGGCTGCTTTGAGTTGTCCTATCCTGTTTATATAGCTCAGCGTGTACTGATTAAAATCACAACTGTAAATTATAGAAAAATTGATGAAAAAGTTGACATTACAATAAAAAAGGCACCAGTCGATTCATCGAATTTTAGTTGACGAAGTTTCGTACTCACATTTTACTAAGATCGTCGTACCTCCGCTGCATATTTTTCTGCAACGTAAGCAACGCCGGCATTTGCAACGCAGCATTCATTCTGTGTCCCTGTCGCGTCAAAATAATTTCAATCCATATAAGATAGAAATGTATGTGCCTCGTTCTTTCCAGTTCTGTAGCGATAAACTTAAGCAATCGTTCGACATATGTTTCCGGTATACTGATGACCGTTAATTCGACTGTAAATAAAGAATTTGACTGTTAATATAATTAACTGTTTTGAGGTATGGAATCTGGGCAATCGTTCTTTCTTACTGTCTTGATGGGCTATGCTTTCGACGACATGCCTGATGAGGTCCTTTTCATTGAGTTTCAACGACATCATGAGGGCTACAGATGAAAATTATAAAGTTAAATGCGTTCTTATCATATTTTGTTCCGTAGTATTTAAAAAATTAATGTACCTCTTGCAAATTCCTTTTCCCGCAACGTTTCTTTTACAGAGAATGGAGTGATGGAAATCTCGAGTTCAAACGGATCAAATACCAGGCCCATATCTAACGAATAAATTAGAAGACCTTCGGTTGTCGCGGCAGCCCATGCTTGTCCTAATTATAAATGTCGACAAAAATTAGTATTTTTAAACCCCTTGCATCTTCAATTATCCGTTGTCGCTATTTACCTGTTGGTGAAAATTGCAAACTGTATACTCTGACTTCCGGTTTCATACTCCTAGCTGCCATGTCTCCGCTACGAACTCCAGGCAAACGCAGAGTCACTGTGCCACCTTCGTTCTCTTCACGTTCCTCGACCAATGCAACGTTTCCGAATTCCGTCATTTTTCGTCTATTAATGAAATCCTACGACATGAATTTTTTTAAATTAATACGATTGGTACAGATAAACTTCCGACTACCATTTAAAAAAATTATTTTCATCATTTTTTAAGAGAGAACTAGTTGCTTTCAAGATCGATGCATTTTTTTTGTTTTATTTTACGAGAAGAAGAATCTTATTTGGAGTGCATTCTCATTTCCACCGTTATTATAAAAAGAAATTACAAAGTAAAGGGATCGTCATTAATGGGTTAAAAACAATTTGTCCACACGATGGCAAATGTTCCATTGGAGTGTTAGAAATTTTCTTTTTTGATATACTCACATCTACAGCATCGAACGATCGATTTTGTGTGATCTCGAATTTTTTCAAAAGTACCGATTCCTGGACATTGTAGATACAGACGTTCTTTGAATGACCACCTGCGAGAATGCAGTTACCGTCAGCGCTATAGCACAGGGTCGTGAAAGCTCTGAAAATCAAACTCTGAAGTCAATAAATTCTTATAGGGATGTAAAAAGTATCGGAATACAACGAGGATTGAAGAAAGTACGCACTTTCCCTCCAGGCTCTTTTTAGCGGTTATGAGGTCTGTTTCTGATCGTCCACTACCCAGATCCTTACGACCTTCGATACTTCCTGTTTGCGATGAAGTCTTGCAATCGAAAAATGAGATTTGTCCATCCAAAGTGGCAACGGCGACTTCCTCTCCATTAGGCTTGTAAGTTACGAACAAACCATCACCGGTCAACTCGATCGTCTCATGGCTCGAGCCTTTTTCTATGGCATTCCAAAGTTTCAACGTTTTGTCCCAAGAGACAGAAGCCATCGCTGTACTCGCAGGATTTGGACTGAAGGCTAAACTTGCCACTGGACCTTCGTGTCCGCTCAATATCTAAATGAAAATTTGGAAATTCCATTGATTTTATTAAATCGTTTCGTACTACAAAATCATGTCAGCTGATAAGAATAAATGAAAGTACCTCGAGTAACGTGCCCAATTTTATACTCCAGAGATAAATGTCGAAGAAATCTTGTCCTCCAGCCGCAAGGAATTCGTCGCTTGCGTCGAGAGCGAGGCATGAAAATTGCACCGGTCGAGGTGAAGTTAGAGTCTTGAAGTTTCTGTACCGAGTGAGATCGTAAGCTCTCGCGGTGCCATCGTACGATGCAGACACGATGAACTTGCGATTGTGACTAAAAACAACGCTGGAAATTGTGGAAGTGTGCTCCTGGAACGTGACGGTACAAAAACCGGTCATCGTATTCCACAGCTTCACTTTTCCGTCGTCTCCACCTGTAACGACGTACTGACCATCCGGACTATACGCCAGACAATTCATATTGTTGCTGTGACCCTGTTGCTTCATTGCGTAGGTCTCGCTCTGCCATTCCCAGACCAATAATTGACCGAGCTTTGAGCAACCGAGAGCAATCCAATCGCCTGTCGAATTCAAGGCGATCGACGAGATACATTGATTCGAAATACTGCAATAAAGAAGCAAAAAAAGTACTTTTACTGTTGCAAATTTCCTACATTGATTTTTCAATGTGAATTGTGAATTTATAGCTAAATTGTCAATAAGTTGATTAAATACCTGAGGGAATGAATGAGGTTGACTTCCGGTAGTTCATACAAAAAGAATGCACCACTGCTGAAACCAATAACGAGAATTCGAGTATCTTCGTGATAGGCTGCTGCGGTAAGTACCGCAGATTTGTCTTCCTTTCGAGCTGCATCTGCTAAGAAATGCCTGGCGAGTCTTTTGTATCTTAGCTTTTTTACCAAACTGTCTTTCGATGCATTATCCGCATCTTTACCTGTAAAAAGACGAAAGCCAATTGCATTATCAGCAACTAAAAAAAATGCGGGCCATTTAACTGGCAAATTATTTAACCAACGATTACCATTAATTATGATAGAATAATTACCCAATCATACAGATAATAATTAGAAAACTGTAGATATTTTAATTTTTACCCAATTACAGACCATTTATTTTGAGCCATTTTAATGGCTCACAAATGTGCTGATTTCTGTATGTAAATTAATAGCGGGAAGCGAGAAAAGAATTACTATACCCTCAGGATTCTTTAATCTGCGCTCCGCTTGGTTTTTTTGTTTCTCCGTCTTTTCCACCGCTTTATCCAAGTCCACGTCGTCCTCGCTATCGCTTTCTTCGACCTTTTCCTTCTTTACTGGAGGCTGCCAAACGACCATATCCTCTGGTTCGATGTCGCACTCCCATACGCACAACTGACCATTGCTGTTCATACAAGTATTCGTTTAAATTTTGTCTAAAATTTTTATACCCGACAATAATCGTAATAATTGAATGCATCGCTAGTACCCGCTGATCGTGGATATGTCATAATTCTTCTTCTCAAAGAAACATCCGACTATTTCTTCAGAATGCGAACCCAATGCATACGATTTGAAATTCGCCCATTTTTCGAGACTGTAGAGTTTTGTAGATGTGTCCTTTGAGCCTACAGCTAGAAGTTTGGAATCGAAGGACCAGCAGAGACATGTCGTGTCATCCGTAGCTCCGTGAAATATACGTTCCATGATGAAGGGATTAAATTCTCCACTTTCCAAGCCAGGCGCATTAAAGATGAATACTACGTGGTAAGGAAAAATCATTACGCATTGCTAGATTCTGTATCAATGATGTGGCGCACAATGATTTTGCGTACTTACCATTATTTTCTTTACACACTGCAAAATGTTTCCCGTCAGGCGAAAACTTTATACATCTGACGAGTCTCTTGAACCGGTACTTGTGAATTACCATTTTGCTCACCATACTGATTACATGTGCCTCACCCTCTGTAAATGAACATTGTACAAAATAAATACAATTGTTGTTACAAAAAAATAGGATGTGTTATTGAAGATAACAAAGATATAAGATCTCCTGAAATGTTTGTATATAACAAACTCCGTAAAAATTACAAATAGAGTATCATGAATATGAAGAAATAATTTTGGAAAATACTGTAAGAGAAGGAAAAGCAATACCTTCGTTAATAGCTATAAGTGTATAGCCATTTGGTGAGATGTCCATTGTTGTGTAATTAAATCTGCTCTCCACCGGAAGTGTTGTCGATTTGTTGCTGAGAGGAAGAATCAATATTTTGTCAATACAGAATGGGAATTCAGAAACATAGCGACAAGAGCCAAATTAGAAAAAAAAATCAGCAGTCTTACTTCTTGAGATCGTAAATGGTGATCCGATTGCCAACTGGACTAATGACAGAAGATCCATCGCGAGAAAACAGCAAATCGCCCTTGCGATATACCGTACCCAGCAAATTACTAAACTGTATGGATCAAAAATCATAATTTTTTTATCGACACGTATGACAAAAAAATGCTAACAATTCAGCATGCCAAATGAAAGATAATTTCAGCAACACGCGAAAAATATTTCAGAGGTTAGAAAAATAAAAACTCATTCCTGAATATAATTAAAAATAATTTTCGCGTCCCACATTAATAATCTCTGAGAGAATTCTTATGATCACTGACGCCATACCTTGTAAGCAAACTTCATCGTTTATAATTGACGAACAAAACACGTGTTGTAATATTGTTGTCAATCAACTTCACGCACAGTGCGGCGACCACGTTTGTCGCGGCATTTGAATTCGGTAGACTCGCAGTTCCGGTTGCGTTCGAATATAGAATTTTGGCGCTCGATTTGACTCGACACGGTACACGAAGCCCGAATTTTTAGCGAAGAAACGTGCTACATTCTCTTATCGATAACGCAGTCTTCTCAAAGAGATACAATTTTGACATGAACGTTATCCTAAATAGCAAGTGTCGATTAAAATAGACAAAACATCTTTTGGACATCGATTAACATCGTAGAATTCGGGAGTGACGGAGGGGGAAACGTGGATGCGCTCACAGAAACGTACGTGACGGTCGTATCTTCAAAATTGGGCGTTAACAATCGTTGATAAAGCTTTTCTACCAAATTATATGAAATAAAAGGCAGTCTGAGGACGGAATATATTCTTAAGAAGCGATCAGCCAAGTGGCCACGTAAAAAGGGCAAGCGCTGTGGGCAGACGACGTGATAAAAGGTCGAAAAATGGATGTCACGCGGTCGGCGATAAGGCAAGGGCCTGCGCGATAGCGCGGCTTAGCAATCTGGCCTGCGAGCCTACGTCGAGCTTGACGTCAGCTATAAAGGATGAGACGAGGGAGCGGATTCGCTTTCGTAGGAGCTCCGCCGAGTAGAGAACCAATAGGGAGACGATAGACATATCCGCGCCCTCGGCCAGTCTCTTCCACTCTCTCGTCACTCATCACATGACCCGCGCGTACTGTACAGTAGGTCCTCTTTGACAGTGCCACTAGTTTAGTGAAGTGAGTGTGTGAGAATTGATTCTTCGCTGAACGGCAACGGCGTTTCGACAACCTGTAAATACTCGTGTATCAGTTTAGCGCACCGTACCCAAAAACTCGTTGAAAATGGCCGAAGCAGCAGCGCCTACGCCTCTGACTGAGTTGACCCCCGTTTACGGGCCGTTTTTCGGCGTTATGGGCGCCGCCTCAGCCATTATTTTCTCCGGTAAGTTTTATATATCGTGTATCTTATTCAACGAAGATTCATCGTCCATCTACGACGACGGTTGGTCTTATCGCCTCAGGGACGGGGTCACACGTCATACATATTTTGCCTCCTCCTTTGCTATCCGCTTATCCAAAACTCCTTTTACCAATATATCGCTCCGAGTGTCTGTACTCGTCGCGTACACCGAAAAAGAGCTCGTTCGTGGACAATTTTATTACTCATCCAACACGCCATTTTCTTGATATACGGAATGCGAGAGGTTTACGAAAACCAGTCGCGTACCGTCGTGTCTCTCGACCTCGGGACCAATCGATCATTGCCAATTTTCCCCAGTCGTCGGGAGGCGCAATCTCGTCTGCTTGGATTGCTGCAGATCCGCGGATGAGCTTCCTAGAAGAGTAACGAGAGGAAAAGCAGCAGCAGCAACGTTGCGCCGCTGCTCGTCGGGGCGTGCGATAGCATGGAATTTTTTTCATTCTTCGTCTTTTTTTTTTTTGCTGAGTAGAATGGGTGAGACATTCGAGTCTCGTGACGACGTTTCGCGAGCGACGTCGCCAGCAACTGTACGAGGATCGAGAGATCTGGGATTTTCCGTGAATTCAATGCCCCCCGCTGTATATAACGATTGTTATGTCGAGGTTCCAAGTTCTTTCGAGATCAATGTTATCCTAACGAAGCTTCCAAGTTTCGTGATACAGCGCAATAAACCAAACGGAACGAAAAACGTGATCCGCAATTGAATGCACGTCCAGACGCGGATCGAGAGAGAAACCCGTGACCGTGTACGCCATGGTTTCTGCTGATTATTTCGTAACGGTGACCTCGATTAGCGGTGTCTCGTGAGAGAGACATTACTCTGTCCTGAGGCTCGCTGATCGTGCTCCCGACAATAAACGATGTATACCAATTGTCCCAATGTCCCTCGGAGACACAGATAAAAGTTGAAGATGCGCAAACTCCTCTGCGTTGAGAGGGAATTATTATTTTTTTTCCGGCGCGTACCTATGAGAAACAGGAACATTAGAGCCGCGAATTTGGGCGCTTTGCGCGATCGATCATTACGGCGAAACGGAGAGTTCGTGGCGCGCGGGCGTCCTCCTATTTTCCTTCGCGAGCGGCGAGCTCCCTATCGAGGAAATCAATACGAATCCCTTTTCCCGTGTGCGCCAGACTCTCCACAACTATTGAATGGACGTGGTGCCAGGCGAAACGAAGAAAAAACAGCTACACTCACACACACACATACAGACACACGACAGGAAAATATGTTTCTGCTAGAGAAGCAATGAGAGGCCGGGACGCGAGCAAATCTTGATCCACGGCCAAATGGGCCAGCGTACTTTGAAAACCCTCTACTGTTACGGCGCGTACTGAAGGAGAACGAATGCTACGAGCTGTTCGGGCCTCTCGGCTCCTCTCGCTCTCTTCTTCGCGTCTCGCCATCGTCTTCGTACTGCTATATATATATCTATACGTGCAGCCCTAGGCTCTCACGATCGAACACAAAAAATCGCCGGTTTTTGTTTTTTTGTTGTTGTTTTTTATAACATCATGTACATTCATTCATCTTTACAATTGCACGGGACTCTGTGCCACGCCCCCGCTAGTAGCTGTAGCAGCAGTTACTATGCCTGTGGCGGGTCTTACATGATTGTCATGTGACTGCCAACGTGAGACCTCATGTGACTGGCGGTGGGCTGGGCTGCCTCGTGAGGCCCTCGGGACCACGAAGATTCGATGCTTCATCCTCTCCTCACGCCTTCTTCCTTATCCACGCATTTCTACTTTATACGATAAATACAAAATCGTTTTTCAATATCAATAATCTTAAAATCACGTTTTGGTAACATTCGAATGGAGATTGATTTTTTTTTTAATTCGCAGAATTATTCAAAACGTTTGAGTATCGTTTAATGATAGGAAAGCACATTTTGTGAAGTATTAATAACAATTACTTAGTTTTTTTTGAAGAAGAAGAATATTTATTTTAAACAATTTTTTATCATGATTGACGTTATTTATTTTTGTATTTTTTGTTGTTGTCATTCGGACCGAAGTAGTTGGAATTAATTTTCATTTGGTTATGGCGGATCTCTGTAAAAGATAGGCGAGAACTCATTTCTTTGCTGTCCTCGAGGGTCTCACGCTTGACTCCGTCTGACCAGCTGATCAATAATCACTCGGTTCTTGCATCCGTACGCGTGGTTTCCGAGTGAGAGCCCAACGATTGAAATCGACGATTAAAACAACGATCAATTGATCGTTATCCTTGTTGCTGAATAACTCCACGACGCTAACAGTCCAATGCTAAAGGAAGTCGCTAATCACGCATTCTTCGAGCGGCTCGAGTGTATCCGTTGCAAAATTTTCCATTGATAAGACATTCCTGTGAATCACTTGTCCCAGGTTGAAGCGCATGACCAACGAAATAGCTCAAGCGTTTTATTTACAAGCATTGTTACCTACCGAAGACATTTTTATAGCACTATCCTCTCTACTCATTATATCGTTAGCTATATGTAATAGGAACAGCGGATAAAATGTTTGCCTCGTTATAATGGTTTTTTGATTTTTTCTTCCAGCTCTGGGAGCGGCGTATGGCACGGCGAAATCGGGAACGGGTATTGCAGCCATGTCTGTAATGAGACCCGAACTTATCATGAAATCCATCATTCCCGTTGTCATGGCGGGTATCATTGCCATTTATGGGTTAGTCGTGGCTGTCCTCATTGCCGGTCAGCTCGTGTCGGCAGATAGCGGTTACACCCTTTTCAAGTAAGTTACAAAAAAAAATGTTACTCCATTGAGAACAAAATTATCCTGTACGACTCGGGCTATGCCAACATTCGACTCAATACTCAAATATGTAATACAATCAGTCTTTATTTCGTTTCGGGGATAAATTGCCAATTGCGATATAGATTTCGCCTCGCTGCATGGCTATAGTTAGACAGCAGTGCGTCTGGCCGCTGAATCGCCAGGTCAAATATAACTGACATTAGAGGGAGTTTCTGTTCGGCAGCCGACTGTTTTTGTTCACAAAAGAATCTAAATCCCCTGTTATCCCTCTTTCTCGCGACTGTACCAATCCGCTTTCGCCCCGATATTTATCTCTCCACGTCAAAATTTCAATCTCTATTTGTGTGGAATGCAAAGTCTGAAAATACTGTAAATTTCTTCGAAGATTTTCCAGCAATAAAAATGAAACTAGAGTTTATATCGAGTTAAAAATATCCCGAGGCCAAATACAGCTTGAACTCATTATTTTAGATTCTTTATTTGCAGTTAAAATTCATCTGGACGTTATCTGGCGAGCAAAATTTTATTTATATCTTGAATAATCACGCATTTGAAAATGAAAGCTGTGTTAAACGAAACTTAGACATTGAGAAATTTCGGAATTTTTCGTCAGTGGAAGCGAAAGGATTGAATTTATCGTAAATTGTGGCCTCGACATAGAGGATCGAATTAAATAGCGTTATCCTGAAATTCTAGGGGTTTCGTGCATCTGGGCGCTGGTCTTGCGGTCGGTTTCTCCGGTCTGGCGGCCGGCTTCGCCATCGGTATCGTGGGTGACGCTGGTGTGAGAGGTACCGCCCAGCAGCCGCGTCTCTTCGTTGGTATGATCCTGATTCTCATTTTCGCCGAGGTATTGGGTCTGTACGGCCTCATCGTCGCCATCTACCTCTACACCAAGTAAACCATCGTCACCAGTATTGGCAGGAAATACGAGACTTGTCGCCTGCCTGCCTGCAAAAGAAAAAAAATATCCAACAACGCCCCCCCTCTACCCCCCCAACTAATAAATATTACAACATGTTTCGACGTTTTACTTAACCACATTGCGCATTACAAACATACATACCCACATCGACTCATTTCTGCATCCCTCTGTTATAACTCTAGTGTCGAGAAAGATGATAAAGTAAAGATACGTTCGAGTATTCGAGACGATAAAGATTGTTAAAGACCATCGGCACGTTAATCATCTCGCTCGCGGCCACACATAACATACACAAATGCATGCACGCACCGGTGAGCGGAATAAAGCGAAAGACAGACAAGACGACACTGATAAAGATAAACGTCGTAAGAGGCTGAGATCGTGTGAAATGTTGATTTATCGTGAAAAAAAAAAAAAAAAACAGACAACATTTTAACGTAAACGAATGTGCTTTCAAGAACATCGTTGATATGGAAACAAAAAAATATGATAAAACTCGTTAGAGACAGAGGGACAGAGGAAATGTTCGGAAGACAGGCGACGGGGATGTACACGGCGGCGAGAGCACCCCTCAAATCCTATGCCGGATAAAAACACCTTTATCTTTCATTGTATAGTAATCATTTATAGTATAGTTTGACATTGAATTATGAATTAAATTAATCGGCTCTACTCAGTGTATAAAGGCAAAAGAGAGAAAAAAAAACAAACTAAACCAGCGGTTATCGATTAATGAATACTTAGCACAATTACGCATACGCGAGTGGAACACCGCGTACAGAGTATAAACGTTTTGTGACGCGAGTCTACGTACTGCGTACGATTATCTAGGTGCATCGCGATAAATTTCGATTAAAACGAGAGATAAACGAACGAGGTTTACCGCCAAAACATCAGCAGAACCATACGCGAGCGTGCATTACATAGACCCGGACAGAATTATATCGAGAACCGTCGCTAACAAGTCGACATAATAAAACATAAAAATTTGTATAGCATAATACCTTGTACGAAAAACAGAGCGTTAAAAACATTAAGATGTACCGAGTGCAAAGTAAATCTTTTTTTTTTATTTCTTTTAAAAAGAAAAAAAAAACACAAACAAATGTTAACAGCATCGTTTACAAAGTAGATAGTGGAAGAGTGCGATACACGATAGTATTAAGTCAATTGGGTGGCTGCTGCTGGACGTAGCGGGGTTAGTTAACACGATGCACCTGCGCGCAACGATACTATACAACACACATGTTCAGGGTGTGCAGGTACATTTGTATCCGTGGACGCGATCGTGAAGCGGTGCTAAATGATTGTTAAGAAAGAGCCTTCGTAAACGTATGCTCTATCCGAGGCGTCTCAAGAGAACAACAGAACTTCGCGAAGCTACGGTGAACCGAAGAGTATTCGCGGATACAAATCGCTCTGCACATCCCACGTACGACTACAAAGAAAGCGATACAAAGAAGATATAAAGGAAAAAAAAAAAACACCGCGTATAGGGTCGCCGCACAGGCCAGCGGTTGACCCCAACGACGTGCCGAGTATCACCCATCGACCGTTATGTCGTATAGGTACATAGGTTAGTGGAGTGTCAGGAATGTAAAGGAAAGATGAGAGATGAGAGAACTAAAAAAAAAAAAAAAAAAAAAAACACGTGAAGAGGAAGGAGGCCGCGAGTCGTGCTCGCCGCAACTGGCAGACGATCTTTCGCTGGCTCGTAGAATGAAAAATCCGGCTTTACGGCTACTTTCGACGAGGAGACGTATCAGCCTGTAATGCTTAACGAAGAAAGAAAAAAAACGAAACAAACATACAAAAAAGCAACAATTTGTACATTCCAATAATGAGTTCGTTCAGTCCTGGCGAGTGGGTGCGCAAGAACGTCCCGATTGGCACGAGGGAGCCATCCCCGAGCTTTGTGAAACATCAACGACGCTCCGGGGTGCGTGCCTGCAGTCATCGATCATTCATGAAAGAGGAGGAAGGAGAAATTCAAGAAGAAGAAGAAGAAGTAGAGGAGGAGCGCGGTTGTGAGACACGACAGAAAAGAATCCACCGGGCTGATTGTCTGGGAGCTGGCGATTGGTCCTGTCTGGTTCGATTTCGTATCGTCGAGTCTTCGCCTCCGTTTGCTTCCCACCCCCATTTCAACGGAGACATTGTACGACGAGGAATGGGACAAACGCGCCGGCTCGCCGCGCTTTATCGACTGTGAAGTATCTCCTTGAGAACGTCGGGCTCAACGTATAGCCGCATTTCCGGGCGAGAGACGCGTGTTCAACTTGCGCGACTTACTTACCATCATCGATCGCGCGGAAGCCCGCATCGCACGACGATTCGTCGGTCAGGGAACTTGGCATATCACGGCGGCAAAATGGACCACCAACGCTTCGCACGAAAATGCTGCTATAACGAACGCTACATATTATATCACTTACGAAGAAAACACCACCCAAACACGAACGAACATACCGCCCTTTCGAACAATACGAAAAATGTACGAAAAATAAAATACAAACAGTCGCGGTTATGAGACAAAAAGATACTGGAAGATGATTTAAAATAAAAAACATGTACGAGGGTAAAAACGAAATACGGTTTAATCGATAAAAGATCTACCTATTAAACAGTTTTTTTAGGGAGCAGCGGTGGTGGTAGCGATGGAATTGAGGCTTTCCATTGCAATTGCGACCCTCGTTCTCGCTTAACGCTCGACGATGGTCCAGAGTAAACGAATAACTATTACGAAAAATATCCTCCCTCACACCTACCCCCATATATATACATATATATATATATATATATCTAAACGAATTTCCCTCAAATCAGCGCCTCTTGTAATAACTTTGGATCTAAAAATTCTGACGATATGACAGTTAAATATCTATATATATATATATATACACATATATATATATAAATATCTATAACTAAATAGAGCGCGTGTGTTGTACATACCACCTAATATGCTTGAGCTATAATAATTGCACGTTTTAGACTAGTTTAGATAAGAGAACTGCGTACCAAAACCACATCGTGTAGAGTTGCGTGAAAGTCAAAACGGTGAACGAAAGTGTGCGAGATGTAGAGCGCGATAAGAAGTAGAGAACGAAAGAATATAAACGAAGCACTGGGTAGCTAAGGGAGGAGACACCGCTGTCGTCGTTGCCGCTGCCACCCCGCCACCCCCAAAGAGTAACTATCTTCCAGTGTTACTTGTAGATTCATTGTTGAGCGCTGAAAGTGATACTGATCAATAATTAATTATTTATGTTATGATTCGTCCTCGATGTTACAGAAAAAAAAACCGTGTTTAATAAAAATTTAATTTGGACAAACGCCAACGACGTCTTTCATCTTAGATTAGGTCCTTTCGTGTCCACACCTGAGCTTTCAGCCTTTATTATTTTTTTTTCAGAAAACCAATTAGTCAAGATTTATGATCTATTACACGAAACTTTGTAACCAGATTTCTTAAAAATATATATTACAAGTACTCTTTTTCCGAATTTCACGAAATCCTTTGTCATGGGGAAACATTGAAGAATTGGAAAATACATGAAGGAACGTAACATCCATCACGATTTTTCATAATTCTGCATGCACTTTTATTTGAAACAATTCTTTCAACGCTTATTCAATTTTCCGTATAATCCTATAAGCGCTGTTCATTAATATGTTTTAATGAATTTTATTACAAACGATAATTCCATAAAGCAATAGGATCTTACAACTCTGGTCTATAACGAGAGTGTAGATATCAGAAAAATGAAGAATAACAACGACGAGTGCTCGTCTATCGATGTCGATTTCTTCAGCAGCGTTTAGAGCATCCGACGTGTTTCTCTGTCCGCTTCGGTGAAACGAAAAATTCGCACATGCACAAAAGGATCAGGACAGCGGTAAAATAATACATTTATTTTTTAGTCAGAGTCGAAGAAGTGCGGCGACCACTCACTGCGATAATTTCTCACGTTATTTCACATTATGTATTATTGTATACGTACTTCGTGTGCTACTTTTGACACAGTGTACTATATGCGTTCCTCTTTCTTGCGCTGAACTCACATTGATAATATAATGGAAATAACAAATACGCACAATACTGGGTATATGCACACATCCTTAAATTTAACGCCTCGTTATCGACGACCTACGGTCCAATATTTTCTGCGATACATCATTTCTCTGCGTGTTTGATATTACAAATAAATATCTGATAAAACTGGCAGTGAAATCGTCGAAACGCGGGACAACCCGTCGCTGGTGACGCAAGTGCGACGCCTCATCGACTAATTAAATGCGTAAAAATCTCAATAATTCGGTACAACATGTATGTTTCGTTCAATGCTTCTGACGCTCCGGGGACTAAAGAGAGCAACGATACCTTTGCATTAGATGAGCCGCTATCTTAATGTCGGATCAGTGGCATAATATTAGAACGATGTATTCCATTTATGTAGAGTGACTACGTTATAATGATAACAATAATTTTCTACATGCCTCAGTATTAAGTCCAGCTTAACGACAGCAAGACGTGTTACGTAAGCGAGGCAATGGATCAGGTTCTGTAAAATTACATTTTCGCTTCATCTTTACAAAGGTACAATTTTTCGTAGTTACCGTGCCTCTTTAATTCAATTAATTCGCGCTAACGGATTGCCTTGATTCAATAAATCGACTGGAACGACAATACAAATGCACGAAGACGACCACTGAGAAAAAATGCGTTTTCGTTGACTAAATCGGCATTTGCCGACTTTCAAATCAATTTTCCATTCGCAACTTAAAAATTTGCCGATTAAAAAATAATTCGCGTGTCTTTGCCAAAATATGTTTAAAGCGCCAACATTTTTGTGTTGTGCCGACTACAAATTCGGTCAAGCATCGGCACACGCCAATTTAGTCGATTCAACTACTTTTTTTTTTCTAATGTGGAAATTAGTACCGTAATCGAATTTTTGATTATAGTATTTGTCGGTATATCATTATACGAACATTAAACTACTCAACACACCGTTTAGTTTGAATAACTGACGATAATTATAGAAAAGCACGACAATCATCAATCGTGAGTTATTCACACTTTGAGATAACGAAAAATGCATTACACATACATTTCCAAGTGAATATGCGATACGATTAGAATTTGAGTACTCGGCGATAAAAAAATAATCGGAAGAAAAAACATCTGCGAAACTGGGTTATACGAATATCGCTTTCGGATGATAATATTATCAAATAACTTAGCGAGTAATTGACCAAAATAATGATTTTCAAATAGCTCAATTTTTTTTGTGAAATCAATTCGCGGATATTCCCGAATACAAACGATTTTTCACAACATTTCTGAACGACTTTAAAATACCCTTGCACAATTTTGAGGGCATTTGGATAATTATTCTGAAGCTTCATATGAAAATATCTTCAACACTCACGATCTCCTTCTCAATCTGAATTAAATATTTAAAACGGAATTGATTACCTAAATAATCGCGCTGAACAATTATTTATTTCACTAGTTCATTAATGACTCTGGCATTATTATTATTCATGTTTTTTTTTTTTTTTTTTTTTTTTTTTCCGTTGCTGATTACTCAAATTTTAATACCAGTTACCCAATAAGTTGGCGATGTCGGTGCGATACATCTTTAAACTTTGAAATAATTGTATCTCTTTGTCAATAATTATCTACAGTTCTTCAAACTGCAAAGTATTTTAGATGAATTTTTATTCGAATATTGCCCGTGTCTGATTCCACGTATGTACATGCTACATCGATGACCTGTATCAAATAGACCTACGGTAATTAGTGTATATAGGTAGTAAGGCGAAGTAAGTGCTTGTCGTAGCACGTAACTCATTCGACGAGCTTCGTCATTGTTTGATCGTTCCGCTTTGGATGTAGGTAGCTGTGCGTTTGCAGCTGTAGAACGCATATCCCAACGCACAGATTTAGGCATTACGAATTTCAATGGATGTTCGAGCAGCACACGTGCTTTCTCAATAATCTCTCATTAAACGGTCGTCCGACAATAACGATTCGAAACGACGTTCGATCGATCGGGTTGATACACACGAATCTATTTATTCTAATATGTTGACCGAAGCGCACTGCACACACAAGGAAATGGTGTTGATGGTAAAATAATGATAGTCCTCACGCAACCATAAAGAATGAGTGATCCTAAGAACAATTTTATTGAGAGAATTAAAAGATCCTTTCATTGTTATATATATTTTTCGTTTTGTTTTTTGTGTGTGTGTGTTTTATATGTCTAAGACCGATTAAAAACGATTAATAATGGAATTCTTGTTTCTTTCGTTTCGCGTTATCTGAGAAAATAATACTGGCGATATTATACATGGATTATTACGTTCTCAATAAATTGATAACTTATTCAGGTGAAAAAATAAATTAAACGAATTTGCTTTTTTTTTGTTTTTTGTTAATCGAGGACAATAATCGCACTCGACATCGTCGTAGTCACGAGATATACAATAGCAGAGATCTACGTGGACTTGTAAAGGCGTGATCGACGGTATCTGTCGAATTCGATACTTATTCCCGATCAGTTCCTGCGCGCTGACAAATCCACTAGGTTTTTTTTTTTTTTTTTTCATACTTTGTTTTTTATCAATCGTTATCAGAACTGTTTAATGAAACATATGAGTATACCAATTAAATATTACACTAATGTCGACCCTCTATAAATGTATGTTACGTGCACAGAAGGAATATTGAGTAAATTCGAAAGTAAGTCGGAGCCTCTGCACAATTCGTTCGATAAAGGATACAATCTTTCCATGCGCATTTATAAAAAAAAAAAAAAAACCGATGAAACTAAATGGATATGGAGAGTACGGGTATTATCGGATCCTCTCTATTCGTCATTTAGTCGCCCAAGAGTAATTCCCAACAACACTATCGTACATAATCGACTGATTATACAAAAGCTCCGAAACACAAGAGTTTTTTATATTCCACACAAATAATTGACAAATTTTCCCATTTTTTTTCTTTTTATAGTTTTGGTTTTTTTTTTTCGTTTTTTCGTTTTCTTGGATTAACGCGTTCAGCGAATAGTGCGTATCCAGACGCGACGACGACGACGACGCATTCTAAACTCTTACAGTGTATGTCTCTGTATGATGAGTGGAGAGCGACGATTTTGTCACGAATTTACGAACCTTTCATTTCGCTTTTTATACTCTTTTCGTAAAGGGAGAGTGAGAGTTGATTAGATAGTTTCTCAACTTAACGCTTCAGCCCGGCGATTAAAAATCGGCATATAGGTCCCGCAATAACAATATATACATCATTGTCCGGACCATCGTTCTCGTATATAAGATTATACAAAAAAACAATATCGTTGATGATAATCGTTATGCCAATATACATTGCGACTAAAATCTACGTAATTACAATAGGCTTTTGGCTCTATCTCGTGCACACCGAGAGACCTATGGTCCGATAAAGAGGGCTAAGGGTGAAAATAAAGATACTATAAGTAATATAGGACTTGGAAGATAGAGAAAGAAAAGGCTCACACCATCCTACACCTGCTACACAACGCAAAAATAATTATTGCACTACATTGTTTGGACACTAATACAATCGCATGATCGGCCGGTCTGAAGTTTAAGATGTTAAATTCATTCATGCTACACGAATTATGGGAGATGAGTCGGCGGGCCTAACGGAGTTAAGCCGAGGGAGAAGTATTGGGAATGAAGGAGGACGTGTGTGATGATCGGTCATCGATAGAACAATTAGGGGGCCATCTGTAATAAATTACACCAAGGCATGTTTATTTTGTATATGATTTTAGTCGTGTCACTAGTTTTCTCTATGTCTGTAGTAAGTTATGTGGATGTGATGTTGGCTGCTGCTGCTTGTTATAACTGCAATAATTGATTATTAATTAATAGAAAGAATCGAATGGCGCGGAGCAAGTACACACAACAGGCAGATGGTGGTTGCTTCGATTGATTCGCTGATAGAGCAGAATTTTTTGTTCGAATTTCATTTGTTTGCACGGTGCTTGACAGTTTTTTCAATTAGCCTTTCTAATTCACGTGCTCAGCCAACCAATCAATCTTTATAGTTTTTAATATACTAATCTCTGCGAGTACCGCATCTTCTGACGTTTTTTTTTGTCTTTTTCTTCGTTTGTTTTTTCCTTCGTTTCTCTCTCGTTAGAAAGGTAAATGTATTTCAGTTTGTAAGTAATTGTGATATAATAATAATAATAATAAGAATAATAATCATTAATAATAATAGTTTCCTCATAATAAATGTAAAAGGTGGTACACAGAGATAACAAGCGACTCACTGCAGCCGCGGACAAAAAGACTTACAAAACGTGACACATGCACAATACTAGACAAAAACTTGGACAAACACAAATCACCAAACTAATTTTGTTTCGTTTGTTCTTTTTACCGCACCAATAATCATACGACGGCCTATTTCTCTCGTTTTTTTTTTTTTTCTCTTGATATCTGCTTCGTGGGCCCAATTTTTTTTTCCATATAAATCATATTAATATTCAATTATCTAAAACATTAAAAAGTTTCGGCTTGCGGGTTCCATCGCGCGTTTCACGTTCGCGCCACTCGTGAGTCCTTCTGGCTGATTTTCTTTTTATCATCATGATCATCGTTATTTTGTTGCTGTTGTTGTTGTTGTTGATGTTTCTTTTGCTGCTGCTGCTGCTAATTCTGCCGCTGTGGTTGATTGTAACTTTTCAGTGTGAAATTCGGACGCGTGTCAAGTTTGCTTTTAATGTTCACAAGCGGGGTTGGGGGGTATCGGCGACATCCTCGACAGACTCACAAGGTGTTCGTTTTTTGTTTTTTTGTTTTTTTGTTTTTTTTTCCGGCTAAGGTCGGATTGGAGGCAACGCTATTCATAGAACTGAGACCCTCTGCTCAGTGCAATACGCGGGTGTCGATGATAACCCAATCCCAAATAATAGATAGTTGTGGGAAGGCAATCGCGTCCCCTCGGGAAAGCAATCGTGTTCCCTTGGGAAGGTATCCCCTGCAATTCAGTTGTCCTCCTCGTCCTCCTCATCCTCCGAGGGGGCAGCCTCCAGGGCCGTTAGCCATTTGTTTACCTGAAAATAAAGAAATAAAAATTGCATTTCCATCCGTAAAAGAATGTCGAGCACAACATCAATTAACATCGTACGTTTGCTCGGCCGAGGTAATTGTTTCGAGCATCTCCGTGCGTCAATAAAGAACATAAGAGAAATAATGTAAGCCTATTTAACTCACTTCGAACAGTGCACTGCCTTTGCCCGGGTATGCATCGTTTACGTCCTCCCTCCATTTGGTTAGTGCCGCCTCTTCGACGATCGATCGCTGGTAAAGGGCTGCGAACCATCGCAGCATCATGCCTTTCGGTAAGTTGTGCGAAAACCAAAAGACTTGTAGCGCATGCACGGCAGTGACCTGAGAGTCAAGTGTCGTGAGAAAAGAGCTCAGGAGACCCTCGTATTTCTTTAAAAGTAGGGCTTCCTTTTCCACGAGGGCTTTGCTTGGCATTACTGTCTGGTCGACGTCAGGTGCCAAGGTTGTTTCCTGAAATTCAAGATCATTAATTACCTATTCATAGAATAAAAATAAAGCAATAGAAATACAAAAATCGTTGCCATTCTGAATTTATGTTGCGTTACTTCCACTGAATTATTTGACAATTAAATTGGCTTTTTGAAGGAATCAAATTTTGTTTAAATTACACCCCATTAAAAAATCTTGCTGCTCGCTTGGAAATTCTTGACTTTAGAGGTTGTTATAGAAATCTTGACGTAATCTACATCCATTTAATTATTCGTAGTACTTTGCGTCACGACTCTCATATGTTCGTGTTGAAAAAACATACGTATCTGCAATGTTATGATTCATGTGCGTTTGTGTAAGAATCTATTGATTAAAATGTGTGATATAGCTGAATTTTATATGTATCGCAACTGTGAGCTTACCTTAGTGATGTACGTTAGAAGCACGGTCATGAGAGCGTTAATAAAGCCGGGATCGGTATAATGTGACTGATCGAGGTTGTCCTTGATCCAGGCGTAAAGAGCCTTCGGACTAGAGTCGCTCTCCAATTGCCGCCACATATCTCCCTGGATCCTGAGAAGCGGATACAGGAAAGTGAGTTCCCGATCCTCGAGAATCTCACCGAGTCGATCTTTCGTTTTGTCCGGTTCCGGCAGTTGGCTCATTAGGTTGACTTTGCTCTCGTTGAATATTTGCGTGAGCCTGGCTTTACCCTGGCTCTTGTGCAATGACTGGAGTGTGAGCAGGAAGAGCGGATGATGTTGGCCGTTCTCGGTTATCGCAGCGAGATCTTGTAGCTGCATGAGATTGTTGACGATTGCCTTAGCGGTCAACGATGCGACGTGTGACGCGAGGCAAGGAATAGTACTCTCTTTCTCGTCGATGCTTCCCACGAGTTCTTTCCAGCCCTCGTTCAACTGTTGTCCCGTTATAACGTTTTCCTTCTTCAATTCGGCTACGAGCTTGGCGGCTAACTCGCGCTCGCCGTCACCGCGATCCAACGTATTTGTGTAAATCGTGCACACAGCATGACGCAAAAAGCGCTCGGGTATCTTGAGATCCTTGAAGGCAGCAATAGCGTCTTGTATGTTGGTGTGTGACGCAAGATCGTCCATCAGAGCGTTTACTTTCTTCAAAACCTCCTCGCGCGTCGGTCCCTTGTCTTTGCGGTCTCTAGCCTTGTCTCTTTTGTCAACCGGGCCTTGTTTTATCACTATTGCCGGCGCTGATTCCTTCGGCAGTAGCGGCGGACTTGCCTTGATCGTTGCGGCACGCATCAAAGGTGATTCTACTGTACGTCCTGTGAACATGTCTTTTCGAGACACAAAGAAGCCGAATTCGTGAGAATTTGCAAGCGATGGTATAATATTGGATAATTGATTTGTATAAGTCACGAGAACTTACCACTATTGAGAGGTAGATTCGGCTTGATGTTGGCTTGTTTAAACATCATAGAACTGGCCGATGGTCGCAGAGACACTTCCTCCGGGTGTCCGATAAGCATTTTGCTCTTGTTGAAACGAAGTTGCTGTTCTTTATTGCCATCTGGAAGGGAAAAAATGAAAAATTTTGATCAAACCAATTGTCAATGGGCTATTCAAAGCTATTGCGGATTTTATGAAGCTATTTTTTCTTGTACATAAAATTGCCGGAATAAGTGTATGAACAACTTACTGTTGTTGTAATTCTGAGGGGAATTATGCTGTTGCTGGTTGTGTTTTCCCTGATAATTATTCTGATGACGGTTCTGGTTCTGATAGTAACCGCCGGGCGCATTGCGTTGGTTGTGACGAGGATAACCGCCGGTATTGGCGTTAAAGCCGTTCGGACTGAATGGTGATGTCATACCAAAGGAGGGTGAGGTAAGAGGAATACTCCCGACCATATCCATGTCGAGACGTCCCATTTTCCTGAGGAAGTCAGCTCCGAGACGATCCTCACCTCGTCTGTTGTGATAACCACCACCGGGGCCGCCTCCGCCTCCACCACCTCCTCCGCCACCTCCTCCACCGATACCGCCTCCCCTCGAGGGCTCGTCGTGATCGTTGCGGATCTGGTTTATCGGCATCGGGCCCTCGTTACTGGTGGCCTTGCGCGGTACCCACCCATCGCGACGCAACTCGATAACGTCACGCAGCATGAAGCGGATGCGTAGGGGAAGTTCGTTGCTCTCTGCCAGGGAGCTCATACGTGTAAAGTACTGATCCATGAGGTAGCGGCCCTTATCCGAGTCAAGGATACGTCCGCAGGTCCGCATAATCTGGCAGAGGCACTCGATATCCTCGGCCATGTCCCCCCGGGATCCCCGTCGCCTTTTCTCCGGAGATAGTAATTGCTGGATGCATAGATGTAATATATGCTCCGAGACGATCTCGAGTTTGCCCAATTCTCCGATGAATTTGATATTTCCAAGCATCTTCCGCTTCGCCAGTTGGCGTCTCTCCTCCTCCTCTGGACTGAGCTCATCTTGATTCTCAAACGCCTCGCTTGCTTTCGAACGGTTCTCAAATTCGAGCTTGCACTTGTTGAGCAACAATAGTTTGAAAGTGCTTTGAGCTTTTTGACCATCGGCGGTGGGTTTTTGCGATTCAAAGTTTGGTGCTTCTTCGGACAGCCGCTTGCACAGCTGTGCGTACATAGAACTGTACTTGGGCTCATCGAGTGCTTTATCAAAGATCTGAAAACAGAGAAAAACGAACACCCCAAACCAATCCATTACGCTTTCCGGCATAACTCAAATAATATGAAATATATTATTCTCCTTTTGCGAGAAATAAACAATACCACTCACCAGTAAAATTACACCTTTGAGAATCACATCGGAATTGAGATCGACTTTGAGCAGGTCGTTGCTCAGCTTTGCGAACTTTTCCGGTGTGAGCTTGTTAAGAATACCCCGCACCCTACGGAAGATGAAATCATTTCTGCTTTCTGGAGTGAGCGCATCGCGTCTAACAGTTGAAGGAGGGATCCAGCGTCGCTCAGTGGATAGGGAGCGATTATCGTCCCTGGAAGGCATCGAACTATTTAAATCGCGGTTTGACAATTTGTCCCGATCTGACACGCAGCTTTTTTTTGGCAGTATAGGTAGTGTATAAGCAGCTCGTGGCAACGACTGTCTTTACAGCCAAGGTTACTTTGTGGACCCTGACCTTCCTCCCGAGACACGAGAAGCACCCCCCGGTCCTGTGGGGTTGTCCGTTGTTGCGCGTGTGTTGGCCCCCTGAAGTGATAAATCACAGCACACAGAACTTTCTGTAGGAAGCTGTAACACAAGAAAAGAACAATTTCATTTCATTTTTATATCTCCATTTTCATCTTTTTTTAAATAGTTTCTTTTTCGCTATGTCTACACAGAGCTTGCCCTCGTTATTCATTTTTTTATTTCCTTACTCTATCATGCATAAGCCGCCATTGAGCCTTGGGCTTCGTTAGCCAACTTTTCAATCTCACAGTCATACACGCTCAATAACGTTAACGCGTTCGAGGACGATGAGTGGCTTGTCGTCGATCCTACTACCCTGACCCATATTTAATACGAACACAAGCTTCGGTGTCTCGACCTACACATACTTTGTGATAATCACTATGCCCGTCCGATACTCGAGTGTGCGAATCTGTGGAGCGTGCGATCATTAAGTTGCCTCTTAGTCGCAAGACCTTGTCGATTACGAGACTGGTCATTTCACGACTAACTACCAGCGCTAAGGCACGATATGCTAATTGAGTCTCTCGAATATTCATCATTTAGGCTTAGATGCACAAGGTCGACGGATCGGTAGTTCGCGCGGGGGTTTATCGCACTCGCTTTAAGCGAATGCACTCTTTCGAGACAATGTTTTCATCCTGCGCTCTCTCTTCCGGGTAAAAGTGCCGCTGTTACTTCGATCCAAGCATAGCACGCACAAATGTGCCTTTATTCTCATGAGCACGCGATGAAATACGATTGCGCGGCTTTCCTTCGTTAAAACTACATGCTGGATGTTGTAAAGAGAGAGACCTCGTTTAAGACATGTTTATGTACAATATCTCCCTGCTCCAAACAATCGGGCCTTGCCAAGCTCGTCTCATTTTGCATCCCACAGCTCGGACACGTGAATCCCTCCATGGAGATAAAAATTTGTACGTGATGAAGATAAGAAAGTTTGCAAAAGTTGAACGGCGCAAGATATCACCAATAGCGATTTTTCTTGTTTGCACCGAGACAATAGGAATTTCGACAATTAGTCTAAGAATATTTTTCACACGTAATTCCGAAACAGTAACAATTGTATTCAATTTTTTTCATTAGACTACTAGAAAGCCTATTATTCCGATAAAAGATTAGTTTGAAAAATGAAATCCGAAGGACACGGACTATGGAAGCTTTTGATCGTCAACAACCTTTTTGCATATCTCAAACCTGTTTTCATCTGCTGAATCGAAGGTCTGGCAGTGAAACCAGAAATGTTATCTGTGACAAAACATTAGCCGGCGGTCCGATAAATATCTTTGAATATATTAACCTCTTTGCCCAGTATGTTATGTAAAAATACCAAAAGTACCTCCATCGCCACAAAGAAAGACTTTGTATAAGCGCAGAATGACCAACTTTTAAAATCGAGATGATATAAAAATACCCCACACCAACTTTACTCAATTTCTTCAAATATCAAAAGATTCTGAAACCACTATTCAATTCAATGCCACAGAAAATTAATTAAAACTCGTCTTGTCTTCAGGTAAACATTCGTAATTTAAAAACACATCATTAAGTTCTCCAGCCTACAATCTAAAAAAAATATTTTCCTGCTTTCCTTCCGCATAAAAATGAAGAACCTACATATTTAAAATAAAATTAACAATACGACTGCTATAATGTTTATTACGAAGCTGCCGTTTGGCAATACCCAAGACATTGCGGTGCCTAAGAAATAATTTTATCTCGGGCTTAGATAATCGAGTGTTGAACACTATTATCTAGAAATCTGAGAGAGGGGCAGCGCTCTTCTACGGAACTAGGACTTTTTCTGCTTTCGGAGAACGTCGAGCACGAGAGCGACTTTGATCTTGAAGCTCAAAGGAGCGTAGAGACTGAACCTTCGCGATGCTACAAGGTAGTAGGCACATATGTGGGGCGCGGCTCATGGTCAGACAGTCAATGACCCCTCGAGTTCTACCTCGAGAGCGGCCCCTGCTCTCCCGAGCTGATGTTGGTGCTCCCGTCGTCCCGCACCGTCGTCACCGCCGTAGTGGCCCGGTGGAGGTCGCACGTCTTTGGCCGGTGGAGGTCGTTCGACTCCGTTCGGAAGAGATCGGCTCTTCGCAAGCGCGTACACGCCGCTGCATCCGAAGTATAGCACATCGTGCTACACTATAGCGCATACTTGTGTGCATTCGGAGGACTTTAGTATTAGTTTCCGCCACCAGGAGCCCATGGTGATTATATAGGCCCGTACCTCGGGAACGTCGCGCCCTGGGCAACATTCCCGCATCACCCCTGCTAGGAGAGCCCCTTGTAAACGGCCTGTCGACGACCCTCGAGCGTGGGCGAACCGGCTATGCACCCACTCGAACCTCTGGCCTGCCTCGAAACATTCTCTACGAACCATTCACGATTTTGTAAATTCCTGATACAAATGTTTCAGACAAATAAGACCTACACTCTCGCCTAGTATTTAAAATAAATCACAGATGCTTGAATGAATGCCAGAACACAATCTACGAAATCCCATAAAATAACCCTGTCTAAGCCTCTTTTCTAGGTGAAAAATGCCTCAAGTCTTTGTTACATTTGAAAATCACAGTTGTGAAAAATTGACACTTTATAAAAGATATTATTTGTAGGCCAAACCGCATTTTTATTCTCAAATATACATGCAGGTTGGATAACGCATGCAACTCGAATATTTCAAAAATATTTGTTTAATTTGTCAAAATGAAAGTATACTCAAAAGTTGGTGTTTATTCAATGCAGTAAATGCAAAGTTTTCTTTTAGTCAGAAGCAGTCGTAAGGTAACTTTATTCGAAATTTTAGTCTTATTTTTCTTTCATGAAATTTCGTATTGCTTTATGAAAGAATGATGACGTTTCGGTGCTATAATCTGTTGTTATTCGTTTAGTTTGTAAAACGGTACTTCGAAAAATCATTGAACATTTGCGACAAATGAAACACTCCAGTCTGTTTTGCAACGAAGATTGTTATGCGAATAACAAAATTCTCACTCGGTGTACTGATGTAATCAAGTCATTTTCATTAATCAATTCGCTTCTGAAGTATCTGCTGGAATAATGCTTCATATAAAAGCCACTAACTCAGTCCTCTATTGATCTACAGCTCGTGTCGAAAGTCCTTGCGCTTTCGTCATAATAACGCTGTTGCGTTTTTAATTCGAGTTTCCTTAGAACAGTTTATTTACATGTTATTGACATGTAAATAAATTACGATTCCTAATTTATTATTCTAAAATTCATTTTAACAATTTTATAGCATTGAACAACATTCCGTAATAATCGATCATCATCGATTGCCCACGACACCCTCAAGTTCAACGTATTATTTTTCGACGTGCAAACATTAATCCCAAACACAGTAACGATTATTATATCTAATCGAATTCACAACACGAAACATAAAATGCACTCTCATCCTTATGTTGTGACGCGAATAATTGTTTAGAAGAGAAGCGTCGCGGTGAGGAGAGGAACTTAGCGAATAATAGAGCTGCCGTAGCAAGTTTACCAAGGCGATCCTTGAGGAACTGCCGTGTATGTCAATGCGTAGCGTTTTAAGGATTGTCGAGAGGCAAGGCAAAGAGCGGCAGACAAAGAGATAGCGATGGAATGACGTAAAACGCGCGTAGAACGCTCGGCAAGTCCCTCTCCGTCGCCCCGACCGCTGCGGTCGGTGATCGCTCGCTAGTCGCCTCGTTCTCTCGCCCCCGAGCCGCCCGAAGAGCCCGATCTCGCCATTACTTTATTCTTCGTGACACGTCACTGTTGCGCAGCGACCGACTGTACGTAAACGCTGCGCGGCTCTCCGGCGAGCACTTTTGCCAACTTAAGGATCAGCCGATAGGATATCCTGCTGAGCGCCCGACGAAAAATTTTCCTCGAAGCGAATATATATATACATATATAATCTTAATCCACTAATCGGCTTGGCGACTATTTCGCGTTGCTTCGAGACGCCCAAAAATTCTACGAGCATTAGTGCGAAAGGTCAAGCAAATGGAGGGTAATAAAATATTGGCAACAATGTTAAGGGCTGCACGATGCTAGAAACTTTAGTGCTCGAAACGCCCAAAAATCCTACGAGCAATAATGCGAAAGAGCGAGCAAATGGAGGGTAATAAAATATTGGCAACAATGTTAAGGGCTGCACGATGCTAGAAACTTTAGTGCTCGAAACGCCCAAAAATCCTACGAGCAATAGTGCGAAAGAGCGAGCAAATGGAGGGTAATAAAATATTGGAAACAATGTTAAGGGCTGCACGATGCTATTAACTTCAGTGCTCGAGACGCCCAAAAATCCTACGAGCATTGGTGCGAAAGAGGGAGCAAATGAAGGGTAATAAAATATTGGAAACAATGTTAAGGGCTGCACGATGCTACAAACTCTGGTGCTCGAGACTTCGAGCTGCGCATGCAAAGCATTGTAAGCATTACTATGAGCATCTACCTGGGTAATAAATATAGCTTATTGAGTTTCCAGGAATAATGAGTCATTTCAATGTTGGCGTGTCTGCAGTTAGTTGAAAAGTAAATAACAGCAATTTCGATTGATATCCTCGTACGGATAGGGGCTCGTTTGTCGAAGGATCTGTTTTTTTTTTTTTCCCGATCTGGGCCAACCGGTCAGTTATGACGAGCGTGCCATTAATACATTGCGCCTATAGAAAGAGAAGTACACGCGAAACGGTGCCGCGAAACCGAGTTGCTGAAAGGAAATCAGCTCGGCTATTCATAGACCGATAAGCGGTTTGTCAGGCCAAACGCAACAAAGAGTTCGACGGGTTAGCTTCATTATCGAATGGGTTTTTTCACGGTTAATATATAGGTGCGCATTAGAAAAAGCATCTGCACACTCGCGAAATTGCACTCCGAGGTCGATGACGCATTTTGTATTTCACGCTTCCTTGTATATTCGATCAAATCACCCAATCGACAGGACTGAAATAAAAATTTCGATGACGCACTCACGTATAGTCGAGCGAGAGATAGCGCGGAATGTGTATAGCACAAAGCGTCGTTCTGGTTTGTCAATTACGATGGTTTCTTGACATTTTAGCGAGCCAGCAGCACGTGCGTAATGCGATATATGCACGGAGACGATTTTTGCGTATGTCGCAGAGATAAAAATGTATTTTCTCCAAGAAGTATCTCGAGTAACCGTGACGATGAGGAATCGGCAGTTTCGTCGCGAGGGGACAGATAAAGAAGACTCGAAACGTCAGAAGCACGACTGCAGACCACGCGCTGCTGCTGCTGCTGCTGCTGCGTCGCTATACTTTGCGTCCTTAGAGCTGCCTACAACACTACGGCATTCTATTCCTGTGATGTATATTACTGCAATGGCCGCACTTGTTTACACGACTGGAGTGTGGGGGACCCTCGCTCGAGGAAGCCCTACCCTAGCTTATATTATAATACCAGTTATTGTGGCGAGGCTTTATTCTTTTTTAAACGATCGTAAGAACATGAAAAAAAAATTCCACTTTCGCGTGAATGCTGCGTAAATGTAATTCAACGAGATAAGAGAGAGAGAGAGAGAAAAGAGAGTGTGAGAGAGAGAGAGAGAGTTTCGTCAGGTGCATCGTTCGCGGAAACGATCTGGAATAACCCGGGAGTCGTAAATAAAAGCGATTGGTTAGTCATCGGGTCTTGGTGTAGTCACAACTGTAAGCGGTCTATCAAAATCTTCCGCAAAGCGGGTCGCGCGATCGTGGAATTCTTTGCTATACGAGATTAGGAGGAACGAGGTCGTGGTCGATAACGAGAAGCATTAGCGCCGGTGAAAGAAAAATTCAAGGACCACAAGTTGTAAATTTTCATTTTTATTTTTTTTCCCAAGGAGGTAACGAAATACCGCGAAGTACGAGTACTCGAATCGAGCACGAAGCTTGACATAGGTGCAAGTAAGTTGAGACAAAACGAATAGTCGCGGGGCACGTTTCGCCCGGGGAAGAAAGAACGATGCACGAGGGGCAAAAAATGTTTCGTGCTTCGAGGACGCGGCGAGTAAATCGCCAGCTAACAGCGTAGCCATCGAATGACCGCGGGACGTGCGGATTCTCGTGGAACTCGAGAACACTTTGACAAAGAATTATTTAATAGCCAACATCAGAGGAGCGGCGAAGAAAAAACTATTGGCGGCCAGGAATGCAGGCACTCGCATAGATTGTACGAGTATGGAAATGAGGGAATCGATGCTCGAGGTGCGCGAAGCCATAGGAGATTCCAAGCGCCTCGGCTTGTCGAGCGAATCGAGTAAAACGTCAAATGTTGGAGTGCGTGGGTGCGTTAAATGGGCGTTCGATAAAAAGGAGGCCAATTGTTCACTCGCAACTTGCTAATTGAAAAGACCGATGATAAACGGGCTATCCGAAGCTGCGAGGAGAGAAACTGCTCGAATAGCGAGAGTCGCGAGTTTCGGAAAATGGAAGATGCGCCCGGAGCCGACATGACGCACGACATGGACACGACGTTCGTACCCACAGCATAGGAGAGACCCCTCGAGAATGTTCCACCTCGCGTACGACTCGAACAAAGCTCTATCACGAAACTTAAATCCATGCAGTAGTTTACCCGAGCGTTTACCGTCGCAACACCACCACTTTAACGATATTACGTTCACTATTTTAATCACTTAAACGAGAAGATATCACAGGAGCATTTACTTACGGTCGACGGTTGTTGTTTGTGAAGGCTTTCGCAATCTGTCGGCCGAGCTCGGGGACTTCCGCAGCGTACGTCTTGTCAAGTCAACGTCCGCCGTGCGACTAACCTTCGCTTCCCCTACTCCCTCGCCACTTGGCACATTGCATTTACTCCCGCAATTGATTCTTTTAATTTTTCACGCTATATGCTCAACGGCTCGAAGCGATTATCGTCGGATACCAATTAATCGACACGTTATTTTACTCCTCTTTTGACTTCATTAGTCGCGACATATCCGACGTGATTTAAGACATATCCGCACTATGCGAATCAACTGCGGGCATACGGTATTCCGATTAAATCAAAATATTTACATGCGGTGATCGATGCGAGCCATGATTTTTTTTCGCGCGATTAAAAAATGCCCTTTTCAGTAATACGTCCACGATGTTTATGTTTTTCGAAACTTTTATTTGACACAGCAGTAGACACAACGACGGTGCATTAGACAAAGTACAACATAATCGGCAGCATAGCTGCTTGCTATCCGTCGTTCATGTATTATCTGCTTTGTTTCGATGAATTTTCGGATATTATAAATAAATCAGGACGTCGACGGAATATTTGTAGATAAATAATTAATCTGAAATGCATAATCATTGGCGATGCAATGAAAAGAGGTGGGACGCTGTCTGGAAAATCGGATTGGCGGAGCAGGAAGTTGCATATAAATACGAAAGAATATGGATAGTTAGAGGAAGAGTGCACTGATGTCGCTAGCGGCGCTGTATGGTTATGTGCCGTCCGTGTGGCTCACGTACAAGCGTACACAAACATACGGGGCAGACTCCGCCTCATTCGGTCAGTGATTGGTTAAAAGTTGGGGATATGACAGAGACAACAAAAGTCTCTCTCACACTCCCATCTCGGCATTGAGTTGGGGATAAGATGTCGTCTCTCTCACACTCCCATCTCGGTTTCAGTTGGGGATAAGATGTCGTCTCTCTCACACGCCCAGCTCGCTATTGAGATGGGGATGTGATGTCTCTCTCACGTTCCCATCTCGGTATAGAATTGGGGATATGATGTGGTCTCTCTCACACTCCCGTCTCGGTATTGAGTTGGGGATATACCGTCTCCTTATACCGATTCTCGGTAAGAATTTGGCTAAATAGGTCTTCATAGCTAACGACCCGTTAAATGCTGTTTAGTATTGAATTTCGACAAAATCGGCATAGCGGTTCGATTTTTGTAGAATTTTTTACTTTGGTAAAAAATAATAACAACGAATGAACTGAAATGTTCTTTAGACGAAAAAGGTGATGATCGGTAAAGTCGTTCAGATTTTACACCATATTGAATGTTTAAAAAAATTGAGATTTTTGCTATTACTTCCACAAAAGTTTTAAAAGTTCCTCTATGAGGGAGCCAAACTATTTTAATAATTGTTATAATTTCCAAACATTTTTATAATTCTCGCCACTCATGTCACTGGAAGGTCAGACTTCCTGATAACCAGAGTTTTTCGAGGAAATAGACGTCGAAATATTCCAAGCGATCGCAATGAATAGGGCGCTTTGCTCAGCGGTTAGCGGACGAGATTAGAAAACGGCAAGTCTTGGGTTCAAATCCCGCCGTGATTTTTTTTTTTTTTTTCTTAAATCAATTTTTTTTCTCCTATGCACATACCCATTTAATTTACGTGTATAATTGTTTGAACTGATGCTTGTTCAATAACAATTGTATACGTAAATTACGTGGGTATATGTATAGGAGAAAGAAAATTCATTAAGGGGTTACATGGGTTTCGTGGGTTCAAAAAATCAATTTTTTTTTGTTTGACTTATTAATTTCTACAACATCTCAAGAATATTATCCTAAATTTGCAAGTCGATCCGAATAATAGTTTCGGAGATACAGCCTTTGGAAGATGTGCGCTCCAAGTCAGAGATATAGAAGGGTCAGCGCGCCTCAGGTATAGTGAGCAGCTGCTCGTCTATTGTTTGTCTGTCATTGTTGTATATTACTTTCACTTCCTAAGGACAACTAGTTTGAAATCTGCTGCAGGATCTTTACATTATGGCCCAGGAATCGACGATTCACTGTAATTTACAAAAAACATTTTGTTAATCACTTTTATTGTTACTCAAAACTTTAAACGCGTTTTTCTCGGAACTGTGTTTTCAAAGTCGGTTGTCAAAATTTCTCGAACACTACTCAACCGATCTTGATGAAATTTTACACAGGTGTTGGAGATACAATTTACTCATGCTTGGACGAAGGATTTTTTTTTACAACTATTTTTTTATTACAACTATTTTTTAAGAAAATGTCAAGCAAATTTGACCGAAATTTTCATTTTTTTGGAAAAATGTCTGCCAAAATTCCAATTTTTACTTTTTTTTTCTTTCCATCGTTCAAGCACGAGTTTATGGTCTTAACTAAAACACGTATTTTTGTTTTTTCATTTTAGATGATCCTGTCAGGAGTTATGCTGACATGCGGCGTAGAAAACATTGCTTCAACGTTCCCTATAGAACTGTGCTTCTATACTATCCATATTCTTTGGTTTCACTATTAAATTGAGATAGTGTTGCCGCCTGGTGGAATGTTGCAACGCGAAAATAAATTGCATATGTATATGTATGTACGTCAGTACGTATCGATATCACAGATCGCTGCAATGGTTTTAGAGCCATGGAGATAATGATAATATGATTAATATATAGGCTGCTCACTGTTTGTCGTTTGAGATGCATATTTGATGACACACAGGTTTTACAGGACGCAAGGTCATATGTCTCGATAAATATTTTTCAGAGAATTTAAAAACTCACGGAGCGAAATTCGTCATGATTTACAGCGCCTCAGTCCCGTCAGCGAATCAGCTTTCGCAGATGACGAAACTTGTTGAATCGTCCGTCATGGCGCGCAAGTCGCTTCGCAGTTGTTGCCTTGCACTGTCTCCGGCCGATTGCCGTTAGCACGACACTTCTCTCTCTCCCCCTTAAGCAACTGTCATTCTCGAAGCTCGGTGTGCAGAGCTGCAGAGAACAATAATCTCCTCCACCTTTTCTCTAAATGCATAACAACGTGACAATTAATCAGTGAAGATTGAGAGAAACGTGCGCGAGCGGATTAATTCAGGTTCGGTTGTAATATTCATAATCGCATGACGTTCTGCAAGCAATCATGTATATTTTTCATTGCATGTCAATTACTTGTAAGGACTTGCAAATACCAGTCGAAACACATTAGCGTTTTCACGAGTTCGGTTGGATGTCATTGCTACTCAAAAACATTAAGCAGTCACGCAGCTTAGATACCATCAGTTTTTTTTATCCCGATTTTTCACGATAACTAAGTACAATTATTTCCATTGCGAAACAATGAAACCTTTCAGTAGTTAGACACTCCATATTTGCAGCATTTACAACTGTCATATTCAGCTGTCTTTAATCAGCTGATGTGCAACATCATTTCTTTAGTGCAAATGCAGAATAGCATTTTCACAATAATTGTAGAAACATTTTATTGAAAATACGTGAGCAATTATGGGCAATTATAAGTTTCTTGGTGCGGGTCATTAATTGGTGTTACCATTTTTTTGTGATAACGGCATACAGAGTCAAGCAATTAGCGCTTAACGTATAAGGCAAATCTCAAGTGTCTGTGTAATTGTGTAATTAAATGTTAGTTGGAAATACACCATCACTTACGTGCAATTAGAACTTTTATTCTACCAGTCAAGTATAGAACCTTAGTTATCACCATAATTGCGCAGAAAAATATTTACCGGAAATATACTATCAGTTATATCTGATTATAGCAGCCTATGCATGAGTTATAGAAGTCCGTTAAACTAATTGATGACATTAATAACAATATCAAGGAATTCGTATGAAGAATACAGAATGCATATAAGTTATTGTTATAATAATTAAAATAATAATCAAGAAAACTCATTAGTTCCATGCTATTAAGTATCACTTTACTTGTATTGATTCAAGTTAATAGCGTAAAAGGTAAAGCTTTTTAATTTGTTCAACAAACTATTAGATATTTGTGTTGCTTATATTCTTTTGCAAATATAATAGACGTGACAGTACATTTGTACCTTCTAATTGACTTCAAGTGTGCCTAATACGACAAACAATTTCAGGATGGCACACGGTTCTCAAACAACCGGCTATGGGTCGACAGACCAACGAAACGACGTACCTGACGTGGGTTTCAGTCCCACGGAACTTTATAATCTCAGTGAAAATATCACTACAAATATCTATACAATAAATACAACCTGGAGGACATTGGAGCGCTCTTACAAAAATGTTGGAACTTACAAAGACAGTCAGGGTCTCAGGGATAAAGTGTGAGTCACATATTTCTACCTATGAATCATTGTCTCGGAAAAAGTCATACATTTTTATCTGTGCTTTTGGATACTTTACAGGCATGTGGATCAATTGAGTACGAATCAAGTGGTGACCCAAACAAGCAAAGATATAGCAAGACTGACAGTACTAATGAGGAGAGGAGATAAGCAGCAAAAATTGCAAATTGAAAAGCTCACCACTGACTTTAAAGATGCTGTACAGAGGTACACGGATATGCAAAAAGTAGGTGGCATAATATTAAGCATTGCCTTCTGTTATCTCAATGAGATTCAAATTACTCAAAAATTTGTAGACTATATTTGTTGCTATTGTCTTCTTTATTTATTACATAAGAAAAATAGGAATAAAATAAGAAACATTTTGTTACCATTCATTACTGAAAAAATCATAATTAATTTACAGTCCATTGCCGACAAGATGAAAAGACATATTTTAACGTCGGCGAGTATGGCTGACAATCATATCGAAGACGGTGAAAATTCGGAGAAGCAGAGTTTGATGCAAGCACATGTGGACGAGGAGAGGCGAACGGAACAAAGGTCGATAAGAATAATCATATCCGCTTACGCTGAATATTTTCGCCGTCATCTGTTGTTTACAACACCAACGGGCACATCTTGTCACTTCAGTGAAAGATTTCTTATTTATTTCACAATTTCTTCAATATTAATTAACGTATAAAGGGATTTGAGTGTCAATAATTTTTCTCACGTTACATTTACTTGTTATTAAACTTTTCCGTAAATTGTTTAATGTTTATAGATACTGTAAATTTTTAAGTACAGTCATATTAAACAAATTCTAAGAAAAATAAGAAATTTATCAATTTCAATCAACAACTATATAACATACTGTATACTGTACTCGTCTGCATAATATTAATTTTTAGAAATTCATTCCGCCTTCCTTATTTTTAGGGCTCTGGAGTTTGATCAAGGATTAATACTGGAGCGGGAAGAAAGGATAAGGAGGATCGAAGGTGACATTTTGGACGTAAATCAAATAATGCGGGAGCTCGGAGCGGTGGTTTTTCAGCAAAACGAAATGATCGGTGAGTTAAGTGGCGGCTAGACTCCGTCCATTATTATTAAGGATGCAAAGCGTACACTATTTTTGCAGCGAAACTTCGGTGTCGTTGTGTGGATTACATATTAACTTCTTTATATTCGATTGTACATAACGTCCCGCAAATGATCAACGTTTTTTAAATATTTGATAAAAGGTCAATTTATCGAGTGGGAATTTCATAGAGTTGATGTTAAATATTTTTCTCACATCGCGAATCACTCAAAATTAACATCGAATCTTGAATATTGCGCGAAATGTATACGTGAAACATTCTTACATATCTCTGCTAGGATAATATTCTAAGCGTGTCAATGGTGTTGCAGACACGATTGAAAACAGTATCGAGAACGTTCATGGAAACGTGGAATTGGGTGCCCAAGAGCTGGTAAAAGCGAGCAATTATCAGAGTAAATATCGTCGAAAAGTGTGCATCTTGTTGATGGTCGCTCTCGTCGCCGTTACCGTACTGACCATTATTCTAGTCACCAAATTGAGTTAGCGCTTCCAGCCTCTGTAGGCTCTCTTGTTTTATACACGTGGTCGACGTGGGTCGTCTCAATCTACTGCGCTTTAAACGATTATTCCCCCATTTAGCTGCCTGAGTGTATCCGAAATCTTCTTGATTGATAACGCACGCACAAGTTATTCAGGTGTTATCGCGTATCTGTTATATTATTTTTTTTATATATATGAAAGGTGTGATTGTTCCTGTTATGATTGAAAGTTGTTCACCATGAAGGCTACAGAAGTGGTGCCGCTAGAAAAGAAGAACGATATGTGCGGTGAAGATGAAAGCCAAGAGTCTTTTTCCCGACTTGCAAGAAATCGTTGAGATATTTAATTGATCTGCTTTTTTAACATGCCCACACTCATTCAAACATGCCTATTTATTTTCATTTGTGCGTTCGCCGACTCGTATCTCACTCCCTGCTCCATTTTTCATCCAGTATACGTCCATCGAAAAAAAAATAAATGACTGCCGAACGCATCAGATTTATCTGGATTATTCGGTTAGTTTAAATTTGTTTACACATTGGTGAAGTATAGAATTCTTATCGTCGTTGAAAAAAAAAAAAAAAAAAAAGTTGCTTCTGAAACTTCCGCTACAATTGCTCGAAGTGCATCGGAATCGTACACAAAGTAAGTGAAGCGAATCTACTTTAGCAGAGCCGCATGTATTCTTACCTCGAATTATTAAATCTTTTGCCAAATGAAAAGGTCTACAACGATTGAGACACCCAATTTTTACGAGGCCCAATTCGATTACTACTGCTAATTATTAGGCATTCCAGAACCCAAAAGTCCATCAACTACACTATCGTAAAAAAAAGAAAAAGAAAATAAAAAAATTATCTTATTCCCAATATTGTATATACCGCTAATGTATATTGTTCTGAATAATTAACATTGTAACACCGGCACTAGGCAATTCGTAACTTGTACGCGAAATCAAAGTGGTAATGTAATTATACTATTATATCAAACCGTACTAATAATAAAATATATACGAACTATAAACGTGAGTTATTCGTAGCGGCTCGAATCTCGCATCATTCATTCGTTCGAAATTCTACACTATTTGGAATGAAAACAAAAACTTTCTTCACAACGAACCAAAACCGAAGATTTTCCGTTTCATGTGCCACGAATTCTCAATCAATCGAAATAACGTGTTGCAAATTGAGGATATCTATGCTGTTAAATTTCGTACTGCATTGGGATCAATTCTTACGAAGGCTTCCTTCATGCGACTGTAATAGAATCAAACAATTGGAGGTTTCAGAGGATATAGGCTCATCAAAAAAACAAACCAGTCATATGTATTCATTCCATTATATTAACGACATACTGTATATTTATCGAGATATAAATAACTTTGTTTTCTTAACGAAAACTCACACCTCACTACTGGTCTGATCCAAACAGCTCTTCTTCTCTGGCACTCGATGTTTCATCAAAGTACTCTTACAAATACTTACGTGTGAGGCTTATACGGAATGAGCATTATATATATATATATATAAATATTACCAAGGCGCAAGATTATCACCATACAATTTATCGTAAGTGGCAAGTTTCACCGCATACGTACATTTATTAATGTCATATAGCAGCGTAGAAAATATTGAAATGCATGTCGAATATAGAACACAAATATAGTACGCACTGAGCTTCGAACGTAAGACGATAGTTTAAATATACTACAATGGCGATAAGTTCACCGACACAGTGCCCGATATATTAAGATTATCAACAACAACAAAATCTTTCAATTTCCATTTCATTCCAAATTATTTCTTCGATGCAATATTTCACGTCTCTTACAGATCGAACAAATAATTTTGTATTGCAACATTCGTATCTCAGACGGGTAATTCAACGTACGAATAACATTACTATCGTAATAACGTTAGACGTCAACAGTCTCTATCGCTTACGTATATGAAAATCACAATGTTTTCTTTACTTTTGTTTTGTTCATCGTCAAATTAAGTCTTGAGCTTGCTTTGCGGCTGTGGTCGCCGACCCTTTATCCTGGCTTGCAAAGTGAGCAGGAGACCAGCCAGGACGTCGTGATTTGGCAACTTCTTAGCGAACAACAAACGCTTGACGGAATCATCGTATGTCAACAGCGCGACCATGTTTTGCAACAGAAAGCCTTGGCAGTATTCCAGTAATTGTGCTGCGTTGTAGACCTGAAAAAATGTCGGAACAATACGCGGATTAACAAAAAGCTCTACATAATTTAGTTGACGATAATTTAACAGGTGCTCATAAATTATTCGAGGGAAAAACGCGTGTTCTATTTGTTTTCACTAACCAATGCAGTTAAAAGAAATCGTGTTGATCGAACTGAATTTCATTCTACACGTGTTCTATATTCACTTTCTTTTTTTTAAGTCGGATTAATATAATAATTTTTTAATGATCGACAAAAAAATTACCTTTGCGTGGATGTAAGTGGAGACAATATTGTCGAGATCTACCATAGCTGAGCACTGAGCTTCACAAAATCTTAAGAGACCATCAAGTTGGAAGAAATTAGCCGCTGCCATCAACTCCAACACATCACTCTGGTTTACTTTCAGCGTGGCGCAGCCTCCATGGTACAAGAATTCCATGACCATCTGGAAAATTAATGCGAAACGGTATTATCTACTTCACGATAAGCCCTCGCATGTGATTGTGATGTACAGGTAGATATGACACGATGCAGAAGACGCTAACACCCAGTTCGGCCTGTGGACATTCACAATCGAAAATAGTCAATTTCGAGAGTCATACGTACTTGGAATATGTGATATCGAATATCGTTTATCTGTACAATCGGTGGATTTCCTTCACACAACTTAGAGCTCAGCATGTTTCTGAACCTCGGCGAAGAGGTAACGAGAACTATTTTGTGCCCGTAAAACACTCGGCCCTCGACCCTGAATTGAACGTCGCTAAGCTCCGGATTGTTGACGAATTTTGGATCGATTCTCGAGCCACTCGACAATGTCGTGTCTCTGATTGGTTTAATTGGCTCCCAGCCGAAGCAGGTACAGAATATGTCTGCAAGAAGCAGCGTCGTGCCTTCCTTCTAAAATTATCAATAAATAAAATTAAACAAAGTTCATATGCAAGACACATCACATTATTTAAGAAAAATGCAGCGAGATTGATTGTCAATTCTATCTAGCGAGCTGATTATTTATCGATTCTCGTTCGAGCAAAGGCTCACCTTGCTGTATCGGAAAATGTTAAACAATAACGGCAAGCACTCTTGAACAAACTGCGTCGAATAATCGTCAGGGCAAACTTGTAGAAAGTCTTGTAACAATTGATCAATGACAGAGTCGAGGCGCATCTCGTGTGCTATAGAAAGACTGTGCATCCAGCAGTGTAAAGTCCAACCGACTCGAAGTCCCCGCAGTTCCATCGTTATGTCTGTGGGGATGAAAGGACATTGAAAACGATCGATTAACGCCCACGATTAAATGCAACAAACGAGATGTGCAAGATGTTAACTGACCCAAGTGATTGCTTTCCGCGCTGTGATACATCGCTTCCTGGAGTGCCTTGCTCTGGGTCTTGTTGAATACCGGTTCCTTGCCTTCCTTCCGTGCCCCTCGCCCCTCGAAGCTCTGTTGCTGCTGCTGCTGTTGCTGGCTGGTACCAGCGTTTCCCTCAGCCAATATCTCCTCCAAAGAAAGTACTTCCTTCTCTCCGCGTTTTGCCGAAAAGTTCAGCGGATGCGAGAGGAGTTGGTGAAGGCAGCTACGCTGTCCGTGGGCGGTCGCCACTGAAATCGCGCTGTTGAAAAAAAAAAAAAAGTGTTAGCAGCTAAAAAACTACCATCGGGCCGTTCACTTTTCAGCACACACTTTGAATGAACATAGTAATTCAAAGGCTAAATTAATATCAGATAAAAATGGATAATTTATAACACTCGTAGATTCCAAATCATTTTAATTCGATTTCAATTTTTAATAATTATTTGTTTCATAAAAATGTGCGAAAAAACCGATTATAAAAGAAAGTGTAGCGCGCATTCTAATTTTGATACCACCCTTTAAAATGTATTTTATTTACCTGTAGCAGCCTCGCTGAGCAGAGCCCGAGTAACAGAAAGTGTCCTTAATCAAAGTGGACAAAAATGGTTGTGCTCCATGAGCGAGTAGAAGAGCCACCATTTCGTTATTTCCAGACGCCGTAGCTGCTTGTAACGGTGTTACGGTACATTTGTCTTCGCTGGCTTTGGCGCCGCCCTCGACGGAGGCTCCTCGTTCCAGGAGAATCCTCGCGATGTTGCAATGGCCCAAAAGTGCTGTGTACGTCAAAGCTGTCCAATGCTGAGTCTCCGCGTTGAATCCGCTTTGTGTATGACTCGATGAACTGTTTCCTGGTGAGCCGCCCGTTGATCCATTGCCGCTTGGAGTACCTTTGCTCACGGGCGTCGTCGATATTGCTGGACTGCTCGGTATTCTTGAACCCGGACTCCCACCAGTCATTGGAGCTTTTACGGGAGTCCCGGACGCTTGGTTCGTCGGTGGAACCGGACTCTCTACATTCACATCAGCCCCGGCGTCAAGTAGTGTCGTCACCGCGATTTCGCTGCCGTTTATGCAGGACAACATAAGGGCTGTGAAACCGCTGTCGTTGACGGTGTTTATCTTCGTCGAAACTGGGAGTAACGGTAGAGCTTGGGATATCAGGTCCGGTCGACCGCTTGTCAACATCTTGAAAGCCATGTCCAGAGTCAAGCGCCGCACGTACTCCGAATCATCGGTGCGTCTCGAACACGTTGGTACATCCTCGAAACTGCAGCAAGTGCAATTTGAATAAATGTAAATGAATCAAAGCTTGTCTTCGCGGGCTGATCGAACGTTCGACGTTGCATTAAATTCTTAAATTTTCGTCAGGATTTGGGCAATGTATGCCAGTAATTAATTGACTTCTTGAAATATATATATCTTTATATCTATTAAATGGCACTATCCGACTAAAGTGACTACCGAACTCTCGATTTTTAGCTACTTACGCGATCGCTCTGACGGGACAATCGACTCCAGGAAGAAGAAGCCGGGCTGCCTGACCAATATCGTCATGATCGACGCTGAGGCTATGCCGATGTTCTGCGTGGGCCGTTGCTACTCTTAGCCACTCCACGAGCGGCGGCAATACAACATAGGCACGTTCGTACGCTAGTTCCTGAATCCCTGAGCCTCGTTCGCCATGTTCTAACTGTAACGATACATTAAATGTTCCAATACGTCAAGAAGACAACGAAAGATAAAAATGTTTGTAATTATAGACGATAATATTGCGATGGTACCTGTGAACATCTCATATAATAAAATAAAGCGTTCAAGGCCTTTGTTGTCAGTGGAACGGGACATCTTCCAGACTGGGCGACCTTGGATATGAGATCGAGAAGCTCGGGCATCGAACCGACGCACGTTGTCAGTAGCGATGGCTCGAGCGTTGAGCCTGGTGGTTCTCTTCCACTTCGCGACGAAGACGTGGAGCTCAAAGAGCTCACGCTCGCCCACCTCGGCATCGCCAATGCACCTGGATAACACACAATCGTTATGGTTTATCATAAACGTGGCGAAGGGTACTAGGAAGTCGAGGATATGAGTTGCTCGTAAACATCGCTAACCCGAAGCTATTCTGCCGGCATTCAGATGAGCGTAAGGCTGCAAAAGACCCCACAAATCACCGCTATTCGCAATAGCGTGCTCCAACATCGTTGCGGTGAGTGTCGTGTGTGGTTCAGTCGGTACGCATTGCAGCAGTATCTCCTCCAAAAGATTTTCTATACCTGCAGCCAAGTACACGGCAGCGTATTCGTGAACCATTCGACCGAGCTTCACGTCGGACATCCAACGAAGAAATCTGCCGACTGGCAATTGAAGCCCCGAGCGCGATGCCTTTGACTGCTTTAACTGATCACCGGAGACTGCGAACATGGCAGCCGCGCGGAGACAAGCCTTCAAGTTAATAAAGAAAAGACGTTGTATTTTTTATTCTTGCTTTTGCTTTCGATAAAATAACTACCGAGGTTACCGTTTATCCATAATCTACAATTTTTTCAACGCTGCATGGTAATTAGAGCATGCTCCATTAAAAGATTTACTCAAAGAGAGACTGTCATCAATCGTCGCATTATTTTCAAAGTAATTGTCTCTTTAGACAATAAGGAACAGCTACTTTTTTAAAAGTCTTTGTAGAAGGTGAAAAAAATTTGCAATTCGAAAATGGTTAAGAATTTTGTATTTCCACAATTTTCCAATGAAGTATTTTCCTCAGGTATCTAATTGATATTGTTTAAAAAATAATTAACTACGAAATTAAATGGCCGATTGATCGTCGTTTGCTCTCAGTAAAAAAGGGATTACTAGAAGTTGCGGTCCGATTACCTTTGTACAGGAATCTGCGAGTGCAGGACAGAGGACGATCTTGAAAGCGCTGTAAACTTCATGTTTGCTGCAGAGTCCCAAGGGTTTCGACAACCTCTGCGTTTCTCTGCCGATTCTGACAAGAGCCCGCTGCAAAAGATACGAGAGTCTCGGTATCGTCTCCATCGAGACTTGGTCCATGTGCTCCCTCGTACGTCCGTTCTGGAGCACCCGAAGGACGTCGTGATGAGTCCACGGCAACTGTTGAAGCTCGACGAGACGGTTGTGCGAATCGACCCAAACAAATTCATCAGCGCTCGTAACATTAGTATTTATCGTCTCGAGACTCGAGTGCCTCATTAAGCGTCGGACTGCTGGCTCGGAGCTCTCGGAGCCGCTCAGCGACGAGTACGTAGAGGTTGAGGTGTGGGAACGCATCGTCAACTGTTGAATAGCCAGTTTAATGTCTTCTAATCCAGAACCCGACCAAGGTACCTGCAGCTGTATTTTACTTATAGTTAATTTCAGTATCGAAAGGTGTATAAGTCTTTTTTAAATGTGACGAAAACATTTCAGTTTTGTAAAATATGAAAAAAAAAAAACACCCAGATAATGAAGAGCTTGTGAAGAACACTGTAAATTTCCAGAAAAGTATGCCATTAAACGGCATAGTTCTTCACAAAATCATTAAAAAATGCAATGAAAGTAGAAGAAATTGGATTTTTGGATTGAGGAAAATGTTATGTTTTCTCAAAAATGCAAAAGGCACTGATACAAGTCAGCGACATTTTCAGAGATTCATGCGAGACTTGTTTTGTATTCTACCCTTAGTAAAGAGGCAAATAGTAGGAAATAAGTGTAGGAAAACCTTTGCAGGCGTGGCCCTGTGCCTGTTGCGACTCTGACCAGTTCGATTTCTTCCATTTCTCTGTGTAACCGAGGCAGAAAGTCGATCGTCCTCAGGAACAGCATTCAATTGCTGAGGACTGTGAGCTCTGTGATGACGATGAGGTGGAGAGCTACCACTCGTGTGCCCACCGGTATCAGACATGCTCGCGTGGCCCGACGATCGATTCTCGTCCGATGAACTGTTACCCGTACACTCGATCACGGGCCTCCTCTGGAATGTCAATACACTTGGGCATCGTCACGCGATCATTTTCAATTCGATTAAAATATCTCATCGTACGAATCCGCTACCTGAAGAACGCGCAACTCGTGGAGACTGAGATGATGATGCTGGGAATGATGGGGATGATGGGGCGTCGGAGTTGGCGCCACGCTGTCCGTGTCTCTTTCCGCTACCATGTGAACCATATTGTGCACTCCTGTCTTGCCGCTCGGGTCCGGAGAGTCTTTGCTGTAGGACGAGCAATATAGCTGTTCCCTTCCGCCGCTACCACTGGGCCTGCCAATCATAAAAGCCATTCGATGCTTATAACCAATTTTATTTTATGCACTTTGGATAATTTCGAAATATTACAGACTGTTTATCCAATTTTCAAACGTAAATTCCATCTAGATGAATTATTAGATGGGACTCAATATCAATTTCGAGATCGAACCTAATAATAAACTTAAGATGGAGTTTAAAATAACAAAAATAAAAAAAACAATCCGTCGATCGATTTTGCTTTCTTATGGAAGAAACGTTATTTTCATGGACAATTTTTTTTTTCGTGGTAGTCCGCGATAAAAAGAGGGAAATAATGAGGAATGAAGTTCTGAAGATTATACTGAAGTTCATAGGTTTTGTTTTGAAACAAGTCGTGACTATATTGATAAGTGTTATATTGTTTTAAGCTACCACGCAAATCATAGTTTAAAAATTCAGTAATAATTAAGGCGCCCAATTTCCACCTGCGACTACTATCTTAAGTTTGATCTAAGGATCGACCTTAATGCGGAACTAACGACTAAAATAACAGACCTGAAACAATATGCATTGCATCTCTTGATTCAGATAACGCAAAGCGTTCTTCATCGCGAGAGAAAGTGTATTAATTAATATGAAAAATTTCAAAATTAAAAAGTTTCTGCTATTCGAGTGAATTGTACATTTTTATGAATAATAAAAATTATCCGACTCTCACTTGCATTTTATTCCTATCATCCTATTCGACATTCATTCGTAAAGGATTTGGAATGTGCATGGGAAATATGAACTAAAGATATTTGAACGAGTCAATAAACTCGATCGATCACGGAACGTTTCTCACGATATGAACTTCATGAAGAATAGTATTTCAAATAAATTCCAAATATCCTACACGGTTATATTCCTTTCAGCAAAATCAGATAAGAATTTTTGGCTCTAATTAAAGAATTGTTCTTCAATTAGGTTACCATTCATAAAAATAAGAAAGCCGAGCGAAGCTGAGGACGTGACTTAAATATATCTAAGCATTTTTTCAGTGGGTCGAGGTAAATTCCTTTGAATTACAGTGCCGAAATAGCGAAGCTCGATGTTATTCATTCCAGGAGCAATTAATTCCAAGCGCCGAGAGTTCAGATCTTCGAGATAACTATGTACAGCGTTTCCGGAGAGCAAGCCGACGAATAGCGCGATGAATAACTGCTGATATAGGAGCGGCTAACGCGGCTTCTCTAACGCGTGTCCGTTACTTGCTGAAATGTGGTTCACCGTCTTGACGTATCTTCCCATTACTTGAGTCGATTAAACCCTTCATCAGGCACGTGGAGAACCCACACTTTTTTCCATTGCGACAGCTACAATTATTATTTATTTTCATTACTACCATTTTCAGATCTCCCAAATAATACTTTGCCTTCGATGACGAAGTGCCGTTGTCCAATTTCATAACAGTAACCACTTAGCCTTGGTTTTGATCTTCAAGAATTTTAAATTCAGATAAGTAGATCTCGTGGCGTTCGAGAGGAAGATCCTGAAGATGACTCCGATGTGAATGGAAACGTAAAAGGAAAAAGTGCGTTTTACTTCTGCTACGCCCGAACGTTGGCGCATAAAATAACTAAACTAAAAATCGACCATATGAACTCGTAAAATGTCGGATTTGTATGAAGGTGCAATGCCTAATGAAGGATTAATCATGTCCGTTTTTCGTGATTTACCCTCTGAGTCGCCACTGCTGAACGAAGCTCCAGTCAGCGCGAAAACCTGTGGTATCGCCGGGCAAGGACCAGTAGTCCTCGAGGAGGGTCTCGTCCTGTTCTATTCGTAGAACATCTTCTCTACACGGGCTGACCTTCACCACGATCTCTCGTACAGGATCGTTATTAGATTCCTGGCTGTTATCCGCTCGATCGTCGAGCTGATCGTCGTCCTCGTTGCAGCCGCTTCTCGATAGCGAGTAAAGCGAGCCTTCCGGAATATCCGAGCGATCGTCCTCGGCAACGGCGTCTCTCGAAATAGTCGACAATTCATCGCGGAAGTTAGTCGAATCGTCGGCGGCTCGGTTCAACGACCAACTCGACGACGACGCGCCCGCGTCACTTGCTTTCTCATTGCGCGAAGATAACGGTCGTCGATGTACCATTCCAGGAGACTTGCCGGCGACACTATCCGTCTTGCCGTTTTCCCCCGGAATCTCCGGATTATCGTGATTCGAGGATCTCTGACTGGAACACGAGCTTGAAAATCCCGAGAATTCCTTGTCATTCAGAGCTATAAATTGTCGATTGTTCGACGGGGAGTCACGAGAATCGTTCTTTCTATTGTACAGCTGCGAATTCTGTTCGCCGAAGTATATAACTACTTTATTATTCGCGTCCCTCTCGATCTTCGTCTCGGTCCAGTTGCCTCCGGGCGATGAATTCCTCTCGGGCAGTGGCTTGCCCGAGGAATCACGAAAATTTCCCGGCGACGAGACATTGCTGCGATTAACGACGGCGAGATCGTTGCGAGCCGACGAAACGTTGCCAGGAGGAAGAGCGACACTCTGCTTAGGTCTCGGTGAATCGTCCTCCAGGGTCGAGGCGTTCTCATAGTCGTCGAGTCTCGTCGCTTCCTGCCACTCCTTCGTGGGTGTGCGTTTCACGAAGGGCATGGCCCTGCGCAGAATAAAATTCGTCCTCTCCATGCACCTGCTTATCTCGCGTGGACCAGATTCCTCAATTCTGCAGCCCTTCAGCTCCCGGCAGATGTTGCACTTGCAGTTCTTGGCGTCTTTACCGATGCAAGGAACGACGCGTCTTCCCGCCAACATTTCAGACGATCTTCGGGTCCGCGTTCATTGCAATGTTTTTATTTAATTTTCTTTTTTTTGTAATCGAATATCAGCGGAATAATCTCGTCGCAAATCACCAATCACTCACTGTATCGTTGAGGCATGATATAAATCCAGCACTTCACTGTAACACAGAATAAAAAAAATAAGTACAATGACAATTTTACATCACTATAAATTGTCTCGCCGATAAATTCACTGCATTGAAATCACTGAACATTTTTGCGGAGATTGAAGAAAGAATGTTTTAATAAAGTGTATTACGACGTGCAGGTGTTTCTGTAATAGGACAGAGAGACGCCGGAGTCGTAGCGACGTAAACATGTGACTGAACTGGCGTGTCCGCGGGCTTCCTGTACATCACCGGGTGAAACGTGTACTTCCTCCGAGGGAGGTATTGCGGGGGCCTCTCCGCTCCGCACCACTCTCCGACTTCTCCCGCTCTGGAGAAAGAACCTTATACCGACTCTATCCGGTACATGAGTTTGCTCTCTTTATTTCTCCCATCGCGAGTCGTCGCTCCTTTCATTCTTTTCCACCGTTTCAATGTAACAATCGTATCGCGAGAGAGACCGCAGAACGAACGAGAGACGACAGAGAAAAATTATCCTCCACTCTCTTCCGGATTAACATTCACGAAATTATGGTTTTTAATATTTCGTATCGACAGAATGTGCTTCAGATGACGAAGGCAAATGGCCCTCGAATCTGTTCGGAATTGACATTCAGGAAATTACGGTAATCAGTATCTTGACTCCTGAGGCCAGAATGTAATTTAATAAAACAGCCTGTGCATCATTTTTTTCTAATCGAGATCTTCGAAGAGGAAAACTCATGACTGCATTTCGAGAAGTTTTATTGCAACAATAGCTAGAAAAAACCGCAGAGAAGTCGAGAGATGAGAAAGAGGAAATTGTTCCACTGTTCTCCAAATGGAAATTTGGACAATTATGGTATGACGTTTTTTTTTTTTTTTTTGTCGCGGGAGGATAAAAAATTTTTTTAAATGTAGAGGATAAAAAATGTTGTCGTAATCGAGATATTACGAAAAAAGGCATATGGTTGCGTTGGGCAAGGTATAGTGGACAGCGGAGTGGTTTCGGGTGGGACTTCCGGTGCCCATCCTACTTCCTACGGGATGCAACACGGGAGGAGCATTCGAGTCGTCGCAACCCCTGTCAACCTGCGTGACGGTATTACAGTCCTTCCTATACAATCGTTAACCGTTGTTTTCTCTTTTATTATTTTTATTCTTGTCTGTCCTGCCTTGTCCACCGGTCGTTTGCAACGCAGATACATCAGCGTTCACACGCTTTACTCTCTATTACTATTTTGATAATCAAATTAATGGAATTTGTAGATGGGTACATTAAGGCAAGAGTCGAGGAACACGATTTTTTTATGCGGTAAACTATTGACATAAAAATTATAAAATACTGGCAACGTGTTCAATTAGAGATTCTATTGAATTTCATGAATTATTAGTTGAGCAACAAAATTAAGAGAAGTCTATCGACATTAATTTGGAAAATATAATTTTTTGTTTAAGAGTAAGCAAATTTCATTCTAAAATCGCTCATGATTAATTTTGAAAGAAATGAAATTCCTTCTACTCTTTATATAAAAATCTGTGAGGATTTTTTACGTGATAAAAATACTCTTACGGAAAATCTATATTACGTATCGACAAGAATTATATTCTACCTATACATTTTTCTGTACGAATACTTTTCCCCTTCAACGCAACATTGCAATCGAGTCTCAGCGAGGAAAGTCACGCTGCGAAGATCGGCCCTTTCCGGTATAACGTCTTTGCCGTTTTACTGGCTGAACGAAGACGAGAATTTCCCAAGCAGCTGGCGGAATGAATGCTATGAGCGTGTATGTACTTCCGCGGAAAAAGACGAGGCAAACTGGGTTAGAGGCAAGGTTAATATCTCCCGGCGCGTTCGCAGGGGTAAAAGGAAGACGTGGAGATATACGCATGCCGAGCGCTCAGTAGCAAGTATCCGAGCGAGAGTCTTGATGGCTAATGTACATATGGGGTATTCCATACGAACGGAAAGCTCTTATCCAGCGACATTTTTTTACAACTAGAAATACAAGTCCTCGGCAGTAACGCCAAACCATTCCCCCCCAATTTCCAAGCTTCTAAGTCTAATCTTATTCAAGCTACGCTAAAATCAATTTCTCTCCTTTTTAAATAATTGGACATAGAAAATGAGTAAAATTTTTAGTAACCCTAAGAATAAATAACAGTGCAAAAAAATCATTCGGCAATAACCAAAATAACCGTCGAAATAACAAAACCAAAAAATCTGAAAGTTCAATTTCATAATAATAACCTTCGAGTAAAACAGCTTTCAAATTCTTTATTTTCTCCTGTATAGGAAGTCACTTTCACCTTCTTCGAAAAATCTTCCGTTAAAAATACAACTATTACTTTCTTGAACATTTGGACAGTCGTTTTTGGGAGAAAAAGTTAAATCATCTTCATTAATAGGGAATCAAATTAAATTGGCGCTGACATCAATACATTAAAAATCAAATTAGCGCAATTTAGAGGCTCTAGTTCGGAGAGAATACAAAAAAGTCGTCGGATAGAGAGAATTTGGTTCGTATAGAATACCCCATATATATACTGGTTCTCGTAGTATACAAGATCGCGTGTACAAGATTGCAAACGCATCCTACACCTCCCTTCCTCACTTATATGCAGCGGCTCGCTATCGACGCGCAGCTTACAATTTCCTATACGCTTCCACCACTTACAGTTATCTCGGTGCACTCAGTCGGTGCATCGATTGACTGATGTGTACAGTAATACCCTCTTTCTACGGTGCAATCGTCTTTTCTCGTATATATATACAGTAACCCTGTTATTATTCGTGCTTCATGCGTGTAACTTGTTCACGAGTAAATGCTCGGAGGGCTTCCTGTAGGATATAGCAGCCATAACGGCGGAACTATCTAATCGTTTCTCTTAATCAATGGCGTAACGCCGCGTTGCTCTTTGGCTTGGTCTACCAGACTCGTGAATGACTTACTGAGGGCAAACGAAAGTTCAAGGTGTGTACATTGTCTGTGTTCACGTGGCGAAACTCCGCTGTGGTTGCTCGCCTGTCAAGGGCGAGGCGCAGACAACGTCTCGTCTCTCTTAACACGACGCTTCTTAAGGATATTATACAAGTAAACAGTTTCGAAGATTTTTCGCGGACATTTTTATACCGCAGAGAAGAGCGCAACAATATTTCCCATATATTATATGATTACATTTTTTCCTAGATGATTGCTAATGTATAAATTAACAAACTTGGGGCACAATATACTGTTTAACATCGGTTATTCAAAAGTCTGATTTACGCCGTATAAACTGATGCTGCAAAAATTAGTGAGAGTAATAAACGGAGAAAAATCATTCTGTAGCATACTGACGGTAAATTTCTTTTTTGCTAGGCTAGCAAATTATTTGTGGGTCCGGGGAACAAGTTTGTCGACCTAGCGTAAGAATTTGTTAGGCCAATAAAAAAGTATACGCTGCCGGTGTATTAGCAAATGATTTAATGGCCCAACAAGATGTTTTTTTTCCGTGTACACGCACCGCGCTCGCCTCTAAGGCGGATCCACGCCGAGCCTGGCTGTAATACCTCCTTAAGCCTCGAGCATTTGTCCATATTTAAGTAATAAAAAAAAAAGTTAACGAAAGATGTCGGCGCTCAAGCGCTTGTAATTCTCTAGTTTGAATTCGACTAGTGTTTCGTCAACAAGTTTTTGCCTCGCCACGCCGTTTCAACGGGTCAAGACGTCGACAACACTCGAGTCTCAAAATAAAAAGGTGCGCGAGCTCGGGCATAATTGGCTCCGTCTTCGTTTCAGTATAATATTCTCGTTATCGCTTCAAACATGTCATGTACAGTTATCTTTTTAATTATTTCACCTATGTTGGTATTATTTAATTAATTAAGATAGCCGTTTCCATTCAAAAGATAATTCCTGATGAATGGTGATCGATAACCGATTGAAATGTAGGATGTGTTCCAAAAGGATGTTTACCAACATTTTTCATAACTATTTAAAAGGACTTTACGATACTAGTGCGATAATACTTTTAATGACTCCAATTTTTGAAGGAACACAAAAATGATTTAGGACCATTCATTAATTCTTATCACTAGCTATCAGACTCGCGTGACATTTAACTGGAAGGACTCTGACAATTGAGATCTTCGTTCCGCCTTTTGCTCCGCTTTGTCATATGACTGTAATATTTGTACAGAAGTCATAAGTTACACATAGTGCCATTGTCCTTGCAAATAGCCACCTGTTTACGTGCAAAGAGGGAAAGTGATCCACGTCAAGTCTTATATGCGAAAAAACGTCGGAACGAAATTCCCGACGAGCTGGGTGAGGCATGCGTGAGCAAAGGTCTCGGTGCGGTGAACCGAGTGTGCACCACAGAGGCACTGAAGCGACGAACGACGGGAAAATTGAATGAAACCTGTGTACACTCAGCAGCCAGAAGCGAAGAGTCACGTTGCGAAGAGTCACGCTCGTAGACAATAACGGATCCTGTGCTTGCGACTGTATGCTTTGAGAATCTCTTCAACCAGTCACGTTTCTAATTTCTTTCCGATCCGGTATATCGAATTCAGCGAACCTGCTGTTGTTTTTACCATTATCCGATGCTGAGTTAACAATACTCTTCGGAACCTACAAAATAAAATTTCAAATAAATGCAATATCAAAGACACTAACGAGACAGACAAATTCACTTGTTCAAAAAAAATTCATATACCGATCTATAAAACACGCAATATTTTGTCCATGAACGAGAATTAATTTTTTATAAGCGTAAAAGGTAAAGTGATATTTCTCAAACTTTACCACGTATTTCTAAAAACATTCTTTGCAAAATCTCATGGAGTACACAAAAAATTGTTTAAAATAGATTTGTGAAGGTAATTCTTCATTTCTGTCCAATTTGAACCGCGTTAAGCCTCAGTTTTTTGGCCCCATAAAAACGATGCTGACAGAAAGCTCAAATCAACGGCTTATCGATATTAGACAGTGAAAACGCAAGTAAATTCTCCTGCGAGAAGGTGATCCGTGACCGGATGAGCAAAGCACTAAGCACAGGTGCAAGTGCGTCCCTGACCTACAGAACAAACGAGCCGAAGTAAAAGGTAAAATAAGAAGAACGGAAGTCGAGGAAAGAGAAGACGCTGCAAGCGAGCGAGCGCGGCGCGGCGGCGATGCGAGCGCAACAGAACCATTAGCCTAAATACGCGGCGCGCGGCGCGGATAAGCTGCCGTGTTAGCGTGAGTCCGCGACTACTTTACTCCTTGCATATCGCTGAGGGGTAGGGACTAGGTGAGTCGATGCTCGATCGTGCTTTCTCGTGTTGGTTTTGCCGCCGATGCTTGGGCTAACTCATACACGCCTGCGCTGCACGCGCGCACGCATTATAGCTATTATCTCGATCGCCTCGTTCCCAGATATATCGCTACTTAGTCCTCACCGATCCTCCATGCTTTCACACTTTCGGATAACTAATTAAATTCGTCTACGCGCCGGAGGAAAGTCTACGCTCGGAGAAGGGGCTGTTCCTGTGGCGCGAAACTAGCGAGTAATACAGAGTTCCTTGCGAATATCGCTCCTTTTGAACTCAACTACTCAGCTCTCTTTTTCACACGAAACCACCTCGCTCTCGTCTACACATTGTATGTAATATTGTGGTTGTCTCGTGCAGTGCTACGTCGCACTTCACTGCGCTGCATGCATGTTTACACGACTCGTGCCTAGGTTCGTTACAATTTCTATTTCATGCGATCGCTCTTCCTCGTCGAGCCTCGGTATCGTCGTTGTCTCGCGCTGAGTCGGGGCCGCAGTGAGATTTGAGAAACCCCCAGAAGGTGAAATCTTGACGGGCTCCGGATTATAATCAACCGAGATCGCGCCGTTCCTGATGAATTTGAAATATTATTTTGATCGCTCATTTAATCCAGTGGGTGGTGCATTATATGGTACATTATTTCTGAGAGAATATCGGCACATTCAATTTAAATATCGGTTCTAATTACACTTCATATTTGTTGCGTGGGAGAGTGAAGATTTTATAAATGGAGAATGATAGGATGAACGATTTGTATTGATTTTCTTGTGATTAAGATCATTCCCATGCTAATTCCTAACGTACGTTCAAACTGCCCCATTACAATTGTGCAAGGAAATCGAGCAGCAATACAGGCAGTAAATAATAACGATAAAAGAACAAAGTAGCGCAGCTCATGGTAAATGAAAAATAATTATGTGAATATGCAAAGCTTATGTTGCGCCGTTACTTCAATTAAGTGTATTGTAATATATCCATGTAAAAAGGGAAACAAGATCCCCTCAATTACAATTAGATCAATTCGATTGAAATATGATTAACACGCCATAATTGTAAAAAATAAATAAAAGCAATGTTCGTAACTTTTACCGAACAATTACAACGTAAATGAGATTGGAGAACGCGGGAGAGTGTAAAGCCTCGATAGCCCGAGAATAATTGTCGAGTGAAATTGCGCAACTCGTGGTAAATTTGTAATTTTACTTATAGCTAAAATTTAATTGACTGGAGTTAATTTGTAATCCACGTGCACGGTATTTAACACGATGTGAGACATTGGCCTAATTAATCTAATCTTTCCATCCCAAATTTCTCCGAGACGATAAAAAGAAAGTTAACGATTTTGTCTACTTTATATATATATATACGATTAACGGAATAATCTTGTGACTTTAGCCTTGGAGGTGTTTTGTAATTTTCTGAAAATTTACGCTACGGCAGATATTAGTCGTGAGGGAGTGCAGGCCATAAGAGATGCGGAGGATCGGGGACAGAAACGCGAGCTCGAAGCATCGATGTGTACCGATCGGGAACGTGTAGACCTCGCGGAGATTGTCGGAGCGAGGGATATCGTTTGTCGGATCGAGGGGATCGCGAGGGCGATCGTGCGGGCCTGGCACGCCATGCCCAAGGAACGCGGACAGTTCCATCCCATAGGCTATCGGTGGGAGACACACGAGTCACCCACATTTCTTATTAACGAGCTGCGCGGAAATCCAACAGGCGCGAGAGACCGAGAATCGAAGAGAGCGCGTGATCCGCAGCAGCCGATAGAAAGTCGGTGAGGCGAATATACGAACGCGACTACAGAGAAGAACAAGTCGCTGAGACCGAAAGAATTATTCTTCTCCGCCTCCCGATGCCCATCCAGGCCTGTATACGTGTACGAACTACAGCTTTACTGCCGTGGAATATTGTACCCGGAAAAAAATGTCCAATCGTATGTCGTGTGTGAAAGCAAAGCCAACGATGCATAATACGTGGGGAAGATGTGAGCCATTGTTATTATTCTTCCCGGTTGGACTTTATGCACAAGTACGATTTCAAATATAAATGTAAGCATCGGACATTTATCTCATTATCCAACTAACAATTAGCCGTACGAAGATGTAATCTATAATTGCCGTAAGTAGATTTTTTATTTACGAATAATTTCTTCATGTGTATTTGTTGCATGAATAAATTACGAAATGACTTTCTCCTTTAATCGCTCAATCGGTTTGTCAAGGGAACCGCGTAATCTAAAATAGGCATTAATAATTATTCGTTTGCTTGTGTTCCATAATTTAGAAAAAAATTAATTGAATATCTTGGGAAATGCGTATCGTGCACTTGCACGAGTCTCCAATTGCCTGTATCGATTTTATTAAAAAAAGACTAGAGAGTTTATTCAATTGATATATACAAATTTATGAGCAAATCGATTTGTGAAATATCTGAAGCATTCAGACTATTTTGAATTGTATAGAATTCCCACCGACGTTCGTCTTTACAAGTACGTAATACGACGATTACCTTCACACGTGAGTCGTTGCATAAATAGCACGTCACTGTGTTTGATGATAAATCAATAGTAGGGCAAATAGAAAAAGTTAATGAATTTAAAAGCGACTACAGGCGCTCGTCTCTGACGTATAGGCGCCGACCTCGTCACATGGCTCCGCTGATCATTTAACCCTTCCACGTATGCACCCAATATATTCCCATCGCTTCTAAGAAATTCTCCCCGGTGCCTAATTCGTGTTCGCGTGTAATACCAATTCGTGATGGTCTCCGGAGTCACGAGAAGCGAAACCACAATTTTCCACGTACAAGTTATACGAGTTATATACCTGCACATTTTTTCCAAGGTTCCAAAAAATTTGGGCTCTCGGGGGAGGGGAAGAAGGCTCATGATGTAGGGCTATTCGGAGGTCGTTCACTCTGGCGAGAGCGCCGATTTTAAAGACGCGTAATTATTCGTCTCGGGGAATTTATGTTTGCCTCGTAAGATCGCTACCTCGCTTCCTAGCAGCATTTCAAACTATGTAATACGTACACACACGCACACACACACACGTGCGTATACTCTGTTTGCGAATATACATGCTCGTTCCTCTTCTTGCGATACTGCCTCTCGTCCCGAGAGCCGCGATCTTATTTCTCTTATTTTCATCTGCCTCGCTGTAGACTGGGGCCGCCCAAATCACGTCGGCCCACTGTTTTGGGCCGGCCAGCTACTGCTACCGACGGTGATTCTGCAGCCGGACAAGCCAGCCAGTCAGCCAACCCAGCCGGACTTGAGACTCTTCGCTCGCCTCCGGGACGCGCGATTATTAATGACTACCTCGGAACCCTCTTAGCTTAGCGTGCGCTCAAACCGGCAGCGGGTTGTCGACCTTTTCCTTTGGCTTCTGTGATCCTTAGCTTCTAATGCACCGTACTAGAGATAGCGGTCCTCTCCCACAGCTATACTTCTTATGCTCCACTGCCTACTGTACAGTCGTTGACGATTTTCGCTTCTCCCATGGCCTACCACAAGAAGCCACCACCATGAAAGTTTACCTACCCATCGATAGGCAGGTAAGTATATTTGGACGTTCCGTCCTCCTCCTGCCAAGACAACAATAAAGGTAATATTAGTATACGGATCTCTTTGAAATACGTAGATCATGGTGGATGCACAATGACGAATGAAAAAGTAAACGAGATCCGGGGGCCTCCGTTGTGAAGATACCTTTATACTCGCTCGTGCGTCTCGACGATCTTATCTGTATGCCGAAATGCTTTTTACGGGGCGTTCATCGTACGGTGGTGGATGGAAAGTGATGCCCGATCGAGGTAAATGACGGGGCGTAAGGTACACGGAGGTGTATGTCCCTCTTCTCCGCGTGACTACCTATACACGCTCGTTTGACATCGTTTATCGGATCGTTCGTAATTGCGTGGCTCGTAAGTTTTAACGATCCTCCGGAGATCGGGCTACGACCACGGTCAATTTATTAGCGACGGCCGAAATCCCGCTCGGGAGCAGCGGTTAGAAATTCATCGCCACTTCTAGAGCAGCTCTTGCTTCCTCATTTTCAATTGATGCCAGTGTCATGAAGGTAGAGCTAATTTGTACTACTCTTCTGTAAACTGTATGCCTGGTGTTACTAAGTGCTGTGCTCCATCACACGCAGCCTTTGAATATTCATATATTCATATAGAAAATGGAAATATATCGGCGGCACGCGTTTACACGTGTGTATTTCGAAAAATGAGTCGTGTAATTAGAACTAGTTTAGCTTGTAAACATAGTTAGCATTTACTTTGCTCGATTTTAAATATACGAGCTTCGGCGGGCTGTTACTTTTGAGGTATTGCGACATTTCTCTTGCGCTCGTGGTAATTATACTTAGTCACTTTTATAATTAAAACCACAAATTACGTTGAGCTGCAACGTATCCGCCTATTTTGTCATCCATCTTCTTGCCGCGATAAAGGCGACAACATAAATATATATTTTTTTAACTTGGCGTCGAGTCGCTACCGCGACTCTTGATAAACATCTGTAGCTATTTTGCTTACAGAGCTGAATAACTGTCACAGCCTGCTCAGTTTGTTGTGGATAATTATCGGAATTTTCGGCTCCCTGACAATTCCTTGTGTAACATTTCGGCAGCTGCTTGTTAGTTCTTTTTCCGTTTGCTGTCAAATATCTGGGAACTCACTGTAAAGCAAAAGCTTTACATCAATCACAACACTTTTTTCTCTTCGCAATCACAATCACAACACTTTTTGACCACTTTTGTGGTACATTTTTCAAACGATAAAAGTATAATTCAAGTGTGCTTGTAATTTTTATCATTGAATTAAATAAAAAATCGAAATTATTCTAAGAAATGTCGCTATTAAGACGAAAGACATATGATAAAGTTGAGAGTGTGATATCATTGTCGTGACGATTTGTCCGTACAATTTCAACAAATAGTCTGTACAAGAAATTGTCCAGACGCCTTTTCATAAGTAAAGTTATAGTCACTGTGAAAATCCAGTAACTACATTTGCCTCGATTACCTGCGTGGCTTAGGTCGAAGTATTTCGTGGCCAGAGTCGGAGATGCAAACGCTCAAGCTCAACGGGCCTCCGTAATGCTCGGTCGGGGTCGCAGCCTGATGAACAGGTGTTTGCTCCTGTGGACCGGAAATATCTCCGGAAGCGGAAGCAGTTGGATTACTGGCAAGAAACAAAGCTGGTTGCTGCTGTTGCTGCTGCTGCCCACAGCCGTCCATCGTCGGACGCTCCAAATTCATCATGACCGCGTTGCGGCTGGGAAAATCGAGCGATCCGCGAGTACCTGCCAAAAAATAAAGCGAATATATTCCTCGTGTAACGTACTTCCTTAATTTATCTTTCTACAAAATACCTAGCCGCAAAGACGACCAACAGAACAATACAATGTGGAATTTTCTGCCTTCCCCAAGAAGTTATAATTGATGTTTCCATTAGCATGTAAAATAATCATTTCAGCTGAGCTGCGGTAACGCATCCACGGTATTGTGCGAGCATATATGAGTATATCGCGAGAGCGCGAATGAAAGCAAACGGGAAGCGCAGTCGCGAGAGTCGCCAAGTGCAACGATGCACTTCCCACGGTAGGGAACCTCTACCTGCCTATTTTATATTTTCCCGACTAATGCACGCATAGTTCTGCCAGCGACGTATGAAGAGCATCTTTCGAAGAAAGTTTTATCATCGCCGCCCGTCCCGTACTTTCCTTTCGCGAGCCTGAAGGTCATTAACGCGAGATTGTAGGCCGCCCCCGCGTTAATTGAGACAGTAATTAACGACCCGTGTCTTAGTGTACAAATGTATTTCATAGTTCACACCAGAATTTTTCATTTTTTTTTTTTTTTTCTTAAACTATCACTTTTTTCGCAACGTATTTCACCCTCTTACCTGCAAGGCCAATTTGACGTTGAGAAAAATCAATTTACTTCAAATTTTCATGCGTTTCATTGAATCAAAGTAATTAAAAAATCGCACTCGTGCATAATTCTGTTCTTCAATTTTTACGCGTACACACGCTTTTCTTTATACGATTAAAATACATTCACTTTTAATGTTATTCTGCACTTTGTCTACTTTTTTCCGAATTTTTTTTCGACCACATGTTGCATGTTAATTTGTGTGTGAACTAAATTTCAATTCGATTGTCTAGTGTCTCGCGAACTTTGCTTTAACAGCGCGACATTGAAAGGAAATTTTTCAGTGCGAGTTTCTAGCATCAATAGAGAAGCGAGACGCGTTTTCAAGATCCGTGCAACGATGTTACTCGAAAACATAATAATCAGTGCCCGAAGGAGTAGTCGATGATCGTCGGCATGATTGGCGATGTAGCGTAACGTCGCTTCGGAACATCAGTGGATCGCAGCTTCATTGTCCGCGGTTGGATGGCCGGTCGCAAACAGCGCGTCGTACCAACGAAAGGCAATTACGTCCGTTGTACAGAAGCCGGGGCGCAACGCCGTCGGAATCCCTGAACGGAATTCGATGTATCGCTCGCGCCGGTACAGAACCTCCGGCTATTCAGCCCGAAGAAAAACGCGATACACGAAGAAAAAACAACAAACCATTTTAAAACCTCTATTTCCCGGTTATCTAACCTGCCACCCGATATCGCTACCGCATCTCTCGATGCTCTGCCTTACCGATTACGAAGGGCACGTGTTTTCGCAATATCTCGAACATAATTATTTGCTAATAAGTGTAGGAAGGCGGAAGCCGAGTCAAACCGAGAAAACCGGCTCGCCGCACTCGAATTCTCATCGAAGCACGAACAGCAATTCCGCCTCGCGCCCTTTTATCGAGCACGATATTCCATTACATCGTTATTGAATCATTTAGTGGATGATCGAGAACGCTATTAATGTTTTTTTGTCCACAAACCCCATGTCTATTACATAGATTACCTAATAACGTCTATCCGAACGAAGAACCTTCTGTTGCAGGGTATATTACTGTCGCACGTGTGCGCATCGTGCCCTCACAGCGCGACCGCAGCACAACAGCATCAGCAGCACCGTCGACGGCATGTTGTGGTTATATTCTAGTACGCGTGGTAGTACGAGGTAGCTCTTGGTATATTCCAAGTGTGTGTGTGTGTGTGTGTGTGTTTCCGTGTGTGCCGATGGCTTACAGGTATTGCCATCGTCGTAACAGGCGTCCGCCCCGCGGCCACTGCATTCCAAGGGCTGCCCAAACTAAATCCTATATCTCGGCTATATACGTATGTATGCAACCACCATCTCATATACACGCGCGCGCTCCTTCGGGCATGTGTGCGTGTGTGCACGTGTTGTGTGTGTGTGTGAACACGGGAGTCCTTCCTCGAGGCTTTCTCCGCGCTGCTCGCAGCAGCTTCCAAGCCACTGAGCGCGACGGCCACGAGCTATATGTACTTGCCGCTGTAACTTCGCCGTTGCTCCCCAAACCTCAGACCTTACACTACCGATTGCATTGATACTCTCGCGCTCTTCGAAAACACCGATTTACCGTTGAAAAAAAAAAAACAACTGTTTTTCACAAGACAAATCTGTTTTCTATTCAACCAATAATCATGAACGATCTATTTTGTTTCTAGGCTGATATAAATTTATTTGGTAGGTACCTTGATTAATATGAATTCGAGTGGAGTGAATTTTATGAATTTTCTGTAAAACGTGTTCTGGATATTTTATTTATTCTTCGTTATTTTTGTAAAACATCAATTCTGTCTCTGTTTGCTTCGGTATATGTAAATCTTATTTTCTCTATTTTCTTTTTTTTTTTTACTTTATCAGGTATTCCAGGATTGCCCGGTATCTTCCCGGGCTATCTATCAGCGTATCTAAGAGATCAGAAAAAAAGAGGCTGAAGTACCAACGTTACACAATAAAAAATGCATTAACCCGAACAATAAAATTCTTTATATTAACGCTTCTCAACAAAAACGTCTATTGATTATGCGGTCTCGATGCTTTATTAAACGAACATATTTCTTACTGAGCCGAATGTTTGTGTTTTGCTTTTTCTTCGTTACGAATGCTGCGACCGTTCCGCGATTCTGTTGTTTTAATTAGGATTACGAAAGGGTCGCCTCGAGCGCCGGCTATTAACCATTTAGCCTGACTTTTTTATTTTCCTTGCGCTTCAATACTGCCGAAAGATCGGACGATTTCTTTAAAGACTATTCGGCAAAAGAAGGCTGGAAGAGTGTCTTACTACGGATGTGCGACGCCGCAGCCCCGAGCAACGTGACGTGCTTTCTTCGAGTTTGGCATTTCTTTTCTCGATCCCGTTTCAGTGTATAATAGCCCGGCGGGCCGGCTCGTGCATCGAGTACGCGCGACAACCGGTTGCGCCGCTGACAATTATTCGAGGGCTTTGAAAGCCAGCCCATAAAAATGTTGGATCGATGGCATCTCGATCCTCGGTCCTCACCCTTTGTTCATTCACGGCTATCCGCACGAGAGTTCATAAATACAACTCTGTTACGCGCGCCTTTCGCACCTACGTGTGCACATTAAGCTTTTTAGCTCGGAGGAATTATATCTGCGAAATAGCGGGTTAGTATGCCGCGCATCGAGAGATGAAGTTATAGCATCCGCGCGTTCGCTCGTGTATGTCACTGTGTGATATGTCCGCCCGTTACTTTTCGCCCGATCAGAGCCCCGTCCTAACATCTCCCTCATTAATATTTATATCGCGCTGAGAGGGTGAATTAAAAGTGGATCGCGATTGATCGATGTCTCGCGAAGCGAGAATAATGAGTCTCCGGACGGATTGATCGTTCATTTAGTCGCCTTTATGTATATGTGATTGCCTTACAGTCCGCCTCAATTGCTTCCATAAATATCGCGGCGGCGAAACACGAGCTGCGTCCACCTGTTATAACCATAATGATCTATCGCCAACGAATTCCTCGAGATATGACAGTAAATGCTATTTACCTCGGAACGTACCGTTAAGAATCGTGACACGAGATGAGGAAGAAGAAAAAAACAAACAAACGTACGGATATACAATAAAATAAACTCACCTTCTCTCAACGCTCGTGAAGTAAAATGTTCATCAACGAGGGCGCGCACATTATAATTTTCTTACGCACTGATAACCGACAGGTCGAATTGAAAATAATACAGCGCCGCAGGTGGTTTCTCGCGTGTCAAAACCCGACGGCCGAGTTTTGATCGCGTCCTCGAACGAATGCTCGTATAATACGACTGCTGGCTAACGATTGTTGCATCTCGCGACACGCACGACACCCCGATAGCATTTTACTTTTCACGAACACGGAAGAATTCGAGTGCGCACTGAATGTCCACTTCGCCGATCGGCGCGTACTTCCAATCGAACTTCTGTCATTTTTCGCGGCATACGCTACACAAATATTTTACTGCTACGTCGAATTAAGATTACTGTGCTTGTGACAATGAAATGAAATCGTAAATTTCGAGGCTGCTGAGCAACGGGCCAACGAACGATTCAGCATCCACCTCACAAATCACTCATCTCTCGACTTTTTGATAAATCACTCCGCCGATCGTATTATTGTCCGTGGCGACTGCGCTGTCGCTGCTGCTTTTCGGCAGCTGTCAATTACTGACTACAGAAAGCGCAGAGAGGCGCGCTGTGGCTCCAGCCCGGAGAGCGTTCAGTCCCCGCGCAGCATCCCTCACCGCTCGGTCCAGCGACCGAGCTGGAAATCGAAAGGAGACAAAAAAAAACGAACGATCGAACCTGCGGGCAAATCGAATCATGTGAAACCAACTGCGGCACCTGCCGTGATTCGAACCAAGCGATCGGGAGCGATTCCCGCGCGACGCGTGCTTATCGCAATTGATAATGCAGCGAACAGCGGCAGCCATTTTTCAGGGGTGCGCAAGTCAGGACCTGCAGGACTCAGTCGATATTAATATTGTATTATTGAATTTTTCAATTCATCTAGCGATAACCTGCAGCATTGATGAAACGATTTTTCATCTTTTCGATAACTTCACTTATTTTTCGTTGCGTTCACGAGTTGCATGCATTGAAGTTGCCTAAGAATGTTAGAGATTATTTACATTTTTCAGATAACCACAAAACGTTGAAGAAATTAACGAAAGCTGCAAAAATTCGTTTGGCATTGAGGTTTTTCGTATTTGCCGCCTTTTTATGTGTGAAAGACATGTATGACCGGTACTTTTATCTGGCTTTTACCGTCACTCGAACGTATTTCATTAAACCAGAATAATAAAAAAATGTCTCCTTATAGATATATACAACGAATTTCCCATAAATTTCATAGGCACATCAGTTGTCTTTTACGCTTCTTAGAGTAATAAGTAAGTCTAGCCTCTAGCCTCCATGGTGTGTCTACCCGAATGGTTTAGACTGGGAGGACTTTTGTAGTGTACCTAGACATTCGGCAACATCCACGGTAGAATATAAACACGTCAAACTTCACAGTAACGAGGCGAAGGGGTTGGGGGGGACAGACGAACAGGGAGCATCTGCCGATCGTGTTGGTTACTCTGAGTTTCGAGACGGGGTGTGCACCCCGGCTAGCTAATTTATTTGCTAATAAGAATTTTCATCGTCACTCGGAATTTGCGATTATATGAGACGAACATAATAACGCCGAAATGGGTAAGTGTAGTGAGACGACACGACGAATTTTTCCGGTTGCGGCACTCTCTTCGAATCGTGTGTCAGTCTCGTTGGCAGGCTCGAATAAACAAGATCTCTAACAGTACTTTGGCGCAATATATTAAATACAGTTGTTTCTATCCGTAAACAGGTGGGTTGCTAAGTTACTTTCGCAATTTAATCGGGAATCGAGAAATGCGAATTCTCATTCTAGGTTTGGATGGTGCAGGAAAAACAACTATTTTGTACAGGTATTCACCTAATATCTCTTATCTTTATCACTTTATTTGACCCGCTTGCGAAATGGGAACAGCGTTAGCGCGGTAAACAGCGATTAATTAAGGCGCAATCGTCAATTAGATTGCAGGTAGGCGAAGTCGTCACAACAATACCCACCATTGGATTTAACGTCGAACAGGTCACTTACAAGAATCTTAAATTTCAAGTGTGGGATCTTGGTGGACAAACGAGTATACGGTAAGAGTATAGATACGGTAGCTTGTATAATTCTTGAGGCACCGGTAATTGAATAAATTGTTCCAATTACAGACCATACTGGAGATGTTACTACTCCAATACCGACGCAATAATTTATGTGGTAGATTCTGCAGATAGAGATAGGATAGGCATATCGAAGGATGAGCTATTGTATATGCTGAGGGTGAGTTAATTTGATATTTGTAAATTTAGCTATGGAACTGGATGCAATGTAACATTTTGTTTGTATCCGATTTTCCTTAGATATGTATTTCTATAGTTTTGCATAAATTTGGATTACAGACATGTATTTTGTCTAGAATTCTAAAATCAAATGAGCAAACAGTTATCGTTAATAAAATGAAAAAGATTCTGTATACCGTTCTATGATTTTTTGAAGATCAAGTTATCACATAAAATTAATCTTTAGCCAGGTACAAAATGGGAACAAATTATAAGTATAACATGGGGATTATTCTGTCCTAACAGAAAAAAACTTGTTGGCAACTTGAACTTATAGCACCGCATTTTGTTGTCAATATGTCACGACTACTATTCTCGTATATTTTTTATGTATAACGATTCATGAAAGAATAAAAAAATGATTTTACTTTTGCAACACTGATTTTACTAGGCAACAAAAAATCAAACGTCCTAAGAAAATTCATGTGAACGAAGGATAGTATTGATAGCGTTCGTATGGAACTCACTTTTTTTATTCTTGCTCTACAAGACTAAATAAATAGATTCTTACAAAACGTTTAATTTAATGATTTATGAACAAGTTATTGTAAAAACAGTGCGAGCAGTGTCTGAACACCGATTACATCACATCGCGAACAGATCGATATTTCTTATTTTATCATCAAGGCACATAAAAAAATACACTGTAATGGTAATCGATGGATTGCAATATTTACACAGGAGGACGAGCTTCAAGGGGCGATTTTGGTGGTGTTGGCGAACAAACAAGATATGGCGGGTTGCTTGAGCGTTGCGGAAGTTCACCAGGCTCTCGGTTTGGACGCTCTCAAAAACCGAACGTTCCAAATATTCAAAACTTCGGCGACGAAAGGCGAGGGTCTCGACCAAGCGATGGACTGGCTATCGAATGCGCTGCAAAGTAGAAAATGATGAGACGTTACTCGAACGATAAAGCTCCACGGGAACGGGCGTTCTGAGCCTCGCGCAGAGAAGAGTCCGACGGTCGTTAAAGTTTTCCCGGCCGATCGGCCGCCTGATCATACGACGAAGGGCAGTACCCGGTTCGCTCTCGCTTTCGACACTTATTTATTATTATTGTCGTCAACATTTTTCAATCAAGTTTCATAAGTCACGTCGCGTGAGCAACTCGATGAAAATCGCTTATCGCTCATACGATTGTGGTAATGAAAACAACATAAAAGCCCATAAAAACCACTTTGCGTTGCGCTGCCACAGAGAATATCGAACGAAATAAACATTCGCTACTTCTACCTTTACAAGTTTAATTGCGTATTTATTGTTTAGAGAAACAAGTTTCAAGTTTTCCACTCAGTTACGTTTCCATTCTCAGTACAGTGCGAGAGTTTGAGGCGTTATCACGGAGATCAAAACACTTATATCAGTAACACAGTACGCTAATGGGGACAGTGATTTATAACGTAGGATTAAAAGACAAAAGAAAAAGAAAAAAGCACATTGCGTGGTTCAGCTGACAAGCCAAATGAGTGTGTGTACAGATTTACGCGGATTAAGGCAATTCTCGGATCTCTAGAATCAATGTAATCAACGTTTACGAAAAAATAGGTTTTGATATCCATTCTATCGACTGTACCAGAAATTCCACAGGGGCACTATTTCCTAATAAATGTTATTATTAAACAATAAAATTGTGGCTCTTTTGACAACACGACCCTTTCACGCGTTCATAAGGGATCAACAAAAATTGTTATCAGCAGAAAAACATGAGTATCCGAAAATTAAGTGCCGTTTAATTATGCGAATAAAGCCTTTGTTTATAACACGATGCGTGATAACGTTTTATTTTATCGACTTACCCGCAACTACCATTCGGGAATTCCAAATCGCTCGATACGTTTCGTTTGCGTGTCAAGTTCCATCTGAACTTTTTTCCTCATGTAAAAAATCGGGCAATCGCGACTAAAAACAGAAAAGGAAAAACATCACAAATATGTATATGTTAATAAGATATTGCCATAAGGATTGGTAATTATTGTCACGGACCTGGTGCAAAGCACTTCCTGGTGAAGACTACCCTGACATCTCTGGCATTCGGTCCACAATCTACAGAATTTTTTCTCCAACTTCCGTCCAGCGATCAATTCTTTTTGGAAGAACTGGACCTCTTTGGATTCGCAATATTTGCAGAGAGCCATGGTTTCTCTATCAGGAGGTAGAACGGCTCGACAACCTATGCAAGTTTCTTTCTTACGCGTAAATGCGGCTAATGCTCCGACTCGAGAGGTAACCACAGTTCTTGTACGTGTGTGTTCTCCCTTGAGCAATAGCGATTCTGCTCTGTCGCCGAGAATTGGTTGGAAGATTCGTACCAGAGGCTTTGACAATTGATTCTCCAAATAATACGTCGTGTCGATGGGAATATTGTTCTCGAGAACGTAGATCGGATCCTCCGCTTTCATGTAGCCGGGTGTTCCTTTTGCAGACTTTATGAAAATATATGGAACGCGATCACCGAGCTTCGGAGCCGTACCAGCGTCTCGTTTCTTCATCTTCGCAGCCAATTCGACGTGGGCCTGCCTAGCCTTGTAATCGGTTTTTGTCAACTCCTTCGTTACCACCAATTGCGATATGTCCACCTTATTGCAGAGCAAATCGCTTATCACCTTCTTTACGTAATTCACCGCATCGTCCGGATTGCTGAAAATAATGAATGAATAAGGCCTCGAGTTCTGAAAGATACGACAGCATCTCAACCCCAAGAAGATGTTTTGAAAATTCGCTACTGATTTTTATTAAAACTCGACAATTTCTTACCGATCAATCAACAGTTTCTTCAAACATGTATTCATCATATTTGCGACTAACGGGCAATTGTCTCTTCGCACAGTTTCCAGGCCTTTGCAATCCATTTTGTCGTATTTTTCAGGCTTCGTCCAGTACAAACCGGCGTAACGTTTCTTGTTAATCAGAAGATAGGGAAAGTAGACCTTCTCGAATTCGAGTTTTATAGGTTTTATGAATTTCGTGGATACGATGTCCGCTGCTTCTTTCCCAAGTCTCATCGCTTCCTCGATCTCCTTCACTCCAAAATTTACCATCACCGAATCAGTATCTCCGTACACTACGACGGCATTATGAGCGTAACCGTTAGCAATCGAGTAGTGGGTTTCAACTTCTTGTTTCGTTTTTTCTATCATCGTGCGACCGTACGCCGTGACACTCTGCGAAAATATTGTCGTCGAGATTATTGCAACTCCCAGTGAAAAATTAAAATCTTCTATGATTCAAACGAAGATCAATTTGAAGTTCTATTCATGACAGTGAACTTTCGCAATATTGACTCCGGCGTCTATAAAATGTAGAAAACTTACCCCGGATATCTCCAAGCAAGGCAGCTTTCCTACTTGAGCGCCGGTGAAGCCGTAAACCGAGTTAGCGGAGACTTTCAACGCGTACTGTCTACCATCGAGTACCTTTTTTTTCAAAGGATCCGTCTCGTTCTTCAATTCAGCTTTGGCTTTTTTTCGGGCAGCGAGCAAATTTTCTAGGATCTCCGGCAATAGGCCTTTGCATACAGTGGCTTTGGCGAAATACGAGTTTGATGGCGTTACTGTAAACTGTTCGGGATCGAGATTGTACTTCTTCCGTGCTGCCGGACTCAGCAAGGTTGTGTAGCAGATATTGTGAGCCATTATTATACTCGGATATAGAGAACTGAAATCCAACGTAGCAATTGGATCTTTGTAAAAGCCTCGCAAAGGCTCTAAAACCGTAGCGCCGTCGAACTGCTCGTCGGTGCCGTGACCTGTGTGTACTGGTATCAGATAATTCTTCTCACGAGTCTGAAAATCACGAAATTACAATTGAGCATTGGTATTTCATAAAAAATTGTGCTGTCAAGTTTAAAATATTTTATTTCATTAGCTACAATGATTTTGATGTCATAATTGCAATTCTCCTATTACTTCTATTATAAATTATGCAATAATTTTTTTTTTTTTCAGTAACACATACCTTGCGCAGAAGTTGTGAGACAACTTTGATCTGCTGACCGCGAGTAAGCAAACTCGAGAGAGAAACACCAGTGACCCTCGCCATTTCCATGTAAATAATTATGCACATCAACTTGTCGAGCAATCGGAGAGGCAAATAGGCATCCTTCAGACAGTAAACTGCCAAACGTCGACGAGTTTGCAAGTCTCCTTTTTGCAAATCAGCGATGATGCTATGATGTACATCCTCCTTTTGCTCTTGCAAGAAGTGATAACTCACGGCATTGAGTGTATACGATCGAAGCTTATAATCGCGTACGAGAACCTATGCAAGAAATTAAGAGTCAAGCAACATTAATAGGAACTCCATGACGACGTGATGTTCGGATATTTACCAGCAACAAATCGAAAGGCACTCGTCCCTCAAAATTTACGTATTTGTTTTCTCGTCGTCCCATTTGTTTACTCTGTAAGACTCTATCTTTGATAACCGATTTGATGTTTCTGACTCTGCCGAGAAAGCTAAAGTCCTTCACGTGAAGCTGATTTGCTCGGTTTATCAGATATGGAAAATCGAAGTTATTTATGTTGTATCCTGTGAAAATATCCGGGTCCACCTCGCGCACGAATTCTGCCCATTTCTGCACACGTGTCAAAGCAAAATCGAAAAGAATCAACACACGCTTCATTTACAATGTAACCATTTTTTAAATTAGATCAATTGCTTATCGCTCACCTGTAACATCAACGGTTCTGTCACGAAACTCATGACCTGACAGCCAATTATGGGCGCGCAGGTGTCGAGGGTAAATATGTTTCGTATAAAGGGCTCGGGTTCTCCTTGTCTGATGACCATATTGGCAACTTGAATGACGGGATCATGATTCGGTTCGGGAAATATACCTGATAAAAATCGTAGAGTAATTAAATAAAAAATGTTATGAATTTTAATTGGTGACATGCTATTATAAAAGTAATGAAAACAAAAATAATATATTTACTAAATCATCAAAGGATATAAAGCAGAGAAAGGTGATGCACTGTTTTATATTTACCTTTGCGACCGGCGCATTCGATATCAAAACTCAAAATCCTAAAAGGAGCGACTTTCGACCATTCTCCTTCGGGCGCGTGAGCTACAAAAGCATCCCAAGCGACATCCACCTCGAGCTGGCATCGTGTTATCGTCGGAAGTTTGTGATCGCCTTGTCCACGCAGCTTCCATTTACCAGGTACCAATTCTATCCATGTACAACCAGAAACCGACGTGTCTACCATAAACCTGCAAAAAAAATCGTATCAGTAATTAAAAATAATTAAAAACGATAAACACGCTTGGTTATACAGTAGAAAAAACCACCTAATGTCGAAGTCAATGTTGCTCTCAAAAGCTCGATAATCGTGATGAAAAGCCGTATAAACGACTTCTTTTTCAAGCAATCTTTTCGCAGGAGCTACAAGCTTTGGTAGAGCCAGGGTTATACGCAAAAAAGGTGATGTTTGATTCCCGTTGTATCCGTAGACCGTTTGTTTTTGGACCAGCTCTACGGCTAATACGGCATCCTGGATGTTATCCGGATTGGATCTCATGTCCTTTTTCACAGCAGTATTCAGCGCTTCCTGTAACATAATTTCGTAATTTTCATAGGTTTATTTGCGTTAATTAAGTTTGTCGAGTCAGATTTTCACAGAATTTACTATACCTTAAAAGATTGGCAGTTACTGTTGGTAAAATTTGATGGTGCAGTGACGAAGAAATATGGGCAGAAACCATGAACGTGGCAGCAAACAGAATTACCTTCCTGGGTAACACCAAACATTCTCATAATTGGCACCGGACCGCTTTTGCTACCTGGCATCCCTGCCAAAGGTGCACCTATAAATAAATACATTATTGTCAATTAATCTTTTTTTTTAGATGTGTTGAATTCCCTCTTCCAAATTCCAACATCAATCAATATTCGTAACTAATACATGTCTGACTGATTCCTCAGTATTACAATTTCTTGTAATCAATGTAATTTATTTGATTGGAATGGAACAATTGTTATCATATTACTGTTCTTAATTACCTGTGTAATGGTCAACTTCTATTTGTTGAAATGTCAGAGAATCAGTCTTAGGATTGAATGATGGAGGTGCTGGTCTACCCCATTTTGAAGAAGTAGTCTCAGTTCCAGGTCCCTATTGCGATAAATTAATAAAATGTATACTAAACAACAACATATGAAACCAAGCTGAAGGAATGTACAATGTACGTGCGATTAATATATGTTTTTGAAAACTAATTTTCATTTGATGAACGTAACTTTTGTGACAACTTGATAAAATTGTTGACTAAAATGAGAATTGGAATGAACATCAAATCATGAATATGGTAATTGAAACGCATACAAATTTGGCAGTATAATAACTTACTAAAACTCATTGTTATGTGACAAATTGCACTGTTAGATTTTTCGTACTATAATACAGTTGCAAATTGATGATGACTTAGAAAATGAATATCTTGAGCATGAAAACAAATTGGTGATGAATTAGTGACATTACTGAAAAAATAAAAATAAAAAATGAAAGTATTTTGAAGAATAGAATTTTTGAACACCAAACTGCATCAAACAAAAGTAAGGATATTCTGTGATCGCCAGTTAATGGCGTAACAAAAAAAATTTGATAAACATCGTCTTGTGAGATGAAAATATGCAAAAATTGATGTGGTGCAATAGCCGAAGCATGAATAATTTGTGCTAATAAAGCCCCACGAATCAATCTGATACTTCAATAACTCACTGACATAGGGTTCACCTTTATTTTGTGACGGCTTGTAGAAGGCTAGAAGAGAAGATTTCGTAGAATTCTTACGATAAGTGGTAACGCTCATTAGCAGATAATTTTTCAGACATAAGGAACACAAATATAAAGAAATGTGTCATATAAACAATTAAAAACATTCTTTTTTTTGCTGACCTCTTCTGTAACATGTGTGACATTCCCCCAATCATCATCGTCATAATCCATTGTCGCGAGTTCCGCTTCAAACGATCCGGGAAAATCATCGTCGTCATCACTGCAAAAAAATAATGCGAATACTTTACAACATGAAATGTACAATGATAAACAAAACGCGTGAGGTTAAACGCTCGACGCGATATGAAATGTCTGAATGCCGGTTATTACTTGAATTTTCCCTTTTTGGCCGGAGCTGGTGAACCCGAAAATCCGCCTTTCTTCATTGCAGTGAGAACTGCTTCTTCTTCGATCAATAAACGATCAAATTGTTTATGTTTTTGTCGTCCCAGCTTCTTTGTAATACTGGATCGCTGTTTCCGCGCGCTTTCGCTACGCACTGCAAAATTTGCCGCGTGCCGCGCTTATCCTCCTCGACGATATTCAGACACAAAGCATAGACTGTGAAAGTCTAGATTGGCGTCAGCTGCGTCGTGAATGGAAGAAAACATACAAGGATTTCCGATCTCTCTTGGATTGTGTGGATCTAAGAGAGACAGCGCAGCCACTTTCGGTCGCGCTCTCTTTTTCTCCGACAGCATCAAAAGTCAAAAGTATGTCGGTTTTTAAATAGATTTTAAAATGTCTAAACTTCACCGAAACTGACTTTTTGCTGACCACTACTCAAGATCTCTTAATAAAAACGAAGTCATTTGTTTACTGACATTTACCTTTATTGTTAATTGCAACGATTTTGTCTATGAGTAAAAAGCGGGAATGTTTTTACACTTTGAACCTTGGTGTTCCAAAGGTTATTTATTTATTCCATTTTCGGCATCCTCGTTATTTCCTAGTCCCACCACAAAGCTTTAAAGCCTTAACATTCGTGTCTTACACATTATTGGTTATCAGATTCATAATATCATAAATTCAGATGGACCGCATGTGGCGCTCCCGCGAAAACTCACTTTTTTTTTTTTTAATAAATTAAATTCATGTAATGCGCAGAAATTATGGACGTAAAAGCATGTTTCGTTCTAACTATACTATGACACTTTTCGTATATCGAAGGATACGCTTGTTCTGAAGAATCTCCCGTAGCTAAACATTAAAATTATCAGCAGAGCAATCAATTTGTTAATTGGACTATGAGATCTGATCGCCGAATTGCAGGGCATCATGCCGCCCATAGATTTACAGGCACAGGCTTCCACTGTAAAACCGCCAGCCTGCAATGATAATGATTATAATGCAAGAATCTGACATAATTTACAGCAATAAACGGGTTTAAATGTTTGACGTGCTCTGTTTCACGGATCGATTTGCAAAGCAATATATATTTATAGTAAAGTTATTCAAACCTTTGTAGCCGTGACGTTGAAATAAGTTCTAGCTGAAAAAACGTCGCTAAAAGGGTTCAAACTTTGGCAATCAACTTACCTCCTGTGTATAACATCCATCCTCAATCGCTGAAGTTTTATCCTCGATCATTTTTCCGCAAAAGTAGGTTGCGTTCAGTACTAAAATAAATGTTTAAACATGATTAAACCCTGTATTATTCATGGCGAATCTGTGAAAAAAAAATGTATTATACTTTTCACACTTTGCGCTTTTATGTGCATTGTTTATTACCAACGTTATTGTAGGTGTAACTGTATTTAAGACAGGCATATCCATCAGAAAGAGGACAACTTAGAGCTGTGCGATTAAGATGCTCCCACATGTAAGTTACATTTGGTGGTTTGATGTTATCTAAAGTATAATAATAATAATAATAATAACAATATCGATCTTTGGATGCATTGAAATGTATAGAAAATCTCATATTGACACCTGTGACAACGAATGGCTGGATGCATGGTGCGTGTGTCAATTTAGTACAGTTGACAGTTTCCGGTGCTGTGGCCCCGAGCCACGTAAATTGGAAACAGTACCTATGTGGGTCTTGCTCAGCTCCTCAAGGCCGAAATAAATAAAAATAAATTAAATTTTCAGTAAATATCGCGGAAGAAATGATAGATAAAGATGAAAATTATCGTACCTGAAGCTGAGCAAGTTATTGCGAAAACAACGAAAATCGAATATATCACTATCATCTTCGAATAGCGTGCTATTGTCGACTGTCGAGCATATTACTATGGTATCTCATCTCTTCGGCTATCGGATGATAATCTCCAGGAAACACTGTGACAAATTACTGATAAGGTTTTATCGACGAACCTATCAATTGGACAGCTAATCCGATAGATGCAACGCGATATATACTGCACAGATCCGTGGTTAATTCACGAAACATGAGAGTCGTGTTTCTATTAAAATATGCACATTTATTCAGATCGTTATAAAATGCATTGAATTTGGCGCAAGTTTCGTATTTTATAGAGAGACAGCTAAGACAATACAATTGGTAGCTTACGTGAACACAGAGGTCGATAAATATAGCATTCGGGCGTTACAAAACACATCTAGTCATTAGGCTTCTTGCATTAGATTGCAAATCTTACTCATATAGTTAAGCAATTACTATAAATATATTGTTATATATATATAGAATTCCATTTATGTTAAAGCTAGGAGTGGAAAAATAGATATTCTCTATTAAAATTCATCGTGCCTCGCGAGGGCCTCGCCAAAATCGGTTGCCTGAGAGCCCACGAAAATATCGTATTTTTCGAGAATCTCATCCTTGGTAAGTTTCTGATCCGCGTCTGTGTCCGCCTCGTAGATCAAGTGCCGAGCTTCGGCTTCCGCATGGTCAAAATCGGCGGGTATGATCCAATTTTTGACCTGTTGAAAGTTGTAAAAAATATTAGCGATTCATATATCATAATTTAAAAAAAGTGTTTAATTGACAATTCTATTGACCTCTTCGTTATCCATGAAACCATCCTTATCCTTGTCTCTGTACGAAGAGAACTGCTCTCTCTCGTTTTTCACCCACTCTGGCTCTTCATCCTCATCTCCAGGTCTGTACATATCACCTGCAATGATTAAGCAAATGGTAAGACTCGAATAACGACACTATAATATAATTTACTTCATAAAGCTTTCATGATTCATTCATTTATGACTCACTCCACTCAAATTATCCACAGTTATCCATGAATTTCATATTTAAATTTATTAGTTTAATAAAAACGAATAACATGTTACCGATATATTCATTGAGGGATATTTTTCCATCTCCATCCTTATCAATGTCCTCCATTGTTTCCAGGACAACGACGTCTCTCATATGTTCTGTTTCCTCAGGATGAAGGAAAGCCATAAATTCCTCCTTAGTCAGGGCATCATCGCCGTCTTTATCAGCGACTGACCACCTTCTGCGGTCTCGCTTAAGCATAACGGCGTAAGAAAAGGTTTCGTCCTCAGGATTGTGGGCGTCTTCTGTATCGTTGTTGTCCATAAATCCATAGACCATGGACTTGTACTTGGCCCAGGGAAGTTTTTCCTCGTCTTCCGAATTGTGAGATTTCCACTGACGCTCCACGTCATCTCTAATGTATCTTTGCTGCGTATACTTAATCCAGTCTTTAAGCTCTTCCTGCGTGACAAAACTGTCATTGTCCTTGTCTATCTTGTCAACTATTAATCCTAGCCTTCTGGTGCTCTCCTCGGGGGTCAACTGATCAAAAGTTCTGGCGTCTTCACCAAGGAATGCTTCGTGATCGTAGGCAGGATTATGCTCGGAATGAATGAAATGTTCCTGGTCGCTCAAGTCCTGAAATAAAATGCAGTTATCGACAATTTGTCCAGCAATTCTCATCCCACTTTCACGCACTCGTTGCATGGATTTTTGTAGAGAAATTATCAAATGAAAGAGGTTAAACCTTCGAACCCCCAAACCGAAAACAAAAGAGATGCATAAGTAACAATAATTAATCTCCAATTAGCAGCAACGTGAGAACAACAACAACGAACAACGCTCAAATGTATCGAACGCGTTATGATTCGAATGATAACAATGCTAAATGTCAAACCTTGTCGAAAATTCGTTGTTTGCCTTCGTCCTCGGGTTTGGGAATCGCCCTGACGACGACGATCCCGACGACCAAGAGACCCGCGACAATTGTCTTCCCGAACATTCTAAAATTCGATTTTCGTGATTTTACTTTATTTTTGATTTTGCAAGTGGTAAAAACCGAAGCTCCAACGGAGCGAGACGGTGATAAGCAACACTGATTAATCGTAAGATACGCGACTATCGCTCTATCGGGAATTTATTAAAACAGAGACTAAATAAACGTTCGATTTATTCGAAAACGAGAGTCTTTCACTCTCCGCGAGATTGTGATCCTCAGGGGTCGGCGACGGCAGCAGCGGCGACAGCTTCCACATCATCAAAAGTCTTCTCTGCTGCCGGCGTTGCCGCCACTCCCCCACTCTGCGCAGCGCTCGCCTTCGACACATGCATTTTCTACTGCGCGCTCAGTATTCCACGTCATATATGTAGTTACAATGTGCTGTAGCTATAGCTGAGTGGGAATGTGTGCATTGCTAGGCCTACTATCGCGGATAGACGATGTAGTAAGCGAGAGGACAGCTGAGAGCAGCGACCGAATAAGAGAGAAGAAAAAAAACGCCTTGCGCGGAGGAGTAACGCGTTCGCCAGCAGTTCTGCGTCCAACGAGAACCAGCGGACGCGCACCACGTGTGGTCCGTTTTCTACACTGCTGAATCTCTGAAAGGGATCACGTGGCGCCACAAAAAATCATAGTCCACGCGATAAAAACTCCATGTGGTACATACTTTGATTCCCCGCGGCAGACTCTGTGTAACTTGGGCATAGTTTTTTTTTTTTTTCTTTCTTTTCTTTATTTTTTCACTCCCCGACTCACACGCTTTTTCCGTTCATTCTTTGATAAATAAAAGAGCAGGAAATAAAGCTGATTTATCACAGATGCAGTTCCTTCTTTCCGGCACACGCAATATTTTCGGCTTCTACGATTATTCACGTAGATTGAACGCTCAATTTAATTTGGTCACAAAAAAAAACTTTTCTTTATTAATTGAATTAACTTACATTATAAAGTTGATTAAAAAATTACCAAAAACTCAGCGAATTCGATGCATGAGATAGAATATGTGGATCTCCAGAACAAATTAACTATGTCTTTGGCATAATTATTATTTAAATGTTGAATGCAAAAAAAACGTAACATTTTTAGCATTCCACGAGAGTTATTGAAAATGACTAATCGATGCCACTTTTGGATGTCGACATGTGCGTGGAACTTAAATAAATTGCTTAAATAAAGAGTTTCGAAAATATTTAACATTGTCAACACATGATTTTAATTCTTTTAGACTCATGTATTTGCCGAAAATTAAAGCAGTAATTGACATCACTATGTTTGTATGTTTATCATGCCTAATGTAAATCAGTTGAGAACACGCAATGTGTTAGGTTCGTTTGTTCAGCTTGATCATCATCAATGAAGACGCATCGTAGTAGCAATGAAGAACGTCCGCACCCGTCGACTCTCTCGTACAGCTCTCAAGTATACTCAATAATGCGAGACTTATTTATACCGAGAACCTGCGGATAGCCACGGAAAATGAATCACTGATCGATATAACAAGAGAATGCTCCGGCGAATGGCGTACGCGCATCTAGGGCGTGCTTATCCCCTTATCATATATTTGTTGAAGATAAAGATGTACATCACGGGCGGTGGTGACCCAGCAGGTACCTGTCGCCCATAATCGTGCTTTACAGTCAACGGTTACAATACGCATCGTCTTTCGTCACCGTAGTTCCAGTTTATTTCATTGCAGCTAATTCATTACAGATCGATAAATCACCGGCAGTGCCACAGTGAATTGTGCGATTTGCATCTGCGATTCGAGATGGTTTTGCAGACCCAAGGGGTTGAAACCGCGAGACGGGAGCGACAAATTGATTGCATTACCTACACGCTCTTCAGCTTGAACGCCATTATATGGGTGAGTTTAAATGTGATTCACCTTTTGCCCAAAGAATCTACGGTAATATTCCCGTATTTCCCAATTTGTTCGGAGAGATTGATTATTCGACAAATTTAAAAAATTCGTACGAGCGCAATTATTAGTTATCAACTACTCGATCAGGCGTATACTGTAATTAATAAAAAATGTCTGTAGTTATATGTGTTTACGTGTGATGACTCCACTCAATGACTCATGTTCAATCTGGTAATATATGAATTGCAATAATATTGCAATCCTGACAGGTAGTAATATTGCCAGATTTGTTACTTGTAAAAAAAAAATGAATACTGAGTTTTTATTGCGATTATGGTGATTATATAAATAAAAAGAGTATTGTTTATGAATAAATTGTTTATCTCCACAGATTCTTGGAGCAGGCATGTTCGGACTGTCTATTTGGCTGCTGATGGAGCCTGGCTTTGCAGAATGGGTCGAGTTCCTGGATGTATCTGAATTCTACATAGGAATTTATATTCTTACTATAACCGCGTTAGCCATAATGGCCATTGCTTTTGTCGGGTGTGCCGCGGCTTTTATGGACCACGCTATAATTCTGTTCGTGGTACGTATAATTAGTAATCGTACGCACATGATGAAAAATTATTGAAGGAATGGATTCCTGGCGATTTAATTGTTCAGTACCAAAAATTCTATTCGTTTGGCCAATATATTGATAGATCAACAACTATTAAATTTTTGGAGCATAAGTGATTATTTGTTGGTGTCCACCAATCAATTGGGTGACCTCAGCCCATTTAATTGCTGGGAGTCTATGAAACGATGCGAGTTTGTTTGAACAATGAATTTATTTCTGTGTGGAACTTGTTATTATTACGGTATAATTTCACTTATTTACCTTTATTCAAAAAAACGTCATTCAATTTTGTAATCGGGTTTTTCAAGTACATTGGGCTCCAAGGACTGTGCTTCGTTCTCGGGTTGGCAGGATCCGCTGTGCTTCTCGATTACTCGACATACGACAGCAAAATCCAACCGATAATTCGGAGATCGATGACGAACCTCATCAGCAACTCTCAACACGAGCGCGCTTCGTATATCCTCAGAATAATCCAGGAAAATGTAAGCATTAATTAAACATATAATTGCGGTGTTAATAATCAGAAGGCACAACTTGATCATTATACATTAAAAATGCCACGTTTGAGTATATGGACATGACTACAAAAATTTACCCGACGCTTTCATATATATTTTTTTTTCTTGGATTCGATTAGAACACGCCAGTAACAATTTATTTGATATTATTAGATGGGATGTTGCGGTGCTGATGGACCCATGGATTATCTGAATCTTCTAAAACCGCTGCCAAGCCAATGCCGAGATACTGTTACCGGAAATGCCTTCTTCCACGGTTGCGTCGACGAGTTTACTTGGTTTTTGGAAGCAAGAACTGGATGGCTCGCTGGCGTTGCCCTGTCGCTTTGCATGCTTCATGTAAGCAGAATCTGATTTACATACTTTCTTCGCTCGAAGCTATTGATCACTAAGCTAAAAACACAATTAAATTTACTCTATACTCACATCTGTTTCTCAGGCATCATTCCTCTCCAGATACGCCCATTCCCACACCACGTGAACTTTACAATTACCTTTAGAACTAGCCAATCGACATAAAGGACGATTCCTTTCACTATACCATTCACACATTATTACATCTATAAACACAGGTCCCTGCGGTTTGCGTTCATTCCCTGTCATCAAGGAACGAAAGATTCTCACGAAGCTCTTGCAAGAAGCAAAGATGCTAATCACCAACATCTGATATACATCACTTATGCTGCACTTAACTTGTCGTCCCTTTTCAGGTGATTCTGGCCGTGCTCTCGTTCGTTCTCGTGCAAGCCAAGCAGAAACAAGAAGAAGCTGCAATTTTCAAACGTTAGTTCATCGGGGATTACTTCATACACTCATGTCAAGAATATTTTTATCAAATCATAATTAAGTTTGAAATATTGATGATCATATATTATCACAACGAGTCTATACGCACTGCGAACTGAATACCAATGTCTGGTAGCATTCATAAACTTTTATACGCTCCCTTCATCTTCAATAGTACTTCATGGCATTTCCAATGCAAAAGTTCCCGGTCGGGAAAATAATTTTAAGCATTACCAGGTATTATTTCAATCATCTAAATTGTTCAATAATTTTAATGGTTTCCCCGAGATAAAATAATAATACTTCAATAGATTTTATTTCAGGAGATCTTACGAGACAATCGACCGAATATAATTTAACGAGGAACTATCATTTTATCTTGATAATATAGCTGATTATACGATTTTAATAGTATTTAGTGCCTTCAATATTTTCTTCCCCACGGGGATTGAACCCATCTTTGACTCTACAATCACATAATAAATTTTCTACAACCATTAATATTTATACACGATACCTGAAATAAATTATTTCGTAATTAATATGTCACTTGTAAAGCGAGTATATATAATTAGAGGTGAGGGTGGCGAAGGTTACGCGGGCAAGTGATCGGCTACAGGAACTACATTCCGATCTAGATCAATAGTTAAGGACAGGCGAGCCGACTACCCATGACATTTCAACGTCGAAGTCGGGGTTGTTTGATCGATCGACTTTAACTTTGTTTTTACATTCAAAACGCTGCGTTTCTTTCATCGTTTATTTACAAAATGATTCATATGTAGTATACATAATAATATTAATAATAATAATACAAATAATTATATAGATTGTAGTATACATAGTATAGATAATAATTTATTTACAATAATGATACGCGGCTAGCTGTCATGGAGAAATAAAAGGCGTCGGCTCCGTACCAGTAGCGTAAAGACTGCAGTTAATATCTACTGACAGCTCCGCGGTCGCTTCGACTTCCGCCTCAATCTCCGTCCCTCGAGAACCTCATTAAAACTGGCATCGTGATTGAGCTTCGAATTACGTATTGTCACGAAAAAATAAACGGGGGGGAAGGGATATCGAAGACATTGGAAAGCAAAGAGGCTCGACACCGAGAGATCCCATTGGGGTTATCAAGTTTAATTCGCCGGAGATGGGATACTCTCGTTACTTCCAAAAATGCATTCTTTAGTTAATTCATTATTCATTTTCTATCCTCAGAAGTATACCCTTTTTTTACAAACTACTCGAACTATTTTTTATTTGCGTAACAAAAATTTTATTGCCAAACAAACGTAACGAATTGATTCATTTTACGATGTTTTTGTTATGATTATCGAATGAAGCATTGCTTTCAGTTGAAGATACACTGAGATATTTTGGTAGAATAATTGACACTGGACAGTGTGAAGTAAATAAAGAATGCCGATTTGGAAGCCGTGAAAGCAGCTCGTTTCCGATATTGACTGGAGGTTCAGCAATTAAGCTGGAGAAAATTTTGATAATTTTCACACGACTCGACAACTTGAGCTTTCGCAGTAATTCACCGTATAGATACGGCAGGAAGTGCCGAAATTGGGGGGTGAATGTTTATCCGACATATGGGAAAGGTGGATAGCCAACGGGTGGTGGATAATACCCTGGGAAGGCTGGTACGGTCGGTTGCAGAGGCACAGTCGACGTTACGTAAGTCGTAACTTCAGTAGGCACGACCTTCGTAGAGAAGAGAGTAGTGTAGGCCGTTTTAGCACCGAAAGTCAGCTTGAGTACCCTGGATTCGGAAACAGTAGCGAGAGTTTGGGTGACGAGCGGTGCACTCGTAACCGTGAAATGCGGCTGTTGTGGAAACAATTGCGGTAGCTGTGGCACCTGCGGCACTTGCTGCGGAATAATCGGAGCTATAGTCGAGGTTCCGTATTCGTAGGAGGTCCTAGGGACCGTTGCGACCGGCCTGGAGAGTGTCGAATAAATCGTATTGCCGCCGTTCACCAACGGTATCACATGCGATTCATACACAGTCTCCAAAACGATCACCGGCCTCGACGTTGTAATAACCTGTGGCTGTGCCGGAGGCGGTTGCCCGAAGTATTTCAGTAACGCCAATTGTTGAATTTGCTCGGGCGTCAATTGAGGCTCCGGTGAAATCGGTTGTTCCGGTTTCGGTTTCGATGCTGCTGATGATTGATGCCTGAAAACATCAAGATCGGAATCTCCTTCGGTCGTGTTTGGCGCTACGACGCGTTTCGGGATATCCTCGTCGTCGCGCTCGTCGTCACCAAAGTCGAGTTCCAGGTGAAGCTCGCTTCCGGCCTCGTCTAATTTTGAATTGAATTCATTCAGCGTTTTACTTGGAATGAATTGGTAAATTTCCATGGGCGGTAGCGTCTTCGTTGCGGTGACCAGTCGAGCGATATTGTAAGTTTGTACGAGTGTTAGTCTTGTCGTATTACCACCTGATACTACGGGCAACATGTGAGTCTTTAGGAGAGTCTGAGTCGTCGAAAATGTTTCTGTGAGCGTCTCGAGCGGAGGCGTCGCCTGACCGGACTCGAGAGTTATCGCCGGTAGCGTCGCGATTGACGAATCCAGAGGAAGACTCGATTCGTATGCTGCGCCCGTATTTGCGAGTATATTCTCGGTCAACGGTTCCGTTGGTGTTACATTCGGACTGGTTGTCGGGTTTGGCACTTCGGCAGTCGCGAATGTCTTCTTCGTCGTCGATGTTACCGTCACGTAACGTGTGTTTTTCATCGTGCCGACCTGGAAGTAAATAGAAACAAACACACACAAGCGTCTCAGTGAACTTTTTCTTCAAACGGAGAGTTGATTGCATCAAAACTTGAAGTCGTTCTGTGAATGGCTGTTGGCAAGATTTATCGAAAAAAAAAAAAAAACTCGGTTCAACGCGTAATCATCAGGAAATTGTTCGCGAATCAAGTCTTAAAACACATCCTAAGGCGGTTTTTACTGTAACATTGCCATTTAAAAAGAATTGTTCGCGTAATCTTTAATCGCATTTAATTGTACAAAAAGGCATATTTTGTCTGTAATCACTATTTTTATTTTATATAGCCTATCCCCTTTTTTTCTACAGTACAAAAATTCGCGGACTTAGCTTTCAAGGATGAGACAAGAATCCAATTTTACTGCTACGAGAAGCAACTATCACATTTTTTACTCGCTGTATTTTGCAGCGATGTTCCCTGTCGCTCTGCAGCATTATGAAAGTTGAAAACTCGAGAGAGTTGTGTAAACGGGAGAAAGCAAACCGGCAGACTAAGATGTTGGCAATTAAAGCACGACTGGTTCAAGTTTACCTGGAAGGTGTATGGCGACTTGATGGTAGCGATCTCGAAATAGATATCGTCAAAATCTGCAGGTGTTGAGATCTCAACGTTTAACGTTTCGATCGGAAGTATCTGTTCAGCGGGTTGTTGTTGCGGCGGGGATTGTTGCTGTGGCTGTTGCTGCTCCTGAACAATGGAGACTTCCTCGGTCTCGCTGGGATCGAGCTCGTCATCGAACGAGGCTTCCTGAATCTTTCTTTGACTGGTGGGCGGAGTAGAGAGGCTTCTTTCCTCGGAAAGTCCCGTGGTAAGTGGACTCGACGCCTCGTTCGCTCTCAAAGAAGCCTCCGGAGTAGTAGGCGCGCGTTCCTCGTCCTCGACCTGCTTGCGGATCGCGATTCTCGGCTTAGGAGTCGTCTTGTAGGACCAACGACCCTGGGTCCGTGGAAGCTTTACCTTGGGAATCGAGCCACCGGATGGTGCAGGTTGCTCAGGTCTGCTTTTCGGTGGCTTGGCTGGAGGATTCGGCTGATTATTGCTCGGCCGGAAACCGCTTCTTCGGCGAGTCGTCGCTGGACCCTCCGTCGTCGTTGTAATTTGTCGATTTCTAAATTGATTATACAAAATTTTCCATTTTATTGTGGCTTTTATGAATCGTAATTAGCAACGAATAATCCATCACCATTCGTTTCGGCATTTTGTCTATATAACGATACTAACTTGTAACTGGGTCTTGAGTTAGCAGGTCGATTTTTACCACCGATATTTCTCGGTTGTTGGTGCTGTTGCGGGGTCTCGTTGCTCTCGACATCATCGATGATCTTGTTGCGGAACTTTGACCGAGGCTGATGATTTCCAGCGTGTCGTCTGGTCGTTCTTACAGGGCCTTTGTAAAAAAGGAGGCAAGAAAATTACTCCAATGTGAAACATCGAGTACAATACGCGTTTGCACACGTAATATACGACTTTCTTATTCAGTGTACCAATCGTACGTCTTCCTTCACCACTCATAATGCAGAGAACTCCAACGGTACAATACTAATGATAATTATATGGTATACGAACCCGGAGGTGGATTGAAGAGACCTTCAAGAGGCAACGAGGATTCTTCCTGTTGATGAGTCGGTGTGGGCTCGAGCTGAGGCTTCAGCTTCCCATGTTGCGGTCCTATAGTCTTCAGGATTCTCTGCGTGTTCGAAGGACGAATTTTTCCCTCGGGAATTGCCGGAGTACCAGCGCCCTTAAGAATCCTCGAGGTACTTTGAAGAACCTGAGCGTATTTTCCGTTAATGTAAGTGCCGATGACACTCGTCTCGTGCACTGTCGTTAGTCCGTCCTTGACTATCGTGCCGCCGAGTTTGGTCACCAAACCAGTGGGATTTTCTTTGTCCTTTTTGGGCGACGGACGTGGCTTCGGTGGAGCCTTGGACGATGGTCTCAAATTGATCACCTAAGCATAATAATTCAAGCTCGTTATGCCCATCACAATCATTGACCGGTGCATAACGGGAAAATCGTGTTGTGCAATCGCTCGATGAAATGATTTGTCATTGCTAACGTCAGAGCGAAATGAATTTTCAAGATGACGCCCGAGTATGAGAACCGTGTGCGAGCGTGGGACTAGGAGACTAACAAAGTGAAGGCGAGGACGCATCCTTTAAGCTGAAGGGGCTCCGCGCTCGCGCTTACTTCGGGAAAGCGTGAGAACGCTACAACCATACGAAATACTACGAGGACGACTGTGCAGTACTATAATGTAATGCAAAAGAGCTTCCACCAGAAATATCGTCGTAACATCCGATGTAGTAGATACATCCTCGTTTTTATTATAATTAAAATATGGAACGGGCCATATGTGGAAGGGAAAAAACTGTACGGACGAATGAGCTGCTTGAAACTGAGGAAATTTTCTCAAACGCTCCGTACAAATAATGAGAATCAGAGATAAGAATGCATTTAAAATATATTTCTATTCTAACTCACTTCCTCAAATGAAACTTATTACGCAAGATGATAATTAATTTCCTTTCTATAAGCCCAGTTATTTGTACATATATTGCATTCACTTCTCATTGCTGCTATTATGTGTCATATTATTATCTTTTATATTCTATATTGGTATTCAAATCTAAACACTTTTATACAGTTTTTTTCAAGCTTCCTCGGCCAACATTTTGTGTGATTATCCATAGACCGGTAATTACCTATTGTGAATATATCTTCCGTGCCAAGAGTAGTCTTGTATTCAATAAAACTTATTCATTCGTCTTGAGATGTCGGTTCCGATGCAGAATCTATCATTCAATTTTATTGAATGACTTTTTGATTTGATCATTAATTAAAAGTTGAAATGAATTGAATTTTTTTAATGGCCTCGTTACCCGTCGGCACATACGGTAGTACATAGTATGAAGTTTATGCACGTTATTCCAGCCCAGCGCAAGAGTGCGTCATTGCCGTAGTGTCTAGTCACGACGATGAAAAATGCGCGAATAAAAAATAAATGTATTCGCGACACTTTTGGTCTTTCGCGGGTAAACGCACAATCCGGCCACGTTTCGTAATACGTGCTTGGCGGTAAATTAACTCGAATTTCATGGAATTCGCGGGCCTCTGAGGCACACAGCGAAATGGCCCTCCAAGTTCTCACGGAATTCAAGATGAGAATGACAAAGAGGCGTGAGTGGCATGCGTGATAATTCGCACGCGCAGGGCAATCTTGCTCTCCCGCGGCTATGGAATCCTAATTCTAGAACGCTTCGTACTGTTAATGTAATATACACTGCGTAACTTATACGACGACGCGTTGCCTCAGTGTTAGCAACGCAAAGCACGTGTAATTTTGTTTTTCGTTAATTTCCTCACCTTGTAAGTTTCGTCTACGATTTCGGTTGGCTGCTTCGAGAGGAAGTCGTATTCCGGTTCAGCCAAGTTATTTTTGATCCCAGGTGTGTCGGAATTGGCCCGAACTTGAACGACCGAGGAAAGAACCTGGCTCTTTGTCGATGGCTCAACGTGATTTTTTGCTTTCTGAATAATGCGCGTCGAGGAATACAAAACACACATTTAGGGACCGGTTTTTTTATCACTACTATAATTAGAAACATGATTCACTGGCCAGAGTAATATACCTCAGTTTTTGCTGGTGTTATCACGTTGTTTTGAGAACCCGGCTCGACAACAGAATTTACAACGACTTTAGTCCCCTTGTTTGCGGGTTGCTTCTTGGTCTCCGCTTGATGTTCACTCTTGTGCGTCTTACTCGCTTGTATATTTGGTGTCTTTTTCTGCACGTTCGCAGGTTTCGTTTCGATGGCCGAGGAGCTCGACTTCTCGACCTTGTTGCTTCCTTCTGCAATTTAAATATTTTTATTACCACGACTTCAAAGTTGTAAGGTCGTATTTTTTTAAATATAAATGTACGTTCAAAATATTTCTATAATATAAAAAATTCTAACACATGTTTCGGGCTTGGTATAATAGTGAAAAAATTCATTTTCAATAAAAGTTCACATGAATGAAATTTCCGGTGATGTAAATTCGCAAATATTTTTAGCAGTGTATAAGGATTAGCGTGACGATGAAAAAGAAAAATACAATCTCAAAATGTATTGCTCAGTAAGCAAGACGCCCGTAAAATTCTTCGCCACCTGTGGTGACCGGTTTCGCCAGTGGCCTAACGAGCCGAGGGTTGACAGCTGAATGGCGATGCTTATGACAGTGCCATAGTGACCTTGGTAGAGAAGAATCCCTCAAGGCTGATTTTTTAACAGCCGCCAAGGCGTATCTTCGGCGTTATTAGGATTCCATTTTTGCTCCATCATTCTGTCAATCATCGTCATACGACGAATTTACACGGCTTTTGCGGCAGACCGCATGGATAATCGGGCGGTGACTCGTGGGTGGCCGAGGTGCGCGATTATAGACGCGAATCTAATCGTACGAAGAAGCGAAAGACGCAAATATAAGAAGGCGGAGGCTGCGTGTACGTGTAAGACGATATATACATGCTCGGTACGCTCTTCATGCTCAGTCAGTCAGACTTGAAATATGTCAGGGTTTTTCACGAGTCATCAACGACGCGAGTCACAGCGAGAGGTCGTGGCCGCAACATCAGTAGTAATACTAATATTATTATTAGAGGTAAGTCGTCGTTGCGAGTGAAGATCGTTGCCGATGGTTTTTGGGCTGTGTGGGCGAGGCACGAATTTCCTCACCTGGCGGTGCACTCTGAGGACTGAACACCATCACGGTGTTGCCAATGGTCGTCGTGAAGTCGAGAAAGCCGTAAACCGTTTGCGTGATAAAATCATTCTTCGGCGATGCTTCCGGCACAACGGGCTGCACAATTTCCTGCGCGACTGTCGCAGTCGGTGAACTTCCTTTGTAAACCTGCGCGAACGAGACGCCAACTGTAAAAACAAAAAGAAAACCAAAAAATTATCATCACCGAAATTTATATTGTTGACTAATTCAGCGACATTGCAACACTAAACTCGACCATAATAGCGGATTATTCACGTTCAGTTGTACACAAAATTATCAGTTCGATCTTTTCGGTACTTTCCTACCATTTGTCATGCAACATTAAACATTTTTCAGACATTCAGTACTTTTCAGTTTGATTTTTTATTTATTTCGTTTTGTATACTCGACCGGACAACAGGTTGTTCACGTGCAATACTCTGCACGTGCCGAATACTTTTTTAACGATAAATCTCGGCGACAAGAGCCCGTAATTACTTGGCTTACTCTAGCGTGGACAACATAGACTCGGGAGGGAAAAAAAACGGCCGGCAGGTATATCGGCATATCGGCGTTGTGAATAGAGAGTCGGTAGGCGAGATCGGTAAGGCGCGCGCGGCGCACCTATCCCACCAACTCCGACTCTTGCATTTGGCTGCAACGTTGCACCGCGTGATAGTATAGATCGTTGCCAGAGTCGAAGAGCATGGGAGACTTCGCATCGCAGCCTCAATGTTTCACCTGGCTTGAGCGCTTTGCCTTACCGATTATGCACTATGTCAAGAAACCCGCTATCGATCGAGGCCTGCAGACCTTGTAAATTGATCTAGCATTTCTATGGGCATTTTCTGCAATCAGTTTTATGGTAATTATTCGACTTAGCTTCCTTGCCGATCACCAAATATTTATGCCTTTTCTTGTGTACTCAGCATAAATCGCGCCGGAGGAAACGTCGCTTTCATTTTCATTACAGTAATTTCCTTGTTTTAATAAAATGAAGCAAAAGTGTTCCAATTTGAAATTTCAACACTGTCACCGCTTGTATGCACAATTGGATTTTATAAATACAGAATTATCAAATTAGTTGGCTCGAGAAATTGTCATTTTTAGATTTTCTATTAATCACGTACGTCGTAAATATTAAATTTAATACAGTTGCTAATTAAATTTTCTTCGCTCAATAAAAATATTTCTCTCAGTTCATCACAATATCACAAAGCATGCGAACTGCCTTTAAAATGAAATGTTTTGCAAAACTAAGTTGCTACACTTAATTCTTTGTGCAGAAGAATTCACTTGTAAATTAACACACAGAACATGTGAAACGCTGTCATAACATCGTATCATTTTCGAGAATTACAGCGCTCCATTCTACACGCATGATTAAATACACGAAGCGTACCGAATATTTCTTTGAGAATGCAATTTTTAATTACATTGACACACTAATTCTCTGTGTAGATTACAGATTTCGCTTATCAAATGAACCATTTTCGTTGGGTTCTTCCAAGTGCAGCTATAATTCATTGAATATTTAAGCATATAGTGTATGTACTGGACGAGCGTGATGTAAGTTATGCTTTGCACGATGAGCTGTAGCCTTTTAATAATGAAGAGGCGCCTGCGTCCCTCGATCTCACGCATCGAGCTGTGACGCAACGTTCCAGTCACGGGCGGTACACAATAATATTTGCATATGCATATAATAGAATGTTATATTGTAGCATTGAAGAGGAATCAAATCTGTGTAAAAGGGCGTACTCGATGCCCCTGAACAATGTTCAACGAAGGATTACAAGATATCTTGAATGACCTAGCGATGATTCTCTCGTTGTTACGACCTGGAACATTGTTCACATTTTTATTCCGTGACTATACTCTTATCACATAATTTACATATTGCTCTGAAATCGATTATGTGCCTTTGGCACGTCGAACTGTACACATTATTACATTATAAAAGATAGCTTCTAAGATGGTCTGTTGCAAAATGGATTTCTATGAATCATCGTGAAAAGTGTGGGAAAGGGAAGGCATTTGTTCAGCCAGAGCAGAGATGCTCGCATCTCTCGCTCGTTTGTAATAGACATTCGTTATTTATTCGTCCCACAATTTAGCCACAATTAATTGTTTTGCAACAGTGCCAATAATTACGTTAGATCATTGTCTAACGCTCAAACGAGAGATAAAACATATCAATGAGTAGCTGAGAAAGTAAAGTTGATTATGGTATTTTAAAAAATTATTTTGTTCCCAAAAAAACAAGGGCGATGATGAATTGATTATGTTTTGAAAATTGAAGATGCATGAATTACATGCAGGTGATTTAATAAAATATCGTTTTTATCGGGTCACTTATATCTCCCCTATTAATTTCGTAATTAAAACAGAAAGCCATTAATGTTCAATGCTGGAAAAAATTTTCTCCACATTACAGCACTGGCGAATTATATAATATTTGTTTTTGTTTTCTTTTGCAAAATGAGAAGAGAAATTATGAATCAAATTATTCTGTGATAAGTCAATTTACGCAATTGATTTGATAAGATGATTTATTTGAATATTATGATACTCATATCTTCACCATTCATTTCACAAAAACAAAGCTGCCGATATGTAATACTGCAACATTTGCACTATATCACAGCACTACAAGATTACATATTATGTATATATATTTATTTTTCAATAAAATAAGCATCAATATTCTTTGGCCAAAACTGAATTTTCGGGGTTTTCTTTTCTTTTTTCGGTAGTAAATTTAATGGTACCGTTATATTTGCCAATAAATTGTGGGATGGATGAATTCGAAAGAGTGAATTTGAAAGCAACTACAGGTGGCCATCTCTGAGCAGCCGATACGCCCGAGGCATTGAAATGAACGTTTAGTTTTCCGTACGCGTTCGCAACTTCAGGTCCGGAATTTACAGCAACCACTAGGCACGGATAACTGTTATGTAGGTACGTTCGATAATTACAACTTGTTCCAGAAAACCAGCCACTGATACTGCCAAAGGCTCACGCTAATTCAATTACTACTTATCGTCACAATCGGCTGTCAAATAAATAGCGATAGCCAGACTCTAATTGCTCACACAAACCTGTCTATTCGTAGGGCAAAACTAAATAAATAATCTCTTGATTATTTAATTCCATATATATGGTTAAAATCGCAGTATCTGATTATTTAAGATCTGCACCAGCAAAGGTAATGAACGGGAACGTACAGTTGCTAAATCCGGATCTAAATGTCTCTACGTCCATGTTACTTACAAATGAATTGACTGAAAGTGAGTTTTAAGTGCCTATCAGGTGGTCCATAACCGCGTTATAAAAGTAAAGGAGCTTGCGCTTCGCACTAGTAAAATCAGCTTTAGATTTTTTTTCAAAACGTTTTGAAAAGGTTTCGCGAATTCATTGACCCGGTGATTACAACACGCGTACATTAAGAACAAGATATAATTAAACGTGTTATATAATTCAATTTTTTTTTAAACTTAATAGCTTCACAAAAATATTTCGAAAGTTCGAATTATTTTATTGAGTATACTTTACAATATAATCTACATTATTGACGGAAATTCACATGATCGTTTAAAATACAATATCTTTGTGAAAGTAACTGTATTTAATCAATTAGGATATTCGATTAACTGTGTCTCGAAAAATTGGAAAAACACCTTTTCAAAATGTAGCACTGATTTCACTGAAATTATCTAAGATCAACCTCCTTAAGGATCTCATAATTAAAGAACGCAGGCTACCGAGCTGCGATCCAGAAAGGAAAGTGTCGGCGGGGTTGTTGGTCCGCTGGTGATTTCCATGGATGTCGCAGAAGTTGCCCGGTTATAAGCGAGTCTTAGAAGGTCTGTTCCCAAAATCCTGACCGCAGAACCGCCGAAAGTTGTCTGGCACGTTGCTTAACGCTGTTCGACGAGAAGTGGGTTTTTGCAACGAAGTTGACCGACTTTTCTCGGTCTTGCACTATTTCTCGCTTTACACGAGTACACATGAGTGAGAGCTCGTCAACCGCTAAGGTAACTACTCTCCTTCTGTGATACAGTCAATGTAGAGCATACGCAAGTTGACCATGGCACAGCATCAGCCCCTGATGCTAATCTCTCGTCGCTCGTGTAGTAAACTCTGTGCCCAATTGACAAATAATAACACGTTTACATGACGAATAATTATTGATTATCGATCGACTCACCGCACGCCAGGACAATGACGAAGGTAAAATATTTCGGTGACATGACGCTGTCAGGCGGATCTCATCGTACGCAGGAACATTTATTACGAAATCTGAAACAATAAACGTACGAGGTTTAGTATTGTGACTAGTCATTAGATTAGAATGCAACGAAAAGTGTTCTATGAATTGCTTTACTATGGAGCTCAAGGTTCAATCGTGAAAAAAAACACTGTTGCGCTATTTTGTATGTTCTGTCTACTTTTACAACACCTTTTTACACATGTGTTTAGGAGTTGTATATTGCCATAATCACGTGACAAGTTATACACCGAAATAAAATCGTTTTTTGTCATTCTTCAATTTTCTATACAATTTATACCCTGTAATTTTTTGATCTGATGAGAAAAATGTTACTTAACAATAATAAGAAGTTTGAAAAAATTACTTAATCTTCTCCAACGTATATATTTTTATGCGAAAGAAAAATTATATTGATAACCGTTTTTTCAGGTTTGCATTTTCAGGTATGCATCAAATTCATATCTGAATAGTTTTCGATAATATTGAAGCAGAGATTAATAATACCAGAAATGGAAGTGGGTTATCGCGAGAAATAATAGATAGCCGTACAGCAATTTTATAGCCGATGGAAGTTATTGGAAAATGTTTCTAGGTAAAAAGCAATTTCGAAATGAGTTGCAACCTGATTTACAAATAAACGAGGTTTCTTCAATTACATATTTATTATATCCGACCTTTTCCTCGCGAGTTACATAATTAGTGTAAAAAAGCTACACTCGGTGAATTTACGATTGCAAACAGAACTCGAGGAATCGATATTGATTCGGGAATCCAGTGTGAAATTATTTTTTTACGTCAATTGACTCGAAGGTAGCGTGGCGAATTACGAGAACATGCTTTCTGACCTGAATTACATTGTAAGCATCGCGAAGTTGCGATAGACTATGGTTATATAGTCTCTCGGCGATCCCGGTCGAAACGTACGCGCGTTTAGCTAGGCGTAACTCGGGCGCGTGCTCTCTCGCGGGCTCGCACCCAGTCTGCCTTTGTATGTAACTTTTGTAACGGGGGCTGAGTTCGTATTGCGTAATTCGCGCGCCAACTACTCGGTAATCGTTTAGTGGAAAACAATGGTAAGTGCAATGCTCTCGCGTTGTTGTAGCTAGCTAGGCGAATTGGTGAGCTCTCTCTCTCCCTGTCTCTCCACGCCGAGAGTGCCAAAGGGGTTTGGGCATGACTGGAATTCGTAATTCTGTATCGGGCTGACGAGTCGCGCACCCGACACGAATACTTCAGTCCACTGTCGTTGAATTTTCAACACAAAAACTCGTCTTTAAGGCAGCTACTCTGCTTCACTCCAGCCAAATGAGTTCTTAATTTTTATAGTGTCAAGTTAAGTGTACATAAACAATATTAGCACCGACTAAAATGAAATGGGACATGCAATTTTTTTTCTTCTTCAAGTCATGAGTGTTTTTAAATAGCGGTGTTTTGTGTATATAATTAAATTTTTTGCCAATGAAATATCATAAATTCCAATCCGTAACTATTCATATATTAACACTACTATAATAATTCATACGATAATTCACACGTGGAAATATGTAAATGTAATAACTATTTTTGCATCTATAACTAATTGCCTCTGTAGGCCGAATGCGTCGTTACAACTGCATTCTTGGTTATTCTCTCAGGAAATAGGGATAATTGTATACATAAGCGGAACAATAATATTGCGATAGAACCAATAATTTTTTTTCTTCGTTTCTAGCTATGATGCTTAAAATATAGTGATGCGTTGAGCCAAGAATTGTATAAGAAAGTGTTGGTAACCATTGAAGAGACAATAAATTGCGATATAATTACGACCTTGTGTGTAGGTGGTGGTATGATCAAGATTCGTTGTCAGGGCTATTTCTGTGATGCCTCATATAATACACGCGTGCGTGTATTTTCAACAAACCTTGAAAAACCGTGGGATTCTTGGTGCGTGCAGATCCGTTCAGAATTCTTCTATGATTTCTTCCGATTTTCATGTTATTTACGATTTTTATTCATATACAACAAGCGAGGCGAGTGATTACCGCGTAGCATTTTCATTATCCACCGTATGACAGATGACGTTGTACCGGACCATAAGATACAGTACGAAGTCGCATAATAAATACCATGACGTTTGCAATTAGCTGGAATTAATCTTCACCGTCTTTGGCGGTGAATCCTTCAGCAAAACCTGTATTTTTCTCGATATCAATTCTGATTGATAGATATGCACAGGGTGATCTATTATATACAACAAACCGTAAAGTTATCCAACAACTCAAGTTTATATACCGATCCAACAGTCACGATAATCATTTGGAATAAATCAATACAAAATATGTTTGTGTACACGAGAAATATTGCGTTTCATGGTGGATTAAAAATGCGGAAAATAAATCAGAGCGTTTTCCACAACTGAAATATGTAGGTTTAAAAAAAAAATTATTTCTACAATTTTTGGTGATTAAATTGTCTGTTTTTAACGTTTGAAAAAAAGATAGTTATGTGAAACAACGTTTTTCACAGCGACAAAAAAAACAGCAGAACGGAAGGCAAGAGAGACCAGAAAATAATTGCCAGATTTGGATGTGGCAATGAAGAAAAATAAAGATGCTGGAAAGGAGAAGAAAATAAATTGTGCAAAGCCTGCAATTAGACTCGGCAACAATTTTACTTGTCCAGCGGGAGCCGCTGATTGATGGAAGCATAGACGGAAGAACTTCGAACAGAAATGAGCTTCATCAAGGCACTGAGCGAAGCGGAGAAAGAACAAATACGGATACCATTAATCTTGAAGAGTAAACGGCAAATTACTTATAATGTATAATGAAATATTGTGCCTAACCGATGCGCGTCGGAATTTAAAAAATCAATGAGCGTAAAGCTCTTTCCGTTCGCGAAGTCAAGTTAGTAAATCATGTTACAGAATTTCTCATTAAATTTATAATCCATATTCCTGCTCGTGGTATAAGCGCGAGTGAACGATTACGCGCTTCGTAACGTTACGTTTCCAGAGTCTCGTTAGAGCACAAGCAGCAGCAGCAGCAGTTCCCCCGGGTTACAAAGAAATTCTAGAGTTTCCACGAGAGCGAAATAGGAGCGAGGCAGAAGCAATACCGAGTTCGAAGCGCACGCGTCAAGCCTTTCACTCGAGAGCTGTTCTCTCACGATATTGCAACAGCAACAACCTCACACAGAGCGGCGCGCACACAAGTCCGTAATCCGTTTTCTAATAATAATACTCGAAGCCATGGAACATACCATAATATTGCGAACTCTGTGTACACCGCTCTGATACTTCGTACCTACAGCTCCAACGCTGTATAATAGCTAAGCGCTTAGAAGAATATGTTCCGCGGAATATATTTATTTAATTTCGATATGTGTGTTTGGCGTCGTTTATTGAACGACCATAGAAGCGCTTTACCGCGGTTCATTATTCATGAAATATTTAGCAAGATCGATGGGGCTTTTTCATTGTCATGCCGATTTGCGTCAAGGCTCAAAGTGACATTGAATCATCGTTGTAGGCTACAACGCAGACAAAGAAAGAGGGGAGTGGCCGCGCGTTCTTCGATAAGGACAAAGCACGTCGACCTCGATAGTTATTAGATTAGCCGCGACAGTTGACGGTTTTTTTTTTTTGTTAATCCTTCGACTGCCCGAGCGGTACTTGTGATGAATGAACGACATACATATACCGCTTATTCGCATTCGCATGCACTGTATTAGCTCCATATAATAATAGTACGACTGTCACGTACTGTCTTTCCTTTCTTTTTCACTTGAATTTCCGTGCACACGTGCACCTACCGCGACGTTTAGCGTATAAATGCCGGTGGCGATTATTCGCTTGCGGTTAAAAACTCGTGTAAAGGACTTTTGCGTATCCCGAGGCTAGCGCTGCTGCAGCGGGTCATGATTCTATCCCTGACAACACGAATCCTGAAACGTAACTAACAAAACACTGCGCTGGAAGTTTTATCGACAACTACGAGCGTGTAGAATCGACGGAAGGAAAACAATGAGCCAGTAACAGCTTATTTTTTACTCACGGATTTTGCGGTGTGATATTTAACGTTGAATCAGACAAGAGAATTGTCAATAAATAAAAATGATATTTTAATTTTAGACTACGATTCCCGAGCACAAAAGTGTACTTTAGAACACTAGAATCCGTTTACTTATTTGGGCACATTGTTGCATGATAATTGGATCCATATTAGGACACAATAACATTGAAGAAATATAATAATGACTTTACGTTTGTATTTTGTAAAGCAGATTAATTATATCACTAAACAATGAATAATAGAGTCCTAATAGAGGTGACTTTGTGAAAGATGAATAATAACAAGAAAGGATGCTGCCTAAGGTCACTTTGCAAATTATTCTTTATGGGATAGCAAAAATCGCTCACTCGATATGTTTTGTGTCAACCAAGAAAAAATGAGCCTGGTCTCTAACTATTAATCATCTATAGAGCAATTAACTAAGCAGTTGTTGACCCAAAAACTGAATCTACCCGAAGCCTGGCCTGTCGGTCGCTATGCACGGAAATTTTTGCTTAACGACAGCTAAGAATTTCGTACACGATTTCCGCGAGGCTCGAAAAAGTGTGTTCGATTATTAGCTTTGCAATTCCGCAGCTGCAGGATTAGTTGCAGCTCGGATGTATTCAGTTCCGTAGCGACGCGTTAGAAAATGTGAAATCGGCGAATGCTGATTCTCCGTTTCATGCTGTAATTGCAGCACGTAGACGCTGTTGTAAAGGTGTATAACGTTGCTGGGAGAGAAGAATCGAAGAGCGTTGACGCGATGCAGAAGGAGAGTGACTGCCGCCGTTACAGCCGTTACAGGCAGCGTGTTCCACTTGGCAGCGAGAAAAAGGTACAACTGAGCAGCGGAGATCAGCGAGACTACGTACTACATCAGCACCTCTTCATCTCTACGCTTTCATATCGAGACTCGACTCGACACGCTCGATCTATCCTCGCGTCTCGTACACTTGACACTTTTAATCTCGACGAATTACACGAGTTGTGTTTACTCGTGTGTGTACACGGAGGACACTAATACAAATCTATCGGCATCGTTTCCGCTGCCTTTAACTTTCTCCACAAAGCCGTAGCGAGACCAATGAAAATAAAGCAAGTATTCATTTAGTCAATCATTAAATATAGTCTTTAGACTCAAAGATGCTTTTGCTCCTATAAATTTTGATTACTATTGATAAATCTTATGAGATTTATAAAAAATCTGTGAAGCTCATGGAATTTCTAAACGTCCGTGAGCTGTGTAAGTTTTTACGAGAGTAAATACATATAGCGTGTAGAAGAGTCAATGTAATTGCCGAAAATGTTTAAGTGTTTGTGATTATATTATTATGTAGATTTTCTCTTCCTTCGACTTTCTCCACAAATTTGTCGTCAGTCCAACGAAAATGAGCCAAGTATTCACGTGGCAAATTACTGAATATGCTAAAGTCGGTATTCGCACAAGGCCACTTTCCAAATTGTCGTTTACCGTTGATAGGTGTTATTAATATCGAACCTTTGATCAGTGATAGATTTTGAAAAAATCGCTGCAGCATAACTAACGTTTGCAGATAAGAGAACGGGGAAGATCGCGTGTCGAGTGTCCACGGTAGAGACTTGCGGTCGTTGCGAGATGTGGAATTCCTTGGTCACGCGTGAAATGTTACTACGGGACGGTATGCAAATGCGGAGAGCAGTCGAGTGTGCGAAGGAATCGAGAGTTTCTACCTGTGTGTGCCGGTCATCGGCCGAACTCGGTCCGCGGGGCTATACTATTCATGATCAACCGCCAAGATCACGGTCATCCTCCCGCGGGCACCATTGACTTCTCGATCCCCGAATAGCTTCGGCTCAGACAACTGCGCCTCAAGCATTTTTCTCTGTATTTGGGGTCTCTCAAAACTTTGCCTTTGAACAGAGAGCCCGCGACTTTCGATTATTTGTTCAATTTATAAAAAGAGATGTCTGAGTAAAAGCTCGGATTTGATTAATTAATTCGCAATCCAAAGTTAATAAGCAAAGAAATATAATACTTCGCGTATTTCTAAAGCACATCTACAAGCGCATCATCAATTTCACCACAAAAAATCCAACTCTGCCGCACCTTTATTCTTGAAAACATCTCCGATATACACGAGACACCTTTACACAGCATTGCCGATTGTACAAGCAGCTGACGAATAAATTGAATGTTGAGATAAACCGATTTTCCATCTACACTGTAACGCCAAAATAATGACTTTCTCAATAAAAAGTTTCAAGATGCCACGGGGTACAATTACCGTATGCCGAGGCAGCCAGCGTTTACAAAGTGCGCCGCTCGTTCGGATCGTCGTATGAGAGTCTCGAAGAAAGTGCTTTCCCATGCATACACATGAGTTCAGTGAAGCCGAAGACGGAACGCGCGGTTCTCGCCGTCGATATGTGTCTCGAGTCTTTGTACTTATTCGCAGCCACCTCTTATTACGCTATAACCTTTTTAATGGAGCGTACAGCGAATTTCAGGCGTGCACTTTTAGAGGCGCTCGCAGCGCCGTGTACAGGCAGTCGACGAACTTTGTTTTTATTCCCCGATTGCCAGATTTTGTGTTGATCGTCGTATCCGAGCCAAGGTCAAGCGTATATTTACGATTCACAGGATTGCTGAGGTTGCTGCGAAGCCGGTTTGCAATTCCGAGATGCAAACACGTTGTTGGGCTCCCCCGACAATGCCAAATGACGCGCGACCGCATATTCACGCTAGGTCGCCGATGCACTCACGAGGCATTGATCCTCCCGCGAGGATCAAAGCCCCGACGGCAGGTCATCGTTGCCAATGATAATTACCTCACTCGCAACGCGTATTAACAATCATAGAGAGGCTCTACTACCCCAGTGCCCGATAACTCCATGCTAGTCTGCTGATCCAGCGGGTAGACCGGAAATCATTTCTCGTACTTACCGCAGCAACCGCGAGGTGGCCTCATCTTCGAGCCTCTCGACTGCAGGCTTCGCATTATACATTTCGTGACGAGGATTATTATACACTTATTATCCAGCCAATAGCGGTTACTGGGAAAATCGAGTATTGCGAAAGTTAGATATATTTGTTGCGCAAACGAGGATGATGCGATTACTTATGGAACCTTTTACGACTTGCATAGCCAGATTAGTACACGAATGTGTGTAACGTTGAATTGATTCTGCGTGAAAATGTTTCGTTGGTAATTTCAATAATTGCTGTAGTTAAAGGTAAAGGAGGGAATTACAAAATAATCGAAAATTTCGAAAATGCCTAATAATTTCGTTGGGAAACAATGACGCGTCATCGGAAATTCACTGCTTAGTTATCACAATGGTTCATGTGATACAAAATAAACCACAAAACGTTGTTCAGGATATTTTCCTTTTGTTGCTAAAATCTTCGCGTTTATTTTACATAGATTGAAATTTACGAAATGACATTGGATTTTTTAGCCTCGACTCAGTCCAAGTCATTTGTACGGTAGGGCAGAAAAAAACGTAGTTAAACAATATTCAAACTAATTGTTATTCTGCGCACGTCTTGGCGAGCCGCCAGACGAAATACCGATTTGTTTGTTAAGGTATTGCTTGTGACCCATACTTCCCGATTAACTAAAATAAAAATAAATAGAAATACATTTTTTTTATTTTACTAAACGAAACTAATGCTATTAGCAATAGTAGTTAACAATGCCAACCCAGAATTGTAGTTTAAGGTGCACAATTGCACCAAATGACCGTGTAATGGATGATTTTTATTTTTTCATTAACGGTGGATAATCGAATGTGGTTTCGATAATACGTTATGAAAAGACCGCCGTTATCGCAGTGCATATTTTCGCAAGGAATTAGTCCGGCAAGGAACAGGCTGTAAGTGCGATGTAACATATTCCACGAGTCCGCGATGTAATCTGAGATAACGCGCGCAGGAGTATCTAATTGGAAAAGCCGAGAACGCGAACGTATCGACATGCGTGCTGACTGAGTGAGCAAAGCCGAGCGGGGTGATAGTTTCCGCGCTTGAAGCTCCTTTGCCGGAGCGCCGAGGGAATCGGCTTTTGCACCCGCGCGAACCGAGACATTGCGCAAGTGAGAGAAAATGTTTTACACGTTGGACGGAGCTATAGCCTGGATAAATCTGGCGCAAGAATTTGTTCGTTTGAATAACATAGAAATGTTCCTGGGAATCAATAAATACTCGGAAAATACAAATATGGATTCAAAAAATTATAGTGCATAATGGGACTTGTAAATACTACAATATTCGACACAGAATATTTTGTGCGTTTCATATGGAAGAAAAAAATAGAGAGCGATCATGCAATTTATTTAATTATGCAATTGTGATAATATTTTAACTCACGATAACTCAACAAGCTCATAACCGATTTAGATTAAATATATCTACATTAACGATGAGAGGATTTTTCCGCATGAATATGAATTTGAAAACGATATTGTAATAATGGAATATATTTACGCATAACTTTTTGTCCGGAACGATATAACGCTTGTAACTGAAGGAATTCTCGTATAAATTAGCGCTGATCGGTTTTTAAATTAATCCAGTATTTATAAAACACTTCCCAGTTCGCCATAAACTTGCCGTAAGACATTTCCGATATTAGTTACTTCCGTGAATTCTACATATATATCGCATACGCTATACAGAGCGTGGACCGTGTCCCGAGGCCTTCGGACTCGAAAAGAATTCACTTTCCTCGTGTTGACGCCGGCTGCGAAAGTGTTTTGCCCTCGTACAGTATGTGTGTACATATTAATATGTATTAATTGACTTCTACGGTGTATATTGAGGCCAGAGCCGAGCACAATCTTGGCAGGCAGTGTGTCGTGTGCGCGCGCGCAATCCTGTAACGGGTTTTACAGGTAATACAAGACACACTGACTTACTGCTATTCAGTGAAAGCGATGATTCGACGCTTCGACGCGTTCAACCAGAGATGATACGGATTAACATCCTCCAACATCGATAGCCTCAAAAAAAGTCAACAAAACGATGCATACTAACGAACCGAACGAATAAAAATAATAGAATTTCAACCTAAATTCCATTCATAAATTATAACCGGGCTTCAGAAAATGTTGTTGTGTTGAAAGTAAACGTGGTTGCGAATGAACTTCGCCGCGTAAGCATAAGGGACCTCGATGACCTCAAAAAGAAGTCAACAATATTTACATTTTTTTAAATAAAAATATTTGATGCCTCTAATGTGTGCAATTAAATAGAATAAAATTGCTAGCTGAATTGCATTGCTAAATTGTAACTCGGCTTGAGAAACTCTCCTTGCGTTGAAAGTAAACGTGGTCGGAACGAAAGTTAGACTGCTTAGCAGTGTAGCTATACGCACAAGTGATACCCGGTGCACGGTAAGACAGAAGTTCGAGACTCGGCTCGTGGAGTCCTTGATATAGATGGATAATAGGCGTAAGTCACGTTTGCTAAATGTATCAGCGGGTGCGTTCACGCGTGCTCGCATTTCCGTGCTACTTTATCCATCACGTGCAGAACATTTAATAGAAAGTGTAAAAAGCGACTGAGGCAGACGTTAATTGGACTCTGGTGTATAACTGGCTATCAGCCGGCAATGCCCACGTTGATGACCGAATAATTTTAACAACGCTTTTATTCTCTTTAATTCAACCGAACACACGACAAAGTATATAGAAATAAAAATGCATTAAAGAGCTTTATATCAATCATGATTACCCGCTTAACCATGATTAAGATAAAGATGCCCTTTTTAAATACACAAATCCACCGCAGTTAACATTACATATCTAATAATCACGGAGATTAGAGTGCTTTACGCTAGTCAACTCGGTTAACTACTGTGAAGAAAAACGCCACGATCATTGACACTCATTTAAGGAATAAAACGAAAATAACTGCGCTATTATAATCGAAAATTCGAACTGTTGCAGCTGCCAAAGTATGCGACAATCAGTGGCTCATAATGCCATAATGATAATAACGAAGTAAGGGGGAGCGTTCGTTAACCGCGTGCTACGATCACTACTGCCCAAGCGACGGTAAATCACGAGGTCCGTAATAGCCCGTTGGCGTTTGCGAGCCGCGTGCCCAAGAGTCCTTGATACGTAGCCGAAGGAAATGTGGCCTACCCTACACTAGACAGCAACCGATACAGTTATACGACTACTGGGTATAACTGGACGAGCGTTGCTCGCCGCCGCACGTGACAATCGCTTCGAAAGTATACAGACACTCCGAGTAGTGCCGCAGGTACGCAGGAATGCCGGCAAATTTAGCAATATAATCTCTGCGCTCGGCCGACCAAGCTCGATACGTACACGAGACACACCACAAGTGTGGCTTACTCGTTCTAAACGTCGCACGATGTACCACGTTCCACGTGTCTATGTGTAATCATCGCCGAAGTTGCTCTATCCACGGACGATAATGATGTCGACTCTACTAGCTAATGCTAATAAAAAATCTGTACAAACAACGTTACAACGCTTCTCCAGACTCGAGCAGCGCACACAAGCGTTCCTCTCATATAGACTATGCAAATACGAAGATACAAGTGTTTTCTGACAATCAATGCTTTGTTGGCAGGATTAACTCGTGAGTGTTCCGGACTATTGAGATTTCGACTGATTCAAGGTCACTATTTCGAAGTCAACTCGAGTAGTCGGGTTGTTTACATGATTATGCAATTGCTGTTAATTCCAGGAGTTGAAAAAGTTATTAGGAAAACATTCGAGATATACATTTGAAAAAAAAAAAACGGGAATTCATTGAAGCTCTAATAAAAAGGGTATCGAAACGAAAAATACAATTAGTCAGCGTATGAAATTCTTTGTAGTAAACTTTGTTTCTAATTAACCCGTTCTTTCAATCACATCAGTTTTTGTAAACTACAACAAAGTTTTACCAAGCGATAATTAATTACGTCAAATTAGTACGTTTAATTACAAAATGCATTTGTTTCCTTTTCACCTATTGTTTGAAATTGCCAGCGGTGCATTTATTCGCAGTGTATCTAGTGAGAATTGCTATGAAGGTAATGTTGAAAACTCTTTGAAGATCACGAAATATTATGCAATTGGATCTAAATATTTGAACGATTTCATACGGCGATTATTCGGCACAAAACTCTCGTGAAAACTGCTTTTAGCATAGACAGTGTTCAGCCACCGGGGCTAAGCTTTTATACTCTGCAGATTAAGCGGTGTATCGGTGCCCCATGAAATAAATTATAGCTGCTTACTGTTACAGAAGGTAAGTTCGCGGGTGCGAGTGCAGCCTGTAAGTACTCGTACACGATGATACAGCCACACTGTACTTTCACTCGGAATTCGTTAACCACTAGACGTAACATTGAGAAGCAACGAGGCAAGTACACGGAAGCGAGACTTTCGAGGCTCATCGGAACTCACCAGCCTCTCGACACTTCGCTTCTTTTAACTCCATTGTTTTCGTTTAGAAGCGACTAAAAATGACCTCGTTAAATAAAACGAAAATCTACGCTCTGTTAACAATACCATTGAACGTACTATGTGTTCGAGGACGTCCGCTCGATTTGTTTTGCCGCTTACACGCTCGTAATACGTGGTTATTGCAATGAATAATATAACAATATAAATTGTAGTTAAATACACGCAGGTAAGTATGTGCCGCTCGTGTTATGTATCCGGGTACGCGGAGTCGGTATACGCGAAGAAAGTCGACGCGGCCAACCGACCGATCGAGTGCACACTTACATTCCACGCACGTTCCAAGTTTACTGTATTGCATATAACGATATATATGCACAGCGAGGGTTGCTGGGAACGCCCGAGTGCACAGATCGTCGTCCCCGTTGACCGCATGTATTTCCACATCCGCCTATAATGGCCTATTACGTATATTATTTGACCGAGGGCAATTAAAAAATTTTGTTGATTTTGAAATTGACAAAACAGTGCCCACCAGTCATAAAAAGAAAGTACCCTATAGGAGTATTATGTTTGTGAGGACCTTATTTTTGACTTTTTACCTTTTCACTTTTAAATTAATACTCATATTTGAGGTAAATTTTGTCCGAAACAAGATTTCAACGTCAGGCTAGTTTCCAGACGGATTAAAAATTTTTTTATCGCTGAAATTACGGTTCAGTGAATGTGTTTTAATTTCATTCGAGCTTCTCACTTCGAAATCAAACGAGCCCAGATAAATCCCGACTAAAGAGTGACCCAGATAATGTATAATGCTGTTTTTGATGAAACGATTATTAAATTGGGAGCGCTGGGTATAAGAGAGATTACCACCTCAGCTCTCGAATTCCTAACACTTGTGCACAATATACCTATCACTGTGATACTTTCTCGGTTTTCATAGCGTAGGTACTTACTGCACAAACGCGCGAAGTCATAACCCGCCTTTCTATCTCTCTATGCATAAACACTGCAAATATTTTCCGGTAAGATCGTAAATCGCTGTTACGGGTATCCCTCATCATCCCGTATATAACAGTTGCACAACACGAATGACCTCTTCGCGTCGCAAATTCGCAGTGCATTGTCCCAACCAGCCGAATGGCGTCTACTGACATCGCTCGGAAATAAAAGCACACTCTGCGAACGTCTCTTTTTTCTCAACGCAAAATCACGTTCAACTATTTGTATCCTCAAGTGTACGAGTGAAAATGACATTTCAATATCAGTGTTGATCGATAAGCATCTCATCACAACCGAACTTTTGTAATTCGATTAATAAACGTCAGTTTATTAATATAAATAAATCAATAAATATTTATCAATAATTGCTTGATGCGAAAATAATCAGAACGAAAGATCGAAGTGTAACTGAGTCACGCCGGCCGGCTAAGATTATCGACGCACGTGCGTACCAAAACGGCACAGTCAATGAAACTCATTATTATAGTAAGGGTAGTTGAATGCAATTCGGCAACTGTCTCAAAATCGTCGTAAAAAGATGGTATTTTGTTGTGGGGTGAAAAAAAAATTAATAATACGTACATGTCGGAGGGTCAATCACTGTCCTGTGGTGGAAGCTCGACTGGCAGCTAGTAACGGAGAACGATAAGTCGAAGTCGACGATGTGACACGACGTTCAACATTCCTTGTAGCCTGCCTTCGAGTGACTGGATGTAGTTGGTGGTTTCCCTCTCTCGTACCTCCGTAGCACCTCGCAGCTTCTTTACATTCTACTCCAGCCTCGATCAGAGCTTTCACTTCGTGAGCTCCTGCAAAAGAGCCCGACACTCGCGGAGAAGCTGTGTGTATACATGCCCCTTTCCCATTCCGCTGCTGGTGCTAATGCTCACCGCTTTGATCTAATCCCTTCGCGTTGGAATTTTATGTCCGAATGAGCAAACTTTAGATCGAGGACGACTGAACGCAAGTTACCTTGCACCGCCAAGCGTTGGGAGATCCTTCGGGGCGAGTGCATTAACCTATTCATTAATGAGATGCAACGACACCCTCGCGGATGCATCGCCTCGTTTTCTTACAGGTAGATGATTGGAAAAAAGAATCGTTTTTTTGCATCGTGCTCATCAAGGGATCGATAAAGATGTGAATCAATATTTCTCGATAGAATAGATCGCGTTATCACCCGAACAATTAAGAAATTATTACAATTGCGCAGACTTTGTACTGGCGATTTTGAACGGCGCGTGTTGATGTTTCTTCCTCGCCATCTAGCGGCAATTCCGTGAACACACTGTCGCGATGTCGTGCTCGTAATTGTTGACATTGTAGCAGACTGCAAGTATCCGAAAATGCGCGGGGTCCATGTGATGTTTGCTGAGGTTATGTAGACTTTTGGTGCATGTTATGTAGAATTCTGTTGCATATAAGAGAAGACAATATTATGGAGAATCATGGTGCAATTTCCGAGAGAAAATGCCTTCGCAAACAGCGGAGAGCTCAGCACAGACTCGCTCGGGACATGAATATCAAGTGCTGCGATGTGCCAACTGAGGTTGACATTTTTTTTACCCACTATGTCAATAAAGTTAAACAATTTTGGCCGACATGATAAGAAAGTATTTATTATTAATTTTATATTGATTTTTTTTTTCATTGTTACAGAATGTCTTAATTTGCAATGCAGGCTTGGTAACCGGCCTCCGGAGAGAGACGCTAGAGAATACGATAAAGGAACTGGTACCTGAATACAGTATCTTAATGCCAGCTGGAAAATCATACTGCTTTGTCAAATTTGAGTCAACGGATGATGCCGGCATTTTTTATAACAAAATACATGGGCGTTCGAGACTAGACGGCTTGGATGTTCCTTTATACTTATCTTTCGTGGAAAGGCGTAAGTTTGTTGGGAATAGGTATCTTTTTAATTAGAGATGTCAAATTAAACAAAGTAATAAGAGGAATCTAAATTAAATTTTTTTAAATTACAGTGTTCATATCTCTTTTATTAAATCACATACTGAAATTTTTTTCAAATTGAATATTCATTATTTTTTATGTGTTTTCTTTTGCAGTTCCTGACTTAGAGGAAAATAGTCCTGATGCTGATACTCAACTTCCACCTGGACTTATTTTGATAGAAGAATTTATCACTCCTGAGGAAGAGTCGTTACTGCTACAAAGTCTAGATTGGAGTGACAAAGGTAGAAATTGGTTCTTTCTCATTCGTCTGAGTTATCATGTATTTTTATTTTTTTAAGATTAATCTGTTAAAAATTTAATTGCAATACCAAAAACGATTTAAGAGCAGTTTTTCAGAATTTTTCGAAATGGAAATCATTAACACAAGTAAATTAACCTTGTAAAACTTGAGAATTTTGTGGCGATATTTAGTCTCATCTCTGGCCTGAAATTTTTTGTTCCTGTTTTTGATTGCAGACAAAACGTCGCCAGAGCTGAAGCACCGAAAGGTCAAGCATTACGGTTATGAATTTCGGTACGACACAAATAGAGTGGATCCCAAAGATCCAATTGAGCCAATACCGAATGAATTTCAATTCCTCCAAGCGTTATTTGAGAAAAATGGCTGTGGAAAGTATGTCTATGACCAATTGACGATAAATCGTTACCTCCCGGGTCAAGGTATGTGTAATATTTTTCAAAATTGCAAGTACTAATTTATTCGTATGATTTAAAATAATTCTATCATGACATTGCAGGCATTCCTCCTCACATTGACACGCACAGCGTCTTCGAAGATCCTATTCTTTCACTGTCCTTGCAGTCAGCCTGTATTATGGATTTTAAACGCGACGAAAAAAGAATAAACCTTCTTCTACCCCCGAGATCCTTGTTAATTATGTCCGGTGAATCTCGGTATGCGTGGACTCATGGAATATGTCCACGGCATAGCGATATTGTCCATACGAGCAGCGGTATAACAACTCAAGAACGCGGAACAAGAACGTCTTTCACATTCAGAAAAGTTCGCGAGGGAAATTGTCCGTGTTACTACGTTGAGTATTGCGATACGAAGGATAATCATTCTCATCGGAACATAGAGAATTCCGTCGCGTCAGGTCTAGAGTCATCGTACGTTCATGAGGTACAATTTTCTGATAAATCAATCAGTACTAATGTTTTAACAAATAACCATTCACTACTTTTATTCAATGGACTAAACTTTACAGACACGCTTCGAAAATTTGCCATTGTTTTGACTATCACGAAACGCTCCAATCTCGCTAACGACTATTTCGTAATGCTTGTTTTCCTCAGGTCTATGAACAGATATCAAACCATTTCGATGAAACGAGACACCGACAATGGCCCAATGTAGCAAAGTTTATCGAGACAATAAAGCCAGGCGGCTTACTACTCGATGTCGGCTGCGGAAACGGAAAGTACCTCGTGAATAGACCCGACATCTTCAAGGTATCTGAAGCTTTAAATAAATAATTTTTTTTTTATTTGTTACGGCGTCTTAGCTGAAAACAAAAAATGTTAACAGTGTAAACCTCAATCAAAAGACTTGAAAATTCAGAAATAATGTGAATAGTATACAAGAATTTTAAAGAATGATTATTTTGAAAAAAAAAAAATGTAATTAATTGTTAGGCCCCATAAAAATCGAGATATTCGAACTAATTTGGCAGATTCTGAATGAATGTTAATCGTACATGAAATCTTTTCAGATAGGCTGTGATCGTAGTTCTGGCTTAACTGGAATTTGTAGGAAAAGAGGTTTCGAAGTGTTTTTATCGGATTGTCTCACGCTACCATTCGCGAATGATTCCATCGACGCTGTTATAAGCATAGCTGTTATACATCATTTGTCAACGGAGGATAGGAGAAAACGAGCAATTACAGAGATGATGCGCGTTCTGCGGACCGATGGAAAATGCTTGATATACGTATGGGCAAAAGAACAACAAAAGGACTCAGTCGACTCCACTTACTTGAAATTTAATCCACCAAAGAAACAAGTGATCGATAAAAGTCCCGAAATTCGAGCGGTCACGGAGACTGGACTAACACTACCGGTCCACGAGAATCGAACGAATTTCACTTACAGCGACGTTCTAGTTCCATGGAAGCGGAAAGGCGGTGGTGATTTTTTGCGTTTCTATCACGTATTCGAGGAAAACGAACTCTCCAATTTATGTTCAGATCTGCCGAACGCGACGATAGAAAGTATATACTACGACCAAGGAAATTGGTGTACGATACTGAGAAAAATAAAAGTCGATGCTTGATTTTACTTGTTTCTGTTATTTTCATCAAACTCCGATAATCGAATGTCCCGTTGTCTTTACGAAATTTAATCCAATGCCCGTTTTTTCCTTTTTTCGAAAAGTTTATTTAATCCCTAAGAGATATACAAATCAAACATTTTCATTATAACTATAGTAATTTCCTAATATAACGCAGGAAATTTCTGTCATGAGTTTTTTTTTCTTTTCAATATTCGTTTTGTTCTTTTATTATAGTTGTGATTATTTTGTTTGTATTTTTTTTTGTTTCATCGAATAGATGCCTTTTCATTATCAGTACAATTCACTTGTTAACCAGCTATGTTAAAATTATGCACACCTGCAAATCAGTATTAAAATATTACAATTTCATATTTTACACAGTATTCGCGTTCGTCTCTTATGTTTCAACAAGAAACAGATGTTACCTTTATGGTTTTAATTGTTTTTTTTTTTTTCGTATTTGTTCTCGCATGTAATCGTAGACTTTGAAATCGTTATGTGACACAGTGGTGCAGACGGAGAGGGAGGGCGAGGGTGGGTCGGGAGTGATCGAAGAGTGCTTACGGTTTTTATCTCTATAGTAAAGTGGCCATCGGAGAAATAGAGAGATGATTGACAAGCCGAACGTTCTTGTTGACCTGAGCCGAGCCGAATCGTACAGACAAGCAGTATTAGCAGCAACGGCAGCAGCAGCGGTAGTTCATATGTCCAGTGTTACTCGATGCAACGAAGCTTCTCCAGATGCTATTGTTTAATCGCATACCTTAATTCCGGGATCAATGGCCTCGCGCGATAAGTCTCATGCGATCCCAATGATCTCGCCGATATATCAATTCGGGGCTACAAAGCTTTTTCCCTCGCGGACAAATCATCGGCTCTAATCACGATCGATGATCAGAATCTGTACATACTAATATCTAGGAATGTTAATATTACAAGATAGCACAATAATTTATTATAATACAGCCTGCTGTACAGCAGAACGGCTCGTGGCAGCTTGGCAGCAAATGCACGATTAATCGCGTGCGGTATACCCTTTTGCGGCGGCGGCGGCGAAGACGACGACCACCAAAAAACGACGACTACCGAAACGACGAAGACGACCACCAAGGTGACGAACGACGAGAACGACGAAGACGATGATCAAACGGGCAAACAAAAGTTGCCTTATTTCTTTTTCCTTTTTCTTATCTTTCTTCCTTCGTTTTTGTTTGTTTGCTTTTTTTTTGTTTTCATGATGATTTAAATTTGTTGGGATTTCAAAGTATTCATTTTTATTGACGAAATTTAATGTCGAAGACGGAGGATGAACAATGACGAGGGCGGGGACCACTTCCGTAAGCTAGCGATAGACAATTGCTTGACGAAATCAATGACGTACGTCGATCGCGACACACACACACACGCTCTATTCTCTCTTTAAATCGTCTCATTCTCACACATTTTGCCGTCGCGACGCCGACGTTCTTTCTTACTAAAAAAAAAAAAAAAATGTTTAATTCTCATCTAGCCAACGCAGGGACTAATCTCCATCTCCCATACAACATAATCAATCGGGCTTATTCGTACTCAAGAGAACAAGCCTTCATCACACTCGCTCCGTTATACCGTTATGCCCTCACGAGAGAGAGATAGAGAGAGAGAGACGCAGCTCTATACTTTTCTAGCCATCTTGTCCATGGCAAACAGTTTTAATTGAGAGAACCGCGTAAGGCTCAATCACACGTTGGCTCGATTGAGAACATTTGGAGACGAATTTCTTTTTTTTACTAAGCGTATCGCGATGATTCCACGGTACTTACGAATACTCGAAAGAGCAGAGCAGTCCCACCGCGGTCGTCACCAGCCCTGGGACTGATTTATATAGCTAAACGATATTCTGTGCAAAAGTTTTAAATCATAAAAACGCATATTATTCCGTTTCATCCGTTCTTTTTTCTTTATTTCATATTCTGGGCTATATGAATGCTAAACGCGCGCGTGCATTCAACAGAATAAATTCGAAAGAAATACCACGCCGTGGTGTCGTCCAAAAAAAAAAAAAAAATCCAGTGCTGTGTATAACTAACTTCATACACCTTCTTTGTATTCTCATAAAATCGCATCTACGACTTGTGTCACGTCTGTAGCAGTATGTACTTCGCATTTCCTCCATTTTTTTTTTTTTTTTCATGATTCTTGTTTTCTCTCGTCTGAATACAATTAATAACTAAAAACGATTCATTTTTTTTTTCTCTTATTTTCGTGTAAACTGCGAGCGGAGACAAGTCAGCGATGATTGAGCCCCGGCGTATGTTTTTTTTTTCTTTTTGATCCACCCGGTAGAAGGTGAGAGAAGTAGTAGTAGTAATAGTGTAGTAGTAGTAGTTAATAGTAGTTATAGTAGTAGTACACCGTCTTCTCCTCATTCTCTCTATCCTATGCCACTTTACACGTGTACTATCAATATGTTAAAATACAAATGTCACTCACACGTTCTCCTCTCGCGATCACTCATACATACAATTTCTTTTTAAAATAATTAGCATAACCGCGGGTAGTTTTGTTTGTTTGTATCGATATTATTGTAAATAATCCGTGGGGGAAGGAGTCGGGAAAAGATAATTGGTTTTTGAGTGAGGGCAAGGGGGGCAGGGGGGGCGAAGGATGGGTCGGGGGATAAAGAGGGACTGGCTGGTTAGTTATTTGTTCTCCTAGTGGTGTAAGTACGCTCACGCTAAGGTCAATGGTATGTACAGTAGGTGAGGTAATGCTTCTCGGGATTTTTTTCAAGGACACGGGGTGACATATGAGATTTTGACGTGCGTCCACTATTCAACATCCTCCTCAGCATTATTCTCCTCTTCCGCGTCCTCGTCACTGTCGTGCTTTATAGCACTTGCAGGCGCTCCCACTCCCGGCCCATCCTTCATTTTCATTTTGTACGCAGTCATTTCCTTTAAGAAAATTTGATGTTCCACGATTAAGGCGTCGGAGTTGAACGACGGCGTTTTTAAATACGATGGAGTCACGATACTTGGAATCGAGCGAGAAAATGAAGAAAAAAAAAATAACGAAAAAAAAAAAAAATAAAGAAAGAATCGACTCGTACGTCTCTAATTCTATTTGTGAAAGTCCCCGCAATGCGCTACAGCTCAGTGATTCATTAATCGAAATTCTGATCATAAAATTTCTCCCGTTGCGTCCGCCATTTTCTTCTTGTATGCAGTCGATTCCTTTAAAACAATTATTTACGTTCAATTAAATGGCCACTATTAACGACGTTATGGTGTTTTTGTTTGTTAAGTATACAATGTGGAAAGAAATTGTAAGAAAGAAGGAAGGTGGTGTTGTTAGTCGCAACAAAGCAAATAATATATACACGTATTCGCTCATACACACACGCATACACACAAGTGTGTTTTGTTCAGAAAAACAAAGTCAAAGGGAAGAAAATATTCGCACTCACGCAAGCAGAGATGGGAGGAAAATCGAAGAGAAAGATGAGATCGGAAAACAGTTTTGAGGGATTGATTTACGTACCCTTTCATATCGAGCTTTATCCTTTTCTGCCATAGCCTCGTATTTGGATTTGGTTTCGGGATCGGCATCTGACCACTTCTTGCCCAATTCTTTAGCGATATCGCCTACTCCGTATTCGGGATTCAGCATCTTGACCTTTCCACGCTCATCATTACAGAACCAGAAGAAGGCAGACCTGACAGAAGACAAATTTAGAAAAACGCCACGTGAAATTAACCGAACGCCCTGTTAATTTATAAATATTCTTTATACGAAAGTAGAAAAACTGAACCACTCAAGAGTACCAGTTCTACGAGCATTCTTGTACTTGGATGCTCCGAGTACGACAAAGAGACAAATAGAAAAAAAAAAACACAAACAAATCTATCAAAGTAGAATAATCGAAAATCACTTACAATGATCGCTTCGGCGCATTGGGATCCTTGATGTGTTTGCGTTTCTTGCCTCGTCCAGTAGTCTTCTCTCCTTTCGGAGGTGTGTAATTCTGCATTTCGGCGTCGTATCTCTTCTTGTCCTTCTCAGCCATCTCGTGGAAACGTTTCTTCTCCTTGTCGGACATGGTCTGCGCGTAAACGATAGTAGTGTGAGAAAATACGTAAATAAACGAAAAAGTGATGAGGGAGAGAAGCGGAGGTGAAAACAGTGGACAATAACAGAGGGTAGCGTGTTGGTATATCACGAAGGCATCTATGAATCAGTATGCTAAAGTGTTATTCACCTTTTGTTTATCTCTAATCTGTCTACAAATAGGATCGCGAGAACCTTTGAAATTCCGTGCCGTGGACGGCGACGTAAGATGTAGAAGCGTATGAGCGGCGAAGACGAGTGCGAGCACACAAAGTGCACGACGTTTCGCCAGTGGTATCGGTACGTCCGCGGAAAATCAAGATGGAGAGGATCAGTAATGGTCGGTAGGGGAGAGAAATACCCCGGGATGGGGAGGGCGGTGGTTACGTCGGGGGCGAGGGGCGCAAGTCGACGATAGAAATGGGCAGAGGGGCCGAGGGAGAAGGGCGCAAGGCATAGGGTTGTGCGGTTGGTCGATAGAAGCAGCAACGCGGGCTGAGGCGCAGGCACAACGCAGCAGCAGCAGCAGCAGCAGCAGCACCACCGTCGTCCCCACCCTCCTTGCCTGTTTCTCTCTTTCTCGCTCTTGGCGGCGGCTGCTGCTGCTGCTGCCTTCGCTGCCGCCATCACCGATGTCGCGCCACTCCCCTACCCTGCATAACCTACTTTCTTTTTTTTTTTATCGTCCGAAAACTCGTTTGTAGAATGCCGGGGTCCGCCAACGTGAAAAGTTGAGAGACGCCGAATTCCCCTCCGTATGAAGTCTATGCAAGCGCGAGTGAACAATACTCAACAACGGTAGAACCAGCTATCGCTCGCTACTGCTACAGGAGCTTCTCGCATACCAAAGTCAGAAGGTTCTTTAGGGATAGGAACATGCAGCACGAGCAGGTGCAGGTAAAGTAGCAGGTGGATCAGCGATGGGTCGCTTCAATGAGGGCGTGGGCGAGAAGTCTCTGCCCGTGCTCGACACTTAACGTCTCGCCAGCTGAATATAATATGCAGGTATGATGTACGGAGTATCGGGGATCGCTTAAGAAAGAGGCACCTGTGCCTCTGTTGTTGAATGATACGCCATAGGACATATGCAAGAGATGTGATAAAGGGGATGTGCTAGGCCTCTGGTGCTTTCACCCATTCTCAAACTTACCTTCCACCTCATGGCGCACTTCCTCGAGAACTCTTGGAAGACGATGTTCTCTTCCGGGTGCTTCTTCTTGTGCTCCTGGCGGCACGTTTGAACAAAGAATGCGTACGCGGTCATCCGCCCCCTTGGCTTCGTGTCTGTTGCCTTTCCTCTCGGCATTTTATTTTGTTGTAGATTATTTTGCTGCTGCGGGATCTGTTGTATCTGATGCTGAAATTAGAGAAAGCAAAACGAATGTTGAAAAACAAAAAAGAAAAAACGAAGACGAGGTGGTAACAGTGTTTTTTTTCCTGTCTAATAATTTTCAATTCTTTCTTTATAGTCTCTAGAGTACGTGTGTCTCGCATAGCAAATGGCTGCCTGCCCGCATGTGGTTTTTCGACAGAAAAGTCTTTCGCACTAATTATCACGTGTTGGTGAATTTATGTTCACGAAGTAACGCGAGTTTTGTAGCAAAACCAAATTTCGCTAAACTTTCAAGAGTAAAAGCTCGAAATTATGTAATTTGTCCTAATGAGGGGGAATGCTATTTAATTAAACTTTATTTGTTGAATCGAAATGCAGTAAAACCTCGTCTAGCTTACTTTCAGTAAGAGGGCGGTCATATTTTTATTTTTCAAAAAAGTTAAGCGAGACTCGCCGCGTTTGTGCCTAATAAGTAGCTAATTGGTTCGTTACATAGCTCACATATCTCTGCATTATGTAAGCTAGGTGAGATCCCACTGTATTATCGCGTATATCCTAACGCTCGAAATAACAAAAGTTCAGAAATTCGAAACCGTCAGCAGCGATAAGAGAAACGTGACAACGGGTCTCGAAGCTGCTGCCAAGACTATCGCAGCCGTGAAATAATTGAATTAATTTTTGTTGTACGTAATAAGAAATCGGAAAATAATGGTAACCGTGTGATAAATATAAGAGAATTTACCGAGAGATAATAGCAAGAAAGGCGATAGCTAACGACGAGGCTATTGGGGCAAGCCTCATATTTTGTTTCTACGAATAAAAACTCCCAATTCACGTATCGCAATGAAATATATCAGAGAACAAACAAGTGTAGCAATGTTAATTTCACCACAGGATGTAGAGAAAGCTACGCGAGATTAATTAGTAATATTAACTGTCTGCCGATGTTTAAGTAACCCGTAGCGTACCGAATGGAAAAATCTATGCAGCCTGTGAGTGAGCTTGGCCGGAACTCACCGAGAACGTAGCACAAGAGTACTTCTCCTGTTCCTGGCCGTAAAACGCAAGACTCTCTCTTACAAAACTACCGAGAACCGGTGGTGTTGACAATTCGAGTACGTTCGCAGAAAAACGACGAAGAACAAGGGAAGAACGGCACGACTATCAGCAACTCGTCGCATTAAAGGAGAGAAAAATTTTTCAAAAGCCTTTGTAAAAGGACGTTTCTCGCGACTCTCTAACCCGTTGAGTTTCCCGACAGGACTCAGGAAAATCGCAGTACGAAAAGCGACGGGCGATGGGTGAACGCGGGCAACGATAGGCCAACCCGGCTTTAACCAGAATCAATAGCGGCTACACCGATGGCGCGGTGTGGAAGAGAGAGGCGCGGATTCAGAGAGCCACCACCAGGCACACGAGAGCACGTAACGGTGTAACCTTCTTCTCGCAAGCGTTAGTACCCCGACGCGAAATTATCATAAAATGCTATTTATTCAATTCCATTATATCCTTTTTTAATATTTAAAATAAATAAAAATACCGTCTTTATTCCCACTTAAATTGTTTCTTTCCATTCTGCTATAAATGAACCCGCTATACTCTATAAATAGCCAAGACATATGGTCGTATATTTTATTGAAAATATTGGTCTATCTTTTCACGCGTTTTCATTGGAAAATAATGTTGTGTACGAGAAACGAAACGAAACTAGACGCCAATGAGAAGCTCACGGGTCTCGCTCACGCCTTTCCAGCGGCTGGCTGCTGCCGCTGCTGCTACGGGCCGTAATGGCGCCCAAGCGACCGTTCTTTCGCTGGCTCGCTAGCCCGTCCGGAATTTCGCACGTGCAGCCATATTTTTCGTTATTTGTTTTCTCGGTTCTCTTTTCCTCTCTCTCTTATTTGTAGAATTGAACGATTTTTTTTATCGTTAACTCGACAAAAACGACAAAAGCATTTTATTATTGTTATTTTTTTCGACGGTTTAGAATTGATTCGACAATTTTATAGAATACGAGAAACAAGAAATAAAAAAAAATTGAAATGTAGGAAATATGTTTCCGCGATTATTGGGAGTAAAGTAGCTCTATTTTTCGTCAGCGCAGCGTTTGGAACTCCTGCTCTGAACTAGGACTCTCCGAGAGCTCGCTCGGCTTCTCGGGCGTCCCCGAGCCCGAAAAAAAGAAAGTATAAAACGGAAAAAAAAAAGCAAAGCGAAGAGCGTGGCTGACCCGAGGTAACCGGTATGCGTGGCAGCGTGGCCCGAGATACGAGCTAGCCAAGAGAGAGACTCTGCCCCACGCGCCGTGAGTCGAGAGTGCAGAGAGAATCGAGAACCGAGAAGAACACGAAGAGAGAAGCGAGCTCAGAGAGAGCCGACGCGAACGATCAGCCGCTGGCGGAGCAGCGGCAACGAGAACGGCAGAGATGAGATCTACGCACGAGAATTGAGAAAGAATTTCCCGGCTTTTTCGGAAATAAAGATAATTCGAAAATTGCACCACCACCGTCATCGTCAACTTCCTACCTCGAGGAGCAGCTACTAACGAAAGAGAGACAAAAGAATAATGCCACTGATACACGAAGGACACACCGACTCGCGACTTCACTGTTGTATCATGTTATTAGTCAGTATTGAAAAAAGCAAGAATGTAGCGCGATTTAAACTTTTGAATAGCCCGTACCCGTGGTGTCTATACTGGTAGAGTAGAGAGAGTGTAGCCTGCCCGCTACGTAATTACAAACTACACTTTCGGGAGCGAGATGCGCTCAATACGATATCATCGAGAGAATATCTAGCCGAGCACTGACGTTGAAGACGATGTTACGAGTGAAGCTAACTCGAAGAGAAGAAAACGTTTTGTAGAATAAAAGGCAAGCGCGCTCTTCAAGTCCCGGGAACGAAGGGTCGCGCGGTCGGTCGGTTGTTCGTTCGGTCGGTTGGACGTACGGGCAGGCGGGCAGGCAGGCAGGCGGGCAGGCAGGCCACAGGCAAGCGGGTAGCACAGGCAGGCAGGGAAGCAAGCTAGCAAGGCAGGCAGGCAGGCGGGCGGGCGTCGCTTCGCCTCGTCTCGCCTCGGCTCGCCGCGCCGCGCTGTACGCGCGCTCGGGTCGGGGTTCTAGCGCACGGGGAGCATGGGGAGAACGGCGGCGGCGAGGCACGATCGCGCGCGTCGCACACCGCGTCGCTTAGCGTCGCCTGCCTCGGGGCCGCGCGTCGTTATTTTATTATTATTTATTTCTTTACCTTTCTGCTATTTATTTTTTTAAATATATCGTATTCTGTTTGCTTGTTATTTAATCAGTTTAGTTTGGTTCGCGAATCTCTCGAGGTTTTTTTTGTTTTTTTTGTTTTTCGATGGTCCTGCAACATACCGGGGACATAACGGGGGGCGTAGAGGTTTGCGAGGTGATCGGCGATAGGTGCTGGCCCTGTTGCTGCATCTGCTGTTGATGAAGGTTGTTCTGTCCAGCGTCCATAACTCCTCCAGGATACCACCATTGTACACCCGGTGGAGCACCGGCGGGTCCGCCACCGGAACCCGGTGCTCCGACTCCCAGTCTGTAATCGTATCCTCCACCGCCGGCTCCTCTCATGCACGAACCAACCGGCGACGATGTCGATACCGGACTCGACTGGGCTCCCGTCGTCGCCGGATTTTGGAAGCTGGAGGCCATCTTGTAGGAGAATAGCTGCTGTGTCGCAGCGGCTGTGCTTCTCACGATGTCCTGATGATGTTGCGATAACTGTTGTTGCTGTTGATTAAGCAGATGCTGATGGAGATTTTGTTGTGCCTGTTGTTGTTGTTGTTGTTGTTGTTGTTGTTGTTGTTGCTGTGCTTGCTGCTGGGCTTGCTGCTGTTGTGCGGCGGCAGCTTGCTGCTGCTGTTGCTGTTGCTCGGCGTTCAAACCCGTGGGCCACCATGCCGGGCCGCTCGAACCATCCTCGCGGCTCCCGGGGCTCGCAGTGCCCCAGCCACCGGCGACGCGGTGGTGTTCCGACATGTCACGCGCGTCCGTCTGTCACTTTACCTCCGTTATCGGGGTACACGCAGCCAGTGAAGGAAAGCGATATTCACACTTGCGAGAGTGTTGCCTAGTCGGCGGATACACTCCTCTCTCCACACGTACACGCACACCCACACTCAACGTGGGGGTACGCGTCGACGTCGCGTCGTCGTCGTCTTCGTTGCACACGCACGCACGTACTCTCTCACACGTACAACACGTACAACACGTTGAGGGACGCGCGCACACGTACGTACGCACTACTCTCCACACCCCTGCTTTCCGCTGTATGCTGTAGCTGTAGCTGTGGCTGTGCTGTGTTTTCCGCTACCACCGCTGTCTCCGCTGATGCGCGCTGCTGCTGGTGTTGCTGCTGCCGTTGCTTGCTGCACGGACGGATCGCCAGGACACCGACACGCACACGGATCAGTCAAGCAACTAACCCACGCACACTCTCACCCACCAAACGATACACATACACGCCCACACACCCCACACACACACGCACACCTCCTCGCCGCACGCACTCTCCTCCGCACGCACGCTTGCTCGCTCACATTCGTACGACCTGACACCGCACCGCACGCGCTAACTTTACTGTCGTTGGCTGCCACTGTCACCCCCGGCAGCAGTCCACGGCGTTTCTGCGTTTATATGAGCTGCTACTGCTGCCACTACGGATTGCGTGTCTCTCTGTGCTCGGCTGGCTCGGTTGCTTGCTTCGCTAGCTAGTCCACTCGCTCGCTTCCTCGCGCCTCGTTTCACGGATGCCTCGTCGTCGCCGTTGCCGTCGTCGTCGTTGCTTGGCTCACTCTCTCGGTATCTCGGGCGCGCGCGCGCTCTCTCTCTCTCTCTCTTTCTCTCTCTTTCTTTCTCTCTATCTCTCTTTCTCCTTCTATCTCTCGCTCGCTTTCGGGGCTCACCACACTCGGTTTCTCGAAGAATAATCCTTCACCTTCGTATACGGTGTAAAGTAACTTCACTGATGCCGACTTGAAGTAATCGGGCAAACACGCGGCGACAACGTTTCATACACGTAGGTATCGCGGAACCGTGTATTGGGAGGGCAAGAGAGGATACGTACGTTACACTTGGGATGCGGTCTACTCGACGCTACGCTCAACGGCTCAACGTTCGTTAGGTCCGTGGGCCGTTCGGTGGCCAGGCGGGTGGGTACAGGGGAGGGGGGCGGTCTCCCCTTCTAGTTCTTTCTTTTTCTCTCTATCCCCTCCTTTCGTCGATGGCGCGCCTGAGACTCCCTCTCTCGTTGTGCCGCTTCTCTCCCCGCTCCGCCCCTCCTCCAGCGTTTCCTCTCGCGAACCGCTCGACAGCTCGTTCTCTCTCCAACACGCTCGCGATCCTTTTTCCCCCCCTGCTTGCCGTCGCTATCTCTCTCGCGCCTCGTTCCACCGCCCCTCCACGATAATATACTACAGCGCCGCGCCGTTCCTCGGCGTCGTTTCGTCGCTGCTTCACCTCGATCGCTACCAAACATATATACGCACGCATACACATACACACAGACACCACGACGCACACTCACACAGAGCAGTCACGCTACATACACACAGAAAAATTCAAACTCATACACGACAGCAGCGTTCGAACGCGAGTGAGTTTGTCCCCGCGCGCGCGCGCGCGCTCTCACTCGCTCGGCCAATCTAACTCACGTACACACTCCTCTACTACTACTACCATCCATATACGTGACAAACACACACACAGAGCGCAACCACGTATACACGTAAGCCCGCGAAACCAAACACAACCGGCTTACTCCTTTTCCTCCTTCGTTTGCCTCGTATTTCGCATTACCTTTCTCCAGAAAAATGCTTCGTATCGTCCTCTTGGTTTTTGACGTTAAACAACACCTCACGATTCCAACTTGTCCTTTAGCTTAGGCTACTTACGACACTGTGTTACTGTACGCGATGCACGCTCTGTACTATCATATACGTTCGTCTCAGTGGTAAAAACCGTCCGCGCATCGGTTCGTAACCGCGTGGCTACCCCAGAGTCGGCTTCTCACGCACAAATGTATGAGCCAATGGGGATAAAGAGGGAGAGAGCGAGAGAGAGAGAGAAAGAGAGGTTAAACTGTTGTGTAGATACACACGCACACGCGCAATTGCGTATACTATAGAGAAACGAACGCAGTTTTGTCCCTATGCCGATGAACGTGAGTTGCGCGTAACGGCTTTTCCACGCAGAGATTGTGTGTGCGCGCGCATCAACCTACGAAGTACAGAAGAGAACGCGGCTGAGGCTACTGGTATAACGAATGCCCGCGTGTGTTGGTATACCGTATACGTATACAGGGGTTGCACACATCGTTAACTTGGCGGTAATCGGGGCGGCTTGGCGTTCGCTTGCCTCGCTCTTCCTCTATCTCGCTCTCTCTCTCTCTTTGTGCCCTCGCTTCTCTGTCTCTTCCCCGCCGTTTGCTCGCGTCGCTAAGATTCGTTGGTTGCCGCCGTCCTTCCCTCTCTTTCTATCCCGGTTCGCTCGAGCTATTCGCCTCGCGTTCGTACAGAGAATCCCCCTTATTGCCCCTCACTCTTGCTCCCCCTCTCTCCGTTCGCTGCATTCATCTCTCTCGGTTATTCCGACGCGCCGTGCCGGCTCGCTCGTCCTTCCAGCAAGCTGCCGAGTCTGCCGTGTTGCCAAGCCGTGCTTTCACCCGCCCGCTCACAAAGGAGAAGCCAACTCGTTCGACCAACCGGCGAACGAAGAGTCTCTGGTAGGGATGGCGGGAGAGCTATAGCACCGGCATACCGGCAACGCCGCTCCCGCCTTCCGACCGTTTGGTTTCTCTCCGCCGTTTTCTTTCTCTCCTTCTCCCGCGTTTCGCCGATCGCTTGTAGAAACGTCGACGAGGGAGAAGGGAGCGGGGGAGGGGGCAGCGAGAGCGGAGCGCGCAACGACGCCGACTCGTCGCCGGTGGCGCTTGAAGGGTGTACAGAAACTATAGAACGAGATGGAAAACGGAGAGAAACGAAAGGGAGAGAAGGCGAGCAGGGGCTTGGCGACGGACGGAAGGGGAAGGAAGGGGCCTACTCTACCCTTGAAACTCCGAGGTCAACTTTTAGGCATAGATCACTAGAGACACTCTTTTTTTCAGGCTTCTCTCTCGCACTCTCATTTAAAACGTCCCTCGATCTCTCGTTATTATCAGCTTCCTTATTCTCGTACACTCGGAGATTTTTACACCAACGCCCGCTACAATTCACGCGGTTACAAGCCCGGCAAAACTTCCTGCTTCCCGTACCCCTTTTTTCATCTTCGTGCAATATGCGTACAGACCCGATTCTTTCCAACTGCTGGCTATTTTACCGACGAAATTGCGACGTCACGCTATTTCGCGGGTCTCACGCTGCCCGGATAGCCGGTATGGAAGAGTCTTTGTTCGAATATCGGGTTTAAATACGAAGTATTTTCGTACCCTCGATTTCAAACCTTGCGCTAGCTTCTATACCGGGAATAAATAATTTTTAATAAACCTCGCGTCAGTGAAGTTCATAGTCATTATCGCGTTTCATTCGTTAGGAAAAACAGCAGTCTGTGGAAAAAATATTAACGATAAAAAATCTTACGCCATGCAAGTTCCTCGATAATTTGGCCATGAAAAACATCCTACGCAATTTCTCGTCCTTTTTTCCTACAAGTGGAGAGTAAAAACAAACTCGGCTCGCCATATTGAAAAGAAAGAAAAAAAAAAAAAAAAGTTGCGAGGAAACCAAGTGAAAATACGTCGAAGGCTCTGCGCACCAGACTCCTCTCTCCTCCGTGCAGTAAAGTCGTGGAACGATCGAGCGAGACGGAAAGAGAGAAAGAGCGAGCGAAAGCCAGGGAGACGGGGGGACGAGAGGCGCGGAGGACTGAGGAGAAGGAGGAGGACGCGATGGTGGTGGTGGCCGAGCCGAGCGGGAGGTTCGAGGTAACGCGGCGAATCGAAGAGAGCGAGCGAGGGACAGAGAAAGAGAGAAGAGAACCGGGTCCGGGTCAATAAGACGCGAGAGAGGCAGAGGCAAAGCGGGCGAACATTCCCAGGGCCGGCATAGCCAACGGGACGAATGGACGACCGAACGAAGCACCATGAATTTGGAAAGGAAAAAATTCTAATATCTTCATGAAAATAAAAATATGAAATATAATAAATGCAACCTCGGGCCTTCGGAAATCTAAAATCCTAACTGAATGCATGTAACTACTCGACGTGTAATAAAATTGACGAGCAATAATTTTCTTTGAAAAAATAAAAGGGTTAGTCGACGAAAAATGTAGTTCTGAAAAATAGGGACTGTAACGTAGGGAGCGTTCTTTGCCCGAGGATAGACAACGGCAATGAACAACCCTTCGTTCGGGGCCCTACCTACGGCATCCCCGTTTTTTTTTTTTACTCGTAAAGCCATGTGGCGTAACAGTCGGTAGAGATATTGCCTTATACCGGGTGTCACGACTCGACGACTCGAGGATTCGTTTTATTCGACTCATCATTACGAATTTATCTTTGCTTTATCTTCCTACAGTATATATCTTTGTTCGTATATACTTTCGGATTTGAAACGCTATTTCTCAACGCTCGTTTCCTGGCTTGTTTCGATTATTCAAAAAATCAATTGCGTTCGTTATAAAAGCCTATATTACAGTCGTCGACTGGCGTCGAAGCCAATGCATGGGCAAGCAAAGCGTCCCTCGCTCCCGGACCAAGAACCCGCGCCATGTGGCGTCGATGTCGCGCACGGAATAATATAATTTATACGGTGTCCAAAGAAGAAAAGGGTCGTTGCTACATTGCAATTTATGTACGGCGCGCAGCCGGCTGCTCCCCGATAGAAGGCCGATATTTTAGCGCGCGCGCTCATGCTTTCGCTCGTTCGGAACACGAAGCTACCATCAGCCAGTACACTTTTCATCCTTGCAGCATCCATTCTAGCAATTATGTAATATTCAATATTTATCGAAAGTACGATTCGATAAATTTTTTAAATGTCATTTAAAAACGATTATTATCACAAAAAAAATTAACAAAACAATTAAAACGAAACGGGCGATAAAACGCGTCAACGAATTCAAGTTTTCTCGGTTTGTTACGAAGATATTTTTTATTCATCTGTATCACGGTAAGGGAGAAATTCACGAGGGATAACCGGTCCCGAGGGTAAAAACTGACCTGCCAAAGTACGGTACGGTGGTGGTCCGAGGGTAAAGGGGAGGCTCCCCACATTACCGGCAGTAATTACGTCTCTACCTCGGCAGGAATTCTTTCCTCGATACTTCGAAAACGTTAGGCCCCTGCATACCTGACCGAAATAACACTTCGGGCCCCCTTCGTTTTTACGTCCCTCGCGCCAAGCGAACAAGAACTAAACGCCTAGGTGGCTGTAAAAATTCTCGAGCCATTTTATGAATTGCTAGAAACTGGAGATGTCGGAATCGCGAGTAAAGCCAGCAAAACGTTTATTGTTTCAAAGAATTACCCATCCAATTGTGCAAGCGTCGAATGTAATCTATCGCTATTACGTACGTACCTACAGATCCTGTTTTCGTTTAAAATCACTTTCCACTCGTATTTAATGGTTATCGTTCTAAACAAACAAAAAAATAACTACCATCAATACTTTCATCTTGTTACAGATAATTAACCGTGTAAGCTGCCTGTTGAATACGTAATATGTTAGCCAGAAGTATTTTAAACACAGGCTGATTACAATTTGAATAATCTGTAATTCAGTCCCAATCTTATTTCTGGAAAATGTTTAAAGCAATTGGGTAACGACTAACCACTATTTTAAGTCTATTTTTCAATAAAAAGCGTGTTTTATTTTACTCTTTGGTAAGAAAAACATATAAAAATGGGGAAGCGCAATGTGCACTTTTTGAAAAGCACAAATATACAAATAAATTATATTTGCAAAACTTATCTTTTTAAAATTCGACATATTTACATATAAAGTTTCTTTTGTGCAAGCAAATCAATTTTATGAGCCGTAAATAATGCGGCACTACCTACACGATTTTTTTACCGATTGAAAAAATAAAAGACTCTTCTTTGGATTGCCATGGCCGCTTATCAGTGATCGGCGACCCTCAAACTGAATCTCGATCTCGAGGGCGAAACTGGTGTTTACATAATATTGAACGTTCGAGTGGAAACAAATAGAACAAGCGCAACAGGTATTCAAAATAATCGTAACGTACCCCTAGGGAACAGAGTAGGTACTCGAAAAATGATTAGACATAGATTTCATTGCACAATTAGTTCAATTACTAATTTTCTTAGCCAGTTGGAAAAATAATTATGAAAAATATGTAATTGCCTTTGTCTACGCTGGAGTTGTATGCTGGTGTACGGGTGCAATATTAGAGGGTATATAAAAATAAAAATGGGTGATAATGTAGGTATTTTTCTACAGCATTGATGGTTTTGAGCGCTCGGCATGCAAGCAGACGAGTACGATAGAGTACTTTCGACGTTTGCTGAGAATGGAATGGTAGCTCACCGCCAGCGTTCCAGTCCCGTCGATCTTACGAAACTAACCAGATGCTGCTGGATGCTGGATTGGATTCGTATGACGCGCGCGCAACACACTTGACCGTATCCTCCGTATATCTAGCTAGCAGCAGCACCGGCGCCAAATGCTACCACATCAAAAACAATTGCATATAGCTAAAGCTGTAGCTACTCGGGTCATGCATCGTATTATATATTATTAAATATGTTCACCGATTATTATTTTTTCTACCTCACAACAATACGATTTTTAGTTAGTCCGGGAAAAAAAAAACAAAAAAAAATCGAACCTGTTGAGAAGCCTGATTTGCGCGGTATTACAAAAGGAACAAATAATTTACCGTTCACTATGTTTATATTTCAATCTCTCTCTCTCCCTCTCTCTCTGCGCTCCGATTCTATATTCGACGCACGCACTGCAACTGGATAGCAACACGAGTAATATATTCAATTCCCTTTTTCTTTCAAGCAACGAAAAAAAGCCATTCAAGTTGTTGAACAATTAAAATTGAATAAAGATAAATGCACAATAACAATGATTACTAGTTGTAAGTGATTGGCGAAAATGTAAGCCGAAGGGTAAGCGAGTCCATGTTGAGCAATAGAATGATATAGATATATATGTACCTATGATATGTTTGTTCGTCGAGGACACATAAATTCGCACTTGTTCCGAAGGTGAAACACAATAAGCAACCGAGTGGCTTTACAATAATACCGTGTGAATTATTAAACGACTGGTATAACGGATTCGATCACTTTGTCCGGCGGTTTACTTGTCATTTGTGTCGCGATACATATCGGAACGACTCTCCACCACTGTCAAGTACGATTCTGATTCGCGACGCCGACGAACGCTCTAACCTCAAAAAACGTTTACTGGTGGATGGCCAGGTGAGTAGCCAACCAAATGATTATTGAACGCGGGGACTAAAAAAAAAATACAGAATACAGCGCTGCAGTGAAGCTGCGGCCGGACGAGCAGGCGACGCGAGGGAGATAGAGGCGCGAGAGAGCGAGAGAGACAGCACTACGTATGCGCTTATGCGCGTGTGCGTGTGAATGTGGATATCAGTATGTGTGAATGCGTTCACGTATATTTTAACAAAGTATACAAAGAACGAATCGAACGAGACGGTTTGGTTTGCTTTCGTATAGGGGCCTGTGCCGCGCGACGTTCCTGATATGGGAACTAACGTCGTAGCTCGACTGCACAATAGCAGCAAGCTACACTACCTACACTAAAGCAACTGCACATACTATATATATATATATATATGTATACATGTATATGGCTTAGAGGCGAATATAAGCGACAGTCATGTTAGCACTTGCATCACCGAACGATAGTATGAAAATAATATAAATACCGGGAACATGGCGACGTTTACTCAGCTCGCAATGTCGTATGAACTTTGATTGACCACCAACACTGTTCTCACGCGTGCACGACAAATATGGAGGCAGCTACAAGCGGTACTGCAAACATATCCTCTGTACGCTCTGGCGCATTGATTACATTCCCTCCATTTTCCTCCCGCGCGCCGCAGTCTCGTTCTCGCCCTTCCGGAGCCTTTGGGCGCTAAATTAGACGACCTCAACGGTTTGATAACTCTGTAATCGAGCTGCTGAGGCGCTATTTATTGGATTGTGAAGCTTTTTATATGATATTTACGTTGCCAAGAATATTACGACGCATACGGAGCGAATACGAGATATTTCTCAATAACTAAACAACGAATATGGGGGGACAAAAGTGACTCGTTCGCGTGGCGTTGCGTTCGCTTGTTTTTGGCGCGTCGACACAAGACGACACTCGGCTATGCTACTGCTGCCTATGTATTGCTAAGCCATTTGCTCGCGGACGGAGAGGAGAGCTTCGTGTGTCAGGCGAATGGCGCACGTATCTACTTCGCTCATACACGCAAACACACACGCGCGCACATTTACAGGCGCGCATAAGGCTCACATGTAGAGTAGTGAGCGTGCGTAAGTGCGTATGCACGTATACATAGGTGCGAATAAGCCAGACACATTGATAGAAATGCCCGCGCGCCCCGCCGAACCCCGTCGTCCTCGTCTCCTCAGCCCCGCGCAACGCTGCGCCCTACAGCGGACACACGTACACACTAGCAATTTTTTTTTTTTCTTGTCAGCATCATCATCATCGTCGTTGCGATCTCTCGCCGAACAAAGATTTCAATGACACGACTGATGCATCGAATACAAAGTATTTCAATAAAAAATCACACACACAAAAAATGACAATAGCATGTTTTAGCGTTAAAATGGGGAGTGTGATGATAGATTTCGAGTATTGGAACAGTCAGCACGTCTCGGTGCATCGGACATTCTTAGAACGTCAAGCGACAGAAAAGAGAAGCGATATAGTCACAATTACGCGATATATTAACGAGCGATGACTTAAAGTCCGTGTGAATTTTCGAGAATTCAATGATCCTACAAGGCTATTGTTCGATTATGCAAATATTGTTGAATTTTTCGAATAAAAATAATAGGCGTATGCACGCCAGTGAATACGCGCTGGGAGCGCGCGTATAGTATACGAATGCATGCCACAAGCCAGGCGAAATGGGACGAACGCGTACGCAGGCTTTAGCCTTGGTAGCCGCTTGCTCGTAATGGAGTCCCGTGACGCGCGACGCACTCCTATCTCTCAATTAAACTACTCACAAATGCCTTATGCGAAATTATTCGAGAGATCGGAGAGATCGTTTGGCTGATTTTTAAAATCACGAATTACCGTGAGCGACGGCACAAAACACAGGGAATAATAGTATGGCCAACGGAGGCATATCTCCGGGCAGCCATTTGCTATGACGGTTGTGTAGCTAAATAAAAGGTACACGGCTGAAACGTAGCACAGTATCACACCGGAATAACACTCGCGTATATCACCGTGACACAGAGCTATTAATATACCTTTCGTATGATCCAACACTCGAATCTGTCAACACCTCCGAAGGAAAATATTTGGATTTTTCTTACCTGGACAGTCTTCTACAGCTAAAAGGATTCTCAGCTTCGAATATCGCGACCCCACGCCACTTATGCGGCATATGGAAGTGTATGGGGAAAATCTCCATTACCATTGGTTTATTTCAGATAAGCCGCAAAAAGTAAGCCAATCAGCGTCAACCTTTTACGTTTTGAAGCGTTTCTTTTTACTTCCCCCACTCTCGCGACAAAATGTCTGTCCAAAGAATGGCGGGAAAAATATGTGCCCGAAATGATACCGCAGACCTCATCGTTGATTAATATCAAAATCGTTGCATCGTCTTCACCGGTATATTCCATTTTTCCTCGCTCAAATTTCGTACAGAATTTTATACGGATATCTGTAAGCTGACGCGGAAAAGTCATTCGTATCGCCGAGGTTAGGATATCGTAGCGCAGCAGAGGGCGCCACCGTCGCCGCTCACGCAGGCCGCCAACTTTCAAACGTTTTTATTTGTATTCGTCGCTTCGCCCACTGTGCTTCTCGTTGTGCAACGGCGAACCCCGGTACTAACACCAATGCACCGTACATCATTTTTTCCATGTTGGTCCGATTGCTGCACACGCGCAGTACGCACGATCCTAGCCGATAAGCCACAGATGCACTGCGCTCAGCCGGAATTTCTCACGCAAACGTGTTATGCAGTTTCTACACGCGTTGCCCACCACCTCCGTCAAGATCTCTTTATACACACGTAGCTTGTTATCAGTGTGTAGGAGTGCACTCGTATACGAGCACACAGCGGAGAGACTGAAGAGCAGTGCGTATTTATCCAATGCCGAGTTCTGTTTCTCGCGTCATACTCGCAGCGATATACCGCAATCGAAAAGCTACAATTTACAAAACACAGTGCATTCGTATTCGGTTGTATCCAAAGTGCTACGAAATACTCGATAAAAACCTGCATAAAGACCATAGTTTATTGTAGAGAAATTCGAGTGATCGGCGAATCTCAGCTGTGCGAGACCGCTAGTGTATCAGCACAGTTGTGCAAGTTTAGAAATACGCGTGACACAACGGTATTATCTCGCGAAGAATAGTGAAAGCTCCGAACAAATGATAAATACCAATTGCGGCTATAATAATTAACGGGATTTTTATCAGTTTGAAAAGCGATTTCGGACTGTAAACGAAAAAAAAAAAGTGCTCCGACAATGACGCAGAAATATCGAGTATGGGTGAAATGTTTGACGGAATAATGTGAAACGCCGGATGTTTCATTGTTTTGGTTGACGTTTCGCTTGAATCCCGAAGCTATAGGTTATAATTCGTGTGTCGGTCGGTGTAGTATGTAACAGTTGCTACTGTTGTGACTCTCACTTTTTCGAGCTAAAGCCGCTTAAAATTTACGCGAAAATGAACGGGTTCAGCACCGGCGAGGAGGACTCTAGAGGAGCGACAGATCAAGTCTGCTGTCTGATCGATGAGAGCGAACGATGTACGCGGGCCGCGGGTAATGCGTCTTACAGCAAACGTATTCAGAAAACGGTGACTCAAAGACGTCTCAAGCTCAATCAGGATCAAACGGTATGCAATACACTTATTCTTTCACAATTACCGCATTTTCATTGTCGTTGTGTATATTGTATATTTTGTTTATACTCCATTGCTCCGCAACTCCATTTACTTTTCGGAGCATTAAACATGATTTTTTTGCACTAGGAAATTATTACAAACCTTGCATAGATAAAAATAAAAAATGTAGATAATTGTCACAGTATAATAATCATTAAATTATTGTAATTCAAGGTGAATTTGATTTTTATTGTAATATGAGCAACTCCTATGTTTTGGAAGTACACATATTTATTTATTTATTTATTCATTGATTATTTCGTTTAATAAACACATTTGATATAAACCTGTATCAAAATATAGATGAATATACGAACATGATCTATTCAATTGATAATTTGATTATGCATGATATATGGAATCAAGTATGTGATATATTTTGTTACGAAAAAAGTTTATGCTTCACAGTTCCTGTATTTTAAAAAAATTTATCTGACTCCGTTGCAGGTTCGTCACACATACATATGTGACTATCACAAACAAGTAATACAGTGTGCCCGATCCAAGCAGCAACAACAGCGGCGGAGAAAAGACTCCGAAGAAGATTCGGGCGAAACTGACAATGATCTTCCTGAGGTTGACCTCTTCCAGCTTCAAGTGGGTACCTTAAGGCGGTACAAGAGACACTACAAAGTGTCAACACGCCCAGGCCTTAACAAGGCGCAACTGGCAGATGTAAGAGTAGCCACCAGCAATATTTTATTTTTCTTTTGCTTTATTTATGCGACTTTGTCTTCCTGTTTTGGAATTTAGCCTTTTTCTTTTCCTTCTTGCATTAATAATAATTTTTGTCAATTTCTGTTGCAGACCCTAATGAAACATTTCAAGACTATTCCAGTTGCCGAAAAGGAAGCCCTGAGTTTCTTCATATACACAGTTAAAACTAATGCAAATAAGTTAGATCAAAAAAATGGGTTGAGCAGCGATGCTACGTAGCGTAGGCACAGGCTCGGAGTCTCTCGGGAGCCACACAATGTCACCTTAGTGAGATAAAGTCTTTTTTTTCTCTCAACAGCTGTAAAGACTTTTTAACTTGTTGATAAAACAAAGTACATATTTTATAAGAATTATGTATAAATCTGAAAGACTATTATTATTTGTCGAATGAATAAGGAAACAAAAGGAGATATAAAACTCGTACAACTTTTATGCGAAATATGTGTTTTTATTTATTTACATTAAATCCTTGGTCGATATCGTTTCGGTTGTTTCTTCTTCGCTATCGCCGCTTAATTCTGGAAGGGGTAAAGTAAGACAAAATTATTTCATCGGAAAATTTGATGTTCGCAGCTTTGAGTAAGAAATATAAGTTTTACCAATTTCGTCGAGAACCTTCTTCGAACGCGGTTCTATGCCAACCATCTCAACGTCATCAGAATCTTCGTCTTCCGATGGTTCGGAGTCATTCCATGTGCTTGGTCCACCTTCGCCTATTGTCTTCTCCGGAGAAACGTTAAATTTCATTTATATTCTATTCACAAGCTTCTACAATTGGAGTTGCAGAAATTTCAGCGAAAAGTACCAAAATAAATGTATCGGCGTGAGCCTGAATAAGTAGTACAAGTTGGCCCCCTCAATGCAATTACTTTACAAGGATAAGGGCTTCTGTGTTTTTCTATTTGCAAATAATCATGGCTATCCCGGAGGTCGTACCTTCAGCATTATCTTTTTAGTGATAAACAATACCTTATTTGGAACTAATTGGGCAGAGCCCTGTCCAAGGGATACGATAGTACTGGACTCTTCAGCAGAATCCTCATGCATCTTAACATCCTCCTCTTCGCTGTCCTGTGTCTCATGATTTTGTAAATTCCTCTTTGTGTTCCAGCCAGCTAGTCTAATACTGATACGCTCGCTCATCATCGTCATTATCCTCTCGCTGGCTATAGAATCCTTTATACGCCGCATATTTTCTGAACTAGCCGTTTTGTCATACCTTCAAAATAATGTAACAATTCTGATAAATGAGGCGATTTAACCGAAGTAACGATCTTATGTGAATTGTAGATTATAGACCTTGCTTCAACGTCGCGCTTGACTTCCTCCTTGATAAGTCGAACTAATGCAGCAGCGTGATGCGCTGCCTTGTTTGATACTGCAGCAATAACATCCGTGACGATGCCCGTCCTCGCGGTATAATCAAAATGCAAGCTGCAAACTTCTCTGTACGAATTCACGGCTAACGATAGTTGAGCTACAGCCAGTCTTTCTTCCATAAACGTCGGATCTAAGACGGTCCGTCCACTGAAAATAAATCAATAGCTTAGTAAGCAACGTTATATCTTCGCTGTAATGTTTGAATAGAGACGACGAACCTTTCAAAGGTCGCAAATGAAACGCAAACGGGCAGATGATACAGTGTTAACGGTAAAGGATCCTTTTCCGTAAAAGAATGCACTATTACTTCTTCTCCGTTGGTCGTAACGTCAGGCCTGTGAAAATGCGATAACGCAGCCAGTGTCGCTATGCACGCGCAGTCTATGAGATTACCATCGTGATTTATAACATTCACGTCTACCCTTATATTCCATACCTGCATTGGATAAACAGAGAACATCAATAAATAATATTTCTAGAATCTAACAACAAAATTAATTAAATTGTTGTTGAAAAAGAATTGAAAGATGAATAGAAATATAAATCCTATGCAGCTAAAAAGTAGCATTCAGGATTCAACGGAATTTTCATGAGCAAATTCGATGCTAAGAGTATTTTTTTCAAGGTAGTATTTTGAGGAATTAAAATAGGAAAAAATCGATTTTCGTTATAGCCTATATTTTTTGTTCTTTTAATGCATATCTAATTTTGTTCTTAACAATTTGTGGATATCTTACTTTTTTATCGGCTACAATGCACAGAGACTCAAGATCTAAGCACTTTGAATCCTTGAAGCATTTCTCCAACTGCGTTGTTATAAAAACTCCAGCTTCGGATTGACGACCGGCTTCAAAATGTGGTGCGGCCATTGGATTGAGCTCCACATTGATGTACAGCATGCCTTCGTTGGGGCGAGCTGATTTTGGCTGTTGTATGTCGCAGGATACATTGGCAACGACTCTGCAATTGTTTTAAAAATGTAGAACCTTTCCTTTCGTCTTACATAGTTCTAATTTTTGTAAGCCATAAATTACCTTGTCTGTCCAAATGTAGCAAGACAACAGCCCCAATTAGATCCAAAGAATAATTTGACGGGTCTGGCTTCCAACAATTCTCTGCCATCCAGTCGCTAAACAAACAAATATCTTATTGCAATCACTCCGAATCACAGATAAAATAAAAACTTACCGTATCTTCGAGTATAGCTTTGTTGACGAACTCCCGTTCGCAACGGGACAACGGAATTTCCCTCATACCGATTTTTTTTGTTTATCCCAAATATCTGTCTTGCATTTGAAGCAGAAGAGTCACTGCCACTTGGTTATGTTGTTGGGACATGTGCGACCAGAATTCCGCCGGACAGTGGAGCCATCTGAGCCAGATGAGCGGGTTAGAGGAGGTTAGAGTGGAGTTCAGGGCAAACCACGGCAGTAGTCCAAAGACAACGTGATAACGAACAAGTTTTTTGATCTTCGCGACACGAGGAATTCTCGCAAGAATGGCTGATTTATCAGGTTTCAGTGGGTCCGGTTTTGAAGCTAATGCCGGTGGCGGTAAAGATTCGTCGAAGGGGGTTGATGCCGAACTCGAGGGATTTCTCATGATGGAAAAACAAAAAGCACAATTGACCGCGCAGGTAAAGTTTTCTGATGTAATCTCACGATTGAAAATAAATTCCGGCCTCTACTAATTAATTCATTTTTTTGCGTACAGATTCACGAATTCAACGATTTTTGTTGGGACAAGTGTGTGGACAAGCCAGGAATTAAATTGGATAGCCGAACTGAGACGTGTCTCAACAATTGTGTCGATAGGTTCATCGATGTATCCCTGTTGATCACCAATAGATTTTCACAATTATTACAAAAGTCAGCGGGAGGCCTCTGATGAGTCGTTGTTGGAATTTATGTTGTACTTTGTTGCCAACGTGAGCATAACATTTGTTACCAGCCACCTTGTTCCTGGCAATCTCATCAAATTATTTAGTACCTCGACGATTTCACCCTTTATGTATAAAATCTACATAGTTCTGATGGGAATAGCTGGCAAGCTCAAATGATTTACGTTCACCAAAGAGACTTCTTTTCCGCTACAATTACTCCGATCCACTCGAAATTGTAGAGTACTGTTCCCAAGTTTTAGTTTATTCATTCAGTACCATGATGAGAGTGCCATCTTCATTGTAGTCAACGATATCTTATGATTGAAGTACTGTTATTTGGTTTTGTAATAAAAAATTGTGTTGGTGTAAAATATAAAAAGTTATTTTTATTCCAAGCCCGTCCGATACATGCCATTAGACCAAGGTACATAATTAACCAAAATAAAATATGGATCAATGAATCGTAGTTTTAAAATTTTCCAGTATTCACTAAGTGATTTTTCTCAAATTACGCTATTAAAATCGATGCAAGAATATTTCTTAAAATCAAATGGCTCTGTCGAATGATCTTACTATTTACTTCAAATTACAAACGTAGTGAACAGTTATGTGTATTCTACACAATCAAAAATTACAATTCAAATACTTTCATTTGGTTTTACGATTAAAAATTATGTTTCCACGTAAGCTATGAAAAGTTATTTTTATTAAATGCTCCGTTATCTACATAATAGGATTAGTTGTTTATGGTATTCTGGTAAAACCGAAGAATACGGGGAATAATTGGAACGAGGTCCACTCTGATAAATATATCTTCTTTTTTCGGATGTGGATTTAAATATTTTACAAATTTTTTGTGCGATGCACTGAGGCCTATTTGCGAGATTAAATTGCGTATGGCCGTTGCGGTAAACACATGTTATAAAAGGCGTCTTTCTTCCAGAAGTCTTTTCCCTTCCAACCGCACCATCCTTTGTTTATAATAGTCGGTAAATGCTCTGGGCCCGTGTAATGCGGATCGAGGATGAGATACTTCACGTCACCGCTCATCTCGTTATAACTTATGCCGAGTATCGTGTGTGCCAAAACTCCTCCACCTAAGCAATTAAATAATGTAAGTTTGAAATTGGATAACAAGCCGGCCATTAAGAGGAGCGACTACTTCAGGAGACCGGAAATTAGGTCATTTTTGGATTCTATTTTCATGTCAAATGGGCAATGAAAATTTTTCACACTGACAATAATTTATTCCTGTTTCCATATGTCTCTGGTAGTCTTTTCTACTCATTTCATTCATTAGTTAAGGTGTGAGCTTACCAATCATAACTGGGGTGCCCTGGGTTTCGAAGTGATGTGCCAAATCACTTGCTAAATCTGACATTTCTTCGCCCTTCGATGCGCGGAGAACTTTGACAGTCACTCCCAAAAGCCATTCCAGTACAAAGCCCACTTCAGTAGAGCCGATCCATAATTTGCTGCCGACAAAACTTGAAGGTTTGTCTTCGATTTCAACGAGACATTTTTGAATATCACGATGCGACGGAATACCCTTGTCCGTGTAGCCCTGCAGTCTTTTTAAGAAGTTTATTAGATTAAAGATTGACAGGGTTGTGAATTTTGTAATTGTAGTAATATCTTACCTATACCACGATACTATCGTCTGCAGAGATCTGTAAGCGCAACCCCAGCCGTTGTCGTCGAAATTATCTTGCATGTAATGATGATATGCATATAATCCATCGACAAGGGAGATTTTTCCATCTGTTGTAATTTTGGTAAACATTAATCTTAAAATTGCGTGTTTCTCTTTTGAAGATGTATCACGTATGAAAATCTTAATTTATGCTTTTATGTATATAAAATAATAAAATGTTAATACCGGGTGGCGGGGAAGTAATCGCTGCGTGGGGGTTCAACAGTGGCTCATTATTCTTCAACTCGCTTAAAAACTTTACAGCGTTTCCCCGTTTAAAGTAAGGCCGTGTCAAGTCAAGAGCTAAAACTTTGTGTAAACTTCTTCGATATTCACCTGGAAAAATCAATTATTGTCATATATAACATCTTAATAATATATTTAATTTGTAAGAATCATTTAATTTTTAACGACTTACGCAGTTCCTCCTCGCGAGTTCCTGCTGGGTATGTTACTGTGATCAAATGCCCGAATGCACGGGGCTTAAAGTGAAATGGTATGGGCAGTCTCAACGTGTCGCTTTCTTTCATTTGTCGTACGAGAGAAGTCTCGATCAAACGAATATTTCGGCACACCGATTCCACGAGGATTGCATACAATTGTGCGGCGGCTACGTTCTGTCCAACAATTGACAATGCGTCTATGTGAAGTTCGAATTGGAGACTTTCAAAAGGACCTGTTAGGTGGAATCGAAAATATATTCTTAACATGTATTTTTTCGGACGAACAACAATCGGTTCACTCTATAAAATTAAAATTTCAATTTTGTTGCAACTGATCTTATGATCAGGCAAAAAATATCTTTACAAATAAAGCAAATTTATTTTACAATTGGCGGTTCTATTCCAAGAAAAATCGTGGAGTAGAACGAATATTGTAATTATATATTTGCCAGTATTGTTTTAAGAATATGATTCTATAAGACATAAGTGTATTAAAGTCTACTTACGCTTAATGTGCTGTAAAACGGGGGCACACTTAAGCGTCGTTTCCGCTAACTTTTCCCTGGACATTCCTATCAGCATCTTCGCCTGAATTGCGTCCTAACAATTATAAACAAGATGGTAAATTGCATTGGTTCTCCAAAAACGTGAGATATTTGACGTGAATATTGCCGGTTATCAAAAAGCATATTCTAATTGCAATAACAGTTTTTCCCCCTTTAAGTACAAACTTCATTCAATATTACCATGATTTCGGGAACGTTCTTCATTGATGAATTCTTCTGATTGCTATTGAAACCTTCTCCTGATGCAGATGCAAGTTCCTTTATAGATACGTTTTTGCAATCACTGTCATTACCCAAGAGGTATACATTGCTTTGTGGAAAGTGGAAGGCCACGTTTCCTGATGCAATCTAAATGTAACATAAAATAAAAGGACATAAATTGCAAAATATACATGAATCTTTAATAGATAATCGGTTTGCCTACCTTTTTTCTAGTTTTTAGCAGAGCCTGAGCAACATCATCTTTTGTAGTAACAATAGGAAAACACGTTTGCACTCTGATGTAAGAAAATCTTTGCCAGATATCTTCTTCACTGACAATTTCCACCGAAGCGGCAGGCTGCAGCATTTCGTGCACATAATAATATGCCTGAACAGTGGCATCTTTCAGAGAATATTTTATGAGAAGTGGATTGTCTGTAATGTCAATGTCCTGAAACAAATATTTTATGAATGAATTGGAAATTTTATATTGCGTCAATGGCATAAAAATTACAAAATTTCATAAACATGTCTATAATTTTTCATATTATTGACTGCAGATTTTTTTTATAATCAAAACATTGTTACAATTGATTGATCAATTATTATTATTGTCACAATTTTCTTTTAGTACACAAAAAGTTTAGATTCTGTGTCTAAAAGTGACTGAAACCTCCTGAAAAAATTATAAAACGAGTAAACTATAACATATGAAAGATAAGAGATGAAAGTATGGAATGAAAAGCACTAAGTACCTTGAATGCATCGGGAATCTGTTCCTCACACTCCCCAATGAACAAAACTCCACAGAGATCAATTTCAACAGGCATGTTTTGCTGTGGGGCCGAAGCCTCCAAATTAAACTCATCGTCTTTCGAAACATTGACCGCAAAAGTAAGAACTGTCAATGCATTGTCGTACATTACTCCATAGAGTCGGCCTGTTGTTGTGGAGCGTAAATGTTGTAAACGCTGCAGAGTTCACAAAACATTTTAAACAAGTTCTCTTTATTAGATTTAAAATCGTTGCCGCAAAAAATTACTGCTACAATTCCGATTTGGTGCAGAGCCGGTAATTGGTTAGACTTTGAACGTATTCAACAGGCAGTGAATAATTTACAATAAATTAATAATTGCAAATACAGCAAAATAACGTAGATATTTTGAGACTTACGTCGATGACACTGGACGAAATTGCGAGTGGCGGTGTCATGTTGTTCCGGATTGGAAATTGCACGGTGAAAATAATAACAAGTACGAATGACGATAGTTTAAATCGCCATATGTGACAGGTAATCGCGTGTCTTGACCTAGGGGAGGGAAAAAGGGACTGCCTCGTCGTAGTAGCGGATGATTGTTTGTCGTGTTACTCGGCAGAGCCACGAGAGTGAGCCCGAAGTTATATTCCTGCAAGAGAGACAAAAAAAATCTATCTCTTTTTAAATCAGTTTTTGTGGGCTGGAGAAAGAAAAATTGATCATCATCTTTGGCAAAACGATAATCCATATTTCAGGAGTCGTCAATATCTTCAATGAATCCATATTTGTTTCCGCTTAGTCTATTTGCTCTCCAGTGAAAACGATCTTGCATCTTGTTCAAAGCGTTTCTTCGCTGAGGATATTGGATTACAGATACCGTTACCGATACTGCAAATTCCGAAGAGCATTTCCGGAACTCCGGAAAAATCCCCTAAATATATAGAGAACTCATACGCAGCTCTGATTTTCCAAGGAAACAAACACGTTGAAGTAATTTCCTTTTTTTCCGCCAAAAACCGTTCACTGATGAAACCAGTGATGAGTAAAGAGATTGACAGTGGGGCGATTATTCCTGTTTGCACTTTTGATCTTCAGCACCCGACGCGCCATCCGCGGAGAGTCTCCAAAGCCAGTCCACCTTTTTAATTGGTCGAGATATTTCGAGGCATATCTGCGGGTAATTTGAACGCTCGAGAGAGAGCTCAGTTTACGTTTGCATCCACCGCGCGGCTATTAGAACCACGCTTTTTTGTTTTTTCGTTTCAGTCATCGTACGGTCTTTGGCGTACCATTTTTGAGCCGTGTTCGAGCTGTAAAACTTAATTTGAAACGCTCAAGTTGCTCGAAAATACGTACGCCTCTCCGTTTTTTTTATGATTCATTTGTTTTATGTTTATGCCATGCAAAATGTGTCTTCTCACCATTCGTTGGTGGGATGATACATTTTTTTTCAGTAAATTCGGTGGATAGGTAAAGTATATTCAGGTTTGGAGCATATCACTCCAAAGCGCACGGTGGTCGTGTCGATACCGTCGTAACTTTTCAAGCGGACGACTCGGGATCGCGTCCTCACATTTACTTTTTTCGTTTAAACATTTTTTTTTTCAGACCCGACATTGCATTGTTTGCCGCCAATGGGAACCTAAAGTCGGACCTAAAGAACCTAAAGAACCTAAAGAACCTAAAGTCGGACCTAAAGAACCTAAAGAACCCAAAGAACCTAAAGAACCTAAAGAACCTAAAGAACCCAAAGAACCTAAAGAACCTATCACAGCGTCGTCTAATCTGTGTACTATGAATTACAGCTAGTTTTAATAGCGCTAAAATACACGAACGGAGGGTGTGGTTTAACATTTTTTAAGTCTACATATATATATATATATCTCTTTACTTAATACTTAGTGTTTCTCGCGCGCGATTGTCGTTCGACTGACTGACTATTTCGTTTGATCACGATTTCGTTTCATACGATAAGGAACACGCATGCAGCGCCATCTACCGTTTCTACGAACTCATTACATCTACGACAGAGATGAACTCTACCGGAAATCGATGTTTCCAGCGTTCTCGAAAATTATAACTTGTGTATTTTAATAACACACATCTTTACATTGCTCGTGCATGTGAATTATACAGCCGGATAATAAAAATCAGCAGCGGAAGTTGACTCTGCTGCTAATGAAGTTCCGTGGACGTGAGTTTGGCGGGTACTCTTCCCTACCGCCGCCGCCGCCGCCGCCGCGTGTTCCTACTCCGAACGAGAAAAGAAACCGAAATGTCATAGTTTTGCGAACGCTCGATTCAAACCCTCGTCGCTGATTGGCCGCGCGTAGCCGAAGCACACGACAGGCACTTGTAATTGGCCGTTTCAAGCAACGCTCGTAACGTATAGCCAGCTGCTGTTGAAAGTAACGTTGTTTGAATATCAAACGGCGACAGAAGTTTGTTGGTGTTCGGTCGTAGAAGCCAGAGAGAGGAGAAGCGGCGGGATATCTACCACCTACGATGCCCTCGCGGCCACGGTTTTTCTGAGGAATATTCTCAACGAGAAGAATCCCGTCGATAATTCTTCTCCGAAGTATTCGGAAGATCCGTGGACGCCGATCGACGAACGAGGAGAGGGCCAACCGTGAAAAAACACCCGCGAGGTACCCGAGCCGTTGCCGAGTACACGCGCACGAGTCGACTGGAAGGATTTTGGCGGATCGCATTCTTGGCCCACGAGGAACGCTCCAAATAAGAAACAAACAGCCATGGCTACGATACGGGTTCACGAAGATCAGGAAAATCGAATCGGCGAGGCTCGCAGGGGCAAGGAAAATTCTACCTTGACCAACCAACAGGGACACCCTCTTCAACAGAGCAAACGGCCGGTCTTGGCGGTCTTGCACAACAACTGCCACCGCAATACCAAACCCGTGAGTATAACCGCCACTTTTTTCTCACACCTCTTTCACACTCTTTTCCCTTCATTCGCGATTATTTCCCGGAATCGGCATTCAATTATTTCCCCGATTTTCGGATTATTTTCAGGAATTCTGTAGCAAAGATGAAAAATTTTCAAAGTCAAAGGCATTCGTATCTGCGCAGACAGAGCCGTTCAAAATATACGAAGAGAAAAAAGATGAAGGGACTATCAAGGTCTATGAAGACAAACTTGTGGAGGAAACATCGGTGGTACTCAGGGAAACAAGGGAGACTAGAGAAATGCACGTTAAACAAGTCACCGAAGTAGCACAGAAATCGGAGCGCGAAAAACCGACCCTCGAAGTAAACCCCAGCAACATCGGCGTCGTACCGCCATTCCGCGATGTTCTTCAAGAAAAACGAGATGAAAATGTGTTTCCTCAAGTAATACCCATGTCCTTAGAGAAATCTTTGGCATTTTTGGATTCCGGCAAGAAGCAGGACCAGAAAGCCAAGCGAGAAGCGTGCAAAGCTCTCAAGAACAGTTTTTTCGATGTAGACGAGTACAGGGCGGACATTTACAATTATTTACGAGTCGCCGAGGTACCGTTTGCTTTTTTTGTAATAAACTCTCGTTCAGTTTTCCTACCATCGCAAAATTACTCACTGCAAGTATTTCTGTTTTTTATTTTTTTAAGACTCAGCACAGACCAAAGCCTGGCTATATGAAAAAACAACCGGATATCACGTATTCCATGAGGTCTATTTTGGTAGACTGGCTGGTCGAAGTTGCAGAAGAATATCGACTTCACAGTGAAACTCTGTACTTGGCGGTATCCTACATCGATCGATTTTTGTCGTACATGAGCGTCGTGCGAGCAAAACTTCAGCTCGTCGGCACAGCAGCAATGTTCATCGCTGCGTAAGTTTCAAAGTTGAACGTATTTTTATTTATATTTATTATTATCTATTTTAGTAATGTACGCGTAATATGCATTGTTCATTAATGACACAAAAATACGGAAAAATTGGGTTTGATCAGAATATTATTGGTACTGAATTTTTTCAGAAAATATGAGGAAATTTATCCTCCAGACGTAGGTGAATTTGTGTACATAACGGACGACACTTACACAAAAAAGCAGGTGCTACGCATGGAGCATCTGATACTTCGTGTATTATCGTTCGATCTCACTGTGCCAACGCCCCTCGCCTTCCTCAGGGATTATTGCATTAGTAATAATTTATCCGAAAAGATTCTGTTCTTGGCAATGGTGAGTTATCCTGTAGGCTCGAAAACCGTACGAACGAATATTGGTATTTATTCGATTGCTTGTTAACAGTACTTATGCGAACTTTCGATGCTGGAAGCCGACCCATATCTACATTTCTTGCCGAGTCACTTAGCAGCCGGCGCCGTGGCTTTGGCAAGGCACACACTTCAAGAGGAGGTTTGGCCACACGAGCTCGAACTCTCGACTGGTTACAGTCTCAAAGACCTCAGGGAATGCATTAGTTGCCTCAGCAAAACTTTTTCCAACGCTCCGAATATACAGCAGCAAGCGATACAGGAGAAATACAAAAGCAGCAAGTATGTAAAACATAACAATTACCATGTTAAAAAAAATTAATATTCTGTTTAAATGACTAATACACAAGAAAAGTATAATTCAATGCTACGTCCAAGTTCAAAAGTTAATAATAAATTCATTATTATTTTGCAAATGTGAGGGAAATTAAAGTTCCAATTCAAACGTTTTGTTAAGAAATAAAATTGGATTTCTCATTAATATCAATGTTTTCTTTTGCAATTTCAGGTACGGACATGTCGCGTTGCTCTTACCTCGGAGTACAGATGTTCTTTCCAGCGAGGACGATTTGGAGAGCCCGTAAATTGTACGAAAGTATACTCTTCTTAAGCCGTCGAAGAGAGAAGGGGAAGAAGGAAGCAGGAAAGTTGAATATTTAGAATGAACCCGCGAACGAATGATACGCCAAGCTCGTGCGGTTATTAACGAACCTCCAAAAACGCGAATCCCTCGAAGAGAATCACTAGGAGGGAATTTCAGTGCAAGACTGACCTGGAAATCATTCTGCGAATGGAAGTGTGCATGATTTATTAAATATCGCGCATCACACAGCCTGCTTGGCTGGCACGCTTTATTCCAGCGACCAAATCGTCAAATTAGTCCTCAAAACGCAAGTAGTAGAACGTATGTGTACGATCGGCACGTATCATTCGCTACTACGACTATTAATTTTTCGTCGATACTCGATAAACTCTCGTACCAACGTAAATGTTGGCAACCGGCAAATTTTAATCCAATCCACCGGAGCTGCGTCATTATATTAACGAGCGAAGCTCTGGGACCACGTTGTTTAACGTTTGTTAGTACTTTTATAATAGTTATAAAGAGAAAGAAAAAGAAAAACAACAGGTACACACGAAAAACTTGCCCCCTTTTTATAAATCGAAAAATGAACGCGGCCTTACAAACCAATGAAAAATTTTACATACTGCGATGCATGGATTTAATTGAACAAAGCAAAAATCAAATGAAAATTACATTGCCAGTGAAAGGTAGTTTAAAGTTTATACATTTAAGATAAATGATAATAGTAATTATAAATATGGTAATGATATCGATAATTGATAATAATTTTTGTATTTATTATTGAATACTAAACTATTGGACGCGCATGTTGAGATGTGATAGCAAAAGGAAATTCTCCCAATTGAAATGTATCAAAGAAAAAAAATGTCATTTTTTTAAAACCACTCGAGTCTCATACTTTGTACAGTTATTTATTTAGATGACAACCTTCAAAATAATATGTTTTTACATGTTTAATTACAGCCGCATTCCATAAAGCTGTTATTCTGATGTCTCCCGATGCCAAAATACACAAACAATTCCGCAACAACCAATCTCTGTGCATAGTCGTATTACCTAGGTATATGTAGTGAGTTATGCGCTAGATCCAATAAGTTCATAATTTCTCTTACTTTAGCAACTGTTTCCTCTTGCCTTACGTTTTTGTTTGTTTATGTTTCTTTATAATGTCTTCGTCCAGGCTGTGTCCTATGATTTTTCTTGGACACTACAAAGTCCGTGCTGATAATAAATTTTTTTTATCATATTCGAGTATTTCGTTAAACTACCAAAATAAATACGACAATAAGACCAGCGTCGGGTGTTGTTATTAAACGTTTGCTGAGAAGGTCTTCCTCGAATTAGTGATTTTCAACCGAAGTTTTAATCGGAATTATCGTTATACGGTTTATATCCACACTGTTTATAACGTCTTTCAAATGTCTAAAATTTAAAAGATTTTTTAATTGCCTTTTTAATTACGTTTACGTGAAAACTTCGTTAAACTAGCTCCCACGTTAATTAAATAGCTAAATAGCACCAGGATTATGTTGAATATCCGAGGTATGAAACGTTTTATGAGAATTAATCATCTGTATTTTTTTCCATATATTAATAAGTACACATTTTTTACTAATTTCATAATAGTTGTAATTAATGACGTCTTCGAGTGTGTACCTAGATTCTAAAAAGAGTAGGTACATATTCCACATTTCAATTAATGATTTTTTTTTTTAAATAAAAAAATGAAATAAACAGCTGTGTATACACGTAAAAAAGTACGTGCTAATAGACCCGGCTCTTCGTAACTGCGTCAGAGTCACGAGCGCCTCTAACCTCCCTGAAATACATGAAAGGGTTAACCAAATTCTGTTCCGTAAGTTATTGGACAGCCATATTTTAGCTTTACTGTATGACATTTCGATGACTTCGTTTCATAACATCAGAACCGGCGTACGGTCCTCGAACATATAGTACGCGAAGCTGTACGCGATGTACGTTGTTTCTGAGTTATCCAACGATCGCTTGTTTCGGTAGATCCGTCACGGGCCGTTGACAGCGAGGCTAGGCGAATTTATCATGATAAATTGATAGTACGATTCTCCAAAACGCATTGAAGTATCGTTACGAATATTTCAACATGAGGGCTGTGCGAGTGAGACAATCTTTCGACATTGGTTTGAAGCAATTTTTGCGATACAAGTACGTATAATTTGGCAGTTTATCAGCTCCCTGTTGACAATTTATTTCCATTGGCAAATCCGTGAAACATAACTAGCTTTACATTTCCTTGCATTAGAAATGCTTATATAAATTGCATATTTAAAGATAGTACAGGTTTTCATATTTTCGTAAGTTGTATTAAAATTTTGCTGATAAATGTTCAATTGCAGTTCTACAGAATCTGTGAAGCAGCTTGCAGTAACTGTGAAGTCAAAAGGTTCGACTGTAGATCAGGCAGATGTAGATCGACACACAAAACTCAGCGACAAATGGTGGGACATAGGTGGAGAAATGCGCGCCTTGCATGCTCTCAATCCTCTGAGAGTGCAATTTGTGAGAGATGGCTTAGCAAATGTAGGATGGAAAGACAGCAGCCCTTCTAAGCCTTTGGAGGGTGTTACGATATTGGATGTTGGCTGCGGAGGAGGAATTCTGGCCGAACCACTGGCTAGAATAGGAGCAAATGTCACTGGGATAGACGCTTCTAACCAACAGATAAAAACAGCAGAGGAACATGCAGCATTAGATCCCAGTTTAACTGGTAGATTGGCCTATATCAACACCACAGTTGAGAATGTGGCCAGCACACAACCAGAAAAATTTGATGCTGTCGTTGCTTCAGAAATTTTGGAACATGTTTCGGACAAAGAGCTATTCTTAAAGGTAATATTGTTCTAAATAAGCCCTCAATCAAAATTCTAGTACATGTGCCCCATTGAAAAAACAACTACTTTTTGAAATATTAAAAAAAAGTTTAGTTCAACAATTTGGCAAAAATTTCACAGAGTGCAATGAATTTTTTAGAAATAAAAAAATGAAATTCATTGTTGATTTCAAGTTCACATTTTTCATTTCAATGTGCACTACTTTTCATCATTTTGTTTTTTAGTCATGTGCGGAAACCTTGAAGCCTGGTGGATCGATTTTTGTGACAACGCTAAACAAAACTTTGCCATCCTGGCTCGGTGGTATTCTGGCTGCGGAATACGTGCTGAAATTAGTGCCGGCAGGAACGCACGATTGGAACAAATTTATCCACCCAGACGAAACGAGGCGCCTATTGGAGTCATGTAAGAACAATGCTTCTTCTACAGCGACCAAACAACAAACATTTGTTAAAATCGCTAACATGTTTAACTATTTCCCGTAAATCAGGTGGATGTAAAACCAAATTGATCCATGGGATGTTCTACAATCCCTTAAAGAATGAATGGTATTGGACAGCCTCGACAGCGATAAATTATGCGATTCATGCGATAAAACAAGAGGAATCTAGTCTTTGATTATTCGTCGATAACATTATGTATATAATATCACGATCTCGATAATGCTTTGTATTTGTTGAATCAATAAAATTAACTTATGTTTATAATCTCTCATTACAGTCTTTATTATTTTTATAATCCGGCATATTTGCTGGGCGTCCGTTAATTCATTAAGTTTTATAGATCCATTAAACGATTTTACAGGAAAGTATAAAATATATAAAATACATCGCCTATCGTTAAAGAAACCATAAAAAATCCCACACCCATCGTAGAAAACACTGCTGCATATATTTCGATCTCAACAGAATGAACTGAAAAAAAAAAAAAAAAAGAAAAAAAAAATACCACAGAACGCGAGAAAATGTTGCGTCCCCCGCGCAGGATACAACGAAGGGGGCGCTGAGAGCGTAGCTTGGCTGTGTCAGACAGCAAAGATCTCTCCCCTGCCAATGCCAGTCGTATGCGAACCGCTGAGAAGCGTATGTGTACAGTGTAGTGGCGAAAGTCCGCTCGTGACGGTAGTTATCCAAAAAAACAGTGTTTTTCGCAATCGAAAAGCTCTTCGCGATATCTTCAATCGATCCTCGCCAAGTATACGCAAATAACGAGCTTAAGCTATTCCATTTGCCAGCCGATCTCTCATTTACCAAGAGTAAAAACAAACCGGCGAAAAAATGGTGCTTTCCGAGTGTCACGGTGTCATGAAGTACATACTCGTCTTCGTAAATCTCATATTCTGGGTAAGTTTGCTCGCAACGTGTTTGCACCCACAGATTTATCTCGTTGCCTATAAATTTATGATCCTTCCACCCCTTCGCCAAGTGGGCACAACTTCTACTCTCCCGCCAACGCGAGTCTCTGAAGAATAATGAAATTTATGCCTCTCTCTTTCCTTCAATCCCATTTGGGTAATGCGCCTCCTGTGGCTAGGCTTTTTCGTCGACGAGCTTTGCATTGTACTCTGCACGAAGAGACAGCGAGCCAGGCTCTTCCTTGTAGCGCTACTAACGTATTTCGCATAATTTGCATTTGGAATGTGCAACTGTACGGCCTGGGCAATAGGATTCGTGATCACGATCCGACGAAAGTACATGTACATAATACGGTAATGCCTCTCGCCGTCTGTTCGATAGCCTCTTCCGCAAGCCTCTTTAGTCCTACCGAGCTTACTGTTCCTCTCGGTACTTATTTACTAGTGTACACGCTGTCGTGTGCCGCACATGCTGAGGTAATAGCAACACGACGCCGACAGGCTTTTATCATCGACACGTTGAGCTACTATTACTAATTCGATGACGCGAGCCATCTCTACATACTGAGACGCCCCGTCACGACGAATGTGTCTCGCGTATTAAAACCAAGGGACTATGCTATATTTAGTGTTTACGCACACATTTCGAGAAAATCTCAGCGGCACGTTACCTTCTGCCTCGCGTCTGAATCTCGGATCTCGTCATTACTATTTGTAAAACGGCTTTGGATTCTTCCGGATTCCTGTCAGTATTCATTTTCATTTCAATTTCCTATGTACCGAAAAACGGTAATCTATCGTACGTGATGAGCGGCATACCTCGAGCTTCAAAATAATATGAAAACGAGTCGCAATTAAATATGGTACGTAGCGTTTACTCGGCTTCGCATCCTGCATGCAAATCGAGCGAGTCACGCGACCTATCTCATAATTATTGAGCGCCCAACAGGCACGCTTTCCAATCTCCGCAATTGTTCCGCGGTATTATTTACGACGTAGCGTTGAAGTAGCGTCGGAATTCGAGAGGCCCGTTAACAATAATTGAGAATTGTACGCAACTGAGGGGACTACTGTGTGTTCCGTGAATCGTCCGACAATAGTAAAGACAATGCTTGTTATTTATTTTTATTAGATGAACTATGTTGCGGCAATGAGCGTCTGAAATAACCGATACAGTTATGCAATAGTTTTTGAGTGAATAATTAGTAAGCTCGGCGTCATAACCAATTAATCTCCGTATTTAAACACAACATTCTCTTATTGAGGACAACGCTCGTAATGCGTAGATAATAGTATCGCACAATGTGCCGAGAGGGTTCTCTCCCCTTGTGTGTACATGCGCACAAATGAGGCACTACGGGCGGAGACAATATCTCCGCGAGTGCGAATTACGCCAGATTGAATATGTACACATTGTGTCTATGGAGAGCCAGACTATCGCGACAGTTTCATTCGTTGATTTATCGATGCTGCTTCGGAATTTAAGCCCACAGAAATCGATAAACAGAGACAATCGGCTGACCTTGTGTTTACCGATACTGCCGGGTATTAATTTCGTGGAATGGAAACATTTTTTTTTCAGGGATATCGAACGAACGAAACGATTTGGCATTTACTAGTCTTATTGTTTCTTGTTTCTCTTGTAAAAATACCGATTAATGGTCTAAAATAATTACTTCTCGTGATAGATCAATAACCAACTTAATGATTAATTTTGTTTTTACTGAAAGACAAAAATATGTAGCTTCGAAAATATTCTCTTTTTTTCCCCCTCGTGTAATTGACGAGACAAACGAAACTCTTCAATTAATTATTTCTGTGTTAAGAAATGAAATCGTGACTGCGTTGGTTTTTAAATAGAGACGTTAATGAAGGAGTTATGAATGAGATGATTCAACGATTGAATTATGGTTAAACTCAGTCGACTACCCCCAATGACAGGGTTCTTCCAAAAATAGGTATATTGATTTTGTGTAATAAACCGCTCCATCCATGTAAGTATAATTATAGATGAACTTTTAAAAGTGGTCGTCGCTGTTGCTCTTTTGATTAAACGTGGACTTCGTGTCTTTAGTCCTCTCGTTTGGTACATCGATGTTCGCTCAAAGCATAATTCCGGCCGCCGTAGGCCAGCTGTATCGATTGCATCTGGGTTTACGGAGGCGCTCCTATAGCACAATCTATCTACCTATGTTTCTCGTCCTCTTGCGAAGCTCTCCCGCAGGGTGAGCTTAAAATGCTCGCAATTTGCGTTGCGCCCAAGAGATAGAGGAGGAGAGAGGCGCCCTGCGGGATCCGATAGCCAAGTGCGTAAATAGGTCACGGCCTGACGACTTCCAGGGCCAGCTTGTCCAGGTCGCGCACATAGATATATTAATAATGTACGTGGCTGCTGCAGAAGCGTTTGATGTAACTATCTGCAAAGCCTCCGGTCTGTCAGCAGTTGACTGAGATAAATATTTCAGAGGTGAAGGTGGAGAGTGGACCTGCGCAACATCCGTTTAATTTATGGATAACATATTGGGAAGTTAACGAGTTCACACTATAATAATTTTGTTGTACTATTTACATTACTAGAAATTTTGTTTACTCATTGATATATTAAATTTAGCGAACAATTGACGGGAAATCTACAATTATTGAATTGAATTTCCGGATTTTCATAGGGTCTACTTGAAAGTACCGAAATTTGATATCCCACTCGCATATCAAATTTAACATGGGTACAAATTTCAGTGAAGAACTTCCTTTTTTCGCAATGGGAATTTCGAGTAAACCCTTTTAGCAGTGCAGTTAGAAATTTTGAATACTTCAATACGTATATTTAGGAGGTATACTTATTTTGTGCGTCGATCTCTTCTTCTTGACGACTTAAAAAAAATAATGTCGGTTGTAAAATCTTTTTATACTGTAACCAGAGGAAAATGGGAAATTAAAGGAACGTGCGACGAAGTTTAGTAGACGTCGTGACTTTGGTGTAACGTTTATGGGTGCGCTGAAGATTGCGTATCGTTCTGGGCTTGAAACTACAACAGCTTCGCAAAACGTGCAGGCCACAATAACATCTTATGACCCAATAAGTAACCACGAGAGGCACGGACTAACATTTTTGTGTAGAACGCGCGGAAATTTATCACGAGATATAAATAACAAATTACGTGACGATGGAGATAAATATTAATCATAGGAACTTTCTGGGAAATTGAACAATGTACTTTTTTTAAATCTAACCGAGGGAAGCATTGAGATTTGCATTTCAACGAATTCACGGATGATTAGTTTCCCAGACTAATAGATCTTGCCAGACTGCAAGTCAACTTCGGGTCTCGTTTTGCCTCGCGCACAGTCGACGCCTTCTGTTACCGCTGTTGAATGCCGTCGAGACTCGTGTAGGCGTACCGCACCGCTTGCAGGGAACTCGGAGAATGACGATAATCAAAGTGACGGTTCAAATAAGGACGTAGCCGGCTAACTCCCGAGAGATAATGGGCGTATAGTCGGATGCAAAAGTTACCTGGCCGCGCCCTACGAGGCTTCGCACCTCGCCCCCTTTTCGCGGCGAATTACCGCAGAGCTCGTTACCGCGATACAGACTTCCGATAAGTAGAGAAACACAAGAAGAGTCTTGGGAACTCGCTCTAATCTTCATTACCGTCGAAGACGAAGAAATAGTTCGAAACTACAGTTCAACCTACTGAAGTTACGAAGTAACGATGTTGCGAACTTACGAAAAAGCACAATCAGTAATTTGCTAAGTTACAAATTGTATGATTAACAGTTGGAGAATTAAAGAAATTGTCACGTTCACAAATTAGACATCATTTTCCACCGTAGAAAAAAATGTGCAAGTATTAATATTCTGGGCCAATTCGCCAGTTATCAGTTACCAATAAAGGACGAAGGATATTTTTAGGGTTAGGCTGTTTTTATTTTTACTTTATAATGTCCCAGTTCGAAAATTTTTACATTTATAAAAAACGAAAATTTTTTTTTCCCAAGTGTTACATAATTTTTATTCAGCTTGTTCGTTTTCAATGTCAGGTTTATGAAGGCATTGCTTGTTCTGAAAATCTATTCCACATTTATCGTCGTGTTTATTCGGTGCGGTGGTTAAATCCTGTAATATTCGGATGAACTTCATTTTTCTCCATCTCGTCTTAACCGCCAGTGTTTAATTTCGTAATTTTTCTCAAAGTCTATTTATTCCCGGTTGAAGCTAGCGCGAGAGTTTGCCGTGGGTCGAGCGAAGAAATATTTCGAGAGCTTTGCCGTGATCTAGGTGAAGTAAACCGATTTATTTTCAGTCGTGATCCTAACATAGAACGCATATCCCCACTTTGGAAGAGTGGAAAGCGGTGCTTTTTTTTTCTATCAATGGTGAGAACGGAACGTTGAATGGCACGACGACCTTGAAAGCACGAGCTAATTTAACATAATTCAGGAGCTCAGATTTCACGTTGTTGCTTTATTCTTATATTCACTGAAAAATCTTTGTGTTCGCGCGTAATTCTGATACAATACGCTGCTTCCTTTTAACGAATAGAAAGATAGACAGAGATGGGGATATCGTTCTAATTCTCGGGATTTCACGCGAAGCCCCAACAAAAAATGACTCGAACGACCGAGCAACCTACACGTGATGTTATGATTCATTCTTATTGCACCGAGTGTTGCCGGGGCCATTGAACATTAAACAGTGAGCTTCCTGTCTTAATTCCCCTCGTACTATCGAGTCTATCTCGAATTGATGCAGCAGAACCCTCGGTTAAGGGCCCAAATATTTTGTGTACGTCTGTATCCGATATTTATGGAAGGATGCAGTCTTCGCGTACGCAGCTATAGCTATGGTAAATACAAACGCTGCAGGCCACTCGAGACACGCGGACGTAAACCGAGGCACTACAGTCAATTTTTATCTCGCTCTCTCCTCCTCCTTTACCCTCAAAATATCCCGAGTACAACATCCTGTCGCTTCTGTTTCTGGGAACCACTTCTCCGCGCTGTATATCACTTCTGCATGCAACGGGGCGACGATCTTTTCTCGCTCGTTCGGTGAGGAAAATTTTGTCTCGTTCGCAGACTAGAATATTGTTGGAATGTCTTACACGTAAAGCCTCAACGGGCCACAGGAAAGCACGTTCTTGGTCACGTCTGTGGAATTCTCGAGCGTTTTCCCGAAAGGCGCACCGTAAGACCTTCCCGAGCTCGTAAAATTTCCAATACGAACGCATGAGGGTGGATAGTCCGAGGCGAAGGGAGATAGAGTGGAGCCGTAATTGCTGGAAGAGACTTTAAGAGGAGCGCAACGAACCAAGCGTCAGTAATTGGACAACCTTAAATGAAAATTCATTCAAAATATTTTACTATACGAATTCGAATAACTGTGACTTAACTATTCCTATAACTATGAGTTATTTGAATTATAAATTGTACGAGGGCTCGGGAATTATTATTAATCCTTTCTTATATGAATAAAAAGAGGCAGACGCTTTGTCGATTCATTTCGTAAGCTGTAAAATGTATTCCACATTTCCCTCTCTGTCAGCTGTGAGCATAGTTAGTTCTTCCGCTCACATCTTTGTAAATTTTATAATATTTCTTGAGTGAACAGATTATTAATATTACTGTAAACACCGCTTGTCAGTTACAAAGTTGTCGTACTATAGTTATATCACTAGTTCAATTCATTCGAATTACGTTATTATTAGATATTCTTATAAATTACTCAGCTTTTTTGTAGTGGCGGACTCGCTCGATGGCTCTTTCCCCTGGGGCTCGCAGAATATTTGACGGTTGCTCAGTAGACTCCACGATATTTGAAAATTCGGCTGGCCAGGCTCGATGATGATTCCATGTGAGGATTTAGTATCGCTCCAAGAAGTTCTGCGGTAGTCTCAGATGATTATGGAAGCGTCCTTCCCACTCGTCGTCCCCAGGAAGAAAGAGAGCGAGTCTTCGCCTTTTCGGAGCAAGTGCCCGTTAGTCCCCACTCCATTTATTATATGGAATCCTCGCTGAGATTTCGTGACTCTCGCATCAGCAAATATTAGAGCGCGATCTTTGAATACATACTTGTTCTCTTACATTTTCCCCCTTTTTCTGTACAGCCAAAATAATTGTGCTTGACAGAAAATTTACAAACTTTTAAAATAATGCCTATTCTATTATATATATATTTAAAATCGATCATTCACATTTCAACTCTCACTCTCACACGTATTATATGTATATACATCATTTACACTTTGTACATCTTTCCATATCGTTACTTCCATGAGCTAATTCGTTCACATCGTTTTGTTATTGTTATTATCATTATTATTTGACCTTCGGGACGAATTTGAATAGTCAACCCCTTATTATTATATATATATATATATATATATATTTTTTTAAATTTATTTATTTATTTTATCTTATTTTATCTTGGCATAATACTTGCGGAGATTTAGACGATTATAAGTGCCAATTTCCTTCATCCCTGCTTTCGGGTCACCTAACACAAATGCATTTTCGCCTATTTGTTTTAAAATCGTGTACGGCCCTTCGAAAAGGTGGAAAAATTTCTTAATTACTTTATCAAGAGCGTTGGATAGATGACGGACACGCAGGAGTACTAAGTCTCCTACCTTTAGTATAATCTTTGAGATTGATTTTTGATTCTTCCGACGACTTTCAAAGCTCTTTTTTAGATTCTCTTTAGCAAAAGTAATTAAATATTGATGTGTCGGAGCCTGCTGTAGAGGAAATTTAATAATTTCGTGTAATTCTTCGTGTACTGGTTTCCCGAAATGTAACTCTTGAGGGGATAGTTTTGTACTATGATGGACTGTAATATTTAATATTTTTTCAATCTTCGGCACGAATTCTGGCCATTTTGTGTGTTTGTCTGCACAAAGAGTCCTAAACAAACGTCCTAATTCTCGCATTACTCGTTCGGAAGGGTTTGATTGTGGGTGTCTAATTGAGCTATATAAAACTTTTATTCCTTCTTTTTCTAATTCGAGTTTCCACGATTTTGAAGTAAATTGAGAACCGTGGTCAGAAAGGATACGCGTTGGTTTACCAAACTTTGGAATAAAGTCAGAAAAAATCCTCTTTAGCGTCATTCGGACCGTTGCATTTTTCATGACATATAAGCTTACGTATTTTGAGAATGCGTCAAGCATTACAAAAATGTACTGAGCTCCACCTCTTCCCATTGGAAGCGGGCCATAAAAATCAACCGTCACGAGTTCGTTAGGTCCCTCAACTGATATAAAATTATGCTCTCCTTCCATGCTCAGTGTAAGATTTTTGACTCTCTGACATAAATCACAGCACAAAACATATTTTTTCACTTGGGTTGCCATTCCCTTCCAATAATAAAATTTTATCAGATGATGTAATGTCTTGAACACGCCGGGATGTCCTAATTTTTCGTGTATGGCCTCTATTAATGTTCTTTGTAACTTTTCCGGAATTACTATTCTCCAATCTTTTCCGTCTTTTTCCCTATGAAATAAAATTTTATCATATATTTGGAAATAGAGGTTTCTTGAATTTTCGTTGCATGAATCAATCTTCTCCACGAGTTTTGAATCGGATCGTTGGATTTCTCCCAATTTCTTGAAACTTCGCACTAAATTAGTATCGACCTTTAACAAGGCAATTGTGAGCAATGCCGTATCTTCATCATTATTGATTGTTGGTAAAAAACATTGATGCAACAACGAGATCACAATTCTCTCGGTATTTTCTTCGACAAATTTTCCTTCTGGATGGCGACTAAAGAAATCCGCGACGATATTATCTATTCCTCGACAATAGGTTATTCGAAAATAATATTGTTGTAATAATAATGACCATCTAGTGATTCTACCGTTAAGAAAGTTCGCCATGTCCAAGAAGGTTAAGCACTGGTGATCGGTTATTATTGTGAAACGTCTTCCAATCAAGTGAACTCTAAATTTTGTTACCGAGTATACTACGGCGAGAAGTTCTTTCTCGGTGGTGGTATAATTTATTTCCGCACGCGTCAAGCAACGACTGACAATATCAACCACGTTATGATCGCCCTCCGAATTCAATTGATATAAAATGCCACTAAGTCCTAGGTCGCTCGCGTCCGTCTGAACTCTGAATTCTACATTCGGTATTATGTGTTTCAAGGTAAGAAAATTGCGAAAGTCTTGTTTCAAGGTCTCGAACGCCTCGGCGTGTTTTGGTGTCCATTCCCAAGCTCGATTTTTTGTTAGCAAATCTCGTAATTGACTAATAGACTGGCTGTGCTTTACATTAAACTGTCTATAATAATTGCATACCCCGATAAACTGCTGAAGTTGCTTTTTATTTTGTGGTGGTTCGAATTGAAGGATGGTGTCTAGATTTTTCGGCTCTGGTGTGATTCCCGTAAGAGAGACCATAAACCCGAGAAATGGGACCTTTTCTTGGAAAAATTTGCACTTTGATAATTTTAAAGTGAAATTATATTCGCTCAATCGACTGAAGATTCCTCTTAATACTCGTATATGTTCTTCGTAGGTCTTGGTACCGATCAAAATATCATCAATATAACATGAAATATTGGAGACGAAATCATCTTGAAGAGCAAAACTGAGCGCTAAACCGCTTCCCGCAGTCTTAAGACCGAATGGTATTCGACAAAATTGATACATCTTAGAATTAAATAAAAATCCCGTGTATTGTCTTGAATCTTTGTGGAGGGGTACTTGCCAATAACCTTGAGTCAAATCTAACTTTGAAAACCACTTGGAACCGTGAAATTTGTGCAGCAATTCACTTATTAGCGGTGGCGACTCGTGATCGTCCTCGATAATTTTATTAATGAATCTAGCGTCTAGACAAACTCGAACCGAACTATCGTCTTTTACCACTATTCGCAGTGGGTTGCAATATTGGCTAATTGCCCTCTCAATTACTCCGGTATCTAACATTTTTTCTATCGCATTGGCAGTAGCTTCTCGTAAATGGTATGGGACTGGATAAGTGTGCCTAACACTTGGTTTATTTACTACTAATCTAATTTGATGCTCATATCCTTTTGAACAGCCAGGTTTATTCGAGAATAATAATTGGTAACATTGCAACAAATCATTAAAAATCCTTCTCTCTGATTCATTGAGTAATGTTAGTAAAGACGCGACCGCTCGGAGGTCCCCAGAAAAATCATCATTGTTCGCTTCCTTTGGATTTATTTTATTTTGAATTTTATTTTTACTTTCTATACAGCTAGGTTCGCCTATGTCATGTTCCTTAATACCATTCGTACTTTTGATTGACATCTTTTCAGTTATTTCTTTGTCCTTGATAAACAATTCTGTAATTTCAAGATTTTCTTTCCCCCTAGATCCTGGCGCATCCTCGATTCCAAAATCTCGAGAATTCTTTCGTTGGACCTCGTTATTGTCATATGTGTGAGGGTCAATGACAAAAATATACGTTTTTGAACCTTGTTGGGAACAAAACAATGTTTCTGAAGAACTCCGCTCGAACATAATCGCTGAATCCGAGAGAAGATTCCCCGCTACCTCAATCGTATGATTTTTATAATTTAAAATGACTTCATACCTCGACATCCAATCGTTGCCTAATATTAATGCGGACGTGAGGTATGGTACCACCAGGAACGGATAACTATACGTGTTTTTCTTAATTTCGACTTCCAAAAATGCCTGATATTTTATTGTTGTGGTTCTTTTTCCTATCGCGGTTGTGACGAATAAATTGGATACCGGCATTGTACTCAACGTTTTTTGAGATGTTAATTCTTTATAGAAATCTTCGGACATTACTGTCACCTGGCTACCAGAATCCATTAAAACCGTTATTTGTTTTCCCCTTATTTTCACTTTTATATGTGGACACGTACCCAGATTAGACGCATATTTATTATTTCCCTGGTCCTCAGTTCCTTCAATTCCCACACTTAGATCCTCTATGAAATCAAAATCCTGTTGGCGCGTCGGTGGACCATTATACAACGCGCCGCATATTAGTTTAAAGGCTGTGTACTTGTTTGGTTATTAGTGGTATTATTGCCGATAGTGGTGCGTTGAGAATTATTTGGAATAGGCGGTGGTGGAACTCGTGTATCGGGTAAACCTGATAGTTGGTAATTAGGCTGGTCATTCCATCTTTGATTGAAATTCTGCCTGTTTACGTGCGGATATTGGTCTCTATTTCGCGAGTAACGATCCTCATTACGCATAGAACGCCCATCATTCCGCCAAGATCTATTCTCATTTCTCGAATATTTATAATCCCTTTCACGCCATGAATCATACCGATCTCGATCGTAATAATCTTCGTTGCGATTTTGTTGTCCCCTTAGATTTATCTGCCTGATGCCTTGCATGTGATGACGCGAACCTGCATGGTTTCCACCGGATTTATTTTCGTTTTCTTTTTCGCGGAATCTACGCGTTCCGTCAAGACTTGCGAGAGTTTGACCAATCATTTTATCATCATTAAAATTTATTGTAGCTAGGGCATCCCTTACCCAAACAGGATACTGCTGGATAATATTGTAATTTATCTCGTATTGCGTGAGCGCCGGAATAAAATATCTAGAATCTTTTAATTGTCGGTAATAATATGTTTGCAACGACTCCTTGTGAGCATTATATTTTCGTTCACTCCACTGATTTTTGTACTGAACTCGTACCGGTACTGAATAAAATTCTGCCAAAAAGCGTTCTTTAAAATCATCATAATTCGCGAAATCCCCCTGCAGTTCGTTCCATAAACCAGCCTTTCCCTCTAAAGCGTTCTCGACAATCAACATTTTTCGGTCATCATTAATATTTTTGGTTTTAAAAAATTTTTCCATTTCCTCCAAAAACTGTACAGGATTTAATTCCGATTCCTCGCGAAACTTCGGCATTTTAATATCGATGTGAAATGTTTGTACGTTACTGATAATCGTCGCAATCTCCTCGGTAGTTGCCCCTTGTTGTTGTGGACCGACTTCAGTTCGCACATTATTCGCGGCGCCTTGTTGTTGTTGATGTAATGCTGCCCGTTGAGCTTCAAGGTCGCGCCGCAATTGCTCCAATTCGGCTTGTTGTCTATTCAAATTCTCCCTTTCATTCTCAAGGTCTCGCAATCTCGGGACCTCGTCATCGTTGTCGCGCATTAACGGCATGTCTCTTTTCTTTTTTCCTGTGGATTTATGAAAAGTAAATCTTTGTTTCGAATTTCTTCCTGATTTCGTTATGTATATTCGACTTACACCATCTGCCATACAATTATCTCATAAGATCGATAAAACACATTTACGAATTATTTAAATGGGCGACTATATCGAACAATAATAATAACAATAATATATATATATATATCCTTTTTTTTTTTTTTTTTTTTTTTTTTTTTTTTTTTTTTTTGTTCACGATATCAGTTACCAAATTTATGAAATTTAGCGTCTGTATCGTGCCCCGTAGTTGGGCGCCAATTGTAAATTTTATAATATTTCTTGAGTGAACAGATTATTAATATTACTGTAAACACCGCTTGTCAGTTACAAAGTTGTCGTACTATAGTTATATCACTAGTTCAATTCATTCGAATTACGTTATTATTAGATATTCTTATAAATTACTCAGCTTTTTTGTAGTGGCGGACTCGCTCGATGGCTCTTTCCCCTGGGGCTCGCAGAATATTTGACGGTTGCTCAGTAGACTCCACGATATTTGAAAATTCGGCTGGCCAGGCTCGATGATGATTCCATGTGAGGATTTAGTATCGCTCCAAGAAGTTCTGCGGTAGTCTCAGATGATTATGGAAGCGTCCTTCCCACCCGTCGTCCCCAGGAAGAAAGAGAGCGAGTCTTCGCCTTTTCGGAGCAAGTGCCCGTTAGTCCCCACTCCATTTATTATATGGAATCCTCGCTGAGATTTCGTGACTCTCGCATCAGCAAATATTAGAGCGCGATCTTTGAATACATACTTGTTCTCTTACATCTTTCACATCTTCTCAAGAGTGTTTACAGCAGCCTTTCCGATTCATAAATATTCCATCCTATAAATATTCTTAACATTTTATAACTTTTCGCTTAAGCTATACGCTTTGAACTTCTCGGGCATAAAGATTTCCTTCGAACAATGTATTCCTCTGGTATACATCCTTGCAATATATGTTTAACAATAGATCCTCTTCGGCTCTATCATTCTCTTGTCAGTCTTTGTATCTCATGTAATAAATTGCATACACAGATTTTGCAAATGCTTTTGTAAAAGCAAAGGTGTTAGAGATTTTAAACTAAAAAAATTGAATCGTTATTAAAATTATCAGAAGCTCGAATACATTTGTATTCGAATATTTTCCATCCCCGGCAAGAATTATTCTCGTTGGCCGAGTCGTTGCGCGTGCACGCGAAGATCGCCAGATGTTCTCACCTATACATGTGCACGTTTTTCAGGTACACGCGTTTATACTCGAAGAGTGCCCGACTGTAAACACGTGTGTAGCACGTGCGACGGTTACAACGTCGTACATTCACGTTTAGACCCTTGCAGTGTATGGCAGGCATTATCTAGAGCGAGAGGGACACAATTCAGAGGCATAACAATTCGTTTCGTGTGCACGACAAGGGCAGGGCATCGCTACAAATGTTCTTAGACCTTTGTGAGCCCTTGAAATTCCTGTCAATCGCTTTTCAACGAGATATCTGTCCACCCTGAGCCTCTTGGGCATCGGGGAGCTAAGCGACGAAAGACGAGTGTCCAGAACACTTGAGCAGCTGATACGTTTCCAATATTTTCAGTAAAACCGGTGGGGCTTTAGAACCATTGCACAACTATGAGCTTCCTGAAAAGCTTTTGAAGCTATACAGAATACGGTATTTGTCAAGATATTAAAAATATTTCTTATACTTAATCGGATTTCAATAGCACCGCAAGCGAATAATATCACCTACCAACGACAAACAAACGTTTAGCAGGATTTTAAAAAAATGTTCAGTCATAATCAGTCCGCGAACTTCACGCTGTTTATTTATTACTGAATTTCATTTTTATTTTCTGTGTAATCGGAAAATCGACCCGTCAGCGGTTTGTATTGAATAATTCGATTACAAATCGATTGAGTGCGATCGAGAATGAAATTCGGATTATTTATGTATTATTAGAAGTAAAATGGGGTTGCTACGATTGAATTCCGAATAAGATAGGTTCATGAAAAATGGCTGATGTGCGTTGAAAAATGAATTTTTTAAGAGTATCGACGTCGCACCAAATCATATGCAGATGGTACGCGTTTGCACCGAATAAACATGGGCGTCTCTACGCCGAGCGAGTCTCTGCGCCGTCCGCTCTATATATTCTGAATGTGTAACCAGGTGTCGAGGGTGAAAATGAGTCATGCGAGACCACCTGCTTGTGGAAAATCGTACAAGCGTCAGTCGCCCTTATTGATCATTCAGCTTTATATTTTATTGAGTCATCGACTTCCTGGATGTATGAACTCGGTTACACCACGGACTGAGCTTGTAATAATTGTGCAGGGGTGCCCGTTACATTGGCCAATAAAATTATTTTAAGACGTTGTTATTCAGGTCTTTGCATTCACTAGGATAGTCAAAGCCAGGGTAAAGCTTATAGTGTATGCGGAACGGACATGCGCTTGCATGCAGCAGAAGAGGAATGCATGGCTTAATAAGGCCACGAGCCTTGAGTGGGTATCTTATTACGTCATTGCCACGAGAGCGTGGCGCCTAGTGTATCACTATTACACGCGGGTTTTGTATATCATAGCCGATTTATGAGGACTTACCCCTTGAGCAAGGGGATATTCAAGTAGGACACCAGCAAAAGCCTTGTTACGATGTTTTTATATATTCCTTGCAAACAGCAGATCGTTCATTCTCCCTACAAAGATGAGCTTCGATAGTCTCAATGTTTGCCTACAAAATCTATTCATTTACTAAGTAATAGCGAACAAATATTTTCAATTGAAAGTTCTATGATTTTTCTTACGAAACACAAGTCATATGAAACAATATCTAATCCAAAAAGTACATGTTGCATATGTTTGCACATGGAAAATATATATGAACTATATCTACGCAATTAGAACACAAAAATGTATGATATATGTCACATATGAAAAGCAATAACGCAAAAGCATATGAGCAATAACGCAAAAATGTTTTATTCGTACCTATGATTTATAAAATAATGTGATTTGCTACCGGAATGTCACTGATATTGTAATTTTCATCTTTTCAGGCACTTGGACTGACCACAGTTGTCGTGGCAATATGGATGCTGGTCGACAATACGTTCATCGTGTCGCTGACCCAGCAGCAGCAGAACTACAATGCCGGTCTTTACATTATGTTGGCAGCTGGAGGTCTTCTCATGATCGTATCCTTCCTGGGCTGTTGCGGGGCCTTACGCGAGTCTCAATGCATGCTCGTTACCTTCTTCAGCTTTCTTCTGGTCGTTGTGGTCGCTCAAATCGCGGCCGGGGCTTGGCTCTACACAAACCGCGATCGTCTGGATACGATCCTCAAGGATACGGTGATGTTCACCGTCAAGGTGAGTTCATCTCTGTGTTCGTCTTCCAACGAACGCTCTCCATTCACAGTCGAGTGACGAGCTATTGTGTCATGCAACTCTGCGCCCTCGTATACTTGAGCGTAATAGGAACCGCGTTATGTATTCATGTAATATTCCGTTACAGAACGAATACGGTGAGATCGAATCGCGCACGTCTATCGTCGACTCAGTTCAGACGGACCTCGGTTGTTGCGGCGCAACAGGACCAGCAGACTGGGCTGGAAGCAAATACTCCCGCAAAGATTCCACTCAGTCACTCAGCCTCACCATCACCGTTAATTCCGAAAACTTCTACGATATTCCCAAGTCTTGCTGCAAAACTGAGGACACGGAAGCATGTAACAGCGCACGCAAAGTGAAACTCGGCGATCTCGTTAGCTCCGAGATATATAACGAGGTAAATTTTTTTTTTCGGCTTTTTTTCCTATCACCTTTTACGTAACTTACCGAAATTTTTTCCGATCTCCAAAAACCTTCTTAGTCGCTCAAAGAAATTTGTCAAAATCGGTCGTAAACGGTAACTTGTTCTGCTAAATTATCGCAAGTGAAATATTTTTTAATTAGCGATTTTCCGCATTAAAATCATGTATAATCTCTGTGTTGATGAACAGATCCGTAATGTGAATTTCTAGCCACATAAAATTTATCGGGAAAGAGTGAAGAATTCCGCCGTGTAAAAAATCAGCGAAGCGACGTTCTCGTATATCGTCCGATAGGTAATTCGAGTCGGAAAGATTAAACAGAACGATAAAAATAGTAGACTAAACAAGATTGCAACATTTGCTTTGGATTAAAGTGCTTAGCATTTCGTTGCTGAATCGTTTTGAATTTTGCATTGATCAAAGAATTTAATAAAATATGAAGAGCTTTACACGTCTCCTGCAACTTTCTCAATTATGTAAAATTTTTCACTTATGTCTAACATACCGATATCTTGTCTTTTAGGGTTGCATTGACAAGCTCATAGTTGTACTAAAGAGCCAGATACTCATCGTTTTATCAGTCACGATTGGAATCGGGGTTCTCGAATTGCTGGGACTAATCTTCGCACTGGTTCTGTGCTGCGCCATTGATTCGTCGGATCGATACAAAGCTTAAGCCGAGAATAGGAGGAAAAGGAAGAAAAAATCATTCGTCGTCGTCCTCCTTACCAACCGCCAAACATCCACATGCCCCCAGAATCCCCGCGTCTCGTAATACCGCTGAATTATGACTTATTTCATAATTTTAGTTCTGTGCCAAGATTCGTGGGGTAACTTGTGTGTGCATAAGTGTTCTCTACTACCGTTCGTTGTATTTCGACTATACGGCTATTACCTTTACGGTGTAAGCTGTAGCTACGTCGATGAGCATTTACTGTATAGTCACGACGAGAAAAAAAAAAACCTGATAGCACAACGCTTTAACCAGTAAGAGATTTAGAAGAAACATGTCGGATATCATCAGTACCTGCGTCTGTTGTCGTAACGTTTTTTTCGACCGTGCGTACGGAGCGACCTCGATCAGAGGCTCGCATTTATTCTTGGGAGATAAAATTACGGAAAGCAATTCTTCCGGACGATGTAAGGTGTTACCGGAAGTTTTGCGAATTGAAAGATAAAAAATAAGTTCAGTCTACGATCATTCTACCAAAGATTTATATTTCGTTATGCGTTGATCGACTCCGCCACTTCGTAGAATCTCAAAGACTGCTTTCAACGTGAAAAAAAAACCACACTTGAATCTGTACTGAACCGTAGCTTCGATCAACGAGTGTACAGAGATAGTGATTGTGTACCACTTGAGAAATGTACTAATTTTCGAAGTTGATCAAGGCAATCGAGAACTTCGTATTCTTCGAAAGCTTCCTTTGCACAAGTATCTTGTTTCGGCAAAGAGTCAATTCTTCATACTGTTGATTGCGTTCGATATTTTGATAAATATCTATGGAGTAACAGTCGATTTTTAGTTTGTCTTGGAATCTCAATTTTGTGATGAGGACTCCAATAACTTCACTGACACTCCGAACTGAATAAGAACTTCTTTCGATATTCTATACACGTCCACTCGAACATACCAGACCTCTAAAGTCTTCTATACACCTGTAGTTATTTTTCGACGTTCACTTTAAAACGGTTAGTCGCGTAATTTTTATAAAAAGAAAAAATACCAACTATAAGTCGTTTTTGAGAATATATATATCCTATACAAGGACATCTCATTTTTTTTTACACAATCTCTTTTTGAAAGATCTAATTTTTTTGGTAAAATTTTGATTATGCGATTACATTAATTTAGGTGTTTGAACAAAAATAAGTTAAATTATTTTGAATTATAGATGATAAATGTAAGGGACTCTAAGAGGGTGTAAACATCGCACAGTCGTAATGCAGCATTTTTTTCCAAGTCTCAATGATAATCTTGTGCATCACGTCGTTACGCCATTATGTAATGATTTTACAAACCATGACAAAGATTTAATGTTTCAAAAGATGGAAATATATATACATAAATATATATAATATTAAAAACGTAGATCAAAGAAAGCCGATATTAGATCGGCGAATCACGTTATCAAATTATGTGCATAATATTGTGTATTACCGATATTTATGCGGGCGTTTAAGTACTACGTTATATATATTCATCCGTTTAATGCTTCTGGTATTAATAAGTGTATTTCTCACCGAGTTTAGTTCAGTAACAGTCGCGTAGCTCTCAAACTCACGAGTCAATGCAACTCGTATATATTTCGATGGATTGTATAAGCGCATTGCGTGTGAGTCGTAACAATGCAATAAGTCATACATGTTTAGTTCGTACGTAGCCCTTGGGGCTTACTTCAAAGATTTAAATAATATATAATAAAAAACAACACGTTAAGCTTTATTTATACTTGAATATAGTTTGTCACGGAACTCGATGAGGGAAAGATCTGATGCTCTGCACGACTGAGTTTCGATAATTATTCGATGCACGACACTGATCTGATTAGCTCTAACATATTCGCACTGCGTTCGCTATTATTGGTAAAATGAGCAACTAAAAAAAAACAAACAAAATGATATTTGTGTGTAAAACAGGCGTCGCGTGGACTATACTATGATACTATAGTATGTGCATCCTTTGAAAAAAAAAATTATATTTTCGTAACCGAAGAGTACGCGCATTTACTTTTATATAAATAAATTATTGTACTCCCAGGCTGTATTGTACAATACCAATGTCAACAAAAACAATAAAAATGTCCATTATATGGCTCTTCAGTAATAATGGGTTTAATTTTATTCGATTTTGCGCTTTGTATGAGCGACAAGAACATTTATTGAATTTGATCATTTATTTATTGAAAACCATTCAAGATATTTTTCCCGGGCCCAGTTTTTTGTGGCTCGTCGGAAACGTGACGTTCACTAATACGTGAATGTAGCACACAGCCAGTACAATGTTGATGTTTTCCCGAAACCTGGAAGCAAGAAAAATGTGTGAGGAATATTTTGCTCCGGTTCTCTCCCATTTGGAAGTTACCGCATCATGGGTTGCGTGACGCGACGGTCCCTTTTAAGAGGAAGTGAAACGTCGATGAGTGTGAGAGAGTTAGCGAATACCTTTCGGGTCAAGAATTCTCAGGAACTTCATTCCTGTTGGGACAAAGAAAAGTCTTCCTCCGTTCAGAATTGAGAGACAAATAATGTTAAACTTTTCATTCATCCAGAAGATTTTTGTTACCGACCGAGTAGGTACTGTTTCTCCGCGAAGAGGTGTGAAGTTTTTATTCGCAGGCAGTGAAATCAATGAGAATTTTAAATACTTTACTATGTAATAAAAAAAATGTGATAAAGTTCACGTGTATCAATGTTACGAAAAACATTGTTTTAGCACAACAATAATGCGCAATTAAACAAAAATGGAATGCTAAAAAACTCCCAAATTTTCGGTAAATTTGAATTTTAGTTACATAAAATAAACCCGCAAATTTTTCCGAACACATGGGATTAAATATTGACTTGTAATTTCGAATACTTTACATACTTAGTTTGCATAGCTGCTGCAACTCTACAAGCAAATAGTCCTTCTGGGAGTAGGAACTTTGCCGTTAGGAACATTTGTCAGCTGATAGTCGTGCATAAGATAAAATAAATACAACTTCAAGACTGGAGATTTCCTCACTTAAAAAAATAGAAAATCTGAGTCGCCGAATCTTGATTTTTTGAAAGCTTATTAATGAAATATCCTGTAGATCCAATCGAAAACTGGAGCAATCGCGGTAGCGGAGGCCCTGCGTCCGCGTTACTCTCTGGAACTCTCGGGTGACCGCCCACGCGCTGGAGAGGATGGAAGTTGAGCGCCGGGAGCCGCGAGAAGCAAGACAGCAAGGGAAGAGGTGGAAAACCGGCGAGGGTATCGGCCGGAGTGGGGCTCGCAGGTGCGGCCGCGGTGCTGCTCTGCTGCTTCGCTGCTGTTCTCAAGACCGCAGCGCGGCGACACAACGCCGTTCGGTTGCACAGTGCCCGCGCATTGGAATGCCTACGCGTTTCCTATACTCCTCCGCACTCGGACGTTTTACCTGTCGTTGGTCGCAGACTCTGCGTTTTACCTGAACACCGAAACAGATCGGTATTGACGCGCCTACGTTCGCCGCAATCGTACAAAGAAACTCAAAACCGGAACACATTGTCATAGTGGTAGCGTCGATGCCGCGCGCGTTTCACATCCGCACAGAAGAGTGTAAGTAAGAATACAATTCTGTTTAAATTCGACACGTTGCCACCAGCGACAGAGGACACGAAAAATCGTCCGTGATTCCACAAGCGGAACATCCTCACGATATTCCTGTCACGATTTCACCGCTCCACGTCCGGGGACATCGCCGAAATTGCGTAATGCTGTCTTCCTACTACCGCCGCTGTTGTCTCGTTGTCATCACCGTCACATACACCGCCCGATAATATTCGATTACTTTTTACCGTGAATGGGCAACGCTTCTCGTCGCTATTTCAACGAGGGATTAGCTCTAGCATTTGTCACTCTGCCACATGACACATCGATATCACAGCAGTCGAGCGGTGCCCGCAATACGATAAACATTCTTCGAATGTATATGAGAGAGACTATGTAGTTGGCTGGCGAAATTCTGGCTTTTTCGGTTCTGCGAAGACGAGCTGTTTTTTGTTATCATATATAAACGTGTCAGTGACGGAAGAATTTTTAGGACTACCTGAATTGTACACGTGAGTCATATGAAGTATTAATTATCAGTATTCCTTGAACCCCTCGCTTTGTGGAAAGAGTCTCTCTAAAGTGTGCTTCAAATATTTATCGCGACGGGCATTGAATGAGATCACCTGTTGCGCCGCAGCTCCTCAAAGAATTCGTTCCCTCCGAGCTGCACTGTGTACCTGAGCTCTTGTATTCACAAAGAACAGCTCTCCGTATTGGTGTGTCAGTGTGTGCAGTTCGGTCCTAAACAACTATAATTCTTCGTTTAGAAATTCCAATCGGCTCGTCGCTCACTTTTTGCAACACTTGTCCTTCGTGATAAGATACGTACAAATACGTGTGTGTATGTTTATAGCTTGCTTTTTTTTTTTTTTTTCAAGTGTGGCGTCTATTCAATCTTAAAATGCATGCAAATCGTTGAAAGGCAACGGAATAAGAATAAATAAAATTCTCATTATTCGATGTGATCACATAATTAGAAATCGTGATAACATTGATTGTTAATACTTGAAATCTCGTAATGCATTAGGACACTCTTGACGTTGTTTACTGCAACAATTATTAATCTAAAAATTGTTGGCTCAACTTTCGATGTACACCAAAGTATTACTGAAATTAACCCGATTTTTGCATACAAATCGAGAATAAAATCGATGTAACTTCCAAGGAGATTCCCTCCTATTTTCAGCGTTCCGGTGATGCGTCATTCGCTCGAGCCTTCAAGGATACCCAATAGATCCTTCATCTGCCCCGAACCCGCCCCCTGGGTCCTTAACATATTAATCAGCACCTGTTGTTCAATTTGTAAGGTCCGAGCACGATTGGAAAACTCTCTTCACGGGTTCTGTGCATGCATGAACGAAAATCTGGTGATGGTCTGGTGAGAGTCTCGCGTGACTCATCGCGCGGCAAAAGAAAAAGAGATCGCGGGCTTGCAGCACCCTCGTGCAAAGGTGGACAGTTGGAAACCGGTTTGCTTTTATTTTTTATTAGTGCGCCGGCCCTCTGAGCCTTCCGAGTGCTCGAAATATTTTTATTTAATCTTCGAGAGTGAGTAATGAGAATATTTAGCGTTTTTATTAGCGACGAGTCATTACCGCGAGAATATACCAGCTGAACGAATAAAATTTCCGGCAAAGTAATTTTGCAAACAGTTTGAACGGGCGCTACTTTGCACGGGAAGTAGCACGAACAACTTTCCCTTCACTCTCATACTTATGTACTTTTCGTTGTCTGCAGGATTTGGATAAAAAATGACTATCTCGGCCACCCTAAGTATAGCCCTGTGGGTGATAGTTTGCTCGCTGATTGCGAGCACTCGTTGCTACAACGATGAATTGTGCGCCGACAGAAATCGGCACAATATCGAGACGCCGGAGTCAGCGAAGGCGAATTGCGGAGAAGCATTCAAAGGACGTTGCCGCTGTCAGAAGACTTGTTACGACGGCAGTCTTCAGTATGTCGTCAATTGCACGAACTCTAATTTCATCGACACGAAGCCCCTCGAGTTTTTACCCAATGCGACGGAAGTTCTGATATTTACCGGCAATAATCTCGAGAGTCTGCCGTGGAACGTGTTTGGAACTCTCGATCGTATGCCCAATCTACGCATAATCGATATGTCCAATAATAAAATTCGCGAGATCCACGGCAAGTCGTATCACCACGTGCAAAACGTCCAGCGACTCATCCTGGATTTCAATGAATTGTCGTTGGACTCGCAGGCTGAACATCCGAGGATATTCTCCAATTTTGAGTCTCTCCTCGAACTTCATTTGACTGACGCTTTCGAGGACGACCCCAACAGAGATTCTGCTTCACGACCGACAGATCTGGCGGCGACACTTCACGACATTTTTATCAACAGGTAAATTTTATTAAATAACGAGAATTTTTTTTTGTTGGTTTTCCTAAAAATTAACGATGTTACAATTTAATGAAAACCGGATGTAAAGTCAAATATTGCACATTGATTCCTTACTATTTTTTTATGTTCACCAAAAACATATATTTATTACCTCACTTTGTTACAAAGGTAGTTTTGTTAAAAACAAACAAGACTCTAGGTTGTGTCTCTTTCGTTATTTTTATTAGCTCTTTATCTATTTATTATTTGTATCTTTTAGCAATCTCACTCGGCTAATAAAGTTGCATCTGGAGCAGAATGAGATTTCGGAGTTTCGTGATCCAAATGTATTCTGCGTTCTGCCGAATCTCATGGACCTCCATCTCGGGGATAACGCTCTAACGGCTCTACACTTTAATTTATCCTGCCTCCATAATCTGCGATTCCTCGATCTGCAAAGAAACAATTTCACAAGAGTATTGGATCGCGACTTGAAAACTCTGGATACATTTCCCAAGCACAATCAAACGGTGACGATCGATGTCTCCGGCAATCCATTCGATTGTTCCTGCAAATTGAATCCATTTATTAGGTGGATGAAGAAGACTAAGGTTGTTGTGAGGAATATGAATGTGCTCAAGTGCCGTGAACGTAAGTCAATTATTTATTTGTATCAAATTATCACGTAGTCCGCCTTTTAATGCTGGTAAAAAAATGCGATATAAAATCAGGCAGGTTTTATTTATTCACCTAAATTAATAAACGTTTTTTTGGAAAATCTAACACCCTGAAATCAACAATTAATGGCATATTGCTAATTTACAGAAAGAGTTATGTATAGAAATTAGTGTTTAGACATGAAGATTAAATGTCCGATTATCGAAGTTTCTGATGTCGTGTTGAATTAAATGTAAATTTTCTGTCATAACAGATGGACCATGGCGACCATTCCACGAGACGAAAAATTGCGTATCCAAGCTCGCTGCATCCAACAGCCAGCGAGGATCTACCGCAGCGATAACGGTACTTTCTCTGCTTCTCGTCGCTCTCGTCTGTGCGCTCATTTACGTGCAGCGCGAGGAACTCAGAAAGAAATTAGGACCGGTAATAGAGTCGGTCAACAGAAGAGTGAGATACACGTCTATAGCCACTGGCGAGACGCAAGGGAACGAGGCTTGAGGATATTCCACATTTTGCACTCGTATCCTCTTTCGCTACATTATAACGATAATTATAAATTTTTTCATTGCCAAAATGAATCGCTTTCCCGTGGAATAATTTCTTTGATCTCTGCTAGGATAAGGTGTACTTTCACGCCTTGTCATTTCGATTTTCAATCAACCATGATTTATTAGACAATACATAACAATTCGTTTTCGGCACTGAAACAACGAAATAATGCCATGTTCGATAATATCATTAAGAAGAGGATTATAATGTTATCAGATACAAGAATGACATAATATATAATAAACACTGCCCGGCGTGCATGGAAAACGTGTGAGTGTATGCGTAATGCGTGTAAAATATTGCATTATATGCAAAGTTAATAGTCCTTGTAGATCTGCTATAGAAATAATGAAAACGTGATTGTGTCTTCTATGTCCTCTCGAGTATCAACACCGTAAAAATCCTTTGTTTTTGTTTTGTTTTTTTTTTTTTAACGGTAACACAATTTTTGCGAGAATGTACCAATATTAGTATTGATACTTAAACAATTGGCCTAATTTCGAAATGTCTGAAAATATGAAGAAAAAAAATTCGAATGCCTTGAGTCGTCACTTTTATCGTGACGAAAATGAACAATTATCCGTATTGTGTCTAAATAAATAAAAAGCTGAGGTATATCACCAGCACAAATTTGTCGGTGCTTAGAGGGATATACATGTATTTATATTTTTCTAAGGATTTAAGTACTGTGAGATAAACTCTCCCGATAATATAATGAAAGTGAAATGATATATATATATATATATGATATAAGAGAAACACACATAGTTCCATAAACATTCGTGCGCTTACCAATAAATATTATCTTAAATATATTTCGCAGAAAATGTTTGAATTCACTGAAATCTAAAACTTTTCTACACGGTAAAGACTGCAAAGCCGATGATTGAATCGAAAAAAAAGCTGCGTACAATGCCAAATTATCTTTCACCTGCTCTTATCTGTGGACAGCTATCGTTTGGCTTGTTGACTCCTTGTGGATGAGATTAGATACCTCGCGTCTCGGCGCGGTCTCTGCTCTATCGTTTTACGCGTCGTCCAGCCGAGGCGTAACAAGAACGAGCTTTGTCTACAGAGCGCTGCTAAGACTGCGGCAGAGTAAAGGGACAAGTGTCGTCGCGGTCCCGAAAGTATTGAGAACATGTCGCAGGGTGGAGGACTTCGTTTGGACGAAGTTATATCTTCGACACCGGAGCTCGGACCATCGCCACCTGATGGTGGTTACTCCTGGATCGTCCTCGTCGGGGTTATGGCTATTCAGGTAGAGTTTATACGTCAATAAAATAAATATCTCTGATAAAACTTTAATTTTTTAAAACTGTAATTAGCAAGTAATGCATTGACCTAATCTTCACAATGAATTTACAATAAAAAAAAAGAAATATTTAAAGCTTTTACTGCAGAAGGTATGTAATTATTTTGGAACGGCTTTAATATTAATTAGTCTGATATTTTTTAAATTGATCGCAGATGACTGTACCGAGTATCACATCGATGTACGGAGTTGTTTTGGGATACCTAGCGCGGGATGATGGCGACGAATTCGGGCTGTGGACCGAAAAGATTACCCTGACACCAATACTTTTTACCGCCTTTTGGAGCATAGCAGGTGAAGCACAACAGATCGAGCGAAATATCTTCCCTTCGTAATATTGTTGATAATATACTGTAAAAATAACTACTGAAGTCAAACGATTTTGTACATATGAGTATAATTCGTTTGAAGCGGGCAAGATGTGCAAGAAGAGTGAAATACGTACATCGCTCCCGTACAGATCCATGGTCGAGAATAATCGTGAACCTGGCGTCGGTGCCGCGTCTCGTCGGTCTCGTCGGGGTTTCTCTACTTTCGATCGGTGTTCTGGCTTCCGGTTACCTGGCGTCCGGTGGAGTTGGAGCTTATTTGGCGAGCCTCAGTGCCGGAGCAGTTATGGGAATTGGTACCAGCTTCGTGCTCGTTCAGAGTGAGAGCGTTTTGCGAAGACATTTCAGGACTCGTCTGAGGCTTGCTTTGACGTTGCGGAGCCTCGCTCTGTCAGCCGGTCTCATACTTTCTCCAGGATTCGCTTTAGCCGTGCTTTCGGGGTCTGGCTTCCAGACAGGATTGCTTATGATGGCTTGTATCTTCACACCTACGGCTTTGGGGACGATGGCTCTTCGTAGTCCAACTTTAAGAGCGCGTTCTTCGCCTTATACCCTTTTGCTGAGTGAGGAGGACAATGAATTGACGTCCAGCATCACGGCGGACATTATTCAGGACACTCGGCAGCAAGGACCTCTGAAAAATGAGAATACTCTGTACGTTGAAGAAGAAAGAACAAACAAAGACGATCCGCCGTCACTTTTCGCTCAAGGAAGCAATAATTTTAATTACCAAGACCCGGACGAGGATCTTGATCTCTTTGTCGCCCCATCATCGAGATCTAGCATTTTCACGTGGAAAGAAGAGATTCGGGTCTTTCGACTCTTCAAGTTCTGGCTCGGAATCATCGCGTGTGTCGGAACTAAGGTCGGAGCTCTTTTTTTGTGGATTCTTCTGCCTACACTGGCGGTTACGAGGATGAATCGAGGCTTATCCGAAGGAGTGGCGTTGTCAGTAGCCATGGGACTTGGTACTTTGGTGCCTAATGTTGCAGCTTATTGGAGACCCAATACTGCAAGATGGAGAAGCCTCTGGTTCGGTGGAGCTTCTTGGCTCGGTAGCTTTGTACTCGTAGGCAAGTTAAACGATAAGAAGTCAATCAGCTAAATAAATTGACTCGAATTTTATTTTGCAAGTAAACTCTGTTATCAAAATATGACAATACTATTTTTAATTATCTTGTTAGTTTACTAAACTGTATCTAAGTTGCAACGGGTTAAACTTTGTCTAGTAACTTTGTAAATATAAAATTAGCCGGATTGTATGTTAATAAAAAACTAACAAGCTTTTTTACTTAGGACTGTCTGACAACTATGAATATGGTGAGGCCCTCATTTTCGCAATCGCCGGTGGAGTGAGTGTCGGAGGTGCAGCTGTCAGCATAGAATCGGCCCTGCAAGATGCTCTGGGCGCTCAACCGGCGAAGAAAGCTCACACAATTCTGTCTACTCTAGTTGGAGTTTCGATTTTACTATTTGCATTTATCGACAGTGGGTAGATACTAATTATTCGACGAGGAAATGTCACCTTTGCAGATTTATATTAATGGATGTGTTCTTTTTTCAGGTATATCCGTTTGCTTGCGAATTGCAGCACTGATACAGTTTGTAGGAGGATCTTATTGGGTTATAGTGCCGTGTCTCGGTTCCATTCGAGCGAGATGATCCTGGTACTGTAATTGCCATACTTAACGTTATTACAAAATGTGCGTAATTAACGTGACTCTATTTTTGTATCGAATAAATTTGTACAATACGTATTAGAAAAAATTGGGAGTTCATAGCGTGTGAAAATAACTCGTGTAACCCACGCATTGCTATATACAACGCGCGTAGCACTCGACTTTCTGCCCAAGTGTCACCATGTAATTAAAGGTGGGGATAAGCAAAGTGGTGTAACGCAGGTAGAGAGCATACAGAAGAATTGAGACTCCAATCAATTCCAATTATGGAGTTGTTGCATCTTCGGCCTTGAATCAACAACGATTCCTTTTTTTTTTCATTCACATTGGAGAGAAATTTGCGAAGAAAGCCTAGTATTGTGTTAATCGTTTTTCGCGCTTGCCTACCTAAAGCTCTGTGAATTTACAAGTAAACATTCCTAAAAAACTGATCCAGTGAAAATTAAAAAAATTACATTTCTATTAAGATATACATATTTTTCCAAAAGGCGTAGCTTGCGAGTAAAATAAAATCTCGAGAATGGTAAAGATACGTGTACCGAAGTATTAAACCTGGCCTCATTATCGTTTTAAACTCGACGAACTACTGGGTGGAAAGAATTTGGGATGAAAACCAGTACATGTGTCATGGATAAGAGGAAAAAAAAAGGAAATCGGCGGGAAACAAACCAATTGCGTGGGCCGGATTCTGTGTGCGTATAATTTAATAGAATGTTTTGAGCGGATGAGGTTGGTATGCATGACCAGATAGTACTTGGCGCAGGCGTACTCTTGACGTAACCTGACAGCGAAGCTCGCGGCTCTGCTCGCGGTTGCGATGTGCCTGCTTCGGAAAAAGGCCAGGCTTCAAGCAGTTGTTTTGCGAGTAGAAGCTTCGTTCGGCCGTGTCAAGTGTAAGGTTATGTCGTTTGGCAAAGCCGAGGGCCAAATGATGAAGCGGAAAGTGGTGAGGCCCTAGTGGTCGAAAAGCCCGAGCAGTAAGTTCCACCGGGAGAGTCGTACGACGGCTCCCGTGATTTTTCATTCTATCATCTAATCTGTGTGTGCGTGAGGTGCGCACAGGTGTGTCGCTACTCCCCCGTGAGTGCTGCACTGCAGCTCATGCCGTGGCAACCCTCTCCAGCAGTGAGTTATTCGCCGCGAGATTGATTGATAAGTTGGTGCATCGATAAGCTTTTTGTCCCTTCGGATCGCGCTTATTTTCAGTCGGCCTCAGCGTCGCTGTGCGAGAAAATTGGTTCAAGGAAGGCCGGTTCCTTAGCCGTCTAGGCCGATGAGGAAATGTCGAGTCTCGCGCGTTCACGAAGCGCCATGGCATCTCACGTCCCGCTCATGGTAACTCGTTTTGTACATTTTTTTAATGAGCTCCGTGAGACCCCTTGCTAAGTTGAGTCGCCAATATACGACGGCAGGTGCATTGTGCTTACAAACATAGCTGTGAAACGTAACGATAATAACATGTTTACATTGGGAATATTGTTAATACCGCTAATAGTGTCGATCTCGTAGCTCGAGACGCGCGCACTGCATCCGATGTTGCTGCTGCGGATAGTCTCTCGCGTTTCTCGCGAATTCGTCGACGCTCGTTGCAGTTTCGCTGCGTTCCACGGGGCAAGTGTCGCTTTCAAAGATAGAACCATCTTCTCGTTTTGCTCTCATTTGCATTCCTAGGATCCGCTCGACATTTTCGAATGCACTACTCAACACTATTCTCGTATTCGAGGCTCTGGACGATTAAGCTCTCTGTGATGGTTTCCTTGCGGGTGCATCTCGCCTATATCCCCGCGATATTTTACACCTGCGACTATTCGGTTAATTATTCACTACACTTATGTACCGGTGAATCATTCGCTCGCGGGCATTTCTCAGCAAGGGCATAGCTCATGTCTCAAGCATTTCCTCTCTTCAAACTATTTCTAGTTAACCCAACGCTCGATACAATCCTCATTTGTACATTCAACATGCCCCCTGGTATGTTCTTCGGATGAAGCGCTTTGCATTAAATGCCCTGGACAATGGAATAATTCAATCGAATAAATATCTAATGAGAGATTGCTAATGAGTCAATTTACTTTCAGGTGCAACAACAAACTCAAAAATGTCACGGCTGGAATAACATTATACTCTAAATATGGAACCAATTACTATTAACAACCGTAAGTAGACATCCATGTTTCTTCAATGTGCATATTGCTGCGTATTACTGCATGAAAAAAGATTATTGTTAATAACTTGGAATGCTAGAAAAATATTTATTATTAGGTCCATTTTTTCATTCATTCTAGCCAAGCGCACGTTGTTTTTGGGTATATTTCGATGCAATATATATTTTGTACTCTTAACACTTACAATGATAACTTTGTATGTCAATTAAACTTGTGTTTGAAATGATAGAAAAACTGTAGACATGTTCAACCTTTTAGTATATATAGTTAGTTGCTGCTCTTAATTTTCATGCATGTTTTCTAGTATTTGCTTCCCAAAGACAAAAATTCTCGTATATTTCTAGTATATTTTATTCACAACCAAGACATTGGGAATTCTTACTGTTAATATGGATTGTGTGGGATTAATAGAAATTTTAGTAAAATACACTTGAAATTTATGTTCTTCTTGCTCTACAATGATATATTCTTCTCTTGTAAAAGTAGCATTTTTCTAGTAAGTGATTTTACTCATATACCTGATCTAACAATTCACAAATAGTTTAGAACTTGCGTAGCTTTTCAACAGAATACAAAAGTTTTTTCTTAGTGATCACTGCTACATGAGAAATAACAAGCTTCGGGTTTAAAAAAGATAAAGAATCTGTAACGCTGGTTATCTAACTGTCTGAGAGTTGGTTTAAAGTGTTTGCACATGTGGCATAGTGGGAATCATGGAGCTGTTTATTGCTCCCTGAATAACTGTACATGGCTTAAGACAGTTATGCAATAAAGAATGCTGTTGCATTCATAAAATTAGTAAGTTAATAATGCCTTATTCATAAAGCAACATTGATAAGAGGTAATTCAATCATGCAATACAAGTGTTATTAACTGTATCATGAATGATTAACATCATACTAGGTGATGAGGCTGTGGTGGGAGAGGAACAGCAACTGTGGCTAAAATACATAATCTATGAATAACCATTTTCTCAGTTTTAGGCCCGTCCAAAGCAATGAAAATGAGTTTCTCGTGTTCTTCGCTGCAGCGCTCTAGCGATAGTCTAGAGGGTCCTGAGCACGCGGGAATACGAGTAGACCGCCCGTACAACAGTCTCACGAAAAAAAGGTACGAATTTCTGTTGTTCAATGTTCAATAATTACAATAGAACTCCATTTGGCTAGGGTCGACGTTTTCGGGGAGCGAAATGATTGTGCGGTTTCACTCATTTGGTGTTTGTATGTTCCACAGGAAAGAACCAAAACAAGAACATTGTCAGCGTACATGGGGAAGTCGCGAAGATTGCCGAGATGATTTCTGGGCAGCTATTCGTTCAAATTACGATTATATCATGGACACCGATCTCATTGATAGCTGCAAGGTACATATGAAAATCAATGCATACCTGCAATGTATTGTCAAAGTTTCTAGTTGGATTTGTAACTCTAACATGTTGTGATGCAGGAAGCCAATGGAGAACTCGTTTGGGACGAGGGAGACGTATCGACTCTATCCTGGGGCTTAAAGGAAGTCAGTTGTCAATTTTCCGAACTTTACTCGTGGCTGGGTGTACTTCAGGAGTTGGTATATTCAAAGGAAGAGAATTTATTGGACAAAAGTCTTCGCGCTGTACGTAAACAGAATTATAGTCATTTTGATTAACTGCAAATATTTAAAAAACCAAAATTCATTTACTTCTATTGACAGTATTTTTTGCGGAAACCATTATACTAACTTCGTTATAGCAGAACGATAATCAAAACTACATTTGATTCACAAATGGAATTTTTATTTACAGGCTCACATGGAGGAGCTGCGTCGTAAGGCATACAGAAGGCGACTGTTTAACGAGCAGGCTGGAAAACTCGTGTCTCGAGCACCATCTCTGAAAGACGAAGTCGCGTGGCGGGTCGATCATCTTAACGCCAAATGGGAACTCGTCGAGCAAATAATGGCACCAGTAGCGCAACCTACATCCGATCAACAAGACATTTCCGCAGGTAAATACTGTCTTCATGTAGATTATGGAGTGAGCAAAGTGCACTTGCAAACTTATCGATTACGGTAATACAGGATTCTGCATAATCAACAATGGGAAACTATACTTATCTCATTTCCACGTGAAATGCTTGAAAACTTGCCGGTGCACATATTACAGTATTTTTATCCGAACTGTTACAACTAAAAAAATTTACACTCCAATAATATATACGTTTTTTCAACAGATTTCGACCACGAAGTTAAATGCTTGAGAAAGTGGCTTCGCGAAATGGAATCAAGACTTCAGCCTCTAAGTTTTCGCATAGACTGGACGAGATCCGAGCTTGAGGAGAAGGCTACGGAGCACATGGTAAGTCTTGAGTTATTTCTGTACCTGAGCGAGATAATTTCACGAGCGATACGGTACGATTTAAATTTATTTAACTGGCGAAACGAGCTCGCAAAGCGAGAAGCTGTCTTGCGATTGCTCTAAAAAGAAGGTGCGGGTTCGTTTCAATGCAAAGATTTGCCGAGACATCGTTAACTAAGCGGCCCCCGCCCAGTTTCTATTCTAAGCGTTGCTCTATCCACTGCTTAACAACCATATATCCATTGAATAAAGAATAAAGGGTTGAACAAAGAAACGCCAGAGTCGAACGCACTATGACACCCAATGACGTTATCTCTGGCGCGAGGTACGTTATTCGATCGCGAACGTGGCTCGATATATTCCCAATGGATTATCAAAGAATCACGATCGTTTCCGGAAATTTTTATCAACTTATCGCGGTCACTGTACATTAAGTACACATCGAGAAAGTTGCACGGGGCTTATTTCGCAGGGCGAGGCCTCGCCTCTTGTAACCGAACAATACACGGCTCTCTTGTGTGCCGTATAGAGGCGCCGCACAGCATCACAAGCTGCACTACGTGCACTGAACATTAGTACGCTAATGCGAACGTAGATCAAGGAAGAAAGCGCGCACGGACAACAGCGTTACAGTCGATTCTTCAGTCTCGGATCTCTTTCACTGTACTCAGTTACTTACCTACGCCAACGCTCCTGAAGCAGCTCAAAACTCAAGCTTGCTGCGCCTACCTTGACTAACATATATACCGACGTATACTCATGAGAGGCGTAATAATATTTTTAAGATCATTGGACGCGAGGGGTGTGTCGTGTTTGAATAAATTGATTACAAGCGATGCATTTCATACTATACACAATATATCTCTAGGTAACTAGTCGATATCTTGGTGAATCAACAATTTTAAAGGTTCTGCAAAAAAAATTGCGAAGATTGTGGAATTGCTAATTTTACCGATTTATTTGTGTAAATGAACTTTTTGTGGTATTTCCCCGTCAGAACAACAACCATTCTTTAATGAATTGATGTGGCAAAATGTGGTTTATACTATGTAATAACATTTTTCAGAATATTGGAAAACAACGGGTTTGGCGTGATCCTACGCAGAGTATGATTTGTAGATAATCAGTCGATATTTCACTGAAACAGCAACGTTCAAGAGTCTTCGAGAGTAGATCGCAAAGACTGTACCATCACCTTGAAACTTGCGATTTCTACGCCTTTCTTGACTAATATCCATGCTGGCATATAGTTATGAGGCGTAATAACATTTTTCAGAACATTGGGGTCGAGGGGTGTGCCGGGTTTCAATAAATTGATTACAGTCAATGGACTTATACTGCAGAGAATATGATCTTTAGATAACCGCTTGAGATCTTGGTAAAGTCGGGATTTACAAGCGTCTTCAAGAATAGATCACAACGACTGTTTACTTTTCAGTTCGTGACCTCGCGAAGACTATTCTCGGATCGTTCATTTTGCCTGCGTCTATATCTATTTCCAGACATATCGATACGACTTCAGATTTTAGGGCGAAAATCACCAGAAGAAATTCAGCGATCAGAATAATGGAACGTTCTACATTTTTTCATGAGTTTCAATATATCATAAAGTTTTATGCTGCGGTGATGAACTGATTGTTGATCCAATCATTGATTGCTTCCTTCTTTGTATATTTGCTTTCTCGGTATTAACTGTATCATTTCAATTACAGAGTGAGAATACTCTCGCGTTCGAGCGAATAAAATAATATCTCTATATTCAACTCGAAGTTGCCAAAGCACTTCGTGCGTGACTCTCGAGTTATCAATCTACAATATACAGCCAGGAGAACCCACGTGCGGAAGGATTGCGGTTGGAGAGGATCGAAACTCGCTGGCAAATCAATTTCATATGAAGGGAAGGATATAAAATCCAATTCAATGAAATATGATTGTTTATTGATGCGGAGAAGAAGACGAAGGAGAAGAAGGTAGCGAGACCGTGAGGGATCTCGTTTCCTTGACGGTGATTTATAAAAGTGGTCGGCTAGCTTGCAGGGAACGTGAACACGATGATCGCGTTCATAACTCTGCAAAAGGCGCTTCGCGGGTACGCATCCTCGGATCTCGCCGGGAGGGCAACGGTAGTTGCAACATCTGGGCCAGGCCGCACAGCTAATTGTTTACTGAGAAGCAGCAGGCGTGCGCGCAACTCCGAGAGCGCCCGCAGCGAGAGAAGTTACTCTTCGTCCCGGTTGTCGCCCAGGACGAAGCCGCCCGCCGCCGAGTTATACATGATGCGCTTTGCTCTATGTGTACCGCTACTCATGTTGAGGAATCGTTATTCACCTTGGTAGTGGGTCACTGCGGCGGCTCTTCAGGCACACGTTAATGCTATCATGCACGTTTTATAAGCTCTTGCGGATTGACGCTTCAGCGACGGTCACTTTGGAGTCAAGCATTCCTCTTGACCCCCTCAAGTGCCAGCGTCGTAAATATACGTCATTGCTTCTCGTCAGTGGCGATTTTTCAACCGTTGCTTGATTTTCTTGGAAACATTTTTCAGAAATGGCACAATGACCTTAAAACATCTCTTCCTCACAAAATTGTTATTCACCCGAAGTCCTAACATAATGAAAGTTCTTGCTGCTGTCCGCAGAAATTTATTGAATATCTTAGAATTTCCAAAACTCAGACCCTATTTCACAGTCTCAGTCAATTTTAAAGTAGAGCTGATTAAAAAAACCCTTGATGGAATCTTGTGTACGGTTTCTCTCAAGGAAATGCCGAGGCCGTTATTAAAATCGTGCGGGTCACGATAACGCTATTCTTTTGGCTTCCACTTAGTCAACACCTTTGGAGCAGCAATCATAGTCGTGCACGACTCGATTCGTTTTACTCGAGTTCCTGTAGAAAACGGTATCTGTTTTTTCTTGCTCTATACTAAGATCTTGCGCAGTAGAACTTTTTTATATACCAAGAACTTATTTTAAGGTCAGGAGAATTTAATCCCGTCAACAGTGCAACCCACTTCTCGAGAACCTTCCGATTCTGAACTGTATCGAATCAAGAAATTCTGCAGTAAATCAAAATGTCGTTTTTGAACCCGCTTTACAAAAATCTCCGCAACATAAACCTGAATTCCTTCTTGCAAATATTTCAAGAGAGAAAACGTTTCTAGAACAATGTGTAGCTAATCGATAATGAACGAATTATCAATTAGCTCAGAGCACGCAGTAGAAATTAGCGTATGAGAAGGAAATTAGCGCGTTCTGGCATTTAGGACAGAGAAAGATGCACAGAGCAGTAAAACGCACCTTCCGTATGCGCGCGCGCACCGTCTGCTGTTGGGCCAAAGTGCAAAGTCTGTGAGCTGGCAAATCGCATGAATCTCCTCCTTGAAACAGCACACATGACGGAACGAGAGATTACTATCGTTATTTGCAATACGTGAGTCCCAGATATAGCGCAACATATACAGAGAAGGACAGAGTGATAGAGAGTTTAGAACGGTGATCATAACCCGATGCTGTTGGTACAACGACGGTACAATACGTTTGCAAATCGGTGCTGTACCAAAGCTGTGGTATACATACGTTTCTACAGATGTATGTTAATTATAGTGGAACCTGGTGGTGAGCCTAGGACTCGTGCGAACTCGCGTTCTTGAGTGCCACGGAACACAATCCTCGACACCGGTTTCGCCGATCGTTAATTTTGTTGGGAGACGTGCATAAACCCTCAGTGTGCATCGCCGATGTAAAGCTTGTACTTATAATAGTAGACCCGTACCCATACTGACTCCGTGTACATATACATGTATATCTATAAATCTATATATATGATATAACACGCGTGAGCACGCGCTCCTCCTTCTCGTCCTCTTGGTCACGAGTCTAACAGCGTAATATCTGCTTTTAACTCGGTGCGAGATTCTCTCCCTCTACTTCGGCTCGATGCATCGGAAGATCGGCTAGCATAATTGCTCATCGGTGTACCTTGGGCCTTTATACCTAATGACGTGTTTTCCAGTCGCAAACACGAAGTTTCGACTTTAAACTTGACGCTCTAAATTGCTACACTGTTAAAAACGTTTTCGAATTTCCATTAACAGAATTTTTATTCACCGACAAGTTTAATATAATAGGTTTTGTTGAAAAAGTTTCTTCACCTGTAATGGAATTTTTCAGTAAACTCCTAAGCAGTGCTTCAATAGAAAAAATGAAAACTGATAAACTCAGGTAAAATTATACAATATCTTACTTTATGGTTTTACAAACTAGCATTATACTAAAGTTCAAAAAGTTTACGAGTTACAGTGATCGCCGCAATACCCGTGTCATATTCTCGTTGGTACTTGGACGCCGACGACAACAACGATGAGGATAGATAAAGGATTGTTAACGCCAGAGATATCGGTACTCGATAAGAACACGGTGTATCCCACTGAGTCGATCGATAGAGGCCCCTCTGCTTGACGATTGCATAAGAACTCTGGGCTTCTTTCGTGCGTGTTAGACTGGGGCTAGGTTGCTTCGATGCTGGTGTCTGATGCCGATGCCGTAGCGAGGTAGAAGAGTGAAAGTTAGAGACTTCGCTAGCGGGCAATTCCTACGGAGGCGAACGAGAGATGGCTGCGTGACTCACGAAGAGAGGAGCAAGGGAAGGCGAGAGAGGAAGAGGAGGAGGAGAACACAATGGGTATAGAGGAATCCGTTAAAGGACCGGGGCTTGTGTTTGCCCCGTTGTCCCGCATACATGAGAGAGATAACCAATTGAAACAATTACTGCAGCTGCGAGAGTGCTAGATGTTATAACTTGGTGAGTTGCGAGAGACAAGAGGAAGATGAATTCGTCATGGATGATCGTACGTTCTTATTTTTTGATCTCGATATATTCTTTTATTGATCAGAGAATGGAGATAAATTTACTGCAGCTTACAGTTGGAGGCACAGGTACACAATAGATTTCTTGATCTTGCGGATTGTACGTATTCTATCTAGACGTTCGACTTTTGTTTCCGCACAGCGCGAGGAGATTTATGCCCGAGACCGCAATATCCTATATACCGATATCCCACTTCTCTGTTGGTCTCTCTGTAACTCATTCTCGCAAGTTGTACGATGTAGAATATATGAGAGAGCTGCTCTTTCTTTTCTATCTTTCGCAAGCCGTCTGAGTTGTTCGCTGACTGACGACCACGAGGGCCTCCAATGAAGCACGCTCGAGTGGCAGCTACGGGTTAAATTCAGAACGAACTCACAACGCGAATGGGGCAGGCGATTGGCGAGCTTCGACACAATGACTGACAATAAGTAGTCGCTGTGCAGCTAGGGAGTGAGATACGAGGTTTTTGCTTAGCAATAGAAGCTTAGTTAGTCCTAGATGACGAGGGACCCCGAGAGACCCCTTCAATCAGGCGGAAGATGATTAGAACGAAAAGAGTGAGTCAATGTTATCGTTTGAATATTCATATAGCTTTGGTAGCCTTTCTACAAATTTAATTTTTTCCCTGTTCCACAGAAGAGACTCCGAGAAGTCGTGACTGTGAATAGCGAAGAATCCCAAAGAATTTATTCGCTCGCGAATGAATGTCGGGGAACGTTGGAAACTGCTTGTCAAGTAGTCAAGATAAGAAAGTACGAGGTTTCGTCGTGGCTGTCTTCGCGCGCTAGGCGATTCTACTGCATGCATGCCAGAGTTACAGAAGAAGAGGAAGAAGAAGAAGAAGACTGTATATACATCCGATGCACTCTCATGCTCCTGGCCTTGACTGTGATGACCCCAGAGAGCCACAACGTCTTGCAGTGCTGCGTCTGTTCGAAACGACGCTAACGTGCCTACTGCTGCCGCCGCTGGTGCTGCTGGACTGTTAAACTTGCCAGCATGAACGGCTTGTACCACCCGCGTTGAGACGCACAGCGTGCCAACGACATCAACGACAAGACGATCCGAGGGAACATCAACAGAACGAGAAGAAGAAGTGGAAGAAGAGCATCAGCAGTCAGGGCTTTGAATTTCTAGTCTGACTTGCTTGCCCGGTACCATCAACGCTCTCCAACAGAGCGAAGCTGCCTGTCAGTGAATATAATCCTAGATATAAACAGACATCGCTGAACCAACAAAGACGTCTGAAGAAACTGTCGATAGTGGAAGAGTTGAGAAGTTGTGTCGAAGACAGGAAAAGTCAAAGAAGAGATGCTTGAGAACAACCGAGAAGCCTTCTACCGAGACTGGCACAGTACACGCAGCCACCGACTGAAACGTGGGCGTTTTTTATCGCCGTCTCTACTTGCTGTGCCGGCAAACAGACGCGATGAGACGCTTGCGTTGCGCTACTGTGGGATCCTGGCGAGCAACGCGCGCGGGCTGATGAGACTCAAGTCTGTGTGACCGGCGAGCTTCGAGCTACAGCGAGCACATGCTAAACTCACTCGCTGGTTGTGTCCCTTTGCGGCCCGGTGCAATCGCCCTCAGCATCTCTGGCTTCTTCTTCGCTCTCTTGGCTTCCCTCGTTTTTTTTCGAACTCTCCGAGTTTAAGCGTGTATTAAGGAACGTTAAGAAAACGAGGAGAATAAGGGGCGGCGTTGAGAAGAGCCAATATACGCGAGAAACTTCTTGCTTCTTCATTGGCCCTTCTTGCAAAAGACCATTCGTTATGTATGGGAACACGAGAGGAATCTTCACCTTCAATTTAACGGAGCTTGGCAAAAGTAAGGATGAAATTTCTGAGCCCCTCCGCGTGAATGTCATGGTCTGATCGCAGAAATAAGTTAATTTGATACTTTCACATCTGAAAATTATACATTCAAGACTTTAAGATTAAAATAAAGCACAAAGAAAAATTATGCTGTCAAATGAGAACGTTAAATATTGTAATTTACGTACTTACTACTCATGTTCCATGCAGATACAATTTTATGAATTTTTATATTCCGGCAATTATCGTCATTGCTAGAAGATCATTCGTGAATAACGATCCACATAAAAGTGCCTCAGAAATGCCTTACTTTGGTTCAAGTTAATTGCTCATGTGTACACCCGCCAATGGATAATCTTAATGAGAATGCTCACCCCTCGGATTCCTCAGCGTGTGAAGCCTGAAAAAGGTCGTCTGGAAGAGGCGTTAGTGTTAGTCTGTAAAGAGGATTGTGGTATTAGTATCGGTTCAAGTATGAGAATCTCGTTTAAGTAGACTGCAATGCAAGCATCTGCTAATGGTTCGAGTTCGATAGACGACGCTTCTTTGGAAAGTAGTCTATGACAGAGTTTGAGCGAGAACAGCGTACATGCTATACATATATGCTTTTCTTTTTCTCGCCATCCGGACACGCGGCTCTGTCCAACCGCTCTCTCATTGAGTACGAGTGACTCAAGATTCCATGAACTAGCGTGTCTTTTTTTATACTATGGTTAGTACAAGCACACTGATTATCAAGACTACGAGAGTTCGAGGCACTAATTGAAGCTTCAAAGATCTAGGGTAGTCGAGCTGGACGGCGCATATCCGTCCACACACCTAATAGTAGGTTATCTTAATGCGTTTCATTGATGGAGCTATCATCAAATTATTTAATTTATAACAGTTTTAATAAATTTATTGGGGGCACTCCTCACTATTTTCTCAACATTTTTCTCTTTATCATCGAGGGGCTACATCTCTATTATATATAACACTAAAAAAATGCATCTGTCCTTGAAGAAGATTTCTGTCAGATTTCTGTCAGTGTCATGTTAAACACTGTGAATTTTTCACGGAGTAAACGAAAATTGTGAGCAACTCTTCCTGTTCGGTATATTTTTCCGAGAAATCTTGCGTTATTGTTAAGTTTATCGGACCAGCCTCTCGTGTACCAGACGTTCACGTGAGATACGACTAAACCATACGTGCAATCCTACCGCTCTCGGTATATCACTTTCGAGAGATCTTGGCTATAGTTTTGCTTGAGTCTAGAATCTCAACGAGATGCCTGATCTACCGCGTGTAGAATCTATTCTGCACTCGGCGGTATAGAAACGAGTGGACGTATAGACGAAGCTTTCAAACATATCGTGTGCGCCCCTTCAAATCCATTGTGCAGGTGACTCAAGGCTGCTGTTGCTGTGGCCTGCGGCTCGACGAGATTATTCTTTCCCTCGAAAGGAACTCTACAGCAGCCAAAGCAAAGGCAACGTGCAGGCATCGAGGTATTCGTGTGTGTTCGCAGTTAACGGCCAACGGCGAACTATACTTTGGATGAGAGCGTACGTGGACCATGCGAGCCCGAGGACAGGCAGTGCCAAAGATTCACGAATCCAACGAGGGCCGAGGGTTCGGCAACAGCGGAAAGGGGCACACGGGCCCATTATATCCGCTGTTTCAGCTATACCGCGAGCCGCTTCGCCTCTCGTCTGGCCCACAAGTACCTAACATACTGTACCCATCGAACGCCCGTAAGGTCTTCAGAGGTCTCAACTAAATGTACCATAAACAGGGCCCCATACGCTCGAGCAAAGAGATCCGGCGTATACTAAACTGTACCGCACCCACGCCAAACAGGACGACGAGTCGGATCGCCCCAGCCTAGCTCTCTTCTTCCATTAATTTAGTCCCTTTCTCCGGGCTACATCTTCCGATGGTCGTATGATTTTTCGAGGATCAAGCTTCGTCCAGTCATAATGAATGAGAGAAAACTTTATTTAAATGAATACTCGTTGTGGTATCGTTGAAGAACCAGTTTAATCTCTGAGTTGTCAGGAGAGATGAAAACAAGTGCTTTCACGCCCATCAATTTAGCGGTGGTTTACGGACTTTTATAAAGCATAACTTAATATAACTCAACATGGTTAAATTAATAGAACATTTCTTCATTTTTTGTTGTTGTTGATCTGTCGATGTTTTATCTCTCTAAAAGGTGCAATTGCATCTATGTCTGAATTCATGGGATAAATGATAATGACTATAATGATCCTCCCCTAATAATACTGTAAAAACTTTCTTCGTGAAAATTACTGTACTTGTCTATGATCCACGGATCCACAGACCGTTATATTAAATTTCATACACAAGTACAATGCAAAAAAATGGTATACTAAATTCGATAACGTTAGTATTGAAAACACAAATAATTCAATAGTAATTATTTTTGCATACGATATTTTTAAACATTTTTCGACAGTTTAGACATTATAATTGTATCACCGTTCTGCGATAACCGTTCGCTGAAAAAAACTGGTCTTCGGTTCATCTCAGAGAGAGTTCCTGGTTACAAGGACGAAGGACACACGCCGAGGGATCCGAGAGAGCTCGATCGTTCGATGCTCGGCAACACAGCAGCCCCGCAAAGCACGTTTCTTCGTTGCGAAGCAGTTGGTGCGAGGGCTGAGTCGAGCGGAAGCTGGGCGCATCGCCGGGGTTGCCGAAGTCTCCCAGTCTAGTAGTAGTCGCCTTCGTTGCGTCGTCGCGAGAGCCACACACGTATCGGGAGAGTGGTGAGTGTGTGTGACGCGAGAAGCCGATGTTAACCGAGTGGGGAGCTTCGGAGCCGCTCGGGGGAACGCGGGTTCTAGCGCCTCGCGGATCGGCCAGCCGGCTCGCCAGAGTTAGCCGTTCCACGGCCGTTGGTGGATCAGCCGCCGCAGCCGCTCGCGTTCCCGCCAATATACTTCGTTTTTCATTCCACGCGACATACTTATTTATATATACACACACACTGTATCGTTTACCAACGCGTGTTCGACAATAATCGACGACAGCTGAAAAACAGCGTGTTTTCCTGGTTCACGCGATACGCAGGAATTTTTCAAAATCATCCATGGATCGCTTTGTCAACAGAGTTGAATTACTCGGAGAGAGCAGCACGCCCGCCGATTGGATGTTTCGTTGGACGCATTGATGTGTCCGAATCGTGGCGAAGCTGCCACGCGTGGACAGCGCAGTGATAAGGAAAATAAATAGAAAGGAATTTCGCGCAACGACTCTCTCGGCGTGCAAAGAGCGATTAAATTCGCCGATGCCAACTCCCCGCGACCGGCGAATCGTCGCGAAGCTCACTCGCCGACTCGAGGTCGTGAGTTGATGCCGGTAGTGATGGCGATGAGTGCGAGCTTAGAATTCTAGAGCTCATTCGCCCTGGCTGCTCTGAGGATCTTGGCGAGCGCGTGAAACGATACGGACTGCTGCAGCGGCCCAGCTACAGCCGAGTTTGCTTTGGTGCTTTTCTGAGAAGACTACGAATGCCGGCGTCTCACCAACGTCGCCGACGCACTTGCTTCAGCTCGAGTAGAAGAGCCACCGGCAAATGCTCTCTTTTCCACGAAGAACGAGACGAAGTGTATTCCGTTTCTCTTCACGTCTCTTCTCAATCCTCTATTCGTAATCCGTGATGATTATGATGCAGTGGTGTTGCTCCACGTATCGGTAGTGCTTTTCATCCGGGTGTTCGCAACATCTTCTTCCAATTCGGCGGAAGGAATTCTAACTTTTCTCTCAAGATACACAACGTTCTTTTTTTTTTTTATTTACTTTTCCTCTTCCTCCGGTTCTTCTTGGTATTCCGAACGAGTAAACACGAGGGGATAGAATCTTGCACGAGTGGCGGTAGTGCAGCTCAATTATTTTCTCTCCGATGGTGCTTTGCTATTGTTATTTTGTAGTTTTTTTGTTTTTCATCAACGAAGATCAAAGAAGTGTGCGGTTAACGAACTTGCCTCGATCCCGGTGAAGTTTTCGTTACTGGATGTGAAACTATTTAACGCTCACCGATCGCTACCAACCGAGAAGATAGATCGCGTACGAGTAAGCTGATATTCACGGTGCTGAAGGCTTCTTTTAGTCATCGCTCTTGGGAGCTCTGTAACGAATTCGTCCACGAAGAAGAAGAGAAGTGTATGACAAAGACACACTGGATGCCGGCTTTGCTTCCCCGACTACTTGGCTTCGACTCTCAGCTACTATATACGATAACAAACGAAGAGCGCAGATTTTAACGACTCTTTTTTTTCCTTCGGACTATCCAACGACGTCACGACTCTACAATAACACCGTACAAATTGTTGGATGATCGCACGTTTACCCGGGTGTGCTTGATGGTGATTGCGGTACCGGCGTTTCTCGTGTATCTACGAGCAGTGGACAACGCATTTTGGTGAGTCATTGTGACATCGAGTATGCAATTAATCTCGCAATTTTAATCTCACAATGCCAGCACAATATAACTTGGTCGTCTACCGGACGTAAGACATGGTTTCTTATCGTCGTAACAGACAGCTAATATTAACTCTCAAGCGTTCGACACGAAGTCTGCTCCCAGCGAATAATTACCTCTGTTTAGCTGTGTTTTTTTTTTGTTCCTTCTCTAATCGGTCGTCCTTTTTACTGCCTATTTTTGTGTGTTGTATTTATCGATGCTTCGAAATTCGTTAATCCAAGAGCTGGGATCATTATTTGGCCGCTGAAAGATCAAAGTGAGAAATCGAGGCTACAAAAATGTATCCTTTTCCATCTATAATGACGTTGACGAATCGCGGTTGGTTAAGGGAACCGCCGATTGGACAATGGGTTAAATTTTCGTGATATAACACGACGCATTTATCAAAACAATTTTACCGACGAAAGTATACGTTCGATGTATTATGTGAAATTCTCATTTTGGTGGGTCATTTATCTCCTCGTCGTTAGCGCGAGATGTAATGGGTTTCGGCGTAGGGCTCGAGAGTCACGTTAGGTCGTTTATCAATTTTTCCATCGAGCAGTCATCGCATATCGGCTCTCAAATTACTTTATTACAGCAGGCTCGATCCGCGACGAATCTGACGCGAGAGGGTCTTCCTCGCTCTTCGCTCGTCGGCTCATCCGGGATAAATGTCACGCAGCTTTGCGTTGCATCGGGCTCTCGTGTCGGAAGCGCACGAGAGAAGTCTCGAGCACGTGGACTCACACGGCCGCTCGCGAGTGGGACTTATGCACGTCGCGCGACATTCGCGGTCGTTGAAGTCGGCCGTTCGAGGTCGAGCGAGTTCACGCGCATCGCTGCAACGATCGCGCGCGCGGGCGCGCACGCTTGAGACGCCGAGTCCGTACGCGGAGAAACGAGGGCTCGTGCTGGCGCGCGCGAGCGTGCGAGCATCCTGATGGAACGCCAGAGAGCCTTTTTCGGGCGACTCGCTCAGTTTACGGCACGGTAAAGAGCCCGAGTTTCTCGTTTTCCTTCTTTATCACTGTCTTCCTCTGTCTTTTCGTTCTTCGACTAACAACGCGGTTAAGTCGACCCTGAAACACAGAGAAGCTCATGTGTTGCTTACTCCTGTCACGAAGAATTGCTTTTATACTCCCACACGCAATTTGAAGTCATCAATCCCGCTTGAGTGTCTATGGGTTATTTGAAAAATGATAGATCGTTAGAGTTTTTTAATTAAAAACTTGAACTAAACAAATGGGTTTTATTTAAAATCCGTCTTTCCGAATTTTACGGAGGTTCATTTTATTGTGTTATGCTGGATTTTGGACAGAGACTCGGAAAGTTGCGTTTGGTAGAGATGTAAACGTGTCTATTAAATTTTATTTAAGAAAACTTCATACAATGGTATTACATAACTAATGCAACAAACAAACAGAAATGAAAAGCTTACAGTTTACAGAAATAACGTCGTACAAAGGTTATGTGCAACACAAAGCGTCGTAAATGTTGGGTTAGTAGAAATGCACACAGTGAGAAAAAAAAAGTAGTTACGTCGACCGAGCGGTCGTTCGCGAGCGCTCAAACGGACATAAGCTCCGTACCACGGTGGGTTTATTTTTGTCGACAAATATACACTTTGGTCGAGCATAATTTGTTAATATGAATTAACATTTTTTTTTTTTTTTTCATTAACAACTTTAAATTTCTATGAATTATTGAGTCGACGCAACGAATTTTTTACATTATAAATCTATTGAAGAAATAGATAAACGGAAGGTAACGCACATCTACATTTTTCAAATTATTGTAAAATGTTATCAACACATTTGCTATACTTTTCGACTTTAATAGGTTTTCGCAATTAGGGTCTGTCTGTAAATTGTTATTGTTTCGCGACCTCCTTAACAATGTGTCTACAATTGTAGTTTACTCTAAGAGGCGAAACGAATTAAGTAAAATTTGTTCGTAAACCGCCTTTCACCCAAATAACTCTCTGGTAACGTTTCTCTTATATTCGTCTTTGTTTAATTTTTTTTTTTTTTTTGCAAAACCGCATAAATCCGTTATAGTAGTAAGCTTAATCCGTAAAACAGCTCACGATGTCGATGCTGCTGTTGCTGGTCGCTGGTGATGCTTCTGATGCTGGGACGCATAAGTATTCTTCTGATGGAGCGCCTATATCCTCAGTCAGTCAGTCCTTTTCCGCCTACAGACCTCCTGCGCTCCTGTCGCCCTTTCCCGTCCCAGCTAAGCCTCTCTATCTCTCTCCTGCTTCGAATTATACGAGAGCCTGCCACGAAGTCACGTGGGTCACGGGTCGACCACCCGCATAAATTACGTTTTCTGTAGTCTTCGTCCCTTATAGTATAGTATACTTTAGTATAAGCCACTCTGTTTCTTCACAATCGCGCGTAGATAACTATTTCTACCTGGTTAAACTTCTTTACCTCTGCCTCGTCCCTTTTCTTCGGTTCTTACTCGTTGCGTCCCGCATATCCGGCTCTACTTTGACTTTGTAGCTCGCGCCCCCCGTTTTAACGGAAAATCGTTTTGACTCACAGCGGGATACCACTTTTTTTTTTTTTTTTTTAGCGTCGATTATATAATATAAGCAATAGAATTCCACGTTTTCTTTTTGATCATCATATTTACTGATATTCTCCGTTTCAGAAAGAGGATGTTTCTTCAAGGTCGGCGCCCTTGTACAATTTTCGTCGAGGCAAAAGAAAATAACACGAAAAAAAAACGCTTGATGTGTTTCCACTGAACATACGAGAGAGAAGGAAAGAATGTGAGACGACGAGGCGACGAGACGAGCGACGAACAGCTTTCCAAAAATATCCATCGCTTCAGGGGGTATAGGACAGCTGGCGGGTGTGTTGAGCACCCTCGTTGTGGTCGTAGTATCGTAGGATAGTTCTGCGTGAAGAAGCGAAGTTCTTCCGCACGCGGAACTACAACTCGTCGCTTTGAACGAGGTGCGAACTATCGCCCCGGCCACGTGCTATTTCGACCGTAGCATCAGAACTTGCGTACGAGCTTTCCACCGAGTCGGATGAAATATTTCGCCAATAGCTTTATAAACGAGGCCAGGCAGATTATTTTGGATCGTGGAGCGAACAGCTTCTTCCACCATTCGCTTGGGTTATGTTTCTCTATTTTTTATTCGAAACCTGTTTGCTGCTGCTAACAGAAACACCAAAAAAGGCACCCAGAAACGTGCCACCGACATTTCTTGTCGATTTATCTCTTGGACCAAGTTTTAGGATTGATCGGATTATTTTTTATTTTACAAGTAAATGCATTTTTAGGGATAACGCTTTTTTCAATCGAATAAAATGTATATACATTTTATTATCATTACGGCAGCGTATATAAAAATGCATTTTCTAAATTGCTGGATTTGGGGTGAATTAAAATAGAGTGACAAGATAGATTTCGAAATTAATCGAACGGTTACAACTCCGTCAATTATTTTGGTTATTCTAGTAAAGTATGCATTGATACTTTGCGATGTGACCCGTAATTTTAAACTTCAACGCCAGAAAAGAAATTACGGACTCCTTAAAACGACTCGGTATTGGAGTAAAATAACAGGAATATCAATAATATTCACATTTTACACACCGATAAAATCGTGTTCGTACAGGCGTTTTAATGAGCTCCGCTGTCCAATAATTTACTACCCGAAGCTCTCAAGCTTTCTTCCATGAATTCACTCCCAAGAATTCCGGTGTTATTCCAGTAAATTTTAATTCTCAATCCAACGATAAAAAATTCTTGTTTTTGCATCGTGGAGTCATTACAAAAATTTCCAGGATGACATCCTGGAGTTGTTTGAGTTATTACTGTTCATTCTTCTGCCTGTGCAAACTTATCATTCAGAGTCGAACTAAAAGAACGTTATTTACTCATGAACAATAAGCACATTAAGAAAAATGATTGAGCAGTTAAATCAGGGAGCTCTTCAATTCAGGTTCGGTACACGTGTTGGTATAACGTTGTTTGTTTTCAAGGAACCTTTTGTGCGGCCGTTCCCCTGCTGCAACGAAGCGCGTGCCGCTGTGAAAGAGTGCGTGTCTCTCCGGCAAGTCGAGTGACGAGGAGAGGCGCTTACGAGGAGAGTCCATGGATGCGTTACGTTTTCTTGATGCGCTCTGGATGTCGCGTGCCCGGAGGGTATATGCGTGGTGCCGGAGTTACACCAGATGAGAGTACGGAGCGTCAGGGAAGGCAGCAGAAGCTCGTCATCGCCGATGCCCCTGCTACCGCTGCATGCGAGTGCACTCCCTCTGAGGAGCTGCCGATCCGCGCGCGGAAATTCTCGGTGTAAATGCACCGGGCGCGGCGGTGGTGAAGTAGCAGCGACGTGCAAGAGTCTCTGCAATAGTAGCACCGGCAAAAGCTAATACCGGTGGAGCCTGTTACCAATACACACTGGGCGCAAATAGCCAGTAGATATATACCAACATTGGTAGATAGATATATACAAGCAGGAGGATAGCTCTTCGATAAGTAAATCGTTGTGGAGAATGCAGCTGCAGGTTGTGTTGCGCGCACCGGTGCATAATGACGGTGGTGGTGCGGCGGAGTGTAGTACAAAAAATAAATAATGCCCTGCAACACGTACGTAAGAACGCAGTACGTATTACACGGTATACCCGGGAACAACTATATACGTATACGTATAGTACACATAGTGCATAGTACATAGTACAAGTTGGTGCACGTGGAGTGCGTGCCCGATGAACGCGCAAAGCAAAATGAATTGCCACGCTAGATTCGCCGGGGAATAGCTTCCTACTTAGCAGAGGGAAGAAGATCTGCGCGTTACTGTGCTCTTTTGCTGATCCACACCACATACAGGAGATTTCAAATGATCCGAACCGCTGCAAAGAGCACATCCAATCATTATAACTCGTCCTGACTATTCGTTAGATTGAATAAGCCGTTTTTATAGCTATAATTGCGCTGTAAGCCGGGGAAAATTGATTATACTCCACTCTACTATGTATATATGCGAGTCATTGACGTCACATTTGCTCTTTGATTTCGGTACTCAGCGATATTCCTTCGAAAATCTTATCGTCAAATGTTTCCGGGCCTCATTTTGTATTTTGCCTGTATTTAATCGCATGTTCAATCGTCAAGTGATAACGCTTTCCACCCGCGCACGGTATTCGCACCGTCGAGCTTTCAGTACGTACTTCGGTGTACGGCGCACGATTGTACCGAGTTATGTAGCAGCACTCGCTTTGGGAACGGTAGAGTGCACGTAATAATGTGAGCACATGCAACGTGCGGAACACTGGCGGCCAGTGCGTAACGAATAAGTCACGCTGTTGCCAGCCTGAGAGTAAAGAGAACCAGCAGTCGCTGTGGGACGGCAAAAGGGCGGATCCCCGTAACAATCTTTGGTTGTCATCGTAACATCATACTACGTTGACTTCACTTGGCGGAGCTGAATCTCTGTGGAAAGAAATTTCTTTCCTTGCGCTCTTTATTATTTCACGATTGCTCTCGCTCTGCTCACGGTAAACGTCTTGGTAAATTTTTTTCATAGAAAACGACTGTTATGTACACACTCGCAGTACGGTGCGTGCATGCTGCATTAACAAATAAGAACATTGTCGCGGCGAGGGGACGAGATGGATGCCGGGCGTCGACCGGTTTAGGGTTATCATTATCACGGACCTAGATAACGTTCGAACACGACCACCACTTTCTCGAACGGGGGAAGAGCGGACGCTAGCGAGAAAGAGGGAGAGTCTAGTTCAGGCAGAGCCGGTGGCTACTGGTGCTTAGAAGTCCACTTCACGAGCGTTACATCGGTAGATTTAATCAGTATATTTATCGAACAACGGACACACGAGGGGGTCCCCCTTAAAGTTACAACGGATAGAGTAGCGCTCCACGAAGCCACCGTTCACCTACTGCAAACTAGTATTACCTCCTTAAACTCAACAATATAAGTATGCCATTCTAGCTATTACATTTGTTTATGCGCATTTAGAAAATGTTATTAGTGTTATTGCTAAAATAAATACTACAAAACGTAACTGCAGTTGCAATTTCACTGTCAAATGTTTTGTAAGTCGAACGTAGGGAAACGAGAGTGTATATGTGGTGATGAGTGAAATAAAAATTTGTCTTATGCGGTGAAGGTAGTAAACGTGGAAAAATATTCTCCGCAACCGATTGAAATCGCGGACGTTTATAAATTAGCTCCGAGCCTAATAAATAGCGTTAGCTGCACGACGCGGCAATGCGTTTTGTTTAATTAATTGCTCTTCCGGTGTAAGTCGAGAACCCCGGGAGTCTCTCGTGCGAGTTTCTTGGAACCGAGAGCCTACTTTGAGACTCTCTTTTGCACACGTACCAGGGAAATTGATTGTTTTGTTAATTAGAGTACGAACAGTGTATGTGTGTGATTGTAGAATAAATGTGTGTGTGTCGTAGCGGGTGAAAGTAATGAGGGAAATGCAGAGGATAAAGAGAATTTATGCGTATACACATTCGACTAACGAACTCTCTTTAATTCCTCAAAAGGATATTTAATTTTTCAATTATTCCTCGGCATTCCCGAGGGATCATTTTCATTCTCATGTTCGTTCAGAAATAGATAATACAACGGGAATATAATAGCGAACAGAACGGGTAATCGTTTCTGTAATACCCGCTGAATTATCGAGGCACTTTAATAGAATCTTACGAATCGAGCACAGCCAGCAGCTTAATAAACGAGAATGTATTTCTTAATCGTGATTAGGTGTCGCGTTGCACTTATTAACGCCAGTTTTCATTATCATTATCCGATCGAATAGAGAAGGAGAGATGCTGAGATTATAACACTAGTTTATTTAATGACGATAAATAAAATAATGCGAGAGTCGACTCTCGCTATGCGGTGAGATACAGCATCGAGATAATACCGTGTATATGTACCCCGAGGAGATTAATTCCGTGCAGAAGTCTTTCGGCAAGACGTCTAGCATCAGCAGCGGCAATAACGCGCGTCTCTTTTGCCGCCGTGAGCTGAGATAATTGTTGCTTTAATTAACGTATGCCGCGCGATGCGAGAAGAGTGTTATGCCCCGGCGATGTTGGCCATATCAGTGAAAGTATGGTAGCATATACACAAGTAACGCGAGAGGCATCATCCTCTCGCACAATTATTCGCTCCTTTCGACGCAGTGCGAAAGTCTGAAATTCAGGACGACACACAATGCCTCGACGGCGACCGCGGACCACAATTATCGAATTGTCCTTTCACCCTTCCTCTCTTCTCACCGACAGCGAGAAAGGCAATTAACTTTCCGGGATCCACCCTTTCGAAACATTGTTTCCGTATGAGTAACAGTTCGGTTGTTAAAATTTCTGTGAGATATTACAAAACTGAAATTAAGAACGAATTCTCCATTATTATGTAAGTAGTAAATTAATAAGACCACGGATATTTCACAAAAACACAGGAAATTTTTTATTGCCACAGCAAAAAATTCACCGTCACTTCGTGAATTTTTCTGGGAATGATTTATTTTTTCCTGTGACAGCAAAACATTTTCTGAAGACGCAAAAAATTCGTTGACACAACAAAATAATTTGCTGTCTCTACGTGATAATTTTTCTTCGTGCATTACACGCAATTGTCTGCACTGATGGATTTTCACGATAATTGATTTATTAATAAAAAATAATTCCAGGAAGGAAGCAGAAAAAAGAGGTGAACCACAGTCGTAATGTTGACTCGTGCGTGGAAGACCGCTGGGTCTTCAACAACGACACGCTCTCCTGTGTACCACGAGGCGGAAGTTCGTCGTCTGGAGATTTCGGTAAATGCGGCTTGACGACTAACCGCAGGAAAGAACCGCGTGTATGGAAGAATTTGTCGATTCTGAAAATAAAAGTCGCTCTGGCAGACACGACGGCACGCAGAAGTACGCTCTGGTACTATACAGACAGCAATTACCCGAGCGATGTTGCACAATGGGAAAGCCAGGAGCAGAGTAGCAGCGTAGGAAGAGCGGGAGAGTAAGCGAAACGGCGCTCGGCTCGTTAGACGGACGGTCACTCGAACGAGAGACGTAACTACATACACAGAAACGACGAAGAGCACACAACGCCGTGCACACTACTCCAACTCCGAGACAGTGTGGCACTGTGCGAAGAGTTCTTCCCTCTATTACTCGATAGTAGAAATAAATTTCCTGTATACGAGGGAGTTTAACCTTGCATGACCCGCTTACGGGCTGCACTCTTGTACTTACGAGAACACCATGCTTTTCCCATGAGTGCACCAGTAGTAGCAACAAGCAGCAGCAGCAGCACCAGCAGCAATAACAGAGCAATAGCACAGAAACGAGGGTCTCCGTAATTGCGTACAGCTCGTCCTTTTCTATCCACTAACGCTAACGAGCTTTCCGATCATCACGTCACTCGTGGTTGAACAGCGGGAAAATATAGGAATAACGCGCCTTTTCTTGTCCTCTTCTCAATCAATCATACGTTAAATGATCCGATATTTGTGAAATCACATGGAGTTAATGTTATTTAATTAAATGGCTGTCAGAGTTGCGATGTATAATCTTTGAATAAAACCGTTTAGAGAGTTTAAATGAGGAGTGGAGTAATTAGAGATCGGTATGCAAACGTGCGCTAATTATGTTGCCAGTTCCTCGCGACAGGTATAGCGCTACGAGGTAAATTATCGATTTGTAGATGCATACATGCAATAACAGAAAAAAGGAGAGTTTATCTTCCGCGTTCTGAATACCGCGTGACTCACACGTATCTCTTCATAAATATAACTATATATTACGCGGATGTATATAGTTAAATGAAAGGAGAGATAGAGGCGCTGCGTATACGCTCGGAAATGGCGAGGCTGCACTTTGTTTCGCGAATACGTTCCTCTCTCCGAGCGCCTTATCGAGCCGCGGTATTAGCGTTATCTTTTATCTCCTGTTCGAGTACATAAGTGCTCCGTAAAAGCGATATGGATTCGTGGCTGTCTGGCTGAGGATGCTGCTTATGCTGCTTCGGTGCACAGCTGTTACGCCGGATGAGAATTTCCGTCTCTCATTCTTCCTCGCGATCGCTGATAATGTACTTATTACGAGCACGCAATTAATCGCTCGAGAGAAGCAACCCGCTGCGTCAAAAGATGGGCGGAAAAAAGCGCATATGAAGTTTACGAGGAGGAAAGTTTCTCTCTCTCTCTCTCTCTCTGGGATGTCATGAAGAGTGACTGACAGAAACCATATTTGTCTTCCTGCCCAACCCTTTGGCCCTTTCGTCGACTTTCTCAGCCCAGGGCTCGCGCCCAGTTGCACCATAATAATACAGCTCGGCTCACGCGAGCTTCGTTTACATTCTACGCGGTACGATAATACACAAGAATTTCTTCGAAGTAGCGCTGTCGTCGTCTTTCATAGGAATAGAAACGAGGATAAGCTACGTATACCCTGTACAACCAGGAAGGACAGTGGGTAATAAAAGGCTGCTCTCGTTTAGACCTGGAACAGTAGACCACACAGATTTGTCAAACACGGTATGACATAATGAATACTACTGTCAAATATTGTACCGAATTCTCCAGAGACTCTTTGGGCTGTGCTATAGATTCGCTCTTTGTTGCGATACTGCTTTCTTCCAATTGGTATGACGCAGCAAATGCTACTGTGAAATTCCACATCGAATTCTCCAGAGGCTTTTTGCGCTCCACAAGATTCGTTCGTTGTCACACATCATACCGAGCCTACTGGAGAAATCTGTAAGCGACAAAACTTTCCTACAAACCCATGGCATAGTAAATACTATCATTAAATCCTGCACCGAATGCACACACAGGAGTAGGTGTGATCGAAAAAACTGTAGCGATCTGAACGATAAGGAGCTGAAATTTTGCTTGCTGTAGTTACAACTTCGGTCTTTGTAATTTGAACTAACGGGCCGAGTGCAATTTTGTAATTTAAGTATCTATCTCGGGAAAGCATAATTATGGCAACCAGTTAAAATACGTGGTCGTTAAAATTGTGAAAACTTCGACGTTCCACTGTTTTCTGACGGGTGAGCGGATTTACCGCTAAACCGAAGTATCTGTGAATCGAAGATGTATATCCCAGTCTGCAGCGAAAATATTTGGACCGGACGATCCTCGCGAAGCGAATTTCAGATTGATTGTCCCAACAAAGGCCTTCTGTAGTTTCGCCGTGTCCTTAGTCCGCCGACTGTATATACGATGCAGTGGGGAAATCAGTTACAGCCGCAGCTGCAACAGATGCGCACAACTGGGGAGATCGGCTCGGACATTGGCGTGCAAAAACGTTGATAGCTATGACACGCTATGAAAAACGGCTGAGCCATTGTAGCCATACGCCCAAGGCCTAGAGAGTGGAGGGATAGTACAGTAAAAAAATACTATGAGCATTGAATTTTATGGATATGCATAGAGAAAACGAAAATCATATTAAAAATAATTTTTTTTCATTGAAATAAAGTTTATTTATTGAATTTGAAATAAATGTGAATGTACAATTCGGATTTTCAAAACGTATTTTTACACAGAAATTTACGATTTTTTTTATTTCAGAGACTTTTCATTTTACGAAAAAAAAAAAAAAAATGTTAAAATTATTTTCCACGAAATATTTTTCTACCTATTTACGGCTGTGTGCACCTGCGAGTATAGTGTGAATTTAGTGCGGTTTCACCTGGATCCGGAGCCGGTAATTGCGATGCTCAAAGCGTGGCGCGTCAACGCGCAGTAATTTCATTCTCGTTTTAGTTGCGTGTAGCAAGGAAGCCACCGGATCACGGGTGTGCCGTGGGGCAAATGTAGAAACGAGTCGCCGGTCGGAAGATCCCGTGGGGCCAAGAAGCATCGTATAAAAGTCAGAGGAGGAACTCATCGCGGTAAAACGGCAGAAAGTAGTTGACTAACCACAAAAGCTCTTAAACTGGTATATACTCCGCGAAATACTATCCTTGATTGCTGCCTCCTATGTTGTAGAAGACTAACTATACATCAGGCAATGCACGTTCCCGTTTAATGCTCGTTCGTTGGAAGTCTTAACGCGCACGCGAGCACATCGCTGGATCTTCGGCACGTCATTCAAGAGTCAGCGATTTCGCACCATGGATTTCGATGAATTCCGCGTCGGCCTCTCGAAGGAAAAGAGGATCTCGTGCGCGGCCGTGATGCTGACGGGTAAAATCCGCTAGAGTCGAGAAGGTGAACCAATCGATAGCTGAGCGTTAAAGTTCATTCGACGTATATAAGTGGAACGATGAGAGGCTGTTTGTGCAGCGGTAAAACAGGGAAAACAACGTGCATACACTGTATAATAGCGCAGCAAGGTTTTCGTACGGTTAGCGAAGGTACGTGGCGCACCTTTACACTCCTAAAGGCTCGTAGCGCCCTCGCGAGAAAATCTTGATTGGCGGAGAAGCGCGAATTATCTTTCATCATTTGCCATTCTCTTCCTCTGATTCACGTTTGTCTAATACATACGTATAGGCGTAGCTCGATATCGCCGCTGCTGTAGCACGATATTACGAATGTAGGCTGTATTTACGTGTGCACCATGATTGATTAATAGTTCTGAAGAGAGAGGTGCACTCGTGCAAGACGCGAAATCTACGTGGGGCTAGTCTGCTGCTCCACGCCCTGGCCTCTAACACGACGGTATAATTTTCGCGGCACGGTATACCTGATTATCCATTTCTTTCCATCTCAGCGTATCTCGTCGCGGCTCGTGTCTATATCTGTGCGATTAATCGCTTGAAACCCAGATATCACCTCACCGTGAATTATACCGATACATACAACAGTTGTTGTTATTCCCGGCCACGTTAGCGCATTGCTGCCCGAGCTCGCAGCTAATTAAACACTCAAATGCCGCCGTTTATGTAATATTCTCGATTTGCGGCAAACACGCGGATATACCGCCTCAAGAGTAGCCTCTTAACGCTAAATCGGCTGCGTTTACAACTCCACACTTTATTTCCGTGGCAAAAAATTATTTTGCGCTTTAAGTAGTCTGTCGTGTATTACAACACCATCAGATTATAAACCGACCACGCGACATCTCGTATGTATGCGATTAAGGTGGGCCGATTAGTGGCGATAGAAGACGTGCCCCTACTCATTCACTGAAAGCATTAATTGTTTTTTTTTTAATTTCATTTTTTCCGATAAAACAAGAGAACATAACATGGTCTAATTATTCGAGCATTGAAAATGCAGAATTATTTTTCTAGAAAAATTAATTTTTGGGCCGATTAGTGGCGATAGAAGACGTGCCCCTACTCATTCACTGAAAGCATTAATTTTTTTTTTATTTCATTTTTTCCGATAAAACAAAAGAGCATAACATGTTCTAATTATTCGAGCATTGAAAATGCAGAATTATTTTTCGAGAAAAATTAATTTTTTGGCTGAATTAATCATATATGTATCGGTAACGATTGTCTGCTATTAAAAAAAATTATTTAGTTTGATTATACACGCCTGTTACAATGATCTAATCATCACCGACCCAAAATCATACCTGCCCCAAAAAACACCATGTGCGGCAGTCTCTCACAATGCCAAATGAAGCATGTAAATCATAAAACAGAATATACCATGGGAACTACCATAGGACGGGCATAAATATTATTTCCTCATCCTATATAATGCATGTTCAAATGCGATAATTTAAAAAAATGTAAGCTGGTGCTTTAAGTGAAGGGGCTACGTTCTGAAACCCCCAGCAACGCGTCGCCCCTGCACGCTTGCACGAGTGGGTCCTCTGCTCGATTTCACTGGGTGCTCCGCCTCCTGACGATCAGTTTGATCATGGCATTCAGTATGAAAAAACGTATGGGGAGGAGAGTGTAGAATTAGGGATCATGCGGGCTTTCGAATTCATTTAAAATGCATGGGGGGCTCAGAGATTGCCTCTAGTAGAATAGGGCATGGACCGAAAATCGTAGGGCATTAAAATAAACATTTCATTTCTGTATGATTACATTAATTTACGATGGAGACTCAGCTTCTGACGAGGGACGTCCAAAAAAAAAAAAAAAACTTTGCCTTCAATAACATAAACACTTTATGAAAAAAATATACAGCGTATTCCAGACTCTGTTTCTACAGTTGGGATCGCCTTTCCTCCAAGGAATACTGTTCTTACCGGTAAAATCTGTTTGTACTATAGGCGTGATTTCGTTAGTCGCAGAGTTTCAGGTCGATCGTTACGAATATAAAGATTGAGCAACTGGAGTAAATGCACACAGGCCGATCGTGCAGTGGGTGAACAGTGGAAGGCGGGCAGGAATCCTGCAGCGATGCGAGAGATGCAAGAGATGCGGGAAACCGCGAAATCGGCACGCGACGGGCCGCACGCTAGGAGCCTGCCCCGCCGGTTGCCCTCGCCCTCTCTCGCCGTCTCTCTCTTCTCATTCGGCGTGCCGCGGAATGCTCTTACGGGATTACGCGACGAGAGAGTTCCCCAACTGGTATATCTGTTGTGTCGAGTGCACTGCACACTCTACCTAGATCGACACCGCAACGGCAGTAGCCACCACTCGGCTAGAGAACGCTTAGATTGAATTACGAACGTGCGCCAGCAGCAGCAGCAGCTTTAGCAACCGAAGTAGCAGCAGCAGATCTTAAGAGGAGAGACCAGGCTATCGGGATCGCCGATCGGAGGGATCTTGATTGCATCGCTCACACGGGAAAATCGTTATAGACCGGTGCCCTGGCTGGCAGCGCGAATCAGATCAGGAGCGGTAGACACTTGGCGAGGTAACCTCTATCGCTCGAGATACCTTCGATGTATCTAACTAACATTGCCGATGCTTGGTGTTGCGTGTCCTAAGAAAGCTAATAGTACACTGTGCCAACTATGGGACTGGGAGAATGACTACGACGAGGTAGGAGGATCCGGTCGTCGTTCGGGCTCATATACTTCTCTTGACCCGATCAGGTTGCCTCAAGATCTCGCCGGACTGCGAGGAATACAAGTCCCGAGAGGCTGTGAGCGCGTGGGAGTGAAAAATTGTACTAACGAGGAGGGGTGGAATAAAATGAAGTAGTAAAATAGACGGGAACGACCTCTATCCGGTTTGCAATCTGCAAGGAGCTCTCTCTCTCTCTCTCTGCTGCTGCCTCTGCATCTTCGCCACTCGCCTCGACGACGCTTAGCAGTATTATAGTGTCATCCGGACACTGTAACGACAAGTGATTTGAATATAAACGAGGTGCGCATCAACGGTGTTAAACGATAATATTATCATTGGTGTTTACTTGGTCGTCGTGATATCTCAATTTCAAATGCGTTTAATAAAGCTCCCTCGATGCGCTGGGAACGAAGGAGACAAAGCCAAAGGCGTTATCGTGCACGTCCACTCAACCAGGTGACGCATCTGGCCAATCCGATTTTTCAGAGATAAGGACATGCGGTTTTATCGAATACACGAGCTCGAATACGAAGCGACTGGCCAAGTTTAATAATATCTTTCTCCGAAGCTCGATCACGATCTATCGATAGCAGTAACGATTATTATTATAATAAATTGTTACACGCCGTTCGGAGCTTCTGCTTCGTAAAGGAAAATAAAAGGAAAACAAATTCCTTACGATTATTATTGCGATCGTTAATCGAGATTGTAGAAAACTCTTTAACGTACCTGTTAATAACTGGATAGAGAAGCTCCTGATTGCTGCTTCTCTTTGCAGCAATTACGTGCGTTAATCGCTAACTCATACCTATCCATAGAAATTTATGAATCATACATTAAGGATAGTTGAGAGAGACCAGACGCCGCGTGTTGTAGGCACAAACTTGTGCGTACAATCGAGTTGATTAACTCTGCGCTCACGTCGATGAATCAGCTATCGTCTGGCGTGAGCTAACAAACCTACAGCGCCGGGAGCATCTTGCAAGAATTGAGGGAAAAAAATCTAAACGTGCATCTGACGAAAGTGCTGCCTCGATGCGAAGGAAAGTTGTCTCGTTTCTCGTGCCTCTTGCGGGGATTTAATCGCGTTGGAGGTTGTTCCGAAGTTGCATCCTGCGGAAATACAATAACTGCATAAATCCATCTATGAACATTCGAGGTGGGATTCTCGATTATCTCAATAACCAATTAATTTATTTTCATCGTTGAGACGAATAAATGTTATATATTGTTTTTCAAGCAATCTTGAAATGTAAAGTTACAAATATTGTAAAGTTACCAATTTAAAAAAAAAAATCTGCCTGGTAGCGAAAGAAAGTTGTCTCGCTCCCTGCGCCTCTTGTGGAGATTCAATTGCGTTGGTCGTATGACGCATCGTGAAGTTACATCCTGCGGAAGTACGATAGCTGCATGAATGCATCCATAAACAATAGATGAAATCCTCGTTGATCTCAATAAGCAATTATTCCTTGTCATTGTTGAATCGAATAAATGGTTTGAATTCTTTTTGAAAGGATCTTGAAAAATAAAATAAAAAATAGCGGCTTTTGTACCCGAGATATGTAATGTTGGAACATAAAATAAGAGTTGATTATTTGACAGAAAACAATTTGTCAAGATGACATCCGAACGCCTGAAGGTAGAGACTTCAATGCTCTTTCCGCTTGAATAGATCATCACACTAGACTCCAGTATTCTTCATAATAGTAAATTGACCTTGTGATGCTTTATTTGCGACTCTGTGTTATTGTCACGCCATCACGTACATAAAGAAACGAGGTGAACATTATTTACCGTCGAATTCAATTCAAGTCATTGAGCGACCAGAGCTTCTCTCTAAATTCTAGGATGTGTGCGGTTTGAATGATGGCCTTTACACAAATAAACATGCGATTGAAAACGAAAGTTTGAAGCTTCAAACTTCCGTGTTCTGATAAGCAAACGTGAATTTTTTTATTACAGTAACTCTCACTGAGTCGTTTCTATAGATAAGTTTTTCGGACCATTTCCTGATAAAAATTATAGTTACGATAGTGAGGGGTCGCTTTAACGTTGTCCTCTGGAGCCTCAATAAATGCTTATCGCTGTCCACTCTCGATACTGAATATAAGCTTTACCCTATCTCCGAATAGTGCTTGTGTACCCGACATCTTGCGATGTAAAATATCAATCAAATTTAATGTCGCGACCGCTGCAGCCACAAACTGTGCAAACAATCGAGTCGATTAAGTCCACACTGACATCGGTGAATCAGCGATAGTCTGGCGTGAGCTAACAAGCCTCGAGTGCCTCGGAGCATCTTTTGTAAGCCGGAGGGAAAAAAAAGTTTGAAGCGTGTGTCCGACGAAAGTTGCCTCGTGTCACAAAGGAAAGTTGTTGTCTCGATTCTCGCGTCTCCTCGCGGAGATCCGATCGCGCTGGCCGTTAAATCGCGCGCGCATACCGAAGTTACATCTTGCGGAACTGTAATAGCAGCATGAGTGCATCCATGCGAGTGCATTCATAGGTATGGCGGAATATGCGCGAATATAACACGTTAGAAAGTCGAATTCGTTCTCGCACGAATCTCGTCGTCGTACGGCGTGTTTAATCGGGCGATTATTCAGTCTCGCGTCTCTCACACGCCGGCGAGAGACCGCAAGTTGTTCCGCCGACTAGTGTTGCTACAGGGACGTTTGCGAGACAGGCAAAGTAAAGCGCGAGCTCGGGTTCGTGCCGAGGTCGACACGCGGCGACCACTCAACTCGAACGAATCCAATCGAGGCTCGAGCGTGTCTTTCTTTCTCTATGTTTCTAATATACAGCTCTGATACAGTTCTATACGTATCAACGGTCTCTCTGATATACGAAATGTCTTTTCCCTGTCGCGTTCGACATTGTTTGTTTGTTTTGTTTTTTTTTCTTCGCTCTCCCGGTTCACTCGACCGTCTGTTTTTGTCGCGTGTGTTTCTCTCACTCTCACGACTCGAGCTGATGGAGAGCGCGGCCCGTTCGAGAGTTTCGAGGCCTCGCTGGCCACTCGGGCGCAAACGAACTCGACCATCCAGTCACCACATACTTCGTTATATTTACACTCATATACTCGTATAACTATATAGTATAATAGTACTTAAAAACTCACCGGACTGCCTGGACGCAGCAACGGATCCGCCGAACGACAAGACTCGGTTGACGTCATGTAATCCCGTTCTGAAAAAAAAGCAAAAAAAAACATAACGCCCATAATTCTTCTGCGGTGGGTTCGTCGCTACACTACCAAATATTATTAATGTGCGTGTTCTCGTTCCGACCACTTGGCGACCACGTATAATTAGCCTTTACGTTTACGCAGAACGGACAGCCCCCCAGGCGATTCTTCAGACTCTGTTTTGTGTATAGTTTTCCATTGTCGAAACACACACGCGCGTTATTATCGCTGCCGAGAGTTGACCTTCCGGGCTGAAAAAAGAATATCTTAAAAAATGTCGGTCAAATGGTCGCTGTGTACCTATAAAAATTTACTTCTGAGCTTCGAGTATTTGAAAGGAAGCAAACATAAAAAGCAAAAGCGAAATCATTAGAGAGCCATTATTAGGGGCTCTTAACGTTTATGGGTATTTCGCCCCATATTTTTCAATGACTATACGGAACACGTTGATCGATGCGTGACGAGGTTTCTCGAAGAGCAACAAAGGTTTATTGTTGCTCTTTCGATGGCTGAAAAGCCACCGGAACTGGTGAGTTCGGAAAGAGTGAGTGCCGCAGGGCTAAGGTTCTGAGCATCGAGCCTTTCGAAAGTCTGTAGGGTGAAAGTGTCTTGTATTTTTATTGGCGAACACAAGTGTGTGATGCGGTCGCGTGAAAGACCTCTAGACGCGCGAGAGCGTTGTCAGTGAAGAATTAACGAGATTTCAGAAGTTCATTTAGCTACTCGCTGGCTCTTGACGATTAATCGCTCGTCAGCACGCCGAGGCGTCTTGCACGAAAGTCAAAGGAAAAGCTCAGTCGTATAAGCGCGACGATAGCTTAGAATGTTGCCGCATGCGCCCATCGCACCATAGCCCATTCTCGCGGCGGTACTATAGCGGTATAATTATCGGGATAAGACGAAGATTGGCGCGAGAGGCTCGTAAATTAATTAATCGAGGCTGATGAACCAACCACCGTCGCTGTGCTAATGGCAATTGCTTTCTATCGATTCCATGCATTTATTACACCCATTCTCTCTCCAGCCCACCGTGAAATCAGCGAAACTTACTTCGATTAACATTGCCGGGGCTTCGCAAGCTGTTGCAATACGATTTTCCCCGATTTCCAACTCCCCAAGAAGCGGCCAGTCTATTCTTAGGTCACCTTTTCCGAAAGCGGGTCTCGTGCGTCTCTCGTGCAATAAACTAAAACAGTGCTACAATCGGGGTCACGGCGTTGAATTCCCTGCGGCTCGCTTCCTATCCGGAACCCCAAGAATCTCCCGCTCGACCATAAAATCTTGGTCATTTGGCCGAAAGAACATCGCCACAATATAAGGTGATTAATGTAAACTCTTGAGTCGTTGAGCAGATCATCGTTGGGAGAAAATTTTAGTTTAATCACCTTACAAATAAATCGATAAAACCAATTGGTAGAGTTATATGAACGTTTTTTAACTACTTTACTGCAGTTATGACCCTCGTAAAAAAAAATTTTATTGCCTTATAAAATTCCAGTTGAACTCGGCATCCTTTCTATAACTTCACTCTGCATATTTTCATTTTCATAAAACAGTCACAGTGACAAGAAATGAATAATTTTCCGTCACAGTTGTCACGATTATCGCGATTTGTTCAAACTTCCAGTAACTATAATACCAAAGATGATAAAGGTGTACCTTAAATATCAAGTTAACAAAGAACAAAATTTTTATCTCATCAGTAGAATCTTTAAAGACATTAATTATTTCGCCAAGTCCCGAACGTAAGTACACCCGACTATTTCCCTCGAGATTCTTCAAGTATCTCAACAGTGTAGCTGGTGCGTTGGATGACGAGCGTGAGCAAGGGATAATTGATTCATCCACGTCTCTGCCTCTCCACGTTGAGATATGTCTGAGTTAAAATGCGCAGAAGTGTATATAGCCGGTGTCTGTTGTGAAGTGACAGAGAAAAATGCGGCGAGCGTTTCTCGCTAGGCAAGGAGGAAGGAAAACGAGACTTTAGAAAGACTGCGAGAGTTAACGCGTGTGTGTGTGTCGTTGCTCTTGACTGTCGAGTGCAAGCGGGACTGCCACCGAAGTCGAGCGGCGATGCCGTCGGCGGCGAGCGCGCCGAGGATCGAGTATCTTTCTGTAGGACGCGATGCCGCCGCGCGTCGCGCTGCACGGCAACGGCGGCTCGCTGTCTAGCGCTGCTGCCGCGTCGACGCGATCGCGCGCGTCTCCCATGAATATTCATGCGCGCGGAACCCGTCGCTGATCCTCGGGCAATGTTATGCCGTATCCACGGTGTGTACTGCGCGCGGGACTCGAACGACTTGTATATGATTTACGATTAGACGTTAGACGTTCGGACGCGTAACATGGAGCCCCGTACGAGGTTCGGCAAAAGCGGGAGCCCCGAGGTGTGCGTTGCGCTTCTGCTGCCGCCCTCCACCGCAGCACGTCGCCTTCGTCACCTTATCAGCGCGTTTATAACCGTCCACCTTACGCTCCACAGTCAAGTTTGCGCTGGAAACTCGATCGTCGTACCAACGGCTATTATAAGCGCTGTCCTTCTCATAAATATATTCGATACAGTTTAATAACTAAGTGTCAAAGCTTCATTTTTTCATGATTTTGATCGGCAATTAATATGGATTTATTGCGACGGGATATCGTTCTATGATCACAAGAAGTCACACGAAGTGGATTAGATGCGCCGTGGACGATCCACTGCAGAGTAGGTTAAACGCGTGTTCTCTTTGCTTCGTGGCACGTGTTATTAATCCTTTAGTTGTCGCTTTGATAAATGGCACTCCGGGACCCCCGGGGGGTGTCCTCACCCGGCGAGTGCTTTGCATAAAATCACGCGTTAACCTTTTTCTTTTAATTATGTGCACGTGGACAAGAAGATTACATTTTGCGCGCTTGGAATATTTTACGAGTATTTGCCGAGGCGATGTGGCACGGAATTTAATTTGATTTTATTAAATCCTGGCGTAAATGGACTTTATTTATATCGAATTGAATTATCAATCTACTGCTATATTTTATGCGATCAAGACTCACTTTAATCAAACTTTGTATAAAATTGAACGATATTATCTAATCGATTCCTTGATTATGACGCCGAGTAAAAAAGATTACACGTTTTTTTTTCTCGTGAACTTCACTTGGAATTTAAACAAACACGATGGAAATGAAAATACTTTCACACTGCCCACGCACTTGATTTGAATAAATTTCTTAGATGACAAGGTCGTTGTAGAAAGGACTAATGATATTCGGAGAAAAAGGCGCATGTCATTTTGAATAACCAAAGCGACACTGCGATATGATTGAAGGCACGAACAATGTTCCAGTGATAAAATAACGAGATATCTTGGAGTCGAGTCGCGTACACTGTGACTGCGTACAAACCATCGCTTCTCCGTGCATTCACCCGCGCTCGCGAACGAGCTATAAAGAATGGGCTGAGTGGTCGTTGTTGTAACGTCCGAGCAGAGCAAGAGAGATGCACGCGGAAAACGTAGGCGTACAAGAAATCCTTCGTGGATAGATCTCCTGGATGGTGGTGGTGGTGGTGTTGGTGGTTGTGCGGCGTGCCTCGCGGTGTTTACAGCTACGAGTCCGTGGCGAGCTAGATCAGTTCGCCGAAACGATTTAGAAGATCCAACGGCAGCAGTGCCACGAGATCGTTCCTTCGCTTGCCGATCGAAGCCTCGAAAGACTCTTTTATAGCGTTCGAGAACGAGCAATGCCACGCCTACGGTCGCATCCCGCAACACCGCAACAGTTCAAGCGGAGCATCGCTACTTTTCGCCTCTTTCCCTTGCACGAGGCATTCTCCGTAAATTCGTCAACACTTTTTCAAGGTCACTTAAATATAACACGCAACTGGCCACGATTCGTCCTTGAAGATCTATTATTCGATTTTGCTATTCTCTTTTCGATCGATGCTTTTACGAGTTGCAACAACGTTTTTTATTTGTACATCGTGGAAGTGATAATTCGGTCGAGAAAAATTTGTTTTTTTTATTGCTTTGCCTATTGTTGGCGAACGACATTAAGTTTTTTTTTGCCTTATGACAGGTTGGACATCTGCATGAAAACACGTGTTGAAAAGTTGAAGAAGCAAATTTCTTATTTTTTACAATATCCAACTTATCACCGCCAATTAAAATAAATAAACATTTATTTGTCAATCTCTAAAAAGAGTTTATTGATAAATCTCAAGATACTCACAAACAATACTTTCGAGGTAACTGAAACTGAAACATGGCCAATTGTGAAGAATATCTCGTTCCAAAAAAAAGGGATTGAGCTGACGGAGAATATATACATATACATTTCTTATTCGTGCGTCCGAACACGAAGCGAGAACTACCGATCTCTGCCACCGAGCACAATCCTCAGCCAGCCCTGTATAGACCCTATACATCCGATCACGTTTTCTCGCCTTTGGTTAGCCACTTCGTGCGCGCTACAACTTACGACCACATGAAAAACGAATTCCCCGTTGTACATTCAACCCCAAGGCCACTAACTCGCGTCTACATAAATTATAAAGCTTTGGAAGCGGGCATGGTTCCCGAGCGATATTACACCGTAAAATTCACCGACACCCAATGATCGGCTAAGGCGAACGAATCAGTTTCACCGAGTGCCCCGCTGTAAATTCTCCTCTCCAGAGTCCGTAGCACGAAATCCCGAAGAATTGTGCAATAATCGATTACGCAACATAGCCAACCAAGCTCCATGAAATTTGTATATTAAATAGCTATGTGAATAGCGTCCTGTCGTTTCTATTGCCTTTCTTTGAAGCATGATACCACTATTTATCCATGACAATACAAAGTCCTGGAGGTCCCGAAGGAAATTAATCATTTCGATCGCGGTTCTTCTCCCACTGTTACACATTTCCCCTCACAACTTTGCCGCGTCCACCTGCCACAATGTATGGGAGCTGCCATACAATATCAATGGAGTAATTACCTCTCGAGGGACAATCAGAAGCTATATAACACAAGAGTGCATATAGAGTCTGTGTGTAACGAGGTGTACGGACAATGTCTCTGTAAATGGCGAAGACGGCTTGTGTGCGGCGGTTCTGCTGCTGTAGCGCCGCGAGCTCGCAAATCTCGCACCTGCTCTCTCGTATCACGCGAGCGCACGAAGCATATACATGTATATAAGGCGTTCGGTTGAGCCGTTCGGCTGGAGAAGGAGCAAGTAAGCCAGGCTGGAGCGAATGATAGCAGCGCTTGTGGCCACACGATGCGATATTCGACCACGCTTGAGACAAGTATAACGAACAATGAATCGATAAATCAATGGATCGACTCTCCTCCGTAGTCGTCGATTTCTGGTTCCTATTCACAGCCAGATGTGCTCTCCCGACTCTGCGGAGTAAAATGAACACTTACGTATGGACTGTAGAGTTTATATGGACACTCGTAAAATCACGAATAAAGTCACATAGTGGTAAGGCTAAATCTAATATACAGCGACTGTTATACGCTGATATCAATGTGTGTGCGTGAACATAAAGCGGGGAAGTGGAGCTCTCCGTGCAGAAATCACAGAGAGTACAAGTCCCACGCTATATCCGTAATTCTCGAGTGAATTCAAGCGTGAATTATGTACTACTTAATGCGCGGACGGATAGGGCCCGCAGTATATCTCAACTCTGAGAGCAGCACTCTTGGGGCTTTAACAGATCTCGGACTGTTTTCCTGCGTACGAAGAGACGAGTGCGTTTGCGTACGTGCTTCGATCGCTCCTCGCGTCTAGCTTATATCGGCCGGGGAGTACCACCGCGTGTTTTTACTGTACAACCTGCCTCGATCCTCCAGCGCGTTGTACTCATGGGTGGTAATGTATGCACGCATGTATGTACTGAGAGCGGAATTACCAGAGCCCGTAAAATATTAATTGCTTTAGAGCTCGCGTTTTTTTTTTTTAACCATCTAATACTTAATTAGGTATTTTTAATTATTTGTGGAGCGAATAAAATGTTTTAATCTATAAAATAAATGTGAAAGTTCGGAATATAAGAAATATATTGGTCTAGTTTTTATGTCGATAATGATAGTTATAAAAATAAAATATAAAATCATTTTTTCCAATACAGTAATTTTTTTTTCTTGGTGCACGTACTTCGCAACCGGTTCGATCCACTATCGCGCATATGTGCATGCGTTTGCGCTCATGGGTGGCAACACGCATGTATGACTGTCTATTATCGGTCGACTTTCTCACGAAAATCGAGTCATCGCGCGAGGGGAAGCTCAGCACGTCGAACGTACGATATATTAGTTGTGTTTAATACGCATAAGAGCGTCGAAGAGAACTCGAACGTTGTGTGCTTCTATTAATCGAGCACCGCGCATCAAGTTGCGCGCGAGCTCGTGCGGCGCTGTTCGATTATCAAAGGAAAGTATCTGCGGTCTCGTATTATACTAGTTTACGGTACTAGCGGTGTATACGGAAATCAGTCATCATGAGCGTTTTTCCCATTATTATACTTTTACTTATAATGCACCGTTGAGTTATCGAGGACGCCACAAACCAATTATTTATTTATTATTTATACAGTACATGGCTCTATAGTTTAACTATCCCTCGATCAAACCGCACGCGTGTATATCGATCGAAGTGGCTAATAAAATAAGAATTTCATTCCGAAAAGATTGAAGTATCATTATGTTCATTTCCCCAACGAACTGTCAATTATTGAGACAGAATTTATTTTGCATTTCATTGCTTGACTCGGAGAACAAATTTTATCTAATTGGCACGCACATAAATTAGTGACAGTCGCTAAATAATATTAAAAAAAAGGTCACAACGCCTTTTCATAAGAAATCATTTTAAATCTTCCGACTTTGAATTTACTCATTTACCGTAATTGAACGGTAAATATCTTTAAGACATAACGCACAAGCAACTCGATGTATTATTTGTGCAACATATAAAATCTCGTAATATGTATATAATAATTGAGTTCGTGACCATAAAACCTTAAATAGTGGGGTCAACTATAACTATGGTAACCTCGTAAAATGTAGGAATTTAAATTATGGGGTTGCACTCTGTATTTTACAAAATGGTAAAACTTTTTTTTTTTTCCCTCTTTTGCGTGATCATGAAAGTAAGGACACTGCTCATATACATGCTCTTAGATGCTGCAGAGCTTACACGAACACTCATTAATACATTCCGAATAAAACGGCGTACAGTGAACTCTCGGGGTCGACGTTCCATTTACCGGAAAGCATCGGAGCATCGAAAAGATCGCATCTCCTTATTATAATGCAGATATTGATCGAGGTGCTCGACCCTAGTGCGATTTGTTGGAGGAAAGAAAGTCGCTATCCGAGTTTACGGAACTGAGGCCGCAGGAAAGTCACGCACAACATTTGTTTTCTTTTTCTTTATAACACTCTTACTCGGAATGTGAGGAATAGCGAGTGCGTCTACCTCGCGCACATTTTGTAATTACTAACACGTGCTGCTACTCTAGATAATTGCCCGGATAGCTTCTGCACGTACGAGCTCGACGTATAATTATGTATACCATGGAGACTATAAGGAAGAGTTAAAACGATTGTATTAATAATAATGGGACCATCAATCAATCTGCTCATTGAGTCGAGCCATCGGGAGCTCTTCAATCCCGTTGAAGAATGAGTAAACTCGTTGATATCTCGAATGATCATTAATTATCCTTCTAAGGACCCGAGACATTGTCCCGGCAGCAAGAAGTCATAACTACTCTTGATATCACAAAGCCAATGGCAGAAACAATTTTTTTTGTCTTCATCTTTACTATAGTGAAGATGAAAAAAATATGCTTATAATCAGACTGTCAATGTTTCAAATAAAAAGAAAAATTGTCTTCCATTTTCAGTTTGATGAGTGAAATAATTGAAAATTCGAGACTATTGAATATGGTTTCGTAGAAATTTGATTCATCAGCTGTATGTTAAATTTACTACACGAGTGCCGTAAAACTGCGCAGTTTTTTGCAATTTCCTGATTTTCATTTTCGTAGAAAATACTGTAATTTTATATTTCATGTTGAATATAATATGCCAGTTTATGTAAAAGAGCCTCGTTTACGGGTAATGGAAGCTTACAGAAAACATTTTTGATAGTGCTTTTTAGTTCACACTATTGTGGATGAAAATTGCAATGAAAAGGCAAAATGGATAATAATGCTTAATGGGCGATCCTTATCGGAGCTCGCACGTGTCATCGTACATCATGCACTAATCTACAGGAGGCGGGAATTCTCCGCAGCTCCTCTACTTCCATTCTTTTTCTTCTTAGCCTCGTTTTGCCGCTTCGCAGCCTCCGCGAAGGAAAGTACTATCCATCTATCTATCGTGCATCGCGTCGACTTGACTGCGCCAGAGCAGCGCAGTCGACTAGACGATAGACAGCAGAGCCGGGTTTGCCGGTTCGCGCGAGCTCGCGCATGTCGAATCGCTTGACCCTTTGCACTCGCACACGTTTAATACTACACTTGGCGGAGCTCCTGTCGTTTTGACGTTGCTGCCGGTGTGCGCAGCTTCCCGAGCCACGAAGGGAATTTCCTATAAACGCTGGAGCCTCTCAGAGAGACGCTTTCACCTATCTCGGGTCTTCGAAATTAAATATCGATGCGCACGGTCTGATTATCTTCGCTGGAACGACGAAAGTGGAGGAAATATTGGAGCACGTTCTCAGTTTCTCAGCCTAATCTTTTTGCTCCGATTTCTTCGGCATGTTCTTCTTAATCGATCGGCTTACGAGCTGCTATAGTACTTCCGTCGTCCCTTCTCGCTTATCGAGGAAAAACGAAAGTGCTACCGCGCATTCTCATTTCCTGAAACATGTCTACGGTCGAGGATAATGAAGCACGACGATCGGCTCGACTGATCAGATCGGTAAGCATATCAGTTACCGGCTCCTCTCGTGAAATTCACCGAGTTGCCGCGGAAAAAAGGACGAGAACACGAAAAAAGAAGAACAGTGAAAAGCCGAATCCGAGATTGAATAGTTTCGATAATAATAATAATGATTGAGTGTACCCAAAGAGAAATCGGATAGCCGGTAGAAATTTTGTGTACGTGTATCCACGAGGTCGAGAGACTCCACATACTCGAGGCACATAAGTCACGGTTCATCGGGAGATCGATAGGAGCGAAAACATAACGGGAATCTTGATTGAGCATTCGGTGTATTTTTTTTTTTCTTCTTCGTTCCCTTTTGTTTTTCCTCTCGATTGCCTTCCTCTCGCTCTCTATTCGTCGGTACGCATACACCCAGTGTATGCACACGCCTGCTGCTGACTCACGACGACGCATCGTTATTTAACGCAAAGTCACGTGCAGAGATGTAAGATTAGAGAAAAAAACGACCATACATAAAAAATTGAACAAATAAGAAGATTGGAAAAAAAAATTACCTTCGAATAAATAACGACTTTTTGCCGGTGCAGAAATGTCAGATAAAAGCAAAAAAAAATATAACATACATTAAATAATAAAATGGGGGAAAAAATTTAAACCTATCGAAGTATTTTTCATAAATAGTAAGTAAACATAATTATTTTCGTAGTAAGGGGATTTTCATAGCGATCTGGCATCCGTGGTCACGTGCCTGGTTCTCGTGTGGTTCATAAATACCCCCTATTACATGCAATGTCCTCTTATCTCGACGAAAATCGCAGGTTATGCCGCGGTGTAATTAAGTACCAGTGCAGTGGGAAGTCGAGGCTCTGGCGATATTGCCACACTTGATTCCTTGGTTTATTTGCTTTATTGTGACAGCTGGCTCGGCGATATCAAACGATATGAAAAAAATTAGCGAATAAAATCATGAAAGTGTGACTGGGATTCCACCCGATATCGGCGAGGCTCAATCGATCATGCGGCGAGGAAGAAGAAGAAGAAGAAGAAGAGCAATAAAACGTTGAAACGCTCGAGCGCAGAACAGCGGGGTCCCCTCGTGATTGCGGGTGAATCGTTCGTATTAAATATGGGCCATTTATCCTGCGCTATGTGCAGTTGAATTTCCAATTCTGGTGTAAAATGCTATACTCAGCTTGCTGCAGAGGATCGTAACGTTTCGTCCAACAGCAAAGCGGCCCACTTCTCACGCCTGCAACGAGAACTATCTATACGACTGCGTCGCCGCACTCCGCTTTTGCCGTTGAGAGCGCGGGACAAACGTGAGATCAGAGCACAAGTTCCGGTTAATCTACCAGAGCTTTTACTTGGCCGGATAGCTTAATTGCGCGTCGGTAAACCGAGGCTCCGTTCAGGGCGCGTCGCTTTATCAATCGCCGTTCTATATTGTCACTCGGTTCTCCACAAAGGCACTAAAAATGGTTTGCCTACTAATTTGATAGTAGTCAGACACGAAACTGATACCGTATTTATTTCACGGACCAAATAAGTTCTCTTAGCAAAATGTCTTACATAGATTTTATTTTTATTTTTCATCTAACGGGACCTCATTTAAATATTTAGATAACCCGGAAAGCAGTAAACGTAGTGATACACCTGTAAGATTTATTCCTCTTTCTGCTCAAGAATGAGTACACAATTTTTAATGTAATTTCTGAAAGGAAGATTTCATAGGGTCCCTTGAAGATAACCACATACATTGTTGAAAATCCTTCGCATAATTTCGACGTATTATTAAAAGAAGCCCTTTTACACAAACTGATATTTTGAACTTGATATTAATGTGAGATGTCAAATTACATAACATTTTACAAAATCATATGGAAATTGGGGAATTTAATGTAGAAATTTGTAATTTTACCACACTCGTGTGTGAAATTTAATATAAAAGTGGAATTTTCACCAGTGTAAAGTACGCCTATGTCGATGTATCCGAGCACGTGCGGTGGCACGTTATTCTCTCACATATTCCTTTCCAATATCCCGAAGGAAACAAAGTGTGTATAGCGTGCAGCGTAGGCCAACTCACGTGCAATGAGATAGCTCGCGTGCAATGTTTATTACGCTGCATTGTTTCCCGCAATTCTTTCAATTGTCCTATAGAGACTGGCATTAAGCCGTCGGGGAGTAAGGAAACTTTATTGGAACAGCTTGTCTCTCGCTTTCTTGACTTGGCGTTCGCTCCTATGGGCAGCAGCCCATAAGTCTCCAATCGGCGATGGGATTGCTGTATGTACCTTTTATACGAGCGCTCTTTTCATTGCCCAAGAGAAGAGCTCGGAGCCACCGGTACTTCGGTAGTGCGCGATAAATAAATCAAGATGCACGTGTCCGACTCGCGCATGTATTCAACCGACTATTTATCGCAACACCCGCGATTCGCGACCGAGCGAAGCAAACATAACCTGCGGATGAAAACGACGGAGAGCCCGAGAGAATTATACGTCCTCTCGTGTTTTCTGTATCTCGCGAAGATATTTGCTAGCTCGCTCGGGCTTTCACGCCAGCAGGCAGTCCCTTTCACTGTTTCATCCTCGGTGCATATACGCTGCTTGGTATTCTGGTACGGAGTTGCTGGTGCAGCTGCAACACGGCAGCTTCTTATGCGAACTGGCGAGTCTCGGCTGCGCGGGCGGCCAATCGATCCATTATAATCTCGATGAACCGTTCGTGGATATAATTCCAGGTCGTATTTCGCGAGATCTTCGGGCGATCACTCGATATTCCTGACGTCGACGCTGAAGTGTTTTCCTCTTCTTTATTGTCCTTCATTCCCGTTGTTTATTCCGTCAATTTAATCGCAGAGCTACTGTTGTACGCCTCTACGGTACCAATTACCGGACACGAAATAATTTTTGTAAGATGTTAGGTACGCAATTTCTGTACATATCTTGAGTCAAGTTTTTTTTTTCAGTGTATATGTATTAAAAAAAAAAAAATTTAATTGATAAATAGGCATGATCCTTTGGTTTCCGTTATGAACCAGTAGAGCTTGAACTTTTGAAATTCACGGAAATAGGCACATGCCGAAAAACCCTATCCGGAAATTGGTGCATTTGGCCCATTTTAATATTTTTGATATACGACTGGTAGTTGACAAAATATTCTGAAAATTAGTCGATATATTTTAGAAATTAGAAGTGACATTAGGCTTCACATTATAATTTTTAGACAGTAGCGCACAAATATATTCGACGAGGTGGAAAGTGGATTAAGCCAATCCGCATGAGACGTTGCAGCGGCAACATAGCAACTTCTTATGCGGATTGTCGAGTCCCGCGGAGGGCCGCGCGGGCGGCCAATCGATCCATTATAATCTCGATGAACCGATCGTGGATATAATTCCAGGTCGTATTTCGCGAGATCTTCGGGCGATCACTCGATATTCCCGACGTCGACGCTGAAGTGTTTTCCTCTTCTTTATTGTCCTTCATTCCCGTTGTTTATTCCGTCCTGTTCTCTCGCCATCCTCTCTCGCCCAATTTAATCGCAGAGCTACGGCTGTACGCCTCTACGGTACCAATTACCGGACACGAAATAATTTTTGTAAGATGTTAGGCACGCAATTTCTGTATATATCTTCAGTCAAGTTTTTTTTTTTTCAGTGCATATGTATTTGTAAAAAAATGTAATTGATAAATAGGCATGATCCTTTTGTTTCCGTTATGAACCAGTAGAGCTTGAACTTTTGAAATTCACGGAAATAGGCACATGCCGAAAAATTCTATCCGGAAATTGGTACATTTGGCCCATTTTAATATTTTTGATATACAACTGGCAGTTGACAAAATATTCTGAAAATTAGTCGATATATTTTAGAAAGTAGAAGTCACATTATAATTTTTAGACAGCGCACAAATATATTCGACGAGGTGGAAAGTGGATTAAGCCAATCCGCATGAGACGCTGCAGCGGCAACACAGCAACTTCTTATGCGGATTGTCGAGTCCCGCGGAGGGCCGCGCGGGCGGCCAATCGATCCATTATAATCTCGATGAACCGTTCGTGGATATAATTCCAGTTCGTATTTCGCGAGATCTTCGGGCGATCACTCGATATTCCCGGCGTCGACGCGGACGCGGCGAACCGAAGACTCGCTTGCATCTCTACTCTCGAAGCGGCCGCACGACGTGCTCGTTAAAACGCCCAGATGCCTTTGCAATCGAGCGTAATAAAGCGCAAGAACGGTAAAGACGCCCGCGGCTTTTCTTACGCCCTTCCTCTCGCTGAGTGATGTACACCAGCCGTGGCAGTCTACTCTGCCTTCGACGTAGCCGATTTCCGTGAAACTGATCCGACACCTTTTTCCCTATCCTATACACTTCGCGCAATTTTTTTCCCTTCTTCTTTCATTCTATCTTATTATTTTACTCTCCTACGATTGCAGCCACCTCGAGACGAAAAAAGCTCAGTCACGTACTATTTTCCATCGCTTCTCGAGTGACGATGAAAGAAGAACGAGATTGTGTATTGAAGAGATAAAAAAAAAAATTGGTACACGTTGGACACATAAACAAATAAACCGACCGCAAATTGGTGGCAAAACTTTCGAGCTCTCGAGAGTATTTTTCTGCCGGATTCCGCGCAGTTCCCTCAGTGCGGATCAGCCATTCCATCAGTGGTTGTTGAGACACATTAGGGTCGTATCCCGTTTCTCTATCTCCTCAGTAGGAGGTACTTCTATGTACTATAAGACCGGCCGGACAAATGGCAGAGCGCATAATCGCCTCACGGACATTCATGCAAATGTTCGCGGTAATGTAAAGAGGAAGGATCGTCAAGGTAAATAGTACGATCGCCGTTATCATTAGTAAGCGTAGAAACTCGGCCGCACCGCCTAATAATGGTATTCTGAATAAATTTCGTGCTCGCGTTTGCGTCCGAGTAAGGCAACGTATAAAGTGTATTTCGGGACCGGAAGTACCGTCGGAATTAGTGCGAGACCGTTTTGTCGAACACGCGCTTAGCCACGGGTTAGGCACTCCGTGTTTCCATAAATTCCATAGCAGATCACAATCCTTTTGATGTTTTTTACACCAATGGTCACAATGCTGACGCTTTGTCGGTGCGACAGGAGATGAGATCTTGACAAGGTACGCACGCCCATTTGTATTTGCAGCCGTCGTGCTCGTTACGGGGAACGTATTTCACCTTAAACCAAATACTTCGGTATGTAAAGGGAACGGATGTACGCAAAAGTGTAAGCCCCGATAAGTACCGTTATTCGGTTCTCAGTGACACGATTGATACGCCTCATCTCCCGTCTCAAATCGTTCTCACGTTAAGAAACCTCCGCCAGATTCTCTTGAGTGTAAAGTGGATGTGCAGAATTTATTTAATGCCGTAATTCACGAATGTACATTGACGATTATCTCACTTATTTGGCTGCCGTCATTACGCGGCAAATATTTGCTGCCGACCGTTTAAAACAAAATTATTTCTACGAAGTGATAAGACCATCTGACTATTGTGGTTCACTTGCGATACCTCATTTTTCTACTTTGCGCATTTCAATTTTTGACATTTGAAATTCAGTTTTAAAAAATTAATTTTAAACGAAGATCGACGAAAAATTAATGACTATCGGCAGGTTTGCGAGATCGCGTAATACGCGAGCAATGCTGTAAAATTCAATTGACCGCATAAATTATTTCTCTGGAACGCCTCGTTTACGAGCTCCGAGCGGTCTTCCAAAATTAGTAGGATAAGCCGAGCAATCGGCGCGGAAGTACATAGGAGTTAGCATCGTTACCAGAACCGATGTGTAGTTGTTAAATTTTATAACTGCGCTGCTACTGAATCGAGCTACAGCTGCTGCGTTGTAGTCCCGAGGTCGGTGTGCGAGAACGGAAGTGAGCGTTGTTGGAAGTTGGGATAATTCAACAGCTGAATTGGGAACTGGCAGCTCGCGGGAACGCCGGCCGGTCGTTGCCACCGAGACAGAAGCAGCGCCAGTGTACAGCCCCTCTATATAGGTATGTGCTGAAGCTCCTGCAGGCTATAAATATTATATCATTCCGAGTGGGCCGTACCCGCGTGCGCCACGTGGATCTAACCCGTTTATTCGCAATGCTGAGCGTTACCCGCGCGGTTTCCCAGTTACAAAAGAATGGTGCCACAAGTGTGAAATTATTACTTTAACTCCAAGAGCTTTAAATTGGTCCTAGGAATAAATTTCATTTCCTGTTTGTTCCTCTTCACTAAATTGCACAAAAGTTGCCCAGTGTGTAGTAAAGTTCTCACATTAAAAAGCATTTATTGATGAAGCGGTAATCATTTTGGTAATCGTTCTTGAAACAATTGCGAAAAGTTTTTTATTTTTATTGTGAGTCTGCTGAAAGAAAAAGAAACTCTAATAAGTTGATGTGATATCACCTTCAAATCGTGATTGGCTTTTAGGAAAGTTGATTAAAAACAGTTGCAATTTGTATCATATTCAGTTCAACGTCAGTTTATCGGCAAAAAATAATTAGGTCTCGGTTTTGTCGATGAAAGATATCATTGGCTCGTTTAGATTGAAACTCGAAGCAATTTTATTCGTCGACGACTTGTGCAACGGTGAAACTGAAACTGTTGCTTTTTACTGGCCAACTTTAGTCGTATGTAAAAACAGCTTCGAAAAACACGACGACATGCCGTTGATTGTACTTTCACACGAAATGTTTAGCACCTCCATAAATATTAGGTTAACCAGGTATCGAGACCCGGGCTTTCTTTATTTTTTGACCTTTGAAACAAAATTCTACCTGCTTTGCATTAAACTTTATTGCTCATTCGAATGTCGGACTTTCGTGTTGATTAATAATAGAAATCCGCAATGAAACTGAGTTCCGGTAAACAAGATCGAACAAAAGCGAGTTCGATTTGCTAGGACATCGACGACGGTGAAATGACTCGTCGAGCGAGTGATAATAATTCTCGAGATAAGTGGAGCGGGATATGGCGCGAAAGAAGGGGTGAAAAGATTAATAGAAAGAGAGATCGATAAAGGAGCTAGAAATTCAGGTCGCTCTGGTCGGTGTTCGTTGTTTGTGTTGGACGCATATACGACCGCGAGCGATTCTTATCGGCGATTCATCGCGCGACGTTCGCAGTACGAACTTTGCTTCTCTCGCTGTCGTTCGATCAAGCACGATCACCTCAGCCGAGCAGGGAGCACCTCGAGAGTCTCGTCCTTCCGTTTGGTTTGTGCTCAAGAGAGAAGAGTGGCTTCTGCATATACAGAGTGTATAATGTACACCTAATAGTACTTCACGTCCCACTCTCTCGGCGTTTGCCGCTCTCGAGCCTGCCGGAAGCATTATTCTCGTTCTGCCTCTTATCGCTGATCCCTCTTTCACCTCCACCTCCTCTTCCCTCTCTCTCTCTCACTTCTCATTGCATCCAACGGTTCGTTCATTCGTTCGAAAGATAGCTTTACGTTCCTCGTATCCTCTTGGCCGTTTGCGCACACGCGAGATCATCTCCGGGTAGCGAAACGTGTACACGCCTTGCGCCGCGTCCGGTGCGTTGTGTTGCTGCAGCTTGTACGTGCGATCACAGCAAAGCGTTAGCGAGCGCGAAGAGCGCGTAGGCTCTGGACGAGCAATCAAGAGGATGTATCAACCGTTGAGCCAAATTGATCTGGCTAATCCTAGCGAACCGTGGCCGCATCGAAGCAGCACGTCCTTCTATCCTAATCTTACCACACTTACGAACTTCACTATCGAACTGTTGGCCGGCTCTTTCTCGAGGAGATTGGAACACGCCGACGAGCTGTTCTACCTACGCAATTTCACAGCGTTAATTTCCACTCGTGATTTCGCACTATCAAACTTGTTCGCTTTATATATCTTCGTTTTGTTTTTTCTTCGCTTCATCCGTTAATCGAAATCTTAATCGTTCGACAAGTGTAGAAATGGCGGTGCGTCAGAAGGAGAAATTGCGGTGGGAATTGGGGAGAGGGTTGCAAACGAAAAGAAAAAAAAAAAGAGTCTATCGTGCAATGACCCTGGCGCACCGGCACAAAGAAAGGTGGTTTATGGTACATGGCGTCGTTGTGCATGAGAAAGCGCGCGGGGGAGTTAAGATCACGATTATGCATCGATCGCGAAACGACGGCTTGTCGGCTCGACGCCGCACAACACTGTGTGTGCAGCTCCACGCTCGGTTTACTATTTGCCATTTTCTCTGTCCTCCCTCTTTTTATAGCTCTACCCGCAGTGCATATTTTGTGCCGGAAGCAATTTCGCTAATTCTTCCATTTCGTAATAGTTTTTTTTATGTGTATTACTGCTTAAAAATTAATTTGCTTTTCTCGTTTTAATTCGCAGGTCCTGCAGCGAGACATAGAGGCGCACGGTCGTATTGTCAACTCCGTGGTGAAATTGGGCGAGAGGGTAGCGAGACAACAACGTCAACAGCAAAAACAACGCGATCAGGAACAACGGGAATTGGAGGACGATAAAGGAACGGAAAAGACGGCACAACAGCAGCTGCAGGTGAATCTGCATTTTGACGGGACCGAGCAACAGATACCACCGGCTAGCCGAGTCGCTAGTTCCCTCGAACGCCGCTGGCATCTTTTGTTCCTGCGAGCACTCGAGTGGCAGTGTCACATCGAGACTCTGGCCACGCGACTCTGCAGCAAGGTAAGCTTCGAGATCCTCTTTCAGGGAAGGATTTACCTGCAGGCCTAAATGATTTTTTTTTCGAAATCCTTATGAAAGCTCTACCCCTTTCCTTTTTTTTCTTACGAAGCTCCCTCTATGAGGAAGCCAAAATCAATTAGCAGTGTGCCTTGTGAAGGGAGCTTTGTGAATAGCGAAAAATAGTGAGGAAACAATGTGCAAAGGTATACTTTGTAACTGATTAAAAATTTTTGAGTAAAAAGAGTAATCATCCCGACCATCCATTTTGAGTGACAAATTAGTTGACATGATTTAATTTTTTTTTTTTTAATTTCTCTGATTTTCTTATGACGGCGGGCGTCAAACTTACCGAGACTCAGACCGGCGGGTAAATCCGCCCCTGTTTTCTCTAGAATATCTTGAAGGAAAGTCGAAGACAGCGGGCGAGACGGAAAAAGCCTTGAGCCCGATCCGCACGTCGTATCGATAACGATTTAAGATCAGCGGAAGGGATCGATAAATATTATTATTCATGAATTTATATACGCAGAGCAATCTCTTGGCCGGATCTATAAATAGAGCGACTGGTGGACTGGTACGGTTATGCTATCGGTTACTCGAGGGAGCCCTAGGGCCATCGTACCTCGTGCTCGCGTTCGTTGCGGACTTTGCAGAACGTGTACGCAAACTCGTGTCCATATACATATATACTCATACGCTGGAGACTAACGAACGAGATGGACGAGTTAGCTAGGGGAGCGCGAGATGTGGGAGACACTGGCAAGTAGAGTAAGTGCGTGCGTTGTGCGTTGCTGACACATTAAGTACACGGCAATGTACATATAACGCATGGTACATAGTATAGTAAGAGTACACTCGTCATCGTTGTCATTTCTCCACTCGACTGCAACGATCACCGGGGCGAGAAGCTCGTTAGCGTTGCCCCTCCTACTTCTGCTAATAATAATAATACCATTATACGATACTGGCGCACACAACGCTCACGAGTCTCCTGTCAGTCATGAATCACGTATCATATGAATTCGCTCGGCCAGTCCGAGAAATTTGCCTGTGTGTACATACGAACGGCACTGATTATTCGTTTTGCCAGCTCGTAAATTAAACGCTCAGTCTTTTCTTGCCCTTAATTTTTTTCAGCAATGCAGGTTATTGATAATTGCTTTATCAGGGTATTGAACTTTACAAGCATACAAAACAAAGTACCTTTCACCTAATGTCCATAGTTACGAATATGTCGGTAGTAAAAACAAAAAAATTTACTTGTTTTCCGCGAAGAGTGCTTAAATGTGCCTTATGTATGTACTGTGTGCTGCATTATAGTCAATTTCTAAACTGCACACCCACCACAGGCACTGCAATGAGGTACTCTATGAACTCTCTCTCGAGGGTTAAAGTCTATAATCCTCCGCTTGTCTTTTTCCCGCTCACGCTCGTTCGCCCGGCAAAGTGTGCTGTGTACGTCGGCGCAGTGGGAGTCTCTCGGGAGGCAGCGTGCGGCATACACGTAGGAAGTGAACAACACCCCTGCAATTAGCACCGGTACACTCGGCGAATTCTTGCGCCCCGTGTGTAGTTCTCTCTGCATTTTGCCTTCTCTATCTCTTCTTCCCTCGTAGTATCGCGGGTCGAGTAATTTTTTTTTTCTTTTCTCATTATAGGTACTAATCACAGGTGCGTGAACGCATACAGTGTGTGTGTGTGTGTGTGTTGAGCCGATGTTTCTTCCGAGAACGTAGACCGCCTTACGGTATACCGTCTACCCTTCCAAATTAAATGGTAATCGTGTAAATTGATGCAGAAAGCCTTCCGGTGACGAGCTGACGGGCGCACTTGACTTTCGACGTCGATCGACGCGCCGACTCGCGTTGCAATTTCGGTGGAAGCTCGACGTCTATCGCGCGCACGCGAACCGCTTCTCAACCTTTTGTCGAGGAAGAGAGCAAACACGACCTTCTTGCGCGTTTGCTCGCCCTTTCTTTAACCGACGTACTTTCTTGTACCTTCGACAATATTTCCGTCGAGTCGCGGAACGCTGTGTAACGGCTCTATACATTCAACGGGTTCTTTGAGCTGTCCTCGTTCGATTTCCAGCACGCGATCGGGAATTATATTGGATTTGAACGTTTCAAATAAACGAGGCTCTCAGATGTCTGCTCTCATGTATGTATGTGCTTACAGGACAGTGATTACCATATTCTGTCGCATGTCGATTACCCACTGTTAATATATAATAAATTTACTTCGCAATGTTCGTAATCACGAATTTAACGAGGCAGCGCTTGTGTTTTTTTCTTGAATTTAAATCAGCGTAGCGTGTCGCAAATACATGAAGATAATATATTCTAATGGAGTAGCAAGAATATGTGATATTCGAATTACATTGTATCCAGAATTCAATTTGCTCTGCATAACTATGAAAAGTTAAATAAAAATCTTGGATACCAAAAAAAATTTTTTTTAATAGAATGATAGAAACGTGCAGATTTTTAATACTTTTGTATTCAATTTTTGGCAACCTTTTACAGTTTACTGAAATGTACAACGGACTGTAGTGTCATAGTGTTGGGAGTGTTACGGGACTCCCGTTATTTTGTCGCTATGCATTATGGGTGACTGTTGCGTTGTTATTGCCTTATTAGAACCCTAGAACTCGTCGGTCTACAACTTCCCTTCGTTCACAACGCCGAGTGAATATTTTCCAGGAAATAAATATGTACTAGTATACCAGACCCAATAGGTATATACACTAGAATGTTGATTATCGAGTTGTTGATGGCTTCGACTACTTTACCGCTCCACTCGTTGTCTCTTTTTTTCCATGGTAACGCGCGCTTGAACCACATATGCCTCTATTACGAGTGTATACTACTCACCACTGTAATATGTCCATGTCGTCCGGTTCACTGCGAGCGCCGCGTTCGCTTCTGCCTGTGAACGCCTCGAACAATGATGACGCGAACAAAGCCACCCGACTTCCGGAAGTCGATTTCATTCTCATTGTACTTGACAACCGGAATTCTCCGCCGTCACAGTCTCCTGCGGAATGAATGAAAATGAAGAGTATCATCAGTCGATCATTAATCACCGAGAAGCATCTCGTCATTTAGAGAATTGTCAGTGAATGTTAGTCAGGATTAAATGCCTGCAGGGATGAAAAATTCATATTTTTATGGTTGCAATCGACACTTCTATAACTCCCTCAAAATATCCACACCATAATTTGATATTTTGAATGCAAGGATTTTTTTGGCATGTGTATTAATCGAAAAGCGTCAAGTATGCGGCGATGAAAAATGTATAATATTCTGGACACTTCTATAACTCCCTCAAAATATCCACACCATAATTTGATATTTTGAGTGCAAGGATTTTTTTGGCATGTGTATTAATCGAAAAGCGTCAAGTATGCGGCGATGAAAAATGTATAATATTCTGGAATTCGAGCCCCGGTATTTCGTTTCATTGGGTTATATGGAGTTATCAGAAAATCAGCGCGCGTGTCGGCGCGTGCAAATCCGACACCTTCTCGCATCGTTCTTTCTTTCTCACTCACGGTCTCCCCTTCTTCGAAGCCATCACCGCCGTAGAATGGCGTGGGCCTGTCCCGAAACCTTTCAAGTTTTATTACCGCGTTCGTCACCTGCTGCACAGTTCAGTGGACGGTGTAGCGAAGAAGGCGCATCAATATAAAGAAGGAGAAGAAGAAGAAGAAGAAGTGGCAGGGTATATTTATTTTCTGCGGCCTCGACGCATGCGACAGCATCAGCTCAAGTCAGAAGCTCGCAAAAAACCGCGATCTCTTGGTGCTCCAGGTTGAATTCTCTCTTTCTTTCCAGCTCGTTTCTCTCTCTCTCTCTCGTTTTTTCAACCTGCCCCCCTTTTTTTTCATCCACCTGATGACCTCATTTTCACGGAATATCGGATTCGCCACGTTGGCAATGAGGAAAAAAATTCGCCACTGAAGTACCGCGAAACCGCGATGAGAAAATCTTGTTAAAATACTTTCATGACAATCGAGCGAATATTTAATACAGGTCTATTGGATTATTACCATCGGCATAAATTCTCAGCTCTCGTTTCCCGCTAAAAGGGAACTAAATTCTTATTTCCACGCACCCTTCATGCTCAGAGGACTTTGACCGTTACATCTTTTTTCTGAGAGCTGTACAAACGTGGGTGGGCATAATATGGGGTATCGCGCGTGTAACAGAAAGTAGGAAGGAAAATTCTGCCTCGCAACCCCATCGTTAAGTGCATTAGTCCCATGAGCACGGTGTGTCGTGGTGTGTGACATACTAGTCTTCGAGTGTGTGTATGTACGTGGTGCGAGGGGTGTCTCACTCAATGGGACGGTGGATATGAGGAAGCGAGGGAGCGCGTTCGCCTCGCAGGTTGAAGCTCGAAGAACGCGCCGCAGCGACGGAGGGACCTTTCCAGCGCACGAACACGTGCATGTGCTTTGCAGGTGCCGTGATGCACATATGCGGCGTGTGTGGTACCTCGTAGTGCGAGCTTACAGAGCCGCAATCGCCGGGGGTCGTTTTGACGCAGACCGAACCCTCGTGGGGTCTGAAGCAAGCCCGCATACGCGATATAGCTAACACTCCAGCGCCCCGATGGGTCCTTTCCGTGTCAAAGGGGACTTTCCGAGCCGAAACCAAATTGCCGCGCTTTGTTCCCGGGGAATTTCTTTTGTACTCGAGAGTTTGGCCTGATTACCTCTATAAACCCAGCGCTTTTAAACCGCTTGCTAATCGCCGTTTTAATATATTCGCACTACAATTGAGTTCTGCACAAATATTCCAGAATACGACTAGTTTAAAATTTTTCCCTCGGAAACAGAACGTTTTGACGATTTATATACTGAAGGGGAAAAAAAAATGGAATTAAATTTCGAATGAACCCCTGATACATTTCGACGCCTACTTGTAACTGAAAGTGTCGGAAAATATATAAGAGATAAAATATTAATCATCGGTACATATGGGATCGATTTACGAAAAAAAGTGTTTAATATATTTTGCATATTTATTCTCTTGGTCGTTTCTGACTCACTCGCATGAGAAACGCTTTTCGCTCGCCTGCTTTTTAACGAGTTCAGCCCTTTTCTCTTCCCCATTCTCATCTGCGGCACTAATGTCCTTAATTTTATTCGCTGCTATTCAAATAAGCCTCATCCACATGAATATCTGTGGCTTGCCTACACGGCATTTAATATTCGCCTCGCCCTCGTTCGATCGTGAGGACACAATAAAATTAATCGACTCTTGTAATCGCTTCCTCGAGTGCATTAAACAGTAATAATATTATCGTCCCGATCGCTCGTTTGCGCACTCGATTACGTTGCTCGTTCCTCGAAGAGCGCGACTGAGGCTTTGATCACATCTCTCCACCTCTGCACACGTCCACACACCGGAATCAGAGCATCGACATCTTCGCTCCAATTTCGTGAGTAACGGGTTCATTCGGTTATCGCTGCTGTAACACAGCCTGCGGGAGTAAAAAACGAATAACAGGGAGACGCAACAGCCGATGGGGGAACTGGGAATGTAAACGGTACACCATACGCAAGCGGTTCGAGCTTTTGGGGGGATTCGAAGGGGCCGTCACGGGAAAAGTGACGTACAGGAATAAACGTTACTGCCTTTCGTGCATTACCAACTGCTTCGCGAGCTTCGCTCTGTAGCGCGAGTCGACGTACACATTAGTACACATATACACAGGGAACTGATGAACATCTGCTGCGTTTGGACCTCACGTTCACTCAAGGTGCACCCTCGTTCGATAAATACGTTTTTGTGAACCACTGTTCAAAGAGAAATCGATATATTGTATACATACATAGATACATGTACATTAGACTGGGCCAAAAAAAAACAATTTTTTTTATCGGACTCTGAAAATATTGATCATGATGACAAAAAAAATTATCCTGAAAGTTTGAGCCCTTAATATTAATTCAGAGCACCATAAAAAAATTGTTCGTTTTTTTGGTCTAGTCTAATATACATGCATGTGTGCATAGTATTTTTTGACAAAGGCTAATTCAAGTGAAACTTAAATATAAGCCGAGACATTTATGCGGGCACTTTTAACAGTGGTTTCGAATTTTTCCATCCGCAATTATCGGGCGTTTGTAAAGCCTCCAACAGCCATCGATGGGTATGAACAACTCTCGCAGGTTCATTTCCTTCGAACTCAGATAAAGGACACGTTCATTAGGTCGATCCTACGTAAAGTGGACCTCGTTAACCGTTAACGGACGCATAGCGAAAAGAGAAGCGATCCATAGAAATCGGAAGAGCGAGGTTTTTCCGAAAAGACGGTGTCATTAGCGCGAGTTTAGTGCACCCATAAGCAGGTACTCGTCAAATCGCCAGTACTCTTTCGCCATTGTTCCCGCTGATGTCGAGTTCTGAAGCCGTCCGCAAACTCGAATGCCAAATTTCCACGGAAAGTAATACCTGCACTGTAATGGGCACTTCGTGCGACGGATTTACAAGTGATTTTATATTACAGTACTGGATTTGTGTGCTTTTTTTTTTTTTCGTCCTCTTTCTAACCGAGCGAAAGTATGAACAGGAAAGGAGTAACTCGTCGTTCCACGTTTTATTGCTCTTTCTCTTTCGGCTTTGCCGCGTTATGACGTGCGTAGGTACCCGAAACCACCAAAGTGGCAGGTAAAGGGACTGTTGGTTGGGCGCTCTTGGAAGGTTGCAGGGGTAGAGAGCATCGGCGCAGGTAGTCGTTAGGTAGACTCGCATCAGTGACGATTCTTCACTTGTATTATCTCTTCTCGCTTGTGTCGGTGGATGTCGCTTTGCGGCGGCCACGGCACGAGTCACCTATATATATTTCAGAGAGTCTCGCAGCAAAACAGCGACTGTTGGCTAAACCGATTCGCGGTAAGCTGGAGATAATTTTCCTTTTGCTTGGATCTGTGTCTCCCCTTGGCGAGTCTACCGAGTTTCTCGCCAAAGAATATTACGCGCTTGCACGTGAGATCTGGAAAATTGCTTTCTATTCTCCCGTCCGCGCTCTCCTCGCTCGTATCAACGGGCTATATATTTCAGCGTTACTTCGCAACACGTGCATAAGAATGTCCGGCCTTCCGATCACCTCCCTAGATTATTATTGTATTCCTCGCGTCGAGGGAGATTCGATCGTCGCGGAAACGTAATTTGAGGCAAGCACCGCTCGTGCTGGCGCAATAGAATCGCTACGGCAATCCCATGCCTCGTATTATCCGCACACTTCATATTTCAGGCTTCGATTCGTACAGCCGCAGTCACACTCGAACGACGGAGGCCAACAGTAATTTTCTTACCCGATTCGACGAAATAATCTGTCGAGGGACACTGCGATATTAGATGCCGCGCCGATACTTTCTAGTTATAAAATGTGGAATGCTCGTGAGCCAGTTGTTTGTTTCTCTTTTACGTCTGATCTATTCGATATTTCCTTCATTTAATAGCCGTCTATTTATCAGTGCGGATAAGCTCGTTCACCCGTTTATTAATGCGCTAGTGGCTGAGATAATTTGCATACATTTCCGGTGACAGAATTGATCTTCTGCTCGGAAAGCCACAGCGGCGAATTAATTTCGATGAGTTTAGCTACTGGGCAAGACCACGAGGCGAGAAAGTCGCTGTACAATAATTTACGTGTCGCTATATCTATGCTCCTACATTGGACGTTCGATTAGAATTTACGATCTCAATTTAATCAGTAATATGATGAGTTGCGACCATGCCTCGAGTGGTTGACAAGAGTGGGAGTCAAAATAGCGAATGACCAATAGCGAATGGCTAAAATAGCGTATTTCAAAATTATTTTCACCCCCACCCGTTGACAATATGCTAAAATCCTCAGCCTGTTGCGGCTGCAAGTACATCCCCCCACCATCGTTGCATTTTAGTTTCTTACCCTCGCTCGCTGATTGGCTGTTTCGCACGAACTGGCCCGACCTCCCTTGGGTCTTAAGTCGGGCAAATCCTCGGAAAATTTGACACTCCGAAATGTGCGGGCTTACGGCACTCATTAAAAGGCGCTCAACGAGCTCGAGTTCGTCTGCCCTTAATTTTCGGTTTAATTTTCGGTATAATTTTCGCGCTGCACTCGTTAAACTACGAGCAAAGTTCAGATTGCCTGTAAGTTTACGTACTCATACAGTTAATTTCGTATATAAGTGACTGGTGTTTATCAAAGTATCTCGTACTATTTTATTTGCCGATATTAAAACTTTCTTTTTTTTTTCTTCTTATTCCTGCCGTTTCCAGAACGCGTCATGTCGGTGCAGCAGTGACAGTGACGAGGAACCGGTCACGAAGCAGCCGCGACTCAGCAGAAGACAGTCCCGCGAGTCCGGAAGAGAATTGTCCGGGCAAACCGGCGGGCGGTCCTCTCGAGGCTCTGGCATCGGGAGACGAGTCAGTTCAGCGCGACGTCGAGCTCATCGCGAGCACAACGTCGGTGCATCATCATCGTCATCCAGTTGCTCCGACAGCGACATGTCTTCGGAGAATCGTGTTATCGACGACGAGTCGTATTTCGAGGTGAGTCAAAGCTAATTCTGTGACGAGACGTTTGACATACGCTCGCTGTACGAAGAGGCTATGTCAGAACGAGTTTCCTTCGTCCATAATACTCTCTCGCTTTCTTTCTCTTTGAGTGTCTGTATACGTATGCCTATACTTAGCTACTTTCCAACTAAAGTCAATGCGAGGCGCAGCTGATACTCTGCGTGGGCGATGAATTTTTTCTTCTTGTCATTCACCATTCATCACTACTCTTGAGATGCAGTGAAATTATAAGCTATATTCTCTCGTATCTCTTAGGACGATCTTGAGGATCTCTGCGTGACGGAATCGAAATCACGGGAAATCAAGACGGTGGAGAAACTGTTGAGCTCACCGGTTATCGAGGATCTGGGTGAAGAAGGTGACGTAGAGGAAGAGGGTGCCGTTAGCGAGGAAGAACAGGACGAGATGCCACCGATTCCAGGGCCTGCAGCGACCTCGCCGGTAGACGAGGTCGACGGTATCACCGATCCCGCCAAGACGAGCCTATCCAACGGTTTAACCGTCACTCAGGATATTCCCGAGCGGCGCAGAACCCTCGACGAGTCCGCGAGCTTCAATACTTCCGACAGAAAGTCCAAGAATTGCGCGACCTTCTACTTCAAACATTTGGATACGGATTCCGAGGCGGACTGTGGCTTACCCAACGAGGAGATGCCCAACGGGGCTGAGGATTCGTCGGAGGAAGAGTGGACGTACACTGCATCGCCTACCGAAAATTATCAGACCAGATACGAGCAGAGAAAGGCAAACGTTGTTGTACGTTTGGACTTTGGCGAGCCCCCGGTTATCGAGAGAATTGAAAATATTGGATTCAAGCGTATTACACCCACCGTGAGATTAAACGACATTGCTGCTAATGGTAATTCTGATATTATACCCGAGGAAGATATGAAATTCGAGAAAGAGGAAGAAGACAAGAAAAAGAAAAAAGCACAGGAGGATGAAAATGAGAGCGACGACGAGGCGAAGAACGACATACAGAGACTCATACTGGAAGTTGAAAAACTCGTGAGGGAAGAAGGGCGCGCAGGGGTATCCAAAAATTTACCGCCACTTATTTTTGAGGGTCAAGGGCCTGCCGATGGCTATCGAGCCAAGTATGCGAGAATAAAGGAATGGCTGAAACTCAACTCGACCCACACTCATGAGGGAAGATCCACTTCGCAGGTAAATTCACCAAATAATTTCCGCAGACTGCTGATTAATTCGACAAATAAAATATTCGACATATTAGGTTGAATAACATTAAATTATTGCACAAGTATGACAAATATTGAATCTATTAGGTACCGAATAATTGATAAATGGAAACAATCGTTTCAATAAAATTGATTGAACCCTCTGTTGTTATACTTCAGGGAAGTTAAAAAAACTTTATATCTTTTTTATCGTTTAAAAAATCAATTCCTTTTTTGCGCGTAAATCCAAATTAACAATTTTTTAAAAGGCTCTTTGATCAAAGGTTTCAATGTTTAATTAATGTTGAAAGTTCAGAGCTATAATCTTTTTTTTTTTTTTTATTTCGTTACTACAGTGCTGGCTCCAACCTCCGGACAGTTGCGATGCGAGTGGTGAATATACGACTGGAGAGTCTGACTTTGAGAAGGAATCCGTATCGTCGGAAGACCTCCAGAGCAGCGTTGCAACTTATCGTCGCTTTGAGGGAGGTCTCGGTGGATGCGTTTCTCAGTCAGTCTCTCAAGAAATCGTCAACGAAAACGAGAAGACCTTGATGAACGAGAATCAGTCATCGTCGATGGAGACGAGCACACCCAAGGTCGTTATGAGAACCAAACGAAAGTCCGATGGCCCACGACCATGGAGCGTCTCGTGCGTGTTTCAGATTGCTGAAGCAGCAAAAATGAATTCTGCCAACGACACTTTTTCGCAATTTTCCATCTCGGAGACGGCACTTCATCAGCTCATCGCAACACCGCCGACCAAGTCAGTGTCGTTGGACGCTACGTGAGTTTTTTTTTATCGCGTTTTCAATCACAATTCAAGCATTCAATATTCTTCTATCACAATATAATTTTTTTCAACAAAGGATTACATAATGATTGCAAGAACTCATCATTTAATGGAAACGTAATTGACGGTACAATTATTTTGAAATTAATATTCCACATTAATAATTTGCAATGGTTATAAAATAATATTTACACTTTTAAATAACTGCGATGTAAATTTGTCTACCATAACATTTTTCGAAAAAAATACGCATTCATAGATAATGTTGGTTTCTGGAGTAACACGATAAATCTAATCTAATCTCATTTTTCTGTCTGTAAGGACGCTTATTATTGTCTTCTTGTGTTTACCGTCAAATAAATTAACGAACATTCAAGAGATAATTTGTTCTTTCGTTGATTTCTTATCATCAATTTTACAGTGGATCGAGCGTTCCATTCAACAATTCTACGTCAACGCTTTTGGAGGAAAATGCGAGTGGTCAAGACGGCCGCACGGTCAAGGACAGTTCGTTGCGTAAGAAGAAATCTCGATTGCGCAAAAAAACTGTGGTAAGTTGAAAATGTACTTTGCAATTATCGTCGTGCAACGAGTATTCGAATCACCTGCATGGATTCACAAAACTTCGATTTATCGACAGGGTGGAGGATCCATTGTGCAGTCCGGAAGTGACGGAAGTTCGAATCAACAGCGCACGTCGGTTCGTCGTACAAACAGAAGTCGTACGATCCGCACTATATCGCGGGACTGTAACGGGCGTCTCACGACGCTCGTAAAGTCCGGCTCGTTCTCAGGATGTACAGCCAAACAGGAAATGTCCTCGGAGAAATTAATCGTGAGTGATCCAACGCCACCGGTCAGGTTATCCTGTTGCCGATCGGACACCTCTACAGCTGACACGGAGGACAATACGTATTACATTCACAATACAAGGAGTTGCCCTGTTTACGAGGAAAATCCGTTGGACGCTGTGCCGATTAGTGCCGGAGCTCTGAACGGCGACAGTGACGTTGAGAAGAACAGCCTTGGCAATAATTCCTTCTCCGAACAGGCTTGGGATAGTTATCAGGTGTGTTTATAGCCGTCGGCAATTCGTACTTGTATTGTAATTCGAGAACTCGCTGATGACGCTCTCAAGTCTCGCGATTGTGTTTGGATAAAAGTATAATTGGCAATACTAACTGAAACTGTGTTCTTCGCAGGAAAAATACATGAGCGAGCCGTACAGCGAAACTGCGGACGTCGAAACTGCGCGTCGTTTGTTGGATTTTGGAGACGATTACAGAAACTTCCTGGACAGCCAGTCGGACTGCGCGTCAAGCATGAGCGCGGTTCGCAGCAGCTCGCCACCAGCAGTGAGCAGCCTTATGCACTCGGTATGTGTAATCGATCGTGACGCTATTTCCTCTTCGATGAAACCTTTGATAATAGCTGTCGTGATCTCACGACGTTATGTCAGAGGAACCGTCGCGTAGTTTTTTTTTTTTTGTAGCATTACCTCACGCATTTTTAACTATTTTAACACGGTTTTTGTCATATTTCTAACAGGACATCGCCGATTCGTCAGAGGAAAGCCATTCTGAGGTTTTCCGTAACGTCTTCGAGGTACTTCACAAGAACCTTGCCGACGTGGAAAACGACTTTTCGAGAACAGGCAGCGTTCGTCAATCCACAGGCAGAGTACGTATTACGATGAAAACATCGTCTATATTTGATTTTTTCACAGCTCTCCTAGATCTTTGTTTGTTACACTTTTTAATGCTTGATTTCGTTCGGCTTTTTCACGAGAAAAATTCAGAAAGTTTGGTCAAATTAATCCGCATTGAATCAGGTTTGATACGAAATGTTTTTGATACGTGCAATTAAATCGAAATCATTTTAATACAACAGAGCGACAAAATATCGGAGCGGGATAAATTTAAACGGAAATAAACATGAAAGCCTCGAAAATAGTACGAGTTTCTACGCTGAAGTTTAGAATTTTGTGAAGGTAAAAGAGATCTGCTAGGTTCTTCTGTGACGCAACAGCAGTTTTTATGCACATTAGTCATTTTCCAATTTTTTTTCAGGTACAATCTCTGATGTCGAGATTGCTTCGATTGATAATCAAAGCGGGTCGTGCCGCAAAAAAATTTTGCGTCTGGATGGTTTCGGTTATGACATCATGGTTGTCGCGTAAATGCATCAATGTACATACTATTTATAAAATGATGCGAGACAACATAGTAAAACATTTGCAGTTATCACTAGGATCGACTGGCGACGTCGACACATGCTGCCTTCTGTAAATAGCAAAACGTGCTAATTATTTTCAAGCAATGCTTGAAGGAAACTATGTTATGCCATATGAGTCGAAACTCTCGTAATCTAATCTCTCTATAGATGTGCACCGATTTTTGCACGTTTAACCGAGATCAGTAAACTGCGATAAATCAAATCGTTACTTGCGTGTAAAAGAAAACACACCAGCCCATTAATATTTCTCCTGATAACTAATATGTAAATCAGCGATAATTATCCGTAATCTGACCGTGATTAAGATACACAAAATAAATGAATATAAAGGATAAAAGCATCGATGACTCCCCGCTGTAACCTACTACCCATGAATAATAAACACCGATTCACGATAAACCATGAATATAAACCAATAAATAAAATGAAACGAATCTATCTCATTGATGTAATCGCTTACGGTGCAAATATGTTTATTTGTCCGTTAATCCGATCCTTTTAATCACCCGATGTTCACGCAAACTATCATTCCAATTTTTTAAATTAAGAAAATAGTGGCGAACGGCGATAGATATGCGGTCGGCTGTAGCCCTCGTTGTACCCTGAGATTATCAGTATTTCATACTGCCAGCATTCGGAAGATTGACCGCTAAGTCATGCGCTTACTGGCGCATCGTATTGTCGGTCGAGAGGTCATGTTCCATATGAACGGTCTTTCTCGACTGTGTTTATTCGTTGCAAATCACACGGTTTTTTTTACAGACCACCTACATCAAATATTTTTCCTTTTCAATTTTTCTGTGCCCTCATGAAAATGTGATACTTCACATCATTAGAATAACAACTGCGAACATAACTCAATCGGAAATTCGCGATACGAAATGAGCGAACAGGCGAGAGGAGAAAAAAATTAACTCGTGAACAAAGTCTATTAACGCGTAACAAATAGTACATTGTGATACTAGTACGATAAAGCGGCTGTTATCGTGCGGAGGTTAGGAACCCGCGCACGAGTCAAGTCGAGTGCTACAACGACACGAGACGAATCCGAGTGTTGTTTGTAGCGCGAGAGGAGGCGAGACAACATACTGTCGCATATCTTCGTGCCTGCGAAGCATTGCGTAAAATCGTCTCGCAGATAGTTTTAGATATGCCATCTGGTGTGTAAAGTTATTTAAAGAATTCTAGATAACTTTACGCACCAGATGGCGTACGTAAAATTATCTACGTTTATGTCAGCATAATGACTAAAACAAAAACATGACTTATTCCCGATCGTCCCCCATTCAATACATATTTTTGCATGGACTTTAAGATATGGACATTAAACATGAAGCTTTTACTTTGATATTACAGATGGAAGTGGAGTGCGTTTGTAAGGAGAACATAAAGTGCCTGAACTCCCTTGTGGAATCCGGGGGTGGTTGTCTGAAGGGTGAAAAGAGCATGAAGCAAGTGCGAGGTAAGTACGACTATGAAATTAATCGTCCGTCGTTGTTAGCTTCGGTGTCTTACTTCACTGCCGTATTAGTGACCGCGTTGAGCGGTCTCGTCTTCCTCTTTATGTCCTGACGTTATCCTTCATAGTGAAGGGGGAGCGTCTCCGGTGCACGTAGTACTATCGAATAATAGGTTAGAACCGTGTAGTTATATATCGGACGTTTGAAAAGAGTGGTGAAGTTACCACGAACGGCCGGGAGAAGGATAGATGCTGCCACAGCAGAGTACAATTTGCGCGATGAGAACATCGCCAAGTAGCCTTTTACGTGAGAACCCCTCCTTCGTCCCGCGATAATCGACTATTATACCCTCTCGGCACATCGTTGCACAGTCGATCATCTATCTCACATAAATCCCGCAATCTACTCGAGTTAACGAGTCCTCTTTGAAGTACCCACAACGCGAGGTCATTCGCGGCCGATGTCGTTCGTCAGGAAATTTTTTATAGTTTTTTTTATTTATTTGTAGACAACTCTTATTTATTACCTCATTTGTACATATAATTTATTTAATTATTGCGAATTGCCGTATTCGATGTATCGTTTAAATTTTTCTGGATCTCGTTTTGCATCGACCTCCAAAGAATTTTGTACACGTATACTGTATACTATTATTAATATGTTTTAATAAAAACACGCTTTATTTAAACTCGGCTTTTACTAATGCTTCTTTATTTCTACGCTTAAGTTGAATTGGCTTTGTGAATGTGGAACGTTGACCTTAGATTATTATCATAGATATGCATGGAGTGGCGCATGAATAAGTTTTCCTTTGCACGCTTTCGAAACCGCAAGAATTCAACGAGTGAACGCTGAACTTTGCATTAGCATGAGATTCACCCACGTGAAGATACGATCAGCCCGCGACGTTCTCGGCTCTTAATTATCATTATAACTACCCGCAAATTATATACACACGTTCAATGTCCTTTAAATGCCTTAACAACGAGGGGTACACGCTGCACCGGCACCTGTAATACGTGTCACACTATACCCACATGTCTTTCGTAATATGAACTCGTGGAAAGTCGATACTAGTATTACCCTGTGTGCTCCCTCGGTTCTTCAGCTTCGACGTTCAATCCGATCGTACAGAGTTTCAGCATCGAGACTGGATTTTCTTCCTCCGAGCAAGTTCAATGCTTAGTGCCACACAGATCGTAGCGGATAGGCGTCGACTTGTAAATTGCAATGGCTTTATCTAAATCACAAGTATCCTCTCTAATTGCCCACCTATACCTACTCGCCGCCCACAGAGCCTCTGTCTCTCTTGGAATAAAAGGCCGCGGCGAGCTGCACGTTCTCAATTGCACGACCGGAACTTTAATTGCGACAAACTGCCGGTCCAACGCAAATCAATTAACGTAACGGCGTACGATTGCAGTTGCTATCAAAGGGGGCGCGAGCACGAAAAGAAAGAAAATAGAGATAAGCAAAAAAGCACTCAAGAACAACCAGCAAAGCGTGGGTGGATTGCGAACAGACACGCGGGGGTAAAGTCCCCCGCAAACTGCAGCGGCCCGCTAGCAGTTCTCGTTCTGGCCATATAAGCCGCCGAGCTCCTGGCGAAGTTGCACGCGGAGAGTGGAATACTGGACGCAGCAGAGCACCGATCGTCCACCAGAGCAACAGCCGCCGCTCGCGAGGCTTTTGCTTCGAGTCGTAGTCGCGCGTGTTGCTTTATACCGAGCGCGAGCTCGCTCCCCGCGCGCACTTTCACGATTCGAGCTGAGAAGGCGTTCGCTCGGTCGCATCGCAAGCATCAGTGTGTTTTTCGGCCCTCGGTGCTTCGCCTCGCGACTCCCGCGACTCTGCACGTCGTAAAAGTTCCTGCGTACCGCATTCAACGAATTTCTCTTTGTATACAATTGGAACGTGGTTTGCGGGAACTGAAAAACAAAATCCGGTTGAGTGACGGTATCTTTACAAAATCAAAACGAAATCGCACGCCCAAAAGGGTCTGGAATAACTAATGACGAAGTTGTGAGATGACGTCTAGTACATCGTCATACTTTCAGCGATGTTCGTTCAGACTGACATCACCGGTGAGGAACTTTTCAACACTCAGGGCACTGGCATACGACGTCCAGGTATTTTTTTTTACTTTTTGTTTATTTTCGTATACCGTATGATCGATACTCAACTGAGCGGTATCGAAGAATGCAGCTGGGGGAGAAATCGGTCGTGTCGTGTTTCATAAAGCATATATAGATACGTGCTCTTGCTGGTGGCTTCATAGGCAGGCGGGATGCGATCGGTTGTACGCGATAACATTACGGATCATGCAATACGTGACGTAGGTCAGTGACCCGAATACACTGCTTCCTCATCATCATCATCAGCACCACCACATATTTCTATCGTCAGAGATGAAGCGTGTCATTAGTGTTCTCTAGGCAGAATATGGCTTTTTCAGTGCGATTATCCGATTTACAAGGTAGTAAAGCTGCTGATGTCGAGGGAGCGCAAGCGAGAGGGAGCGCGACCTTGGACCGGATCACAACTCGTCGTTTCCGTTCGCGTTTATATTTATCCGCACCTATTCCTCTCACGTAATGCCGCCGAGTGTAGAGCACACACAGCGCACCGGTTGCTCGATTGCTCGGTGACTATATGAATGTGTGTTTGTGTGTGCGAACCAGCTGAGTATATTACGTAAACTCGGGGAGGGCCGAAGCATAGCAGCAGCAGCAGCAGCAGGTCCACAACACGTAAACGCCACTATATTCGTGCATGCATGCATGCCGCACAACCACGTGTTCATCGAACATAAATAATTGGCTTAGTTGCGTCCGAGCAAACAGACTGAAGGCCCGTTTAATCGGTTCAATGCTAAGTCGTCATCTGTACTGCTATCAAGAGTATGTAGAACTGTCGTTGAATTATTTCAAGCGATATTTCCCGTTAGTCGACTCTAGTTTACCCCGTTCTTCGAGGAAGCCTCAATCCAGGTAAACGAAGAAGCTGAATGAAAAACAAAAGCGCAATGGTCCGATTGCTCGCTTGGGGAGCAAAAACACAACTCGAAACGGGACGTCGAGCGAATCGAGAACGTTTTGCCGATGGCTTTTCTTTTTTTTTTCCTCCTTCCTTTCACTCAACCGCTGCTATGATTAACTGTTATAATTAAAATGGTCTTTGGTCCGATTATCTGAAGCGACAGACGATCCAGTAGCTGTTAAGTTGATCGAGCCGGCAACTTACAGGAATCCTATTCCCTATAAGACCATATTATACCGTACAATACTGAGACATTGAGCGAAGAAGACACAGACGTTCTTCTCTTTTTTTTTGTCTTCGGTATAACCGGATAACAAAGTTATTCGCGTAGCGGTGCTCCGTTAAACCGATTAACGAGGTTGACCCAGCTGGCAAACCGTTTTTAATTCTCCTTCACAACGATCAGTTCTGGTGACTCGCCCGCATCGTCATTGTCGCGGATAATTTCCGTAACGGGTCTGGCGCTGAAATACAGGGAAATAAAATGATGACCATGGGAGTTCATTTTTGTGCCTGTAACCGGTTGGTGACGAGCTAACAATGGGAGTTCAGGTGACCCGAAGGTTAAGCGACGCGTATTTGTTTTGTTCTTAAACCTCGTGCTAACGTATTCATAAAATAGAGAAACCAATTGGTCTTGGTCATCAAATATTTTTGCATCATCAAAACTGTTTCTTGACACGATGCGTTATTTGCTAGTCTACCAAATCTTTGACACTTGGTCTTTTGATTCAACAAAATCGTTTTCTCGGCGCAGTATTTCAGTAAATAAAATGTAACAGTAAAGAGACCACAAGTTAGCACTATTTTCTAGGTTATACTAGTTTCACCGGGTTTTTTCCTCTCGATTTATGATCCGCAACTGATGACGATAGCTATCAGCGTAACGAGAGTCGACCCGAGGCCATCGTCATCAGCAGAAGATAGCCCAGATCGACGTTGAAGAAATTTTCTCTCTTCACTTTCCATTCTTTGAATCCGTTCCATATACCGATCATCGCAAATAATGGTGATGCCGCGTTTATGCTTCTCATGCTCTCTTCTCGACTATTTGCGCTTCTGCGTGTGAGAGAGGACAAAAAATGCGTGAAGGAAAAATTTCCTCTCGCATAAAACTTTCTCCGTCGAGCGAGAAAGAAAGATACGTGTTCAGAGGTATTTTGATGCTCGAGTGATTGTGCGTTTTCCCGGCGTTTCTTTCTCTCGGCGGAAAATTTTCTTTTTTATTGTAAATAGAGTGGAAAAGTTGCTTGGAATTAAGAGTCTCCAGAGATCATCGACTCGAATGAGTAGAGAGCGGTCGATCAGGTTGAACCTCGGACGAATCGTGGGTCTCGTTTTTTCGAAAGGGATCGCTTCATACCTGCACCCATCTCGAAGAGGCGACATCGCTATGAGCGGAGAGGAAAAGAAAGAGGTCGATGAAGCCGTATGGATATCTTGTGAATATCTCGTGAACTCATAAGCCGGATCGTAAAGTCTCCTCTTCGAGGGGCCTGAAAAAAAGACAGGCAGAAGAGGACTCCGTTATTTCAAAATGACCTTTTTTCTGCCTCTGAAATCTTCATTGAGATTATCGATTTCCTTGACAATCCTAAAAAATATTTGCAACTACACACGTTTTTACACTAATATTTTTCAAATTCTCAATGTACTGAATTGCGAAGAAACAAAAGAATCTACTTATGTTCAGCATTGACAGATTCCATAAATGACGATAAAATATTGCAATAGCTGTTACAGAAAATTTGATGATCCGTAGAAAACTGTTATTGAGTAATTCTTGTGATAAAGAACAAAAAATGATTGCTGCAAAGTAAAGAACGTTACACATCACTGGCGGACAGACGTCGTATGTTGCACGTACGCGAAATCATGGATGTAACTGCGAGATGATGATGATGTGGATGGAGATGGTAGATCTTGGGCCATTCCCATATGGAAGTACATGTAGAGGATATATGGATTCTAATATGGAACGTGACTCGAGGACGTTGCTGTAATCTGAGAATTTGATGCCGTGCGATGGTTACGCAATTCTCCAGATGGTAACATGACGACGAGATTGTAATCTCGTTTTTAATAGACTCAATCTCGTCGATGTGAGAAGTGAAATCCCGTGATCTATCGGACGTTGCGGCGTTGAAACGATCGTCATCGGTCTAAGAGCTATTTATCAAATAATTTCTCCATCTCATTTGCTTCTTATGAGCTTTGCATGGAGGTTGATCGATGACAATGAAGCTTGATAATTAATTCAACGAAGTCCGCAAACCACTCTGTGGTTACAACGAACCTTTTGTCCAATACTGTACCCAACATGTACACACTGTAAAGCTGACTCATCGCACGCCCCCTCCCCCTTTCCCCCTTTTTCTACATCGCGCAAACGGCTCAAAAAACCGGTCTCGAATCTCGAATGGATCAACGAGAAAGGTCGTAACTTCTCGGCTCCCGTGCCGCGCACAGGCAAACACCGGTACACGCGTTCGCCTAAATATAACAGCACTTTACTTGATACTGTGATTTTTCCGTCTGGCTTAAAAGCTCGTAAAACATCTAAAAACCATTCGCTTCAAAATGGCACGGTTTGAAGTTCAGTGATCCGACGGCATAGTCAATCAGTAGATTAGAACGACCGATTAAAATGATCGATATCACGAATGACTCTAAAAATGTATATTTTTCATTTCCAGGCTTGACTGAGAGGTGGGAACGTCTGTCGGCTCGTGCGGAGGAGGCAAAACGAGCCGGAGCTCTTCAACGAGAGATGGCTGCTATGCATCTTGAATTTCAGGCAGCACACGAAAGACTAATCGCTCACGAAGTCGTCCTGGAGCCTGCTCACGTTCTTGACGATCGTATCAATCAAATAACGGTGAGTTTAGAAAGATTTTTGTGATCAAGTGTATCACGGTCAGACGAGAGAGATTTTCAGTGACCAACGGCCGGTACATAGAGCTAACGGGAAGCCGGTAGGATATCCAGCCCTACGCTTTACCGTCGCTGGATGGAGGCTCCGACTGTTGGTTCCGATGCCGCTACAACGACTGCTACTTTATCGGCTCAAGCTAAACTCACCCGATAGAATGCACCACTCATCCTTCCTCGCGACCACTAGAATGTTTTTCAAATTATTGACAACCGGAAGTAATGAAATTCATTACCCTATATTCTCATAAATTCCAATCCTTCCTCTAGAGAATCACAATGATCCTCGACTGACTCAAAAGAATTTTCACAACGTTCGCGTAGAATTCTGGGCAAAATTCGCGCTGGAAAATCTTCGTTTCTGAAACTTCGTGGCGGTTTTACCTGAAATGGGAAAAGATCGACGCGGGATAGTTCGCAGGGAAACTTGACCAATTTCTATTTCCCGAAATGAGGAAACTAGAGCGTTGAATGGGGTTCGGGGGGTCTCGGCGAAAGAACAAGGAGAAGAGGAAAAAGAAGAAGAAGAAAGGTATATGTATAAAATAGCATCGGTTGGCTGAAGTGAGAAGCACAGCGAGGAAAGAGGGTGTAGAAAGGAGAGGGTGGAAAGTCGATGGGGGAAGCGAGGGTAAGAGGCAAAGAGGGTAACGGGAAAGGAGGAGGGAGCAGAGAGGAGAGTCAGAGAGTAGCGTAAAAGCGTAGTCGTGTCGCACGTACGCTCGTCGGACGGGAACGTGCTTGGAATCCCAACTGCTGGCGCGACGAGAAAACGCCACGGACGGAGAAAGATAGGTAGATAGAGAGAAAGCAAACGAGAACCCGGCCAACCCCCTGGGTTCCAGGGCCCTCGAGCCACCCCCGCGAGAATCCCTCCCACTCTCCCGCAGTACCCCTATCGCCCCTCCCGACATATCCCTTCCCTCTTTGCCTCATTGCGAAGACCAAACACATGCTCCCTATCTATCATCAAGATGTATTAGCGTCCAACATTTGCTCGCTGAACTCGTCGCTCTTCTGCATTATGCACGAGAGGAGGCATCAGCCGCGTCCTCGTACCGAAGCCTTTGCGATCTCCTCTTTACTCCACCTATTTCCTATCCGTCGTCATTCTCGCGTCAACCTCGAGTGCTGTCAAATAACTAGTCATTGTATTTTGTACATTATCGAAGTCAATATAAGCACTTCGTGAATTTCGGTTGCAAAATTTTTTACTTTTCATATCACAGAGTCTAACTATGTATATTTTTTTAAAGTAGTGCAGTAAAAACCAACGTTTGAAAAACGAAAGAAAAATTTCTTATTTTTATTTGACAAAATATTTTGTTCGATTCTTATCAAAAAGAGATTACTAATATTTGTAAATTATTATATGCTAGTACGTTGCCGAAAAAATCCAGTATATCTCTGCTTCCATTGTTTGAACTCGTTTCACCGGTAATAAAAAATGCGAACCTAGCAGCATGTGCACAAAAGCGTAATAAATTTCAAGATCTATCATCACAATATTCTACATTCTTCAGGAATTTAATCCAGCGGGAAATAACGCATGGAGCTGTTTTCCACGAGAAGTCGACAACAAAGAGGTACTCGTCCAGGCATCGGTCGACCGCTGGCTCGCGAAGCAACGTCGACATTTGGGATGCACGATGGGTCGTGGAAAGCGCGACCGAACGAACGAACGGAGCGGAGCAGTGACACACGGTGATCGTCGAGTCGAGAGTCGCGCGCGAATGTATTATGCATTCGTAAACACGACGCGATCGCGCGAAGCTCGTTCGCTCGTTGCTGCTGTTGCTGCTAGCCATTTGGCTTGCTTGGTTCGCAAGCTTGAGGCGTGGCGCGCAGGGATGCAAGATTATGTTGTATCGTCGGTTGCGGTCGGACCATACTAATGCGACGCGTATTTATTGCGCCACCTGGTACCTCTCGTCCACCCGCACACGGTGCCCTTTACGACTTTACGGCTGATGCCGATGGCGTTGACCACTGGCCAGTGGCCGTCGACGCTCTGCCGCACGGACCATCATCCGTGCTCGCGAACCTCGCGTATATCAACATCACACTCCGTTTTCCAACGATACCGTGTTATATTGGTGCTAACCATTATTTATCGTCATCGCTGTTTGCAGTCCATTAAAATGCTGCAATACTACTACTACATACATTATTGTTAACGTCTGCCTCGCATTTATTCGATGCCAAGTTAAACCGCGTAGAAATATCGCGAGCTACGTAAGTGTTGCTCTTTTATATTCAATCAATTTAACCCCTAATTGGATTCAATCATTCACGTTTTCCTCTCTCTTGTCGTCGGCTCATTAGAGATTCCAAGTATTCCGTTTGAGTGACCGCTTTGATCCCTCAAATGAGCAGGCCATCAGCAGGATGATGATGATGAGGATGATGAGGATGATCGTCAACGTGTAACCTGCGCAAGCTCTGCTTCCATATTGAACCTCGTGCTATTTCTCGTTGAAATCCTGAGAAAAATGTAAGAATCGATTCTCTTCTTTTCCGTATTACTTGAAGTCTCGCCACTTAGCCGTATTCGTACGTAGAGGTTTCTCGCGTTGCGTCGGAAACAGCGAGAAAGGTAAAGATGGAAAAAAAAAAAGGCAGTCGGCACGAGGCTCGTGTGGAGTTGCGGGCACGCTCCCTTGCCTTTATTCGGGCCTTCGCGACCGCGAGCATACACCGCTGCACTACTTCTTCTTCTTCTTGCCCGCCTCGCGAGAAACCCCTGCAGTGATATACTAACGCGGTCGCGAACGGTGCAATTAAAATACTGATGATGGTACTTAGCGGTATGACGGAATCGCGAAAGAACCTCAAGCGTATAAACCGCCGAGGCGGGAAAAAAGAAGCGCGACGAAGAAAAGAGTTACGAAGGGCGAAGAGTTAGAGCGGTCTGGTTCGATTCTGTATTGAAAAGCTGATTCTACTGATGGTTCTCTAATTCTCTGATCGTGCTGCGTTGTTGCGGAGACCATGGGCGCACGGCACGCACCAACGGCACCGCTAAAGGAACGCCGCCGTCGACCTCATAGGCATTCAGGTCCCGGAGTTTTGCTCCCGCTGCTGGAACTCGTGCGGCGGTCGCTCTCTCTCTCACTCTCTTTCTCTCTTTCTGTATACCGAATTCGAATCAATTGATTGGCTGTTGATTGGAAATTGAATTAGATCGGAATGCGCGTTTCTCTCTTCTGTTCTCTTCTTCCTTGTCCCTTTTCGAGAGACTGGGGAGCCGGGCAAGTGAGAGGGTGCATGTCGGATGGTTCTGAGGGAAAGAGAGGCAAAGGACAACTGAACAGCAGCAGCGGCGTGCTCGCGAGGGGCTCCGCTCTTCTGCCTTTGCAATGCTTGTGGAATATCAATGCTCCCCCTTCTTCTTCACTTTTCACAGAGAAGTTATACACGCCGGGTGTATACTATATTCCTTCGTGTCATGTCGATCTAGTCCCTGCCCTAGCCACTGTTACTACTCGTTCTACCGTCACGTTCGACCACACCAGCCCTGCTAATACAACTTCTACTAGGAATACTCCAAATATATACTATTATCGTAAAACAAACTCCAGCTCTCTCACCCTTCAGCCACGTTTATAGGTGTATTTCCAGCGAGAAGTCATTCCCAACAATTTCCCACGTCTACACCGATTTTATTTATTCTCCTTCATGTCCGTCGACGAAACAATTATCTCGATTTTAGCATATCTCTATAAGAAGTGTTTTACAGTATAATCTCGGACGGGAGATGCACGCGAATTCCACAATATGTAAATTCACGTCGGTCGAAACTTCTTATCTTTTCCCGAGTAATGACCGATCGGTGTATCACATCGAAAGATACTTATATCTCATTCCCGGTCGTTCCCTTTATTTGTGTTCTTCTGCTCTGACTTGCAGGCGTTCTGCTTCTTTTTTCGTTATTTTTCAAGAGCAGAAGACAGAGAAATGGAGCATTCCGATCGAGCTCTTGGGGCATCTTCTTCGATTTCGCGGAACTAAATTACTCAGGCTTGTGGCACTGGTCTCTTCTTCTGGTTCCCTCTTTTCTCTCCCTCGTTTCCCTTTCCATCAACAAGCGAGACCAAGACTCGTGTGGGACGTCGGATGACCGCGAGGATGAGCTTTACGAGCACCCGAGCATCTCGGTCACGCGATAGGCGAGACAAAGAGCGAAGAGTGGCGCTCGGGCACCTGCACCTCTACCTATGTCCTCTTTCTCGCTCAATTCGCCCAGCTCTTGGTACCCTTGCGCCCTTATGCCCAGCGTCGTAAACCCGCGGGGTTATTTATGCGCCCCTCGTCGGCTGCCTCAAGTAGGACGACGTGAACGTGACAACGTGACGCGGTTACTCCATTGCGTCCTGTCGTGAGAGCCCGCGACCTCCTCGTCCTTCTCACAAGCGCAACCACTTGCATCCCTTACATTACGAGAGGCATGAAAATTGTCCTCGTCTCGGGTCCTTTCTGGTCGCAAAACCCTAAATAGTTGAAAGGCATCCGATCTTCGCTTCACCAGACTTCGATCTTTTCCATTCAACTTTGTACATCCCATCGAAGACCGAACGAAAAAAAAGTGTGCGCCGTACCGGAAAATACTTCGGGCTACCGCTATTCCGAGAGTTCTCGCACCTTGGAATGGAACGAGTATTACGAATTCCTGTAAGTCACACACCGGCAGTCGAAGTAATCATCTATTATGGCAATGTGCACTTCACTGGTTGGAAGTTACAACGAATTGAGAAAGTACATCTTTGGAAAAAATTGGCTTAGTGGAACTTCATTTCGTTCTATAAATAAATATTATTCCCTCGGAATTTACATATTTTGTAATATTTTTGTATATTGGTCCAATATTGTCATCACTGTCGTGTTTCAAAAATATTCGCAATTATTTGACCGGAGTATTGTCACGCTTTTCTTTATAAATAAAAAAAGCTCTGCCTTCATTTAATCCTAGAAATATATTCTCCACATTACAAGCCTCGAATTAGGCCACGCCGAATTTCCAATTGAAATGAAGTACCAATCAGGAAAAGAAGCTCTTTGCTTTCTTGCGGAACATAATTCTTTCCCCCAGCACTTTCGTCGAATTTTCAATGCGTCTCGGTCGTCGCAAGCCTTGCACATATAGATCTGAACTTGTTCCTCTTAAACGGTCATCAATCCCACTTCCTCGGGCCCGACAGCAGACACAGCGATTCGTTCTAGTTAAAACCCATGCTCATACGAGAAACGAGGCACTAAACATGTATATTTAATGTTGCAGAGTGAGCTCGCCAGCCTGAGGGAACGCAAAGCGGCTATGCTGGCGCTCAATGTCTCAGCCCATCGACTGATCACCGATCTTGGAGCTGCTGCTACTTCGGTATCCGTTTCACTCAAAGACGCTGTTGCCGATCTTTACCGAGTTTGGGACGAGACTTTTCAAAGGTGAGTGCACAGTCTCATGATCACAAATGTAAAAAAATATAATTTGTAAATCACTAAAAAAAATCATGAACTATTTCGTTTTACAAAAATGCGACAGCGCTAATCCTTTGAAAAATTATAATAACGTTGAGCTGCGAATTGACGTTCATCAGCTATCATCCGGTTGACCAGATTTGTTAGAATAGAGAAAAAAGGAGGGGCTGATATTATAATACCGCATCGTTTCAGTACGAGGGTGTGAAATGACGCAAGGCCTGAAAGTAAACGCTTGAAGCTCCGAGAATCCGCGCATAAAAGAAATACTGTGGAATTGCCCGGAATAGGTGATTCGATGTCATGGAGTGACCGTTCTCGTCTCGGTCTTGTGACGTTGAGCAAATATTGTGAGAGGTAATGAAGCCGCCAGAGCAAACATCGCGGATGGGAGATTCTCGATGGCAGCGTAGCTTCGGCCGCGGGGGATCTGTACATGGTACAGCCGACGTGAACGAGAGTTAAGGGGGATCACAGTGGACCCGTGTCGCTTGGGATTACCAGCTTTGCTGCAGGGATACGAGCAGGCTTTAATCGCAAACGTTACTGTCAACGATGTGTGATATTCATTTTTGGTATTCCTAATCTTCCCACTACTCGCAATTAGTAATATATGATTTTTATTCTATGTGAAAACAAAACATTGATTTACAAAAAAAGATTAATTGTCAAGAGTAAAACGAAAAAATAGAAAATTTCGAAGTAAGATTTGTGAAAATCAGATACGAGAGAAGAGGGTTCGTCCGAATAATCAAAACTTGCGGTCAGCCGCACTCGCGCACCGGTGGGAAAAGGGATGAGATAGCAAGGAAGGAATATTCAACCTTTGGCTCAATGGGTCAGTACGTTGGTCAACCCCTTTACGAATCCGAGGGAGTAACCCCTATCACCAAAGGGGATCAAGTCTGTTTTAGAGTACTAGAAATTAAAATGAGGATTAAACGACATTATACCGCAAAATGGCCATCCGCAGGCTCGGGATTTTCAATTTAACTGTTTTAAGTATACATTCTTCCACACATACATCAGAACCTGAATATCAGCACAGTTTTTGCAGTTTTTGCATTTTTTTAAATCGAACTACCTATGTTCACACGGAAGATATTGGACACAGTGAATAGCGTGATTTACTCTAAACAGCGAAGCACACGTGAAGATCAATTTCTATTTGTATGTCAAGTATCACAATTTTTGTAATCGGGAGTGGAGGCAAACTGAGCCAAGAGAGTTTCTCGTTTCTCGTTACTAGAGCATTAATTTTAACGACTATCAAGAACCGTCACACGTTTACGGTCGTAAGGGATGTCATCTATAAAACGGGAGGATCACCCCCGTTTCGTTTCATTACCCTGCGTGGTGGAAGTTAACGACCGTCTTCTTGCTACCGTGGACATCGTACGTTGAACGTGTCAACTTCTTCCGCGGTCGACGGGCAATAAAAATACTTTTAAAAAATACAACATTTTCCTTTTTCGGCAAAAACTGTAAATCTATTCGAGCAATTGGTGAGACCATAGGGGAGAGTATTTATTCGACTTCGATTCGCCCTCAAATATACTCGCGAAGTGAATGTGGGTGTTTGTGTGGGTGGGAATGTTCAGGGTCAGAGTCGAGGATAAAATGTTTTTATTTGCCGTGGGCGAAGGGACGAAAGAGCTAGTAATAATTCGGGAAAAGTCTCATTCTCCTTCGAGGGTTTGCCCAAAGGCTTTATCGCTTTCATTTGGCGCCGTCGTTGTCTCCGTTACATTGCGTCAGCCCTTAATTTCCCTTCGGAACTCCAAAAATAAACCAGAACCCTGACATTGACATTATTTAACACTCTCTCTCGGTTTTCGATATTCCAGGGGAAATCAACAACTCTGCGCCCTTCAAGCTGTCCAACAGTTCAGTGCGCGCCTCACGGAACTGCAGTGCGCTCTTCGAAGGGACAAGGACACCCTAGCGGTTCTCGACGCTGCTCTTCAGGCTGGAGCGACTACCGAAGTCGCTTCTTCAGTTCGTGACGTAGCGCGATTACTCTCCGAGAAGCAGGAAGTCTGTCAGGTGAGAAATTCGATACGTGCGAAATTTTTTTTATCGACAGCACCGCAAAATTACCAACGGTTAATAATACTACGACCGATTTATTAAATACGCATAGATTCTCTTACACACGACGCTTATACGAGGCAGTCGGAAAGCAGCCTTGCTAGATACTGGAACTAATGCGTGAGGAAATTAGAGACGCGGTTCCCCGCGACTTAAAGTGGTCGTCGGGGATGGGAAAATAAGAGAACTCTATTCTCGAGGGAACCTTTGGCCTCGACTCACTCGGACGCCTCTTCGAGCCCTCGCTATATCTATAACCCTGCCTCTTGCACACAACACACCGAGAATGGGGGAGTCACTCGTAACCCCGGAGTTACTCGGTGTAGACGGGGTTTCCACCGCGAGAGCCTCTTGCTAATTTAAATCGTTCGGCTATCATTAGTAATGAACCGTGACTGGCCAGAGGAATCGCGATTGTCGGGGAGGGGGGAGCGTTTGAATTTCTAAGCTATGTACTCAAGGGATTGCACACTGCGATACGTCGAAGGCTACGCTATCTCATAGCTTAAATCATAACGTCGAATACCGGTATTCAAATTTGCACAAAATGTTTATTATTCGATTTCGTGATGAACATCCTCTTCAAATTGCACAGTAAAAGCATCTTAGAACCCGTATCACTCCGCGCCACTTCTTTCTTGATTCTGTCTATTCGTATATTCGTTCCTTTATCCGTTTAATTAATTTGCAAAATCTACTTTCTTCGAATGAAACAAATTGGTTGAATGAAATGAAATGAGATATATTCTGAACCGCTTTCGGTTAGAATAATTGTGATTGAATAATTAAAAATAGTGTGAGATAATTGATCTTTTTAGAAATGTAACCATTAGTTCCTTTTGAAAAATTATTCACAGTTATTCTGAAGAGAAATGTATTTTTAAGAAATTTATATTCGTGTGTTGCCGATCCGTGGTAAGTAATTTTTTGTTTTCACAACATTTAACCAATTTTGGCTCGCGATCTTTCCTAACCATCTCACTCCCTAAGAATTTGCAGAATTGAAGTTCCGAAACACTTGAGAAATAGAGACAATTGAAACGAGAGGGTAGCGGTGGTGTAACGTTCGAACGACAATTTTCAACGTAACTACGAGTTGCCCAAACGCCTCTGTGATTTCCTTTTCCCGCCGCGCTACCTTAGGTCCTCAGTGCCTATTTGCATATAAAGTAAACTCCGAGTTCGGCACTGGTTGGATGGAGTAGCGGGCTGCGAACTTGGATGTCGAAGCGAATAGAGTACAAGAAGAAGAAAAAACCGAGAGAACGAGAGGGCGTGAGTCCGCAGTGACTTCCGATTGCGCCCTCGCGCTCATTTCGCACGTCACGAAGACGAACGGTCTCCGCTCGGCTCGTCTTACATCTGCACACCCCTCACCTGCTTTCGACGTGCTTCCCGCGCACATACGGTCTCTCCGCACTACGTAAAGGAAATAAGCCGATACACCGCCACGTGATACAGAATCCAGTGCTCTCCAGATCTACGACTCGCCAGGGAATAATTTCATCCACTAGCGAACGCGCACGCTTCTCCTTTTTCTGTTCCGTTCAATTTTAAATTTTCGTTTTTGTTCCCATTTCACATTATCTTCCATGTTCTCTTCTGCGATCTCGTTTGTGAATGCTTCTGGTCGTTCAACGTATTCGATCAAGCTGCACGATGTAAGCGTGGAATACGGACAGAGAAAAAAAAACATACACCCCAAGTGGAAGACACGAAATCTTGCCAAGTTTTCACGGCCATTGTTGGCAGTTCGACTTCTCTTTTCTATCTGTACATATTGATAGCTACTAAATAATATATCGAGGCAAGGGAGAGTGCCGTACGGCGCGGGTCAAGGGGGATAAGATAGTCGTGTACATACTGGGGCGAGGGCAAGGATCACCGGTTGGTCGGTGGACGTTGTGCGACTCCGGGCTTTTGCTTCCACTGTTAGAACGGATAGCGGGGGGAAAGACGAGAGCGTTGGGCATGTGGGACGAGATGCTAGCCACCCCGGATTCCCCGGGGACGCTGGGATCGTTAATCGCCCGGACGATTTCCTTTCGCCTCACGTACCGCTATGGCCCGTGGAATCAGCGTAAAAATACAAATTTAATATCGTCGGTCGGATCACACACTAGCGATCCGTGCACCAGCCCAGCCGGTGAGCAGTAAGTAGTAGCTCGAGCAAGCATCGTTCTCATATTCCACACTGCTAACCTCGAGTTCTCGGGTACTCTCGGCCTTTCCGCCTTTTCCAACTTTCTATCCCTTTATGTCTTCCAACGTATCCCTTTAGGATTATTCCCTGTGCTTTATTCATCTGAAACAAAAGCGGTTAATGGTAAATACGTTCGAAATACTCTTTGACTGGAAAGTACTTAATTGTTTAATTTCATTGTAAGTAACTTACGTGGAATCGATTCTGGAAAATTTTGTGCACAAACGGAATTACCGAACGCCGTCTGGACTGGAAAAGGGCTTTTCTATTCCTCCTTCCCGGGAAAGCTGGAGTTTTCTTTGGTCTAGGCGACGGCGTCTGACCCGACGAGGTTCGTTCGTACCTACTATCCGTTATACCAACGCAGTGGTATACCCTACAAGCACCTTACATGCACAGAGAGACTCTAGGTTGGAGGTTGCTACTTGGTATGCGGATCGCGCTTTTCATTACCGGAGGCTCGTTCCCCGCGTCTCCACCGCTGCAAACAGCCTAAATCTACTCTCTCTCGCTCTCGTCCTCTTCTTTCTCTCTCCTTGCTCTCGTGCTCTCGCACTCTCGTCCTCCTCTCTCCTGTTCGTTCACTTCCCTCTGGCTCTCCTTCCTTTCCGCCTTGAGTCAACTTCTCTCACTCTTTCCCTTCCTCCCCGCCTGTTCTATATCATCGTCTTACGTACCTTCCGCTGGCCTCCGGCGACACCCGCCACTGGATTATACAATATTCGATATCATACTCGACTACAGGGAGCCAGTGGAGACCCCTTCTTCCTTCTCGCACCTATATCTGTGCAACACCGAGTCCCGATCGACCCACCCTTTGCGTGCCAAATGCTCCCCCCGCTGCTACTGCTCCCATTCACTTGATTTCTTTCCTGTTTTCCATGGGATTTTGATTTTAACGGGATTTATATTACCAAAATATTTTTCGATAACTATTCCTCACACTGTTAAAAATATTTAGCACAAATGTCCATTGCGAGTGGAGGAAGATTTTTTACAGAAAACGGTATATCAAATTTGTGTGATTCTCAAAAGATGGAAATAAGATGTGAAATTACGATATTTTCTACCAAATCCTATTCAAAATTTGCAATTTGAATACAAGCGTGCATTAAATCTAATATATCAGCAAGGGAATAAAAATTCCGATAATGTAAATTTGCCAACACTTTCAACGGCGAACGCAGTGTTGTAAAATGTTAATATGCAACCAACGAGATTAGAAGTTATTTATTTATTACTCATGAAATATTATTTATTCGTTTCAGAACGGTACTGTAACGAGTGGCACCCCCGAGGAGGAACTAGCTGGACCTAACGCGTTGAAATTCAGCGACCCAACGGTCATGAGCCTAGCCCAAGAAGGCGGTACCTTCTCGGACAGTGGAATCTCCGACAGCGGAAGCGAGCAGGAGCTGAGCGAGCGAGAGCGTCGCCTTGCGGCTCTGCGTCGTCTGACCCGTACCCTCGAGAACCAACTCGCACCGGGAAGCGATGCCCTGGTCGAGCTGTGGAAGAGGGTGGAGGACGCGGAGGCCGAACTGCGTAGCCTTCAGAAGCAATGTCGTGAATTGATCGTGCGAACTGCTGCGAGCGTTGAGGCTCGTGCGGTCAGTCGTAATAGCAGCAGCCAAGTCAAATTCGTGACAAGGTCAGTCAACTTTTTCTGTATATTTTTTATTTTATTTTTTTCCAAATTTTATTGACACGTCATTCCCAAATCCTTAAAATCATCGAAACTCACGGAAATCGCACAATTTAAACATAAATTAGGTAACGTTTTTTTTAACAGCTGGCCATTTAATTTGCATAACGTTGAAATGAGGAGTTAAGAATGAGAACAGCACCTATTTAGCCAGGGTCGGTACGCGCCCAGGGACAAAGGGAAAAGAGGGTCGGGGATAGAAGTCGCGCGGAGTCATAACGTCTCGCCTCTATAACGGGCCCTCTCATTTGAATATAAGACGTCGACTGCAGGCGGAGAGCGAGAATGAACCAACGTCGTTCGCCGTGCACTTCTAGCGTTAGAAAGAGTGCGTTTATGGAGTGCAAGACAAGCTCCTACAGAAGATCGTGCGACGAAGCCCACACCGGCTCCGGAAATGAGTTATAGCTTTTCATAAGCTCAGCTTCACGCTGTGTCCCTCACCACCGTTATTTCGGATCTTTCGCGCGTCCCGTGCCACCCCAAATTCTCACTCGTCGTAATAAGTCCGTAGAATGCTTCGCAACCGAATTCACACCCCTACCGTGCCCCAAATTATTTATCCCGCCCATTAAATTACACTCGAACCGGTAATCGAGACGAAGAATTCCGAACACCCGAACGCGGTGACAATTCCCATGCATAAAAGACTTTTGAACCTTCGGGATAAGAATAACGAGACAAAGTTTTTGCGATTGGATTTGCGGTTCTTGTATCACATTGTTGTACGAATTATTCGAGATTCCCATTATCACCTGGGAGCCATGTAATTTAACTTTGTTTCGAGAAAACACCGCGTACCTACGCTATTCCCTGTCGCACGTATTCTGGGCTTCTTGTTTTTCTTTCTCTTTTATAGTTACGTTTAATCACTGGCTCGCGGCAGTGGTAATAGGTTTAGTTCCGAGGAGCAGCACAAGCACGCCGCTGATGCTGCTGCTGCCACTGCTTCTGTATTGCGTCGTAAAAAGAAGTTGTAAAAACTCGAGGCCGTCTTCGTTCATCACTTCGCGGCTTTACGCGTGTCTTGTTCACCCCTCCTTCGCGCTCTGGCTCTCATTTCCCGTTCCTGTCTTCCATTCGTCATTGCTTCGAGGGTCTCTCACGCCCCTTCGCTATTTCTGCACTCGTCCCGCCTTTCCCTCTTCCCGTACTTTGTTTTATTTTTATTTCTAACATCGATGTCGACACTCGTGTTACAGCAAACGCAAGAAGAGACTGGCGAGCGGCGGCGAATTGGATACGAACACTCGTAAGGCAAAAGGTGGAATGACGGACGCGGATGATCCAGAAGACGAACCCAATCTTCCGAAGAGTTGGGTCTGGAGAATTCTTCGCGCGGCTCTTCCCTTTCAGTTGGCTCTAGTCGCGCTTTTCTGCGCCGCCTGCCTCCTCGAGCCTCACTGCTGCGAAGCCGCCAACACCCTTAACCTCTCGCTCACTCCGCAGCTGCGTTACGTTCGTGGACCACCGCCGGTGTAATTCTCGCGGGCTCGACGCTTCGTGGGCGAGTAAACTTCCCGAAGGAGATTCGGGGCATTTGGTTTCGTTCGAGGACACGACGAATCCAGAAATTCCAATCGAGAATTTCGATGGTGCGTGACTTCGTGCCGTTACACTGCACGTTCCTGTCGCTTGGAAGATTCTGTGGGAGTCACAGCAGCTCCGAGCTGACCGAGAGACTGATTTTTTACAATCTATCCCGCGAAGAAAAATTATCTCGAATCCTGCGAAATCATGGCGATTCCTAGAGACTCCATTTTGCCTTCGAATCGGTGACTATGATTTGAATAGTTTACCGATCTTACACTTGGGTCGATGAGCGGCTGATAAATACCGTCGATATTATCGATGGTAGGCGCATATACCCCTTTGGGTATTTTGTCGTAGGATTCGTTTTTTACGGATCTTTATAATCCGTATGCGAGTTGAATTTTGAGATTACACGAGCTATTCACACTGCCTTAAGTAGTCGCATTTCTTCAAAGGTGAGTAATGAAAAAGATTGGGAGAGAGGGAGACATGTATCGGCGGACAACGTGTATTATATTTTTCTATCTAATGCGCGTATACAAATTGCATTTCGATTCACTGCGTCCTAGGGCTCTCAGAAAACGCCAGACTGAATTAAAAAGCATCAAGTGGATAATCCATTAACGAAATTTTCGGAACAAATATTCGAGTAACGTCGAATATATTTTTTTATAATAAATTGGCACCGTGACACTTGTAATTATATGCAACTCTCGATTTTCGAGAGATGTTGAAAAAAAGTTTTCTAGATTATCTTAACGGAAATGAAGTTCGACTTTAAAAAATGTAATGGCACGATACTAAACAAGTGCGAAGCAGTTTAATATTCTCTTAACGAGCGTGCCAATATTGATCACATTGACCAGTGAATAAAGTTTTTTTAGTGTGCCTTTTATTCCCGCCACTGAAGACTACGATCTCGGTTGTGGCAAAAGAAATTACTGCTCTAGCCTCTGACAATAAGCAAGGCAGAGAGCGAATGAAAGAGTCTACGAGGGTTTCAGGCGGAAACCCAGCATGATTTATTTGAAGTAGATTCACAATTGTACATATTGAAATTAAATCAAACGACGGAATCGGTCAAAAGTGCTGACTCCGTTAAGGCATATTAATATTTTTTGTTAGAAACACAGAGTTTTTTATATTACGTTGCATGCGTTCTAGCAAATAGTCGACTCTGACGCGGGCGACCAACAGAAAAATGTTGGTTAATCTCGCGCATAGTTTATATATTATATATAATATTTATATATGCAATTGTTAGAGATATATTTTATGCTTTGTCATAATTAACGTGTGCAGTCGTGGAATGTCGATGTTCGACCGAGTGGTCGAGATCGCGACTTGGAATGTGCGGTAACCATGCATCTTGTATTTGTTTTTTTGTTTGTTTTGGTTCCTTCCGTGAAGAGTATACATTCATTTTATTCGTGGTGCAGAGTTTAGTTTTATCAGTTTTTCTACCAGCTGCAGATAATTGAGTTTTTGAACCAGTGAAGAACCGTACGACGTTTTCAGCGTCACTCGCAAACCCGATGCTGAAAGATACAAATTTATTTATCGCAATTCATTTTGCAACTCATCAATTAGAGACTAGTCATTAAACAGGAAAGTGGATCCCGTCCTTCTGTTTGTAGAGTTTGTATATGGTTACTGCGTGCGATATCACGAGATCGTGCAAAATAATGTGCCTTGTAAAATATTCCTCAACCGTAAACAGGAAAAAGAAAAAAAAATCGAGTCTATCAAGTCTTTTGGGTTTCACGGCTGTATCCGCTTATCGGTTGTGCATAAGCGCGTGTGGATTTCTTTTTATTTTTATAGTTGACAAATCGGTCATATGTACTCGCGAGAGAATGCAGTAGACGATGTAATAGATGTGAACAGTGACCGAAAAGAAAAATTGCACAAAACAATGGAGTAATCAATGAAAACCGTGCTTATTGCAACGGATATAAAATTCTATGGTAAGAAGCTCCAGCTAAAGTTTTCATCGCGTTTGATTTATCTACAAAAATGGAGTACTTATTACTTGAATAAAGAGAAAGAGAAGAGGGTCAAACGATAAAGTAGTATTTGACTAGATATTCACGAAACATATGAGAGCTTGAACAGTGCCTCTGAAATAGTATAGAATTTCGAGCTTCAGGACGATTATTGCCTGCAAGCTCGAAGGTATTTTCAAGAGTATTCCAACGCCAGATGCGACATCAGCGTTGTGCATGTCGTCAGAAAATTACAGTAAATAATTACCATATTCCCATATACCGTGTAGCATTATCATGCGTAATATACGAAGTCGAGTGTTGAGAATCTTGATTTTTTACTTTCGACATCAACCGTTAAATCCCCATGGCACTGTCGTCAAAAGTAAAACAAGATGATCGACGGGGTGCTCGCACCTGTCTTATTTAATCATGATGATGTGTAAAAAGTACCTGATAATAACAATATTATACCCATATTTAAGTTTTACTACTTTATGCAATAAGATCATAACATTATAATATTTCGTAGATATTTTCCGAAGGAAAAGCGGTTTGTAACGAGCTTGTATTGTTGGGCTTGCAATCCTGCAGAGAGCATGTTGCTAAAACTACATATATTTTGCATGCGATTTTTTATACACCTATTAAGTCATAGAGGATGGTACGTAGATATCGATCCTGCGAAAATAATGAAAAACAAAATGAAGAAAAAAAAAAAGTATGATATCATAGAAATAGTGATTCGTTTTCGTTGGCATATTATATGACCGTAAGAGCCAGTATGTTAAAGGTTTAATGATTTTCGTCTGCAGTATCGATTAAGTAATCCGGCGATTCATCACGGCATACGTATTTGAGAATATTATCTAAGCAATCTAGCTTTATCGTAACGTATTCGCTTCGTGTGTTTAGTCTTTAGCTTTGCATGCAACTACGATTAATATTGTTTGCGGATATAAGACAACGATATACACGAAAGATACGCGATCTTTAAGTGCATTGCGTTGTAACATCGAATTTGTTGTACATAAGCGATGTATCCGAGGTACTAACACGAACTGCAGCAGAACAGGGTCTACAATTTTTAACATTATTAGGCCTGCGGCCGTAATTTATGCGCGTGTGCGTCGATAAAAAAAATATAAAAAACATCATCTTCATCGACAATACGAATAATGTGGGCCATAAAGAAATTAAAGAATTTCGTAATTTTGCTCATACACATGAGATATTTATACTTGCTCAAGTATTGCACTTCAATGTAAGTCGACATAGCGTCAATCCGATTAACATCTGAATGGTCCACAGATTGTAAGGGTTAATCCCGCAAGTTATTCTATCGAATAATGCGTCATCAGTTCGCTAAATTAATCTGTCATCAACCCATGTTGCCTTCATCGAATTAATAATCTCGTTCATTAATATAATGGGTTTTTTGCTACTAACTATACAAGATAGTCTTCATAATGCGGCGTTCCAATGACACACCGATACTATGTATTTTTGGCAATTTCTGGAATAAATTACATTTTGGAAGAAGGATACTCATTGTCTTTGACGATTATAATACCCCCCAATGAATTATCCTAATTTTTATCCTCCTCTCCTTGGCACGTATACTTGAACCATACAACATTCTCGCTGGGTACTTCCTGTACGATGCACATTGCGCGATTCTCCTCAGCCTAATGCCGACCATTTCCTTGAGGAGAGGTAATGATTCCACCGCGGCGATTGATACATGCTGGAGACGATGATTGGCGGTGTATACCCTGCCGGGGCTCGATTGTGCCGGCGGCCTCAGTGAAGTCGGCATCTCGGTACCTTCGTACGAAGAGAGGTCGAAGGGCAACCCTCCTATGTTATTACGACTCACACCTGTACCTCCTATCGCTCGGAGACCCTACGCTGCAGTGCACCAATGGCCCAGAACACGATGCGCCGAATTATTCTCGGTGATTCCACTTAACGTCCTCGATACTTGTGCTGGCTTTTTTGCTGTTTATGTGAGAAGGTCCTTGAGCTACTATGATAATAATAATAATAATAATAATAATAATGTCCCGCAGCCATAGTCTCTGTCATGTACTTTTGCTATAAATAGTAGAGGAGATGCAACCGCGAATCTTGGTTAAACGACGCTGGCGTTAAGATGCTACCTGAGAGATAGATACCTCGTACAAACCCGGGAAAGAGCCTCTAATGGCCAAACTTTAACGCTCTAATTTGTAATTTACGATTGGACGCGATTCCGAGACTTTCTAAGGTGCCCGCGGCAAATGAGCGAGGGACGAGAAGTATTATTTTTGTAGAAACGAGTCGCGAGGTACAAATGGGGCGCATGAGAAGAAGTCAACGCGACGAGGAGCAAATGGGTCGAGGCGACTCACGACTCCTGAGAGGGTTCCGGTACACTTTCAGAAGCAACACTGGCAGCGGCCCCTCACAAAACTGCGGATCTTCGCCCACCCCTTTGTGGCATCTCCTCGTTTACCCCTTTCGAGGCAGTCGAGTAAGCGCAGAGTACACCTCCGTTTCACCCCTTGGGCAAGGGGTGCCAGTGGAAAAAAATGCCAGAAGGATCTTGTGTTTCTTCACCGGTTGTAAATTACTGAGAGGGCATTTTGATTAAATTTTTTATTGTAGCGTCGTTTTAAGCTGGTGCGTGCAACTCGGAAAACAGAACGAGGGGACTTGTCTGAGTGATTTAACGGTACAATCTAAATATACCTTTTCTGATGTTTTTCTTTATTTGACATTGGCGCATCAGAATTTATTTTAATTAAAAGAGGAAATACGTTTTATTTTTTTCACTAAAATGGAAACATTTTGTTTAGTTTCTCGCTCGTGACAAATAAATACAAATGCTGGGACGAAGCAAGTTCTACCCCTCGGGTAAACTGACTTATGCTTGTCGCGCCCGTAACAGATGTATCAGAGACGCAGTATCTTTGTTCGCCCGCAGGATGATCGAGCTGCCTATGAACACGCTCGATTCCGCGACTCAACAAGTGTTCGCAGTCGCGCAGGCAAGAACGCCGTAGTGGTTACAGAAGTGGGACTGGGGGTTGAATTGTACGAGGGTGCGTCTGGGGAACTCCCGTCCATACGTCACGTCGCAAACGTGCGGATCCGGGAACCGGTATTTCGTTCTATCCAGTATTGTATCCAATTTAACTATCCCTGTACTATCTTGATTAATTCTGATTTATCCCGAAGAAATTACGTATCCTATCAGTCCGAGATAGCCACTAATGGAATGGAAAATAATTTAAAAATGTCGTATAAAAATGAATGATTACTAGGCAGGATCATGGACGAATAAGATTTTCTGTTGATTTTGCAATAATTACGAATACCTTAGAATATTTCATTTACGCGTATCAAAAATATCTCATAATCGGAATAATCGATAATCGTTTAATTAAACAAATATCTGAAGAATACTTTTTTTTCTGTGCCAATCATTGATATCGGTACATCTTCCAGCCTTCGAATTCTTTTTCGGAGCAATTATTACATTAGCACAATTATTATAAATAAAAAAACGTAACTGAAAAAATTTCTTGGAGATTTGCTTCTTGTTTTGTGCTATTCAAATATGCTAATTACACCACGAATTGTGATACTGGTTTTATAAACCCAATGCAAAAAAAAGCATTAAGAAAAAAATGAAATAAAATTGCTAAATTCAAATTAGCATAAATAATCTCCGTTGTATTTTTACTATAAAATTCGACTCACTTGTCCATTTTTCGAATGACCCCTTAGTGCATAGATTTCCGAGAAAAACAAAAAAAAATACTCCCGTCTAGGCGAACTACGAGAAAGGTGTTATCATACTGCACTCTAGCACACCTCGGTGCAATGTCAGTGGCATCTGCACCAGCGTTGTTGGGTGGGGGTGGTCGAGGGATGTTACATCTCTGTCGGCGGTGTTCCGTCTCTCTTCTACCCCCTGCCAAAGGATTCTGCAGGGAGGAGACTCGCGCACCACGAGCCGGTATCGCGGCAGGCAGTCACGTGGTCGCGAGTGGGCTGCGAAGCCCCGCCCCCGCGACTCTGTCCGCGCGCCGCACCAAGGCACACAGTCATTCATGGCCGTGGCGAAGCTGCTGCTTCTCTACTCGTGCTCTTGCTCCCGTCTGCATGCTCGCTGCTGTACCTATTCCTGTGGCTTCTGGCTCCTCCGTCCTTTCCATCCCGCTTCTTCTTCTTCTTCTTCTTCTTCTTCTTCTTCGTCGTCGTCGTCGTGGTTTCGTTGCGCCGCTGCGCCACTCACCGTCGGCTGTTGAGGTTGGCGTCTCGTGTCTGCGCTCTCGTTTCTCGTTCCTTCTGCTCGCAAGTGGAAGACTATCTTCTCGCCCGCACACACCTGTCTCTCCCGCATTAGCATCGCCCTCGCTCGTTGCTTTCTGCACTCGGTGCTGCTGGCGTTTCTCCCGCCTCTCTATCACTATATACTCAGCCTCTACCACTGCATACACGTTGCTCTGTTTCTCTCACTCTCTCTCTCTCTCTCTTCCGCATTCGCAACGTCGACGTCTCCTCCTCCACTTGGTCCTCTCTCCCCCCTTTCTCCTCGCGATCCGTCCCCCCACGGTACCCACGTTGATCTCTCGTCCCCCTTTGCCCCGTTTACTCCTTTACTCTCAGGCGCCCCGCGAGCAAGCGAGCAAACGCGCGCGCGCTCCTCTCCGCCGACACCGTGAGCCCCGCGCGCCCTCGCTACTCTACACTCTACACGAGCCGTCCAGTGCGCTGTGCCCGCCTGTTCGCTCGTTCCTGGACTCTCCATCCACACACTACGGCCGCGATCCGCACCCGCGAACGGTCGTGCGTGTATCTCGCGAACGCGACCGCGTGTCATCACGTGGGTTACATTTTAATAATAACAAGACGATAAATAAACAACGAGGGTGGGAAGACAGTGTGCAATTAGCAATATGTAGTAGATTCGGGGAGATAAGCCCAACGTACGTCGTACGAACGGCTCAAACTGTTATACTATCCGCGGACTGAGAGGGTACGATCGAAATAACGAACAAGCGAGAGGAAAAATTTCGAGGATAAGGGTGAGGGTTCATCGACGTGTGAAGAGGGTGAGAGCGAGAGTGAGAAACAAGCCCTGAACGCAGGTCAGGGAAGACACGCGGAAGATAGTGATCAGTGAAGACGTGAGGAAGGTGGACGTGGTCTTCGTTGTTGTCTGAGCTTTTCCGAGCGCAACCCTCGGCTCTGCTTTCCGGAACAATTCTACAAGCGTTATCTGCACCACAGAGGATTTTTCGTGACAGTGTTACAATTGAAACGATAACGAGTGTTCTTCTTCGCAGTTTCTTCGCTCTGAATAATCGTTTCATTAGTCTCTTCGTTACTTTCACGTAACGGAATAAAAGATCTATAATGTAAAACGAGAAATTCAGTTAAAACTTGTGCGAGTGGGAGTGTTTGGGGGTGTGAATATTCGAAACCGTGCGGTATAAATAAGAGGCTTCGTGGTGGAGGGGTGGTTGATGCACCGGAGTGGCGGGGTCCCCGGCGGCGGTCCTGCTGCGGCTGCTGCTGCCGCGGCCGGCCGCGGACTCGCGGATCTCGCCGAACATCCCCCGTCGATGAGCGGTGCCCCGGGTTTTCACTGGGGTGCGATGATCGCCGGGCATCATGCGGCCGCTGCTGCTGGCATGATGCAACCCCCCTTGTCAGCTGTCGGTGATTACGGACTCGCGTCCGCTCATCACCCCACCGGGCATCCCGCAATGCCAATGGATCTACACGTGCCGCAGCAAGGATTTCAATGCTACAGGTATGTCCGATTTTCCTTCGCGGTGTATTGCTAGGTAGGTTCTCCCGAATCTTGGCAAAAATCGAAAAGGAGAATTGAAGCAAGTGCCGGACATTCGGAGGAGAAGATTTGGGCAATGATTGTGACAAAACCACATTAACAATCACCTCAAACAGAGCATCTAAAAATCAAGTTTGTTTTCTATTCTTAATACTGTAGCCATTGTTCACACACTTAGAGGCTTGTACCTGATATCATTACCGCGTAAAAGCGTAAGTGTGTAAATAGTGACTATGTAAAGGATGGAAAGCACAAGTGGTACCCCACTTGGTTTGTAGTATGCATTATTTTTTTAAACATGCATGGAATACGATACGACAAAAGTTTGTGGAGAATGGGACAAAGTTTATGGCAGTAGAGTTGCCAAGCTGTTGCTTTCGATGGTTTACGTTGTAGTCACTTTTTACACACTCGCAAGCGCATTGTTTTCATATGGTGATGATACATGAAAGCAATACGCTTCTAAACGAGTAGAAAGATGTCAACAATATAAACAGTAGAATAAGGAACGCTTGATTTTGCGTGTAACGTGCAAATCGATGCAACATAAACATCTGATGTAAAAATCATTGGTGTGAAATACGTCATATCTTAATACGATAGATATTTCAACATATAAATATATAGGAGATTAAAAATCTTCTGCTATGTTGCATCATTTCTTAATTCAAGAAATTGTAAACGAAATTTAGAAAGCCGTGCTTGTGTTAAATGTGTCAAGGATTATCGCTGTTAATATATCGGGAAATAATCATCAAAATGTAACCCATGCTAATACGACTCAACAAAATATTCTAAACAATTGGTGAAAATTTTATCAGGCTCATGCATGGTCAAATTGGAAAAAATAATAATAAACCAAGGTTAGTAAGGAAGGATAAGGAGGCTCAATACGTATGGAAAAGTTCATATCCTTTCGCTTGTCTAAACGCTCGTGAATCCTGATGATGTTCCGGCAATCGCGATTTCCCTTCTTCTGATTTGGTTTTTAAATGCCTTAGATCCCGCGAATATCGTTGAGTCCAGTACCTGGAATAAAAGATTAAGGATATTAGAATCGTATTGTAAATACAGGATATTTATCGCAGAGCAATTAATCGTAACGACAATTTTCCGCGAATAAATATAAGGAGTATCATAATTAATTTCCACGGAATGTATCTTGCTATTACTAAGTTGGTATAATTTCCCCGCGATGGCTGCAGCCGGTGTTCAACTGGCGAATCGTCGAACCGATTAATCGATCGGCTCGTTCGCGATGACAGGGATTAACGAATCGCAGTACGCGGATCGACTGCAGCAGGTTGATGCACCAGCGTTGCAACGACGAGGAAACGCTGCTGGAGAGACGAGAGTACGACGACGGGACTGTCGGCGGACGGGAGCACGAGAACGCCAGGAGCGCCGGAACCAAAGTCAGAAGCCGCCGGCGGCAGAGCGCGGACACGAGACCCACAAGAAACCTATTATAATTCCTAGCTCGTCCGGGTTATTAGCATTCCGCTATCAATTATCCGCGAGCCGCGTGTGCATGCGTCTCGTTCTCTCCTTCTGTCTTTCCATCGTGCGCTTTTCGCTGCATCGTCTTCTCTCTCTCTCTCTCTCGCACAAGAGTCCATGACCACGCGACTGCTCTACAACCGCTGTCGTGCTTTTCGTGAATCATCTCACCTTCGTACAACGCACGTATGGAGAACTCAACAGATCCATTGATCCCGAATTTTATTCACTGCTCGTGACGCGAAATTACTAGATACATCTCCTTCCACCGCCTGCCGCCATCTGCACAAATCAATATTACAGATGTTAACGAATTTCCGAATGATCAAATGGTAATATCTCAGTGTTACGGAAAAATAGGTACATGTAATAAACGATACAATTCATTCGATCATTTGTCATTCAGTGATCTCCAAAGAGTTGAATCTATTGCATTAAAAACTGGTGCATGGGATACCCTACAACTTTAACTCATATTTTTGCAGAGTTGCAAAATTTTTGTGTAGTATTGATTTGTAAACAAAAAATAATATTTCGACAAAAATAATCACATTATGTAAAGGAAATGAAACGTGTTAAAAGTATATTTTCATGAAACGAACACAAATCAGTGCATGGTCTTTGAGCCGTTTACCTAAACCAAAAACACCGGAGTCGCTACAATTCGTGCTTATATCGTGTGATACGATCTTTTTGTGTTCGTGACATTGTATAACACCGGCCATTGCTCTAGCGGCACAAAGTCACACTACGGAAAAAAGGATGGTATCTTACTGTTCGAGACGCGTGCTTACGATATTACAAGATCGTAAGCACGATGATAGATAATCTCGGTTGAGCATCTCAACTACACACCGGAAATTCACTGGATTGTTAAGCCTCGAAACATCAACGAGACACGAAGACAATGTGATACACCATCTTGTCGTCTTCTCGCTTCACAACAATCGTTGATGTCGCTATTTTTCCTGCACGCATGGCGACTACGATCTTATACAGTGAAGGGTGGAAGATGCTCAGCCTCGCGATGCATCTTCGCTCCTCGCACTTTGATCCGACAATGACCAGAGGCGACAGGGTGTACAGTAGCACGCCACTCTCGCGCACACGTTCGGCACCGTGCCGAATGCCACTTGTTGCCGCCCCGTGGCGTAAGTAGCCTCGTTAGTCATTCTACGCAATCCCGCTCGTTCCCCTGTTGCCACATCGAATTCCCGCTTCTGTCAGGCGCGCGAAAAAGATTAAAGCAATATTTACTCTGGTTCCTTATACGCTCAAAAATGTATTTCCCTCTAGCGCTGAGATTTTCAATAAAAACAATCACGCGTTATAACAGAAAGTCGATAGTACTTTAACCCAAAAAAACTTCAACATATCGATCAATTTTAAGGTTTTCTAACGCTTCAGCGACTAGGATATCGCCGCCATTTTTCCTTGTTCACGCCCAAAACGCCCTCTATTGTTCGGGATTACCATGGAAACACCATATTTATTTGTTTTTTCACTAGATTGGTTACCGAACGAAATTAAACTAGGTTAGACTTGACCCTGAGCGCTGTTGGTTATCTATTGTTGCGCGAAACACACGCTTATAGTGCCCCGAACACGTTGAGTAGTAGTTTAGAAAAAAGGATTACGATGGTGGCTGACTCTCTCTCTAACACAGGGCTGAGATCATCCTTCGGATCTTCCGGATTATTCAGGATAGCGTGACCATACCTGCTCAAAAAAATTACCTTCGAGGAGTTTCCGGTTGCAAATGGTCTCAAAGAATACTCGCACCCTTTAGGTTATCGGTTTTTTACGTCAAAGATCGCAACTAATGTTTTCGTCGCCTGAAATACGACGCATCGGCAAACGCACTGATGAAATACGCGGGCGGGCGGGAATTGCGTCCGTGACGCGTTTTAACACGCACGCTACTCTATAGTTTGCATGCAGTGTTTACAGTTGGCACTGTCTATACACAATACGCGGGAAAATGCAAAACTCGGTTACTGTTTGATGGAGTTCGGATTATGAGTGACGGTCTTTTGTCAACATAAAATAAAATTTCTGCGCGATGTGTTCTTTGTCTATTTCTTTTATTCTATTGTAAGCAAAAAAAAAATATGTTCGATGCTCGACTTATATTTCGACGTTTCGGGGATCAAGCCACGGCGACGAGAGAATTTTCCTTTCCTTCCCAATCGGTTGATGACACTGACTCTACGATGTTTCGTGTACATTTTGTACACTATTCAAAGTGTATGTTCGTAAATTACGGAGCGCGCTTAACTTCGCGACAGTCGGTTAAGCGATCGCGAATAAAGTAAAGAATAAAGTAAACCTAGTCAAATCACGGCCGTTTCGCAAAAATTGTTTATACCTTCAGAGATATTCGATTATTATTAAAAAATAATAACAAAGTAACAACCACATAGTTTACTTTGTTGCGACGCTTATTTCTAAGTTATAAAACTCTTTATAATCGAATGTATAAAGAAAAAAACAAAAATAAGAATAGTAAGTCAAATCACTGACGTTTCGCGAACATTGTTTATTTATTCAGAGATATTTGATTATTGTGAAAAAATAATAACAAATTAACAACCACGTAGTTTATTTTGTTGCGTCGCTTATTTATAAGCTATAAAAATCTGTATAATCGAAAGAACGCGGAAAATGCGGGTAACAAAAATAAGTATCGTAAGTCAAATCACTGACTTTTCGCGAAAATTGTTTATTCCTTTAAAGATATTCGATCATTATTGAAAAATAATAACAAACTAACAGCCACATAGTTTACTTTCTTGCGTCGCTTATTTCTAAACTATAAAAATCTTTATAATCGAAAGAACGCGGAAAATGCGGGTAACAAAAATAAGAATCGTAAGTCAAATCAATGACTGGGCAACATTAACAAGAAGCGAACAGAAACAAAGGAACGCAGTAAACAACGAACGTGTGTGCTCGCGTGCGTCTTGATACGAGTCGCACTGGTGTTTATTGTTACGCAGAATATTTTGGAAATGGTGCTTTCGAGGAATCTTGATGATAAAAGTGCATCCGATTGTGAAGGTATGTAGTGTGTGACAGCCAAATATATAATAACACTGAGAGTCATAATGAAAAAATACTTGGACGGTGCAGCGGAGGACGAGAAGCTGCATTTATGGGTTAATAGCGGTTAGTCCAATGATGAGTCAAAACGGATTAAACAAAAAGTCGTTAATGTTTCGAGAGTCATTTATTCTGTTCAGATCATTTACTGAAGAATATGATTATTAATGTTGTTCTTTCGATCGGAATTTGATCACTTATCAAGAGTATTTACAATAGCTTAATGTAGTGAGCATTTTATGCCATACTTTAGATTGAAGTCACACTGGTTAGCGCTGTAGGTCACTTGCCTTCAATTTTGTAAATTCGATTTTGTTAATATTGTTATTGTAATTAGATACAACAATACCTCTTACAATTTGCAGGTAAGATATAGAGGACATGAATGTACAATGTGAGTGACATCAGTCCTACATGAACATTACAAGAGCGGAATGAGAGGCTGTGAGAATGACCTGCGAGTTAGAAGAAAATTGCTCGGACACTTTAGGAGATACTACTCTACTAGGCAGACGTCCGGGCTGACTGAGAGTGACGTCCAGACTGGCAGACAGACTCCCCTCCATGCGCAGAGCACTCTTAATCAGGATGGTACGATGATGTGACAATGATATCTTGGTTCCAACTTTTTTTTAACTGTTGGAGATAAACGACTGAGAAACTTTTCATTGCAAATTAGTAAATCTGGCAATTTTGAACAAGGAATTCTTCCTTTATAAAACAATTTGGTAATGTTTAATTTTATCAAAGTAGTTTGCAATGTTTATAATTCACAAACTTTCTTCGGTAGTTTCTAAAATAATTTTATTAATGAATTTGAAATACTTTTATCAAAATGACAAATAGAAAAAAATTTGACGTTTGGTAAATTTTGACACCAACAAATGATCAGTTTTTTTCAACAGCATAAAGTAATATGTTCAATTTGTAATCTGCTGGTGTATGATATTACACTTGAAATACTCTAGAAAAGAACAGAAAAAGAACAATGTAGTAAATAGTAATTAGACTTGATTGCACAAATATTAAAACTAAACTGCTGCAGTGTCAATCACTGTTATAAAATAACATTTCAAAATCATTGGGCAAAGAATAATATCTGTATTGCAAAAAAATTGTAGTGCATTTACTTTCAATAAGCTTATTGTTCTCTGTTTAGGTGGTGATTCATGAAAAATTGTACGTTTAAAATACTGCGAGAGATCGAGAAGCCACGTGGATAGTGTCCAAAAGTTACATAGTCATTTTTTTTCATCGTCGCCCATTAGCCTGTCTCTCTCTCTCTCTCTCGTCAGCCCTCGCGGCTAAATCGTATCAGTTTTAATGACTCAAACGTACGAGGCCTAATACCCGGCATTCGTCCCGCTCGCTCGTTCCTCCTCTTCTTCCTCCTGCAGCCATGCACCGAGAGGCTCCGCGAGCAGTTTTTTTTTTCGTTGTAATACTCGCGCGAGCGAGCGAGCACGGACGTCCTCGTTACGCATTAATGTATGCAGAACATACCGCGACACGATGGCCCCCGGGCAACTTTATCGAAGAGATCCCGAAACGTCTCAGGTTTTGGTAATGGGGGTACAGGGTAATTGTTACGAGGGAACAGTCGATTCTCTTCTTCTCCTCGACAGCACGTGGAGTTTATTTTTTCGTGCATTCCACAAACGCACGTCTTACATTTTACCAATTTGTTTTCTCCCTATGTGCTCTACTAAGTTCCATACAAATTTGCAGTTACACAATAATTCACTCTTTAATGATAAGGTTCACTTCCGTTTGGAAAAAATAGTGTTATTTATTTTTCTTTCATAAAATTATAATAATTAATCCATTCTAAATGGAATTCTATAGTAAATCAATTACTTCCACAATTTTTGGTTTCAAGTTAAAAATGATGTGTTGTAATAAGATTGATCCTCTAATATAGTAAATATCTCACATTAGAAGATAAAGGATTGAGAAAAATTTGGTTTTTTTGAGAATTTGAGAATAGACAAAACGAATAACTGTCGAGTGGCGTCGTGTAGTTCGTCGGGGGACACCCGGTATAGGTATCAGAGAACGAACGACTGAGCGCAACTGACGAGAGGAGAGCTTCACCGTGGACAGAGGAGCAGCAGCCACAGCCACAGCCAGAGTAGCAGCAGCAGCAGCAGCAGCAGCAGCAGCAGCAAGCATCGAGAGCGTTATTGAATGATGGGCCAGCCGACTACTAATGGGGCCGGACGCGCGGATATAAGGGATCGTAAGAAGCGAACGCGCGCGGCGGATCAAGGCCTGCGGGCTCTCTCGCTTTTGCTTGCTCTCGCATGCTTACCCGATCGTTCTTTCCAGCGTGTTCTTCTTTCGACTCTCTCTCACTTCGCGACGATGCACCCGGAGTCAGCGAGTCTCTCCATGCAGAGATACGACGAAGAGTCGAGAAGAAGAACAAGAAGCAGGAGTAAAAGAACGATCGTGGATGCATTCTTCCGTCGTTCTTCAAAACGAGCCGAGAGTCATCGTGCGGGTGCATCGGCTACCGCGCTGCATGTTGTGCTGCAGCTGCTGCTATTTCTGGATGCAGTATCGCCTCGAAGTCTTGATTCAAGTTGCAGGACTTTTCATCGTCACAATTGCAAGATCGGTAAATAACACTGTCATTTACGAGCAGATACGCGAATTTATAGTTACCGCTACGACAAATCGGTAGTTTCAGTCGGACAATATCGGAAATAATTATGTTTTGGGAGACTGGAAGGCTGTCTCTTTCAGTCTGAAAAACGATGCTCATTAGGTGAAAATTTATATTTCTGTGAAAGTTACTATAGAAAATTCTGACGAATCGCTTCACAAACGCATCATAGTTTCAGATACTATAACTATATATTTTTTATAAAGGCTTATTTGGAACATGCTTTTTGATGCATCTTTTACAAATATATTCACAAGCAGGGTTTCGAAAAAATGATGAAGCTTCATGATTGTTTGGAAAATGTTCAGGAACCTCCGAAAATTTTGGTCTGAAAAAAAAATACAGCCTTGAAAATTGCAAGGAGAAAAAATGTCTATCTTCGAATTTCAATAATGAAAAAATGCATTAGTTCATGTTTGGTACGAAGACCGACGAAGAGACCTACATCTGCAGTAAAGACTATAACTGCTTTGAAAGTTTCAATTCTATAATCGGATCAGAACAGTTTGCCGCGCAAAGTGAAGCTAAATCTTGAGGTGAATCAGATGCTTGATAGCACCCTAAGTTAGCTTCGAATTTCATGCGTAAGTCGAGGAAGAGACGCGATCAAAAAGTGAGTGAGCAAGGAAGCGATGTAAAAGAATAAGCGCGAGCTGGTCGGGGGCCGCGGGCCCCCGGTAGTTGGGTGCCCCCGACTTTTTTCTCGGCTATCGGGGAGTGGATCGCGCGCTCCTGCCGCCGCCGCGATCCCGGACTGCAATCAGAATTGATTATAGCCTGCCGAAACTCTGGCGCGGATGCACCTCTTGTCCCTTCCTCTTTCTTCTCTTCGTATTATACAACTCGCTCGAGGCATTCGAGATACTATGCGCCCTTGCATCTTCTTTCCTGTATTCATTGCTTGGACGTAGTACGCAAGCATCGCTACTATTGCACCTTCAAATGTTCATCAATGTCCAATAGGTTTATTTCGTAAAATTTCGAGGATGATAAACGACGTAAATAATCGGTAGATCGATTTTTCTACAGGAGAATAATCAAAGTACGCAAAGCGCTCGCGGTTGGAAAATGATCGTAATTAGTCGCCACATTAATTCGTACTTTGACGAGTTGTATTCGTTTAATTGATGGGCTATTTGATTGCTCGCGGGACAAGTTTGCTCCGCATGCTGTATATTACGCACACGAGTTGCAGCCTCGGATCTCCGGTAATTAACGCGAGAGTAATTCCACCCGGATCGTTATCGTTCGTAGCTTCTTTTTCTACACTATTATACAGTATCGTGCAAATGATTGACGGCGATGAGAAATTTTGAGCGCTGCTCATCCCGATCCTGAGACTGCGCCGGCCAGTGGATCGAAATCTATTAATTAGTAGGAGACACGCCGATGAGATCGCGAGCGCCGTCGAATGGGAGTCTCGAGAGTGATTTAATGCCTGGCTTAATTACATCGAAAAACGGTTGTAGTAGAGAAGCGCGCGCGCGCGCGATCAGGGCACATCATGGGAAGAAGAGAAGAAGATGAAGGAAGCGGGGGCGGGGAAGCCACGAGTATTTTCTTCGTTGGCCGACCACTTTTTTTACACTCGAGCCTCCGCGCAGCATCGATATAAGCTTTCTCTCACTCTCTCGTCATCTCGCTCACTCTCTCTCTCTCTCACTCTTTTTATCTTTCTTTCTTCGTGTTGCTTCTGCCGGTGCTGTTGAGGTAGTGAACTCGTAGCGAAACGGCGGCGAAGATACCGGGCTCTAAGCGAGGTGCGCGGTGTTTTCGGGATCGGATCGCGCGTGCCGAGATCGCTGCCTCGCTCGTTCTCTCACCCGATAAAAAAGTCGATCGACTCTTGGCCGAACGCGAGGACGCCGCTCGATCCTCGACTCGTCCTTCTCAGCTCATTCTCTTCTCTCTTCTTCTTTTCGATGCCCTCGCATATATACGAGAGCATCAAGCCTCGGAATCGCCTCCCTCTGCTTCTCTCGTGAAATCGATTGAGACGCGCGCGATAGGTGTTCCCTGTGAAAGGGAGAAAGAACGAGAAAAGACCATACGAACTGGCCCGATTTCTCAAAACAGTCGCTGAACACTCGGAAGGCCCAAAAGCAGCTCCCAACAATCAAGCCGCGAGGAGCACACGTTTTGTATTCCGAGAGTCGCCAGAGACACCACCCGGTGCGAATAGACTCGTCAGAAGGATGCTGTTGTTGCCGATCTTCACTCTCCTTTTCGTCTCATCTTGAAATTTCTTTCTTTCTGGAACGATGAAATGCTAAAATCTTCCTGGAACCATCAGGCGATGAACGTCGGTCGGCATTCGACGACACTAATACACGCTTCCTTAAACACTGTACAATGCAGGGCTTATCGAGCATTTTTCAAGCAGTTTTATGTTGTCGACAAAACAGGCGTGTCGATAGAGGAATAGAGTGAAGCAAAGAGGAGTAAAAAATTTTTCATCTAACACCGTGTCTAACGCGCGATCCGATCTCGCTCGTAAAGCTATCTCGCCTGTTCTTCCCCGCATAGACAATAAGAAACGACACTAATATCTTTTTGCCTCGTTTCTCGTCGCTCCGTCGTCACGTGGACACTTCACGTATATTCACCGTGTCGCTAGAGTTCTCGTTCGAGTCTCTTGTGCAACAATGAAACAACTGCACCGCGCGTTCACCGCTCACCGAAACAGAGCGTTTCTTGCGCTCAGCGCGTTGAATTCTTTGCCACAAACATCAGGAATATATTGTAAAGGAAATTCATTCTGGCACGATACGAAGTAAGCGAGGAGACGGAGACGCTTTTGTACCTAATGTCACGCTATGTGCACAAGGAATTTTTATGCAATGCGAAAAAAGTAACCTTCTATCTGCTTCGCATATGCGTTCGAAATTATTGAACTAGATTTGAAAAATACGTATTATTGCTTAAAGCCCTAGGATAGGGGAAATGGTAAATTTTAATCTCAGTGATTTGCTTTAGACTTGAACAAAAAGCAGCTTTTCTGTTGGACTAGAAATTCGGAAAATTTGTGTTACAGTATTAAGATGATGTGATATATTCATAGATGTGAGAGATATCGGAATAATAGCGCTCATATTAAACGTAGAAACAAACAGAAAAAAAGTGACATCATATCACCCGAAGATGTTTTATACACTTTTTTACGCCAATGTGTAGTAACAATTCGACCACAGCGCATACACGTCGTGTAAAAAACTAATAATACCGCGTAATTTACAAACGGATTGTCGTGAATGGTAGAAAAACGTGTTCTGTTTGTAAGCAGAAAAAAGACCGTAAGAATTTTCCTTTGCGTATATTTTTTTTATCCGTGCACTCAAAGATTGAAAAATGTATAATACACTCCAATAACAATCTAGAATGGCGCGTTTTACGACACCGCAATATTCTAATTTAAATTCACAGTAAATTTGATTCCGGAAAAACGACAAAATGATAGAATGAATTTTATTCGATGAACAAATGAGATACGATCAAAAATTAATTGTGTGAAATGGAAGAAAAGCTGCAAAATAGAGCTACAAAAACATAACTTATTGATATCTTTGACGTGTAATGTATAATGCGTCGCTTAGAACTTTTTAAGGGTCCCCGTATTCCTGAGAGATCTATTTTCTGTCCCGAAGAAATCGTAACTTTCAGTCGGAAAAAAATTAGGCAGTCCCTTGAAGGGCCTACTCTCCGAAGCCTTCGGAGCGTAACTTAGCATACTTTATTTGATTTTTTGTATTGGATAATAGTCGCAGGTAATAGGGTCGACGCGGGGTGAAACTGGTAATGGGAGAGTCGTACGGTTTGGCCAAGGAGAGTGCGAACAAATATTCACGCGCCTTCCCGAGCGCACCACGCATCCCCGTTTCACCCCAGTTCATTCTCGCCCTTGCTTCTTCCTTCGTTTTTTTCTCACTCTCCCCCGACTGCTCGCATTAACGAATTTACATTTTTTAAATGGAGAGGGTCGCGTATTCGCGGGGTGATAACTCGCGAGCCATTTGTTCCGCGAAGGAATGAAAGTCCCAGCGCTGTACTGCTCTTCTCCTACAGCTGGGCTATACTTATAGCAGACTGTTCCTGCCGCGGCGCTTCATCTTAATAAAGAATCACGACACTCGAGGACTCTGCAGAGTCTTTAAAATGGATTTGTCCCAGGACGGCAGTCTACACTTCTCGCTTTTCCTTGCGGGCAATTAATATCCATTCGAGGGGGTGGTGTATCTTTCGTGAATCTTGTTCGACCTTCGCTCAACTCAGTTAAAAGAGTATAAGAAAAGCTCTTGTTCTTGATACCTACCTTTGCCGCTTGATTTTTCTCCATTAACCATTGTACACTTGGAATTAGCAGCATGTATTCATTTGAAATCTGTACTTTCAGGAAAATCGATGAAAGTGAATCGCGAGACATATGTCGAGCTTGGTAATGATTTACGAGGTCCTATTATCGAAGGGGTGGCTTGGGACCGTGGCGAACACGGCACAGAAGCGCATTGCCGTTGAAGATGTGCACGGGGCGCGCCTGAGATCCTATACATATTTAATGAGACCACGAGCAGTAGTAAAGAGCCGGAGTAGCGACAAAGACAGGGTCTCCTCGCACCCCAGTGCAAAAAAATAGAGGAAAAGCAGAAGGAACGACACCTCGCGACTCAACCGCACACGCCGATACTTTTATTCAAATCTCATTCAAAAGCCAACCAAGACGGGGCTCATGCTCTCTTACCAGGGGTTGAGAGATTCTACCGAGCAGTATCAAAGAAAAATACAGCGAGTGCCCTTCGCGGCATGCATAAACATATAATCCTCTCTCGCTCACTTTCTTATATTATCATACATATTTCAAGATGCGCTATACACTTTTGGTTGATGTTCTTTCGCACCGACACTTCATTTTTTCTTCTGTGCACTCGACAGTGCTGATAGGTCTGGCTCTCCGTCTCGTCACTCGGTTTTTCAAAAACCGCATTACTCATTTTATTCACCGCCAAGCCAAATAGAATTTTCGTGAATACTTCCGACTTTTTTTCAAGGGAGAAATATAGAGATCTTTGAACTTTTCAAATTTTTGCTACGCAACTTGAACTGTACTTCAAGCTGTGCTCAATTTAAATCTTGTACATTTTGGGGTGTACAATCAAGTATCTGATTAAACATCTTAGGCGCGAATCAAATGTTATTACAAGTCAATGAATAGGTTTTTGGGATTTTGGCAGAATCTGAAAAGACTTCAATCGTGCCTTAGGAATTTCTTGAATCTTTTTTTCTCTTCTTCTTTTCTTCGACACATTGTTTAAAATGGCTATAGCAAATGTTTCGATATTCACAAAATCGAAGTACGACGAAATGCAGAGCGACCTCACAGTCGCGTCTTAAAAATGCTTTTAGTATTTTCGATCAAGGGGAGGACGGTGGTTCATCTTAAAAATGATTTCTCCTCAATGTTATTATTTTGTTTTTGCAGGCTCGATGTTCCCGCGCGAATTACGGACGGCTGTGAACGGTCTTTCGTTCCAAGAGCACGGGCCCTAAGGACTTGTGCGAAGCTTCGTGTGCAAAGATCTCGTGAATCATGCTAGGAGGTAGAGTGCGAGAAAGAAGGGCGAGACCGAGACTTCGATAAATATAAAAACGTCATAACTCAAGGAGAGGGAGATAATAATGAGTTGGGACAGGGCACGCGGTCTTCCTCGCGCTATAGTGTGCCTACTGGTGCATAGCACGCGCGAATATCGCTGCCGGCCGATGCGTACATGCTGAGCGGTACTCCAACCGCCCGTCGTATTTCATACGGAATACAAACACGGCCGCGTGTATCATTTCTGTTCGTTACGCAGAACGTTCCACGACAGAGCAACTTTAGGGTGAAATATGCACTCGGGACAAATCACGCGATTACGACGTCAATTTAAAAAAAAAACATTTCTCACAAATGCATTATTAATGGCATAATATTTAGATCCGCTATTTTCATTGAATTCTTCTTGCGCGTGCGAGCTCGAATATAGCTATACGAGATTCGTCATTCAGGGATCGTGGACTGCAGTGTCCGAGCTGCTTCGTGGACCCGAGAGGCATAGTAGAGAACGAAGAAAAGTTGAGAGAGCGAGAGAAGAGTAGTGAATGCGATGAATGGGCGCGAGTGGGTATGTGATGCAGAGATGGGACCAGAGGACAGTGGACCAGAGCAGAGTGCCGGGTTAGCTCGAGTTTAGTCGAGTTTATAAGGTTAACTGCGCGATACGGGGGCGTCGAGAGGTCAAGTGGCTGCGTGGGCGGCACTCGTCACCAGAGACACCGCTGATTAAACGCCTCGAAGATCGCGCTGTGTTGCCTCGCTGCTTCAGCAGCACCGGCTGTTTCCGCGTATTGTCATTAGTTTCTCTTGGGTCTTGGGTCGATCCACTCGAGGTGTCGAGACGTCCGAGGTCGTAGTTTCCAAAGGGCAAACGCGTTTCCGAATATTCGGAAATATGACAATGAGCTGGTGAATAATGACCAGACTGTGAAGGTAGAAGGATTCTTAAGGTTCGGTGCTGTTGTCTTCGACAGAGGCTATGGAATAAGGCAGGACTGTCGAGAGTTCTTACGACTCTTGCCGCCTGGCTTGACAAACACCGGGCGACTCACTCCGTTATGTCAAGCGAGCCGCTGATGATTTTACTCATTATGCGCTGCTATTGTAAATCTTTGCTTCGCCTCTGTTCCCGACTCCCTCTCACTACCAGATTTTTTCGTACTGAAATTTTGCTTCCATAGATCTAGTATTGAATATTCTCGAATTGTTTGAAGGCCATATTGTTGGTGGGCATTATTTTTCGAAGCAAAAATTAATGGTCCGCTAATTTTTATAATTATGAAAGAGAAATTCGAATTTTTGAATAGTTTATTTATCTCCAATAATTCCACGAGAAATTGTGGATGAAGGTGAAGAAAGTCATGCACTCTCAAATTTTTAATTGTACGAGGTGTATGTTACCATAGTTTGGTAACAAAAGCTGCGAATAATTATTATAAATGAATATAAGACCGAAGCTTCTTAGCTAACGAACCACTCTAATATTCATTCCCATATGACTTACTAAGAATTTTAATTACAGAGTGATTGCCCATTGCACGATAAATAGCAATCGCTGCCGATTCTACTCATCGAATTCCCATGTTCGCGTCCAATTCATTTTCGTTCTTTGCAGAATCCTTCGGAGTCCGTGTATGCGTGAGATATACCAGCCAACACGAGTCATCGGTGCGTGCGTACGTACGCACGTTTGCACACTGATACCCCGACGTCGAGGAAGAGCGGTCCACTCGATACTGCGGGAACCCCGAGAGTCGACGCGGATCCTATGAATAATACACGCGAGCGGCACAATTAGCTCCGCCGTTTCCAATTTAATCGACGAATTATCAACCCTTCAGGGAACGCAGCCTGCCGATCGGGTGGGCGAGCGGGGCAAGCGGTGGAAGTAGCAAACGGGAGAGGGGACCAGCTCGTCGTGGCAAAAAAGGAACGCGTCTCCGCTGATGTAGCTACCGCGATCTCGTCGCCGTGGCGGCCGGGCGCGTTCGACGATCGACCGTTGCCGTGGAGTTTCGCACGAGATCCACGTTTCGCGGCGGGGTACCGCACGCACAAATTTATGGCCGTCGTCCCCATGCACGCGGGCCCCTCCCGTCAAGAACTTCCCTTTCCACGAGTCTATAGGCCTCGCGTCACTATTGTGTGATCCCGCTCGACACATATCGATCGTCGCCCCGAAATCCACTTCTCTCTCTTTCTCTTTATCCCATGTCCTTTCCTCCTTACGTCTCGCTTCTCATTCTCTTCCGAAATATATCTTGATCCGTCGAATCTCACGCTCCTTGCGCCGAGCACAGCAGCAGTCAGTTCCACTCGCCCTCTCAGCTCCCCCGTATTCTTTAACGATCTGCAGACGTCATTTGCTTTTGTAATGTGTTCAGCGGTCATTTATACTTTTCTTCAGTACATTTCATGCCTTTAATCATTTATTTCGTAAATAAGTATGCTTTTTTTTCTACACCTATCAGACCTTCGGTCGAGAGTGAAAGGAAAACCTTTTTACCTGTTTCTATTAGTGTCGTTACTTTAAAGTTTTTGCTGGAAAAGACTAATGACACTAAAATGAAATTATCTATTCTTCATACAAACTATCAAACTCCAATCAGAATTATTACATTTACAGTTATGTCTATCGATGATCTTAACGCAATCTGAAGCAATTAATATTGGATAGAAGGACACATATAATTCGCTTGCAATTTCTCACAAGCATGTCACGCACGAAGAAATTAACATTTAATACTGCCTACTGCACTTTCTTTATGCGTATTCCCCGCAAAACCAAGTCTATCGAAAGACGCTTCTTTGACATCAGCCCGACAAATGATCGATAATATTCGTTGTTGGAATGCCAGAGGTCGATGAAAAAAAATATCGAATAATTTCACAACTATTCACGCCCTGTAGTGCACATGTAAAGCGGGAGAAATCCGTGACATAACACACATTCGGTAGTGTTGCTTCACGTTAGTAAAAATCGCTCTGACAATTTTCATGCTGGATTTTTAGATCGTACACGAGATTCGATAAAAATTACACGATATAACCCGCGTTCGGGATCGGAACATGCGAGGCGAGTGGTCCCGCGCGTCCCGGTAGCCCGAAGCTAATCGCAGTGGTCCCTCAGCCCTCTTTCTCGGTCGCTACCACCATACAGCGATTCGTATCGTTCCCCCGTTTTTATCGTCTCGTCGGAGACCCTCTGAGCTCTCTTGGGTTGCTGTTAGCCGCTGCGAGAACGCGATCGCTCGTAGGATCTCTGCAAAAGACTGTGGCCAAAGAGAGTCGATGAGGAGAGAGCCTTCGATCGGGCACCGCGCGCGTCTCGGCTTCTTTCTTGCTTCCGTTCAGGCTACTCCAAGGATTCTGTTGCTGCACTTGGTCGTGCTGATACTTGAGCCATAACTTGAACGATAAAAATTCCCGAACGAGATAAGAAGCTCGTTAATCGATGCACCGCGGGACGAGGGCTGCAGTGGTGCGGCCGCGTACGCAGCGTACGAACCCCGGGCGCGACTCTAAATGGAAGCGCCACGTAATACAAGCCCGCGCAACTCCCGCTGGTACATATGAGCTGCGAGGCCTGACTGTTCGCCAGTTCCCCCGGCGGCGGTACCGGCAAAGAGTCCTTAACATATCTCTCTACCTATAATTTAAGCGTTTATGAGCACTTCGATCTCTCGCTACCTGATGTCCCCTCGGTGCATAAATCAAGCGCGTTTGATAGCGAACAAGTGGCGACAGCTCGGACAGGGACCAGTGGGTGTAAGACATTAAGAATCCTTATGAACAGTGTAAACAAGTGTTTATCGTTATTCATATGCCTATACGGATGAAAACAGTTTACACGGATGATTAATCGCAACGGTTTATTCCCCTTGTTCCTTAACGACTTCTCTGACTCACGGTTAGAAGGTTCGCTGGCATTATTATTATTGTGTTTTTGCGCGGATTATTATTCTACTCTAAAAAATAATACCCTGCGTCATATTCATATATTAACTTTGGCGCAATTGCCGGGACAATTACGTTTCACGTAAGTAGGTACGTGGATCGGACTGTAACCTCGTTTCCGAGCTCCGTATAGCATCCATGTAGGTATCACCTTTTGTAATTCGTCATCGGATGTGCCTCGTCCTACGTATTATAACCACGAGTTACTCTGACTAGAAGAGTTGAATTTATGGTTAGCCATTACCATACTAGAATTGAGGGAGGGGGAGGAGGAGGCGGGTGTGGAACAGTCGGACGTTCGCGTACAGAAGTTGATAGTCGCCGTGGTAACATCAACGTTGGCGATGCCGATATAGAAGCGGCGGCGTCGTGCGTGATGGCCGAGATTCGAAACGATGAGCTACCGGTCCTGCCGCGATCCTCCTTGTCGCGATCGCGTCTTCTTCAAGGCAACTCGTGTAGCTCGTCCCACAGACCGAGAGCTTATGTCCCGCGGAATTGCCAGGAGCTGCTCCTGCTGCTGTTACTGCTTCTCGATCGCTTCCCCGTACGCGAAGAGATCAACTCTGTGGCACTCGCTCGCAAGAAATACGTACACAGTACGAGTGGGTCGGTGCGTTAACGGCCCGTTCAATCGCCGAAGGGATATAGTATAAGATATCCGCGTGGAAGAAGTACTCGACGAGCGATTCGACGCCCGTAATTGTATTTTTTTTCTATACCCTTCCTCGTCTCGCTTTACTCTTCGTTCGGTGAGTTCGCGTTCTCCTTTTCTTTCACCTCTCCCGGGTGACGTGAAACAGAGCTCTCCTCTCTCCTACCTTCCGTTTGTACCTGCGTACGCTGTACATCTCGCGCTGTTCTTTTACTCTCTCGCCAACGAACCGGCCTGCAGAGGTGGACTCGGAGCCGCTGCTTTATGGCCGCGACACGTGATAAAAAGTCACGATGCGAGGGAGTTTAAGAGGTAGGAAAGACTATGGATGAAGTATTACCGTAAATAAAGTATACCACGAACGACACAGCAGGATTAATGTGAAAATCTTTCTCTCGAGTGAAAAACATCACTTGGTCGTTTGGGATTTGAAAGTTCGAACATTCGTCTTCCCGTCGGAAAATCCAAGATAATTTTTTATTTCTTTAACATGTCGAATTTATTGCTTCTCCATCGTTCGGTCGTATGTTACAATTGAAATCAGCATTTTATGCGTTAAACGAAGGCAACATAAACAAACGATGTAATATGCACTAATATCATAACGTGTGATATAGAAAGAAAGCATAAATTGCTTTGACCACGGCAAAGTTGTGGAAGTGACTTGAACTTCGAGTAGTCTGCGAAAAGTTTTGAGGAGGGAGAGAGATATCCCGAAGAGAGGGCTATCCTCGCGAGTTCCGAGATGCAAATCAGACCGTGTGCGTCGTGTTCACGGGTGCTGCCTATCGTAGGTACAAGCCCGCAGGATCACGGATCGCACGGACACTACAGAAGCAGAACGCACACGCGCCGACAAGCTGCGTCCGAGAAATGGTGCTAACGTGAACGCCCGAAGGCGCGAGGGAGCCAACGATGAACACAGAGCAAAGTGAGAACGGAGAGCGGAGGATACACACGCGCAGACGAAGCGGCGCCAGTCTCTTCCTCCGAGCCAATAAATCCAGCTCACCTCATTACTAAGATTGTCTCTTTAATTGAAATCTCGTGTTTTTCCCAAAGCGAGAAGCGCTCTAGTCTCCCATTCCTCATTTGTGTGCTCTCTTTTTCATTCTTTGATATTCTTTCTTTTCCAGCGACGCTCAGCTTCCCGCGCAGTTGCACCTCCCACAGATCAAGCAGAAACGAAAGTTTCTGCCAGTTTGCCTGTGAAATGGTCGACACGCAGCGATAACCAGGGTGTTGAGAAGGGAGTCAGGAAAAAAGGATAACTGTGTACGCCAGAAGAAGACTGCGGGTCTGGTTAAAGAACTAATTAGGCGGTCGAAACGGCAGTGAGTTCCGAGCCAGAGTTTATTCTTAGATCGTATCAACGCAGTGTCTATCTGTCTGATTATAGGCACCTGTGGGTCATTCACGTTCACGATACACGCACAACAGTGCAGAGACTCTGGTGCAGTGATTAATACTCGCTTGAATCAAACAGATGCTGTCTGGGAATGAGAAAGAACGATGAAAAGTACAGCGTTAAATGAAAATCACAGAAGCTAGAATGCCGTCGGTTTCGGTGGAGCAACCGGAGACTAAACTCGTCGTGGTCGTGCTGCTTGTGTCGTCGCGCGGAGCAGCGCCCGGTCCTGGGTAGCGTCGAGAACTCGAGCGGCTCTCGTTGTGTCGCGTCAAGCCGTAAAGTCCGACTTGTTAACTTCTGATCGATTCCCTCCGGCCTCGGCCGTATATTACAAACTTTAATATTAAATTCCACCCGTCACTCGTAATAGTTTCCACTTATCCGCGTTGCCTCGGCCCCTGTCGTGCAGTGCACGTATTACGCGGAGCCTCGTGTGTCCCGAGCACCGTCAGTACGCTACTCCCTCTACCCTGGCATCTCACAGTCAAATCATTTCTTCGCAATGACATAGATCCCACTACGAGAAATGGTAGCACGATTCTATCTTTATTTTCTTAACATCTTGTTAATCAACCCAAATTTAATTTTTAATTGTATTTGTGAAATTTAGAGTGGTTGAAATCGAAATTGAAAAGTGTTATGCAGGCAACTTTGAGCTTCGGTGGCTTGCTACTATTTCAGTTTTATATTAAAATATTATCGAACGATTTTTAATTTGTGACGAGAATAATTCTCAGCAATAATATCGAGGCATAGTTATAACGGATTTGAGAGTATATAGGGGGATTTTTTTGGAAGTCTTTTGCCGAGTTCAAGACCTCCCGTACTTGCAGCAGCACGTGCACTCTCACTGACGTTCTCCCACGCGATGATTAATTGAACCGGGTTTTATCCGACGAAAATAAAATCAATCACTGTGAAGGTATTGGCGAGGTATTCGGTATTTCCGAATTGAGAAACTCGTCTGCCTAATCACGATCGTTACGAGTACGATGCGACGAGATTTTGCTGTGTGATCGGAATAATCGTCATTCGGTGATCAACGGACACGCACCGTGCATCCGTGAGATCCCGACTTTCCATTTAAGGTCGTCTCACCTCAGATTTATTCGTCCTCACCGGTCGAATGACATTCCCGTCATCGCGGATCAACGTTCTCGGGAATCCTCCCGCCTCCTTCTGCACTCCATCTGCGCATCTCGCGTTCGTCAGCCTCCGTCGCTCTCGCGCCCTCTCCTTTTTCCATCTTGTTTGCTCTCGATTCACGGTAGAAGACGAGCCTATAGATTCAACTGGCGCAGCCCCGCCTCCCTTTGCCTTTTACCATCGAGCAACCCTTTTTGTTTAATAATTGGAACGCCCGGTACGTAGGCAGCATAAAAGCGTTCCGCGAATCCGCTTCCATTTGGGGATCTCTCTCTTGACTCTCGCGGATCGTTGCGGATACTACGCACCGCCTCGCGTACTCCCTTTTTCCGTTTGTCTCGTGTCACTCTGATAAGTTGCTTTTTATTTTTATTTTGCCTCTTCATATGGTTAAGCACGAAAGCGCTAAATACTCTTTCCAAAACGTATTACAATAGCTAATTTCAACACTAGAGCCATGTAAAGTATTTCTCTCGAATGTTGGACGCGTTTTCGATCAAATGTCTTATCTAGAATATTTATACCGAAGAAATGTTTTTAAAAAAACCATTATCTTCGTGAAAACATTCTCGTAACATGCTAATATGGATAATTTAAAAACCTTCAACATAATTTCAGATGCAGCCTTTCCAATCCATTCAAACCGCTTAAGCGCACTAGAAAATAAAAGAGAGTGGAAGAGGGTGTATAAGTGGAAAAGATCTTGGCGGGCTCACCTCAACGGGAAACAATGTCACGGAGGATACCTACACGAGCATTGGCATTGCAACTTTTTGTCAAGGGAGCGATGAGAGGCTCATAAGAGTCTCGCGGAGAACGGAATAGCTACAACGCACACGAAGTCGCTCTTGCGAACCTTTATACGGATTACCAACCCCATCATTTACTTTCCGTAACGTATATGTCTCCCGATGAGTTTCTTTTCCGGCTCTCCCCACGGTAATTGAAAAGCGTGCCCAGGTTTTTCGCGCGTGATTGTCGCTAGAATAAGAATGAAATGACCGGGAGGGAGTTACGAGGCAGCCGCACACCCGACAACCTCGGGACGGATCGTGCCGATCGGTTTTCCGCCGATCGGGACTTCCATTTCTTACCCCCGATTCCCATCCAGGTTCCACGCCAACTTTGTGTACGACTGAGTGGGTTAGATTTCCCTATTTCATTCCAACCAGCTCGTCGATATATCGCCTCACCGACTTCGCGTTTAATGAAATTTGAACGTGATTTCTCAACTTCTCGTTTCTTATGCTCAGGCACCCAAATCATGCCTAGGAACCGGCTTACGAAAAATGTCTATCGAGGATAATCTAGTTAAAGGGAGATAAATATACATCAATTTGTTTAACTGGTAGGAATCGCCGTTGACAACGATTCACTTTGCGGTACAAGCTTTGCACACACTTAGACTTGAATTCTTGCAAGTAATTCGTCGAATCGATTGATTTTATTCCAACTGATTCATCTCGCTGTCATCAGCTTAAAAAATCCAAAACTTCGCGTTACTGCACTATCAAAAGTGAGCACAGTGTCGAAAAAACTTAAGACCTGTTTATGAAGAATCCAAGAAGTCCTTCTGATCTGAATGAAAGGTCCTACATGCAAAAATGACAATTACTTGCCCCCTTAACGAAATCTAAATGAAGGGACGGAAATATAAATAAATCTGCTTTGCTGGTAGGAATCGCGATGGAGAACGATTCACCTCCAGTCATAAGTATCGCACACATAATAGACTTGAATTCTTGGGAGTCGTTCGTCGGATCGATTAATTTCTACTACCTTCTTTCTTCGATACCAATTACGTCAACAACTACCGGGAGAAACTCTCTGTGCCACGGCGTTACTGCGTGTGGCACACACATACACATACGTTACGATCTATAGATATATAAATCGCGTTCGTGCATTCACGCGGTAGGTATACGCACGTACGTCCATTGTCTCTTGCTACGAGTTACCGAGGAACGCGAGTCGTATTGCTCCAGGTCTCTTCAATGCTCCGAATCAACAAGAAAGCTTCAAGACTCTTGTCCTGCTGGAATGACGCGAGAATTTTTCCAGAAAATGTAGCAGTACATCAATTTTCCGAGAATAGATCGTTTCGCTGATAATAATTTTCTTAACTAATTTTCTTTCCCTGCAACGTTGTGGACATTTTTATCGGCTTCCATATTCTACTTAAAGTTTTCAGAAAAGTTACGGAAGTCATTTTTTACATCAAACCTCCCATTATTTGGACTTAATGAAATCTTTTTTCACTGTGTACTTATTTAATGTTACAGTGATATTTCCAACACACAAAAAAAAGTAACTTCTCTAGGCCAGTGTGTGCATCGACGTGATGCATTGCGCGGCAATTCAGCAGACGATCCAAAGACAGAGAGGGAGAGAGAGAGAGACAATTGGGTCGCAAGAACTCGGAGTCCTGTAGGCTCGGATCGATCGGTTCGTTTTTCGGCGGACTCGCGGTCCCCGATACACACGGGGGCGCGAGAAAAAAACTTAACGTATGTGATAATGCGCCAGCTATGCCACACAGAGGCCATAGAGTGGAGAGAGGCAGGAGCGAAGAGGAACGAGAGAGAGTGGCTGTGGCTCGGCGAAACAGCGAAGGAGGATCAGTGACCGCGGCGTTGGTCGAGTCGACCGCTCGCGGGGAGGCTTTCTCGAACGTTTTTTTCCCGGTCCGACGTGAAATCGAGAGGAACACCGCGAAGAACGCTGGCTCGCGTTGGAACAGAGGGAGGGTGCCTCGTCTGGATAAACGAATTCCTTCGACCTCCCCTTATTTATTAGAAAATAGAGCATATGAGATTCCGCTCGAGAAACAAAAAAAAAAAAAAATGCCTACTAATAATCCTCTCGTGACCGTAATAAACCTCTCATAAAGATCTCAAGTGACTGACGAGGCTGGAAATTTATTCAGTGTCAATCTTAGCGTAGTTAGCATAATCCAAAAAAATAAAATAAAAAAAGCGTGAGTCTCACAACTTCTACAGCAGCTGATCTTGTTTCTCCCTCTATCTCAGCACTTAATAAATCTCTCTCTTAGCAACTCCCCGACGAAAGTGTCGACAGTCTCGGAGAGTAGACTTCAAAGTAGGAATGAAGTTTGCCGAAGCATGACTAGCGAGGGGTGCTGCTCCTGCGGAGCGTTACTATATTTTTCGCTTTTGCTGTAAGGCGTACAGTGAGAGCCACTTGTTATGCCGACACATCGGTTTGTCATTACAAGCACCGGAGCTTTTTCGAAAAACGCTCCCCCCGATCTTTTATCGTAAAATCCGCGTATCGTTTTCCTTCGTTCGTGCTCGATCGCTAACGTCGACTCTCCGTCGTCTTCTTCATCCTCGCATTGTCGTTTTCATCGTAGCGCTTGATCGGAAAGCTCCGGCGATTTTGCTCGCTGGGAACGCTCACGGACATTCCGCACAGCCGGCGCTTTGCCAAAGTTAAACTTTACACCGGGGGCGACGTGATCGGGCGGATGAGCGAGCGGAGCAGCCGTGCCCCGCGCCATGTGTGATGCGGAACGTGTTCCCGGCTTCACGTAGTGTTATGACTACTTGTAGAAAACGTTTGCGGCGTCTACGTTCGTGACTCGCTCTCCCGTGCATTTTGGAAATCTATGTCATTGTCCGTACGTTTGTCTATTATAGCTCGCACGTACGATCTTTCTTCTTTATCTTTGGCTCGCTCATTCCAATTTTTCGTCCCGAAGAAAATCTCCGGTGAATCGGAGATAGCGTTCCTTTCCATTATCAGGTACGGAGAGAAACGTCGGCTCTTCGATGCGCTCGTATTTCGCCAAGTGTGACTGCAGCTTACAGTTTTACACGGTAGAATCTCAGCAACAAAATGATGTTAGTAAATTCGCAATACACGATAAAGTAAGAAACATTGATGTTTCTAAATACGACTAGGAAACTTTAGTAGACCGCGACAAGATACGTGACTCATTTTTCGCCAAATTATAGTTATAATCATTTCGATTAAGCGTGTAAATCACGGGAGAATAATCAACACCTTGATGGAGATGTATGGACTGGCCACAATATTAGCAGCTTTGTTTTTCAAGCGAACTGGAGCTCTCGGCGCGAGAACCCTTCAATTTGCTGCACGCGATTCGCGAGAACGATATGACTGAGGTGTTCAAACTACACCGGTAATTCCGTTTAACTACAATAATAATAAGCCGCCTTGGCGAGAAGAATCTCACACTAAGTATACCGCCGTTGAAACGGGAACACGTTTTGCATACGAAAAAAAAAAATGACGAGCATTAATCAATGTTCACAACGTGTTGGGTGTAATGTATACCTGCTTTATCCCACGACGATTACGACTAATTATCGGATATCAATAAATCGATACTAGTATTCAATTTCAATTGACCGAAGCACAGCTCGACCCACGATCGTACTCGGTACTTATACTTTCTCAGTGATTAATAATTGATAATAACCGCGTGGATCGGCCGTGGAGCTGAACGGAATCGGTTGTAATGCTATGTATACACGCTCGTTTAGAGGGGCAGTTAGTTACGCGAAAGGGAGAAACAGAGAGAACAAGTGAGAGACAAAGTGCGAGCCAGAAAGTAGGGAGCTCTCGGGTTGCCACGCGAGAGAACGTCAAAGTTTAATAAGCATCCTGAGATCGTGCGTTGTACGCGAGGCGAGAGTTCGACGAGTCCGGGGGTGTGTAAGGTAGTGGTGGAAAGCAATAAAACCCGCAATAACCGAAGCCTGCGTTCCTAGCTCATCCTCGGGTGAGTCTGCAGCTCGCAATTTTGGCACTTCCGTTGCGCAAAACATTATCTCCTTTGGGTTGGCTTTTGCTCTTGGCATCTTGCTCTTGGACTTTGCAAATAGGGATTCAATCGTGAAAAATGCTCTCTGCAATTCAAATCTGCACCTCGCAATTCTGACACTTCGTATTGCGCTTGGATTTTGTAAAAGAAAATTAGAGCCGGAAACAAATTATCTCCAAGTTGAGTTCAGTACAGTGGTTGAGGTCTCATAGAGACGTCGGGTGTCCAGCGACTCAGCGGCTGCCACTGCGCGACCAATTACTGCCGCATTAAATCAATGTTCCGCCACGAAACCCGAAGCCATTTCGGCATCTCGGTAATAAACCGTGGCCGACGTATCTTTGGTGGAACCGAACTATGCTAGTATACGTGCTTTGGCTGCTGTTACTGCTGCTTTTGGTTGGAAAGGGAGTTTGGTGTGTGAAACCTCCCCTCGGCATCCCTGTCTTTCTCACCCCCGGAGAACACTGGGGTCAGAAGGAACTTGTGGGGATGTTGTAGGTGGAGAACCACATGGTTTCCTCAGCGCAGTGAGGATGCCGCTACGAGCTCAGTGGAATGCGCTCTCCTGTCGTAATATTTGGCTTTAAATCATGTCCCGTTGACAGACCCCCCATAACTAAGAACCGACTGCCGCTCTGGCTTCTGCTGTTACTTATCGCACGGTGAAAGCGCCGCTAGGCTGATCCACTTCGCACCCTGCACGTACCATTCGAGCCTCATTCGCTCTTTCTTCTTCTGTTTAATTCCTCACGAGATCTCACAGAGTTATGTACGTCTAACTACCCTATCGGTTTTCGTGTCGAACGGAAAGGGGAATACCAATTGAGGAATGTCGGGTATTCGACAGATTTCGATTTATAGCTTCATTAAAAATTTTATGGCGCCATTATTCATCTCACCGCCGGCTGTTTTATTGACGTTTGTACAAGTCAATTATGTATTCTATTATGGAAATACGAAAGACGCTGCTCATATTAAATTATGTAGTGTTTGAAAATATTTTCACATTCATCGAGGTCAGAAATATTTCATGCACGCCCTATCTATGGAATTCATGTTAATTCCACAATTTCCGGACTCAAAAGATTTTCGAAATAATCGATTCAATGGATTTTTAGCAAAGTAGCGAGAAAACTGAGAAGTGAGGGAGAAAAAAGAGGACTAGGGTACGGATGGATTGTGTCTGTCCTTCTTTCTTAGTGGCACTCACCCAACCACAAGATTAGGCTCGCCCGGACAATTTACGATGACGATCTTATTCATCGTCGAGCTTTCATATAAAAGCTTTTTCCTGTAAGCCGTGACACGGGCTCTGGGTCCATGGGGGAACTCTGTCGCTGGTTGAATCGCAGGCTGATACATACTGCAGCATATATATGTATACGACGGTAGCGAGGCATAGAGTCGCGCAAAGTCTGAGAGGGTCGAATGCTCCCCGTGTGCGGAGGTTCCGCGAGACCGCGACGAATTAGCGTTACGAACGATTCAAGGACTTGTCGCATTCGCGCGTCGTCGAGTACGAACAACTTTCTTTTTCGTCACTATAGCTTTTTTCGCACTTTTTTTAACAGCCCTGGGTGTAAAGTGCCAAAACGTCAATCAGACTATGTTCGTTTGAAGCTATGATTTTTTACTGTGTCTGAAAAAAAAAAAAAAATTACAACTCAAGATTTTTTATACGCTTAGAACCCGTAGCCTTTAATTGCCCTTCGATGCATGCACCAATGATTTCGTGTCAAAAACATGAATGAATGTTGAAATGAAAATAGCATATAAGCTAAATCGGAGGAACAGCCTTTTTTCCAAAACCTATAATCAGCAATATCGTGGAATCTAGGGTAATGTAAAAAAAGCTATTTTTTCCGATATTAAAATCAACGCAATCGAAGGAAAGCCTGTTTTGTCACATACATCATTGAACGTTTTATGTATGTATTATTTGAATTTATTTATTTGTACTGATTTATGGTTTTTGTTCACAGGTATCGCGAAGATGCGCTCTGCTGGACGGACAGGTGAGAAGCAATCTCTATAATCCCTGACAATTTACAATAGATCAACTGAATCACCACAAGGTTGATATCCAAACGCGCTATAACGACCGATGAACAGGAAACGTTGAGTCAGTAAAAGTGGACGTTGGTAGCGATTGATCGAATAAAAATGAAGAGTAAAAAGGTTGCGAAGCGCGCGAGGCGTAAAAAGGGCCGGATCAAGGAGCGCGACGGGGTGCTTTGCTGTGCCAGGCTGCATTGCTCTGAAACCGCGAATGCGCTGCAGTATATAGCATATAAAAGAGCTGCTGGTCGCGAGAGAGGAGAAGCAGCGCTAGCAGAAGCAGAAGCAGAAGCAGCAGCAGAGCGAGGTGATTGATAGAGGGAGATTGACGTCCCGACGCAATTCCATTGTTCAAAGTGAGTACAGCGAGCGGACGAAGCGGGCCTTCTCAGTTCGCTCGGATCAGAGTACGAGCAATGAGAGGGCGGCGGCGGGGGGCGAGAGCGACGCGAGGTACCGCGCGGCGAGGAGCACCAGGGGGTTCTTTACCCACGGGTATAAATCAACTCCGCGCGCGGTGACCGAACTCGTCGTCTTCGTCGGCGCGTTTCCTTCCTCGGCTCTCTTGGTGCACCAGCCGCGAGTAAATGCAACGTTAGAAGAAACGAGAAACAAACAACGAAAAACACGAAGAAAAGAAAATAAAGAACCCGTTGATAAATCGAAAATTGAACGGGGTGTCCAAGGAGATGAGCAGGATACATAAAATTGATGATGGTTGGAGAGTGAAACACAGACGAGGTTTCGCACCACCACACTTGGTTATCGGCAAGGCTAAGCGTTTGCGCAATTAACCGCAACCGATTGGGTTGGACGTTAATTGCGAAAAGTCCAAGTGCTCGCGCGTTACCTCAATTAATAACTCCACGAGGTGACGTTATCGTCAGCGAGCGCAACCCTCGGAGCCTATATGCATAATGGTGGTGCAGCCCTTGTCCATTCTTGTTTTTCGAGAATATGGTAAGGAAGTGAAAGCGAGGAAACGAGAAGGAGTAGAGTGAAGAGACAGCCCGCACGCTCGCAAACGTCGGGCTCTTAACAGCCGCGCGCGTCGCTCGCTCGCTCGGTATACATATATATACATTTCTTTTTTGCGTGGTCCATAGCCGATTTAACTGGATGTCGTTACTACGTTGGGCATTGTTGTCGGCCGGTCTCTCGCGCTGCATCCCTACGTCCGATCACCGTCGCTTCGATTTCCTTCACTTCGGAGTGTACCTTTGCCCGCTACTCACTCTTCCAGCTTCCAAATCCTCTACGGCCTTCCGAATGCTTTCCAGGGACTTTGGTCAGCCGCGTGTGCGTTTGCTCTTCGCTCTCTCGCGAAGGCCGCGAGAGTCGGACCCTGTCGCTGATTCGATGCTATATTTATTGTATCGGGAAGAGAGACGGAAAGCGAGTGAGTGACCAGAAGGAACTGCGAGCAACCGCATTCCTCTCGCACATACGCCGCCCGTAATGAGCGTTCTCCAGTTCTGCCTGTCTTTCCATCCGCCTGTCCATTCGTATCCACGGAGCGGGCTCCAACTCTTTCGCTTTTCGACCAACATCTTCGGCTTCCGCACTCGCGATTCTACGGCGATGCCGAGTGACGAATGCCACATTCCCTCCGGTCACTTCTCAGATTTACTTACTTTCGTGCTCGTAAACAGTATTGAGAAAAAACTGTAAAATCGAAGTTAGCTTGACAAAAAATTCTTTTTTTTTTTTCATATTACCCACAAATCTACTTCTTACCATCAAAAGGTTGCACTTGCTATTTGAAATAATTTTTTCCTCCATGCTTGAAGATAAGTTTCATAACGCATTTTGCCAATACTGTTGATATGTCCTCCGAATAGTCATAACGACGGATTGTCATTCACACGTCACATGTTTCTCCAACGAGTTGTCTAATTATATTGGGAATAACGTGGTTCGTTGACCTTAAGTCGCAATACCGGCGTCTACCGATAATTCGTTAGTCATCGTACAATTCTGCTCGAGAAAAAAGATAGAGATGAGACTACGAGAGGACAAAGATGTACGATCAGTGGAAAATCGTTCGTGCGCAGCACGGGGGGCACGTTCCATAGGCTTGTGCGCGTGCCCCGCTGCCCGAGGTGTAATAGCCGAGCGTGCGAGCGCGGATGCGTTCTTCGGTAAAGGCTTCGGTCGGAATCGCAGAACGAAGAAAAGAGGAACGAGACTCGTGCTGTTGTAGTGAAGAAGCGAGCCACGAGATGAGGAAGAGGGGAAGAAGGTCGAGGTGCGGATCCTGCTTCCGAGACGAGGTTTGCTTATCGATTCAAATCGCGTGCGCACAGCCGCGCTCCCGCTGCCGCGTATGAATGAACGAATGAGTGGGCGAAAGCCCGGCGAGAGAGCCACCGGTTGAATGGAAGACCCTCGAGTACGTTACGAGGACCACAGGCCCGGGTTGCACTACTTCTCCTCACGTTTAGCCACTCGCCATTCGCCTCTTCAAGTTAATTCCATTTAATCAATGGTCAACACAAATCATCGATCGAGAGAAAATTTTCCACGTGGTATAGATCAATAACACGTGCCCCGATATTGAATTCCACCGATGTGGATTGTCCAAGAGGCATTTTACTTTTTTTCGCACTCTTTCTTCATTGCAATACTTGCAACGCCTTTCTCAAAAAATTCAAGAAGAAACGGCCTATTTTTCACCTACTAGAGACTTCATGGATCTTGAAATTTTGGCATTAATGTTTTTGAACTGCTACTTCGATTCTGTCATATCAATTATAACATTTTTGTACGTAAATTTAGAACTAAATAATACGGCAATGATTTAGAAGTAAAAGAAAACAATTTGAGTAGAATGTTGTGCGTAGTAAAGTATTTTTGAGTTAAGCACAGGATTAAATGAGGACAACGGCAGCCAACAACTTTCAAAGACGCATCTCCGGAGAATTACTCCTGAATGAGGCGAGCATATTAGCTGAAGTCCGGCGATGTTCTACTCCTGCGAGACTCCTTGAGTTCCGCCTGCCACAGTGGCAAAGCTGCTTCAGAGACGCGCCTCGGGTTATTTGCAGTGAGGAAACGTGGCTATGGCTAAAGAGAGGGTACCCGCTGATTTATGGGGCGTTATGAGACGCCATAAACAGCAGCAGCAGCATGAGAAATCTCCCCGCCCTTCGACGCTTCACCCGATAGTTTCTAATGCGAAGTCCCGAGGCAAGAGCCATGAGACGAAAGACCCGCATACTACTCCCTCTTCCTCGTTATTAACGTCGATTCACCGTTGGGGAAATTCCTCTTGGACTACGCGGCGCTATTACTGAGTTCTCGAGCGATTGGATCTTTTTTGACAACGCTCCATACTTTTCACTCATTTTTTCTATATCCTTGTCTTCTCCATGTCTTCAATTTTCTTTCCATCAATTAGACTTTTCAGACATCCAATGTTTTCATACCGAACCACGCTTCCTACATTCACAGGTTTCATGAGTTGTTATACTTGTGAGGAAGTCAATTCCTTTTTATTGCTTCTATCAACCCCATTGGGCGTAAGCGCGATCGGCACCCCTCAAAGCGTTCCATTCTCGTTAACCCGCCTTGCCAAGACCGTCAACCGATCGTTTTTCGTCGCGATCCATGGCCGCGAGGTGATACGCGACAGTCCCAACGCATTTTCACCCGTCATAAGACACAATCCATCCGTCATTGCCGTTCAACTCGTACAAGTAGGAGCAAAGCATTGGGATAATCAAGCGAGAGTAATACAGCAACAGTGCGGTGACATTCGCGAGATGAGGGACGTCGGGTACGAAGCCACCAATACGTGATAATGTCGAGGCACGTATAATTTTAATTGACAAATAATTTTTTGCGTCGCGACGACGCGAGCTGAGCATTGGCCAGCGATTATGTGTAGCTTCGGCCTGTACCGCCTTCCCTCTCAGTCATATATATATATATATATATATTATCGTTTTTTATTTCATTTTATTCATCCCTCTCGTTTCATCGTTTGCTCAGCTCGTTCCTCGCTAAGATATCGTGACCGAGCCGAGAGTAAAATGCTGCTTTTCCGAAAATGGCAGTGGAATGAAGGACGAGTCTGCCACGCACGACGGCGACGAAACGACTCACCACAACGTTGGCAAGGCACAGGAGAGGAACGAGGAACGACGAAGAGACCATCGTGACCACAACGGCGACGACGTGCTGGTACCATTCAATTTGGTATAGGACATATTCTGCTTTTCTGCGGCAGAAGTGATGCGAGCGCAGTGCACTTACGAGATGATCTGAAGAAGAGGATGAAAAGTGGATAGAAAATACGAGAAGCTTATTGCAGTAGCTACGATCTCGAGGATTCTGATCGAAGATCTTTCCCCTTTCGCGCCTCCAACCCCGCTCCTTTTGCGCTGAATTTTCTCTCTTTCTTCCGTCTTCCTTCTTCAACATTCGTCTCATTCTCTTCGGCGAGGCGCTCAATCCACGAGGCCTCAACCCGTCCCTCCGCATTTCACCTTCGTGACAAAAAGACACCGAGGTACTAATAGCCCCGTCCTTCTCACCCGTGCAACTTCTATACCTTCGCGCGGTAGATCTATACGTTATCCCAGATCACGTTTTCTCGCGCGCGCGCGCGCTGTAGAGCTCATTCTTTCTCTTTTTCCGATGTATTATTTTCTTCCTTGCCTCTCCTCTCTCTCTCTCTCTTTGTTGATGTAGGTGACCTTCTGATCCGCTGTATCATAGTCATAGGAATCTCTGTGTGCGTCCGCTCCACCGTCCATCGATAATCAAAGAGACATACGACTGACAGGGGTCGAAGAGACGACGATCAGCTGGTACGAAGAAGGAGAAGAAGAAAATAGGGTATTTTGCGCGCCTCTTCCACGTGCTAATTTATTTGTATTTGCCCCGAAGTCGATAACACCATTGAAAAAATGACTTTTTAAAATGATATTACATCTCATTGAGCAGATTATCAATATTTACTCGGTGATTTTTCATCCAATGTTCACAGTGTACAATATCGACGAGAACAACGTAAAATCGATTCTTCCCACGCATTAATCTCCCCGTTGAGCAGTCTCGTACGTACACGGCGGAGCAAGTGCACTGGCGAGTCCCCCGGGGAGACACGATAAACATCGGTTCGCCGCAGCTTCGCGGAGCAGCAAACGAAGAGAGGACAAGAGACGGAATATCAGTCGCCGAGAGTAGGAGAGCCACGGAGGCCAGAAACGTTGCGGGCTGTTGATGCACGCGGCGATCGCGGGCGCTACCAAAGAAACGAAGAATGCAAGTTCGAGACGCGACGCGGAGTCGATTAATCGGTAGTGGAACTTTGATGAAGGAGCACCAGCGCGTCTCGGACTGACTGTTCGAGTCGAGCGTCGAGCTATTGGAGAGGGAGTGTATACCAGAAGCTGTACAGCAGCTGTGAAGAGGTTGAAGAAGACGCGGAGGAGGCCAAGTAGAAGAAGAAGAAGAAGAAGAAGAAGAGGAGGAGAAGGAGAAGGAGAAGGAGAGCTTTACACGGAAGACATTTCGCGATCCGTACCGAGCGTCTATCTCTCCCGTCGAATGTCCCTCCGCCGACCCCTCATGTGTTCGCCTTCTCCTTCGTCTTTTGTCTTCGTTCATCCTGTTCTTCTGAACGACTCGCAATTAGTACGGATTGACTATTAATCTAAGTGTCCGCTCGCGGGGATCGGCCCTTTTATTTCCATCATCTACCATATATAGAGCGCGCGGCTCGAGACCGATCCCCGAGAGCCTCCACGAGCTGCAATACGTACCTCTCTACTTGATACGACGATCAGTCCCGCGAGCCGCCGTAGTCAACCTCGCGGTACGCCGAACGAGTTAACGACGATTGACCGCCCCGCGAGAGACCAGAAGCTTCTCTCTCCTTCTCTCTTTCCGCGTGTACGCTATTACGCAGGGTGCACGCGCGAGTCAAAAGACGCCCGCCCGCACCGCGAGTCCGATCACGGCAGGAGACAAAGAAGTGCAAGGCAAGCGACTAGCCGAGCGTAACTATCGCGATGTTGCTATATCACTACTAGTTTTTTCCCTCGAGATTGTTACCGCTTTTCGAACTAGACGCACCAAGAAAAATTATGTTAGTGAAACAGCAAATGTTCATTTGTTAAGCAGTTTTTGCTGTCACCAGTCATTTGTTCTGCTCGCAACCAATTTGGCGTCTTAACAGATGAGCATTCACTGCGGAAATGAACACTTTGTTCAGCTAGGTTGGCTCGTGCAATGAGAGGGTGAATAGCCATACTCGAAAAGGACCATTGAAGTTACGGGAACGTTAGCACTCGAATGATTAACGTTTACCGCGTTGATATCAACCTTAATTGACTGACCACAACAATTGTAACACCATATCCTGGTAGACCTCGATATCGTGAGACTCAGAGCCACACAGAATTTCGCTCTTTTCTGGAGTGAGCCGTAATCCTTTCTCGTTAACGAACTTCTCGTTGTCGAAATAAATTGCGTCACATTTTGTCGAGTGCTGTTATGAATTTGTCGTCGTTTTGCGCAACACTCGCGCACGTGAACTTTGTTTCGTGGAAACATCGTCGCCGCGAGCGGTAAACGCGCCTCCTGAAAACCGGAATTGTCGACAGTGCCGCCGGATCTTCGCGTCTCCGCAATTTACCGAATCAAATTTTCACGTACCAACCATACGATAAATTGAATCTGAATTTGCGTCCTTCTAATGCGTGTTTATTTATTTATCTATTCAATAGCGTCGTAAATGGAATAAATCCAACATCAAACGATGGAGTGGACCATCATCGATTAAAAGCACAAATATACTGAAGAAACTTGATTACAAGTAATCAGCAAGAGGTAAAGATCCGAAAAATCAGGATTCCGAAGAGAACTGATTATTTCCAACGTGTACCTAATTTAATATCAATCGGTTACAGTTTTAGGTGTATGGACAATCATATATCGAAGCCTTCACTTCCGTAGGACGGTTGCGCTGCAATCGAACACGTAAAGTGTCGCATCGATCTCCATGACCAATCGATTTGATATAATTTTTCCGCTCGAGCGATTGGCTCATCGCTGGACCAAGAAACGATAAGTCGCGGGCTATGATCCAGGCGCAGTAGAGTCTCAGCCAATCGATGTATTTCACATACATACAGAGCTCGAGTTTCCTTGTGTCAGTGCCGTCGACAGACGCTGAGCCAAATCGAAAAAAGAGAATCCTTCATAAAAGGTAGTGTAGCAGCAGTTCGACTGTATCCAGTTGGAGAACCGTCGGCCGGTGTGGTGAACGCTGTCAGAATGGACTAGTTCCCGGTTAAGGCGTTGCGCGAACTCTTGTGTAACCGACACTACCGCAACACCGCCGCTTGATGTCTTGTACTCCAACTCTAGAACGTCACACTTCAATCTTTCCTCATAAAATTCTGCGCCGGTTTCATGTGTACCAGCGGCGCTATTCGGCACTCGTGACACGGGCCACAATCCGCAACGAATCTCTCTGAAAACGGTAAAGTGATATAAATGTAAATTGCATATGTATTACTATCACAGTAGGAATTGTCAGTGAGGTATCGAATGATTTTTTTTTTTTTTATACAGAGACATAAAAAGACATGATTTTACTTAAGAACGAAGCAAAAGGTATAAAGAAATTGTCTGAAATGCCATACGATCAAAGTTTCAGAAGAAAATAATGAGAATCCATCGGTATTTTTGCAAAATTAATGGTAGAGTTACGAATTCTATTCTTTCCGCATCGTGAGATTTAACTTTCTTATCGTATGCTATATTTTATCCTCCGGAGCACTTGTAATTGGATTCAATATCCGTAGAGAATTGCTCCGGAATCTGAACAGTTACTCCGGTCAATAATTTAGGTACTGGTTTCTCTCTCCCTGTCGATATCAATCTCGATACTGGCAAAGGAATTAGCCAAGATTCGAATACGTTAATTCGAAAGTACACCGAGGCTGGGAAAGGGGACAGAAATGCGTGTAGAAGCGTGGAGCATCCACGGTAACATTGCCGGGAAGCTGAGGTCGCGAGTGGGACACGAGCAGTTTTATTGGCGCCACGGGGGTTGCGTTACCGAGGGTACCCCGCGAAAATGAAGATGAAGCATCCCCGTGCTCCCTGGCACGTCGCTCGCGTCGTGAGCGGGAAAAGCGTTTCGGGGTTTTTCGCCGAAACCGCCACTGGCTTTGCTACGGCACAATGCGATGTCGCTTGTGCCGATGGTGGATCCCGCAGGAAAGCAGGAAACGCGCGCAGCGGCAAAGGCCAACTTTAGGGGTAGAGCAGAGTGGGGATGATCAGGACGTCCTCATGATGGGGGGTGCAAAGCAAGCGAGCCAGGCGAGCACGAGGCTAGCACGCGACTCCCTTCCAGCACTCGATGACACTCGTGCGTGTCAGCCACCACCGCAACCATCAAAAACCCACTCGCCGCGTCAACCTGTCGCGTAAAACTTGTCTCCGTGTGTTTTTGTTTTCTCTCTTCCAAACAGCGAGATAAAAATATTATTAAAATTGTGTCTGTAATACGATTGAAACGATGGATTGTCGGATGACTGGTTCGAATGTGCGTGTATGTTAAAGCGGGTTATTATGAGAGTGATAAGAATTTGAGCGATAACATATAAATAGTCGTTGCCTATCAGTGATTCGCTTAGTTCTAGCTTTGTTATAACAATATTAAGAGCACTGAGATTTGTGTGTTAAGTGGGAGTGGAAGGAGGAAAAGCGTGAAGGCACGAAACGTGACATGGACGTGCAAACGTACAGCAGAATGTGGCAAACCGCTCCGCCAAATCTGTACACCACCTATAACGCCCATCCCGCGATAATGCAATTGCAGGCGAGCAATAACGAATTTCATTCGTGGTTTCATTCTAGGAAACCGTCAATGGACGACGTGGGCAACCCGACATCCGTCAACGCTCGGTGAGTACTGATCCACGATTCCTCGTTATTTGGACTCTTCTATCGAAAGTTCTCTCTCCAAGTTTATTCGTTTTCTTGTTTCTCTCGCAGTTCGAGGACGATTAAATCGAACGCACAGTGCACTGCATCGATTCTTTAGACTCTTTTTTTTTTTTCAACACTCGCAATGCTTATTATCTTTTTGTTTTATTTTCATTTTTTTAGATTATTATTGTTACGAAGAAAGGGAGTGCGGTGAACAACGGCTTGTCGCAACTTCTCGGTTCGTTAACAGTAGTTTGCTTCTCGGCTTCACGGAGGCGTGGACGTGCGAACGCGCCGTCGCCGCGCCTCGAGTCACGCTTCAGGTTCGCGCCACGTTAACCCCGGGGGCAGGTTCCGAATTACCTGTAGCGCAATGCCACCCGTTCTTCGCACTGAAAAGCCTCGGCCACAGCAGTTCCTGCACAGCGGTGCGAGCACGACTCGCCGACGTTTCTTCTGTAAAGTGCGAGGGACTCGTTACCGACGACGTTACACGATCCTTTATTGCTCGGTTGAGAGCAAATTATTGCAGCCGATCGGACGAACTGCGTCGAAGGGAGACTCCATCGTCATGGAGCGAAAGTCCAATGAAATATATACGATGCGCTGCATAAAACGCCCGTAAACTCTCGGCACTTCAATTTCTATCGAGCGATATTTAACGAAAGTCCTTTTTATCAGATGTAAGGAAATGGAAAAAGACGATCAAGCATAAGAGATAATGATTGATACACGTTAATTACGTGTATCGATATACGAAGAGGCAAGGCAAGGGAGGCAAGTTGCTGCTCGGCCAACACACGAAAGAATTTCGTTGAAGGAGGCATCGATAATCGTTCTCGCGTTATATACCTATCTCGTGGAAGAGATCGTAATCGACGTTTATACTCGTCGGCGCTGGTATAGGAAACGAGGGATGCCGAAGAGGCGAGAGAGAAAGAGAGGAGAGACAAGGAGAGAGCGAGGCTTTGCTAAGCGAGTGGATGCTGCTGCAGTGGTCAGCCCGGTAAAACGTTTCCGCAGGAGTCGAAGTGGCTGGTGCTGCTGCTGTTGCCCTCGCAGGGTGCGATCCTATCGGTGTTCTACGATCGGCTGGCTTCCTTTCTTCTTCTATCACTTTCCTTCCCGCTTTTGTCCCGACCGCTTCATGCTTCTTTTCTCTTCTCTTTTACTTCGTTTTCTCTCACGGCACTTCCAACCGGGCCTATCCACCGCCGTAACAATTGAACCCGTAATAGAATCACATTTATTCTTATTACCCGAGGAGGTCAACCCGCGGGGCAACCGAAAGCCCTTGGCTTTCCACTTGCCAGACTCTGTGTAACCGGGGCTTTCCCTGGAGTAGCTCCCTCTCTTTTTCTGATCGTCTCTTGCCCCAAGTCCTTCGATGAGACTCCTTCGCCTCACGTTCTCCTCTCAAAGCCTCGCTGCCTGGCTCTCTCACCTCCGCATTTTATTTAGCTTCTCCTACTAGCCAGGAATGTGGTTTGCTGGAATGAAAGCTCATTGAAATTACTATTTCAACGAAATGGCACATTTATCAATTCTACCAGTAATTTTCCTTCGTTAAGAAAAAATACTCGGCAATGCCGTGGGAAGACCAGGGCTTTATTGAAGATACCCTTGCCCAAAAACACACGGGGATAGAGAGATAGACTTCAGAATTTTTTTATTATTTACATAACTTCAGGAATGAGCTTTAATATGGATTTTTTCGACAGTTATTATCCTGAATGATAATTATATAAAATAATTTGAGTACGTATCAATAAGAGACGTTTTTATTGTATAATAATAACTTCAATTTATTTTATGCGTATTGAATTTTATGTAATTCCACTAGTTACATTATCGTTATTATCCGTCTTCGCAAATACTCGCTCGGGACCGTTTTTTTTATTTTTGGCGGCCAATTTTAAGATTGTCAACTGGGTGGATAAGCGTGTGGTGACTCGTTATAATTACCGGGTGTCGATTGATGACATTTGTGGAACGGTCGGGCATTCATTAATTACATGCAGAGTCCAGCGTAAACAACATACTGGACACCGACGTTGCGATAGGCACGTGATTCACACGCTTACGAATGCGCTCTCTCGAAAAAAATGTCTTAATTATCTCGTATTTAGTGTGACGCGGCCGCGCGAATGAGCCTCATCCGATCTGTGCGAGTGCGGTGCGAGTTTCGTTGGATCCTCAACCGTGATCCCGTAAATACTATGAAGATCCGCCACTTACACCGAGACCCTCTCTCTCGGTTCTACTTGAATGGTTAAAATATGATAATTTGTGTGAATTAGACCATTTGGTGGTGTACATTTGGTGGTGTTGCCTGGTCTTTCTCGCTCGATTGCGATTTTTCATGCTTTCCTCCACGTTCGTGCACTGACATTATAAGAATTATAATTTCGAAATGATTTTTCAATTACGTCAGTCTCTCGCTCGATAAATTATCATAAATTTTTTCGAGAATATTTTGACGAGCTTAATCGGTGAATGTCAAGTTGTGGATCAATAAACAATGTTCCTTTTTTTTTTTAGAAAGATTTTCCTTATCGTCACGCTGAAAATGTACGGCAAAAAGGAAGGATTCGTGGCTCGAGAGATACTTCAGATGTTAGTGAGCGCTTTGTCCCGAAAGGACGACCAAGAGAAGCGTCGTGGTTCGTCGCAAGCTGACTATTAATATTAATGCATTCCGCCGTTGGTGCATTGTACTCGCGACGACATACTGACGAAGACAGCGGAAACAGCGGAGTAACAGAGAGACACACCATTGATGTGCACGTTCAAGTTCTCTATACATGCATTCAGTCACATATTCAACGCGTTTCGTCAGACCTCGTCGTCTTCTCGCGAACGCTCCGTGCACTTCTGTAAGTGGCACTCTTCGTTCTCCGAGGGTTTGTCTCCCAGTGCACGCTGGAATAAGTCTCGATTGTCTTCTTCTCGGCTGGAGAGACCAACGAGGCATCTTTCTCCTTGCCATTTCGCTTGTGGAGCAGACTCCCCGTGTGTTGCTGCCCCCGCCAACGAGGCCCTGGTGTCTGACTGAATATTCAACTGGCCGCGATAAAAAAAAAAAAACGTCGGAAAAACAAGGCGGTACGGTATACGAGAGACAACGAGACTCGCAGTATCGGTGACGAGGATGCAGTCTCGTAAATGCAGCGGTGCACAGTCTCTTCTTTACCTCAGCACTCTTCTGTCTTTCTCGTACCGTCGTTACTCACAACTTCTTTTCCCCTTTTGCTCCATGGCACGCCTTCTCGCAGCTATCCTACTGCCCTTTTTCTCGCTGGCCCACCGGCTTTTTCTTCCGATTCTCCGCTTCTCTTTTTCTCGTCTTCTTTCGCGACACTCGCGCGGACGCGACGGCGACGGCAATCGAGTTGAGCCATTGTTAGACGATTTTCTCGGTCCATCTCGATCGCCTCTACCATAATGGTCAACACACCGCAATGTCCAGACGCGCCAGCTCCGTGACCAATCAGTTGGTAATTTTTTTCACAAAAACTCTTTATCTTTTGGTATGCTGCTTTTTTTTTAACTCACCACCGTTTCTGAAAAATTTGTAACGTCGAATTTGAGCGAAGATTTCTCGTCCGTCGAGGTAAATAATTCGCGGGGAGCTTTCGCGAGGCTCGCACAATAGTCGCGGTTGGATTTGGAATATTCGATTCATGGGAGAGAAGGGAGAGGAGGAACTCTCTCCGTATCGCCATAAGTATAGCCACAGGGGGCTGTAAGAGCTTCGCTGGGCGCAAGCAACTTGCCACAAATCTTCGGTTGCAACGCTCGCCAAGTGAAGCTGTGCAGTCGCCCCCATCCGATACACACGGTATGGTACAAAGAAAGGATTAAAAGCCCCGAGATATTCGGATATAATATCCACTCTCGCGTGAATTATCACGCCGTAAGTTAGAGATCCGCGAGGGGAGAGTTATTATTCCCTGATGATTTAATGGTGTCTTACTACCACTCGACGCACACTCGACTTGTGCACTTGCCTATATGGGAAACGAGCGTGAATTGCGAGGGCACCGTGCACATCTCACGATAAAAGAAAAATAATCAAGTGCGGATTCACATGTAGAATATTTATGATTATAATCCCAGAAGTAATATAGCTACCACTTCCGAGACTAACGTTTCTATTAAACCTATCTTCAAGGTGGAGTACAGAGTTGTTTTGACTCTTTGGATCCGTTCAGCTATTTGTACTGCACATTTCGTTTGCTTTATTCTTCAAGCTCTGTAAATATCAGATTTTTCCGTCTATCATTCGTACAAATTTCAAATCACTCTCACTAAAAGTCAGTCCGGATGTTCAGAAACAAACAAAAAGGGACCGAAGATTCGTATGACTGAAACTAACATTTCTATAGAGAATATTAGACAGCTTGTAATATAATCCGCAGATCAGAGATACGATCTCTACAAAAGCGCGACTTTCAGTTCATGTGACACATCGTCGAGGCTAGATTCATTTTAACCTAATTATTAAAGTGGATTTTAAAAAAACCGGAAATTGGTATGCAAACGTGTGACCGGATCTTAAAAATGTTTTCTCAAATTTCCAGCCTGATTCCTCCTGGTTAATAAGACAATCGTATAACACCGTTAAATGCAGTCCACGGTTAACGACCGTATTCAGACCGGGTGCCGAGTGAAACTGGGTGAATCGAGGAAGCATCAGCATCAGAAGCGGCAGGAGCAGCAGCAGCAGCAGGATAAACATCAGGAAATAGGAGGGCGGAGTGAGATTCACCGGTCATCCCGCGCGGATTAGAAGAACGTGCCTGCCGCGGGGCACACGTGCCACTGCGAACGCGCTTCGGTACCCCCCGCGCTCGCCGAATTTATACGCGACGGCTGCCGGCACGACCGAGCGGAATTCCTAACGAGTCCGCAGTGTTAGCGTCCGCACACAACCTACCTCTACACCGATCCTCTCCTCCTCTAGTAGACGCTGTATAGAGAAGAGGACGAGATGAGGAGGAGGAGGAGGAGGAGGAGGAGTGTATATTGGACGAGTGCGGCATGGGCGCTTCTGGGGTTGCCTATCTCCGCACTCCTCGGTTGTGCAGAGGACCATGGCCAGGTATAGAGAACGTCCGTTCGGTTGCCGCTCGCGTAGCGTAAACGTACAACGTCGTCTCGCCTGTAACAACGTATATACGTATAGTAGACGCGCGTCGAGAATCCCGCACGCCAGAGGATAGACGTGACGTCACGGACACGCGGGATTCCCCCTTCGAGTTGAGGCTCGCAGCCTCGCGGCAGAGGCACCACTCGAAGAACATCAGAGCAGCTGGGTCACGTGCAACCTGCTGGCCACGTTGCTCGCGGGACGTGCGAGTTGCCTCTCCAAGAGATGAGAGCTGAGCAGACGATTCGGCCTCTCCGCGCACTCCTCCGCTCGTTTTCGCTCGCTTGACCGCTCCCGAAATCGAGACGCGACTTCCTACTGAGCGTCGAACTCTATACTTTACCACAGTGCGCCGAAAGTATAGTACAAAAGCACACGAATTCGGAATTGGGATCACGTAGACGCACCTCGAGAATAGTATTGCCGGTCCACGTACAAGTACAGCTCCGTGATTCGACATTCGAGCTCCTGTCACTGGAGATGGGCATGAAGAATAGAAAGATCTATAAAGTCGGGGGACTGAAATATTTCAATGACTTTTCACGCGGTAGGCGACGGTCTTGGCTAATTCGGAAAACTAATGAGTCTGAACCCTCTCGATTCGTCTTAGGATTTTTTTATTGGTCTTAGATTATTGTTGCTGCTCAAACAACATTGAAAATAAAGTAAGCAGCAGGTTTATCTTCATTCTGAAAACCGAAATTGCTGGTTTAATTTGACATTGGTAATATGAAGAAACAAAAATTAAAAGTAAAATGTTCATGCCTTTGGAGAGAGTCAGCAAGATTTTTTCATTGCTGTTGGACGGTCCAAATTTTTTATTTTCAATTCTTTCTCGAATGGTTTTAAAAAAATGTATGACTTGTGTATAATATTAGTTTAGTTTCTTAAAGTCTTTTAAAAAATCGGAGTTGAGCAGTTATAGTGATATAAAAAATTATGGTACCTATTGGAAATGGGCAGGGTCTAATATTTACCGGTTTCTCCAGGGATATCTCATAGGCATCCAGTGTACTTGATGGTAGCTGTGTTTCTGAGTACATTACAGTGCTGTATAGGGTCACGGGATGTTCTCGAGTTGTCGCGCACTGTATACGTCAATTACCGTAGCGGGAAATTAAATCAGCTTGAGCTCTATTTATGAGAGTCCCTTTAGTGCCACGTAAGACAGGCTATTATCTAGTCAACACACTTTTTATTTTGTCTCGTTCAACGCAGTGGCTCCCGCGTTGTGGGATTGCTAGTCATCCTCGTGGCAAGGCGAGTAGTGTTATATAACCTCCGGTGATACCGTCGTACGTTGAACCGAAAAAGTGAGTTGCTACATTCATGACGAGATTCAAAAAATTCACGCGACAATCAAACTGCATTTTGAATGTATTTCAACAATTACCAATCACAATTACACTTTTTAAGCTTTTACCGGCAAATTTTAAAAGTCACTATACTCTGCACTATATATTATCTTAAACATTATAAAATTCGTGCGGATGTTTTCTAACTCAAGATAATTAGAATTGAATAATCGTTGAGAATCGATTATGCGAATTCTTTATATACAATTGGAGTATTAGAACATAAAAGGCCAGGGTCACTTGAGAAAGGCGTACAAGAAGAGAATTATTGCACGTCGTTTTTGTGGGTTCGATGGGAGGTTAAATAAGGGAGCAACCAGGCAAAGGGGATGATGGTGGGTGGAGTAGAAATGAGGAGCGCGATTGAGGTATGGCATTGGTTCAAAATCCACCGGAGGCAAAACCAAGCGAGCAACAATGGGCATTTTCATTAGTGCCGGAGTGCCGAACCGCGAGCAGTCAGCAAGGAACGAACCGAACGGTAGATATTTGGTGAGGTTTTTATCGGGTCAGACCGGCATTCCGAGCTGCGTAGCGAAGACTCGCCCGGTGGCACTGGAAAAACTCCAGCCTCAAGAATCGCTCCCCTCCGCCGTCTCTCGTCTCGCAATGACGAAGGGAATATACGAAGGGGTTCGATTAGGGGACCGTACGCTTCCCCGCATACCCCTTACAAAATACACGCGTGTTCTCTTCTCCCAACCTCTGCTCTACCGAAAAACCGAATGAATCTCGTTTTATGGTCGATCAGAGTCCGATGTGAACGCCCGAGACTGGGAATTGATCGTTGCGCGAAGTACGTCATTACGACATTGTTACCGATGTTTTTAGCGATCTCGGTCAGCACGCTGATAGAAAAACACTCTTCGAAGAATTACCAAACGTTTACAGGTTTTTCGGAGACTGTCCAGTTTTGGAAGATATTAATTTTTGCATTTTCATTAAACGGACAAATTATTTCGAGTTTCAAGAAAATCAAATAATCCTTCAATATTTCTCAATTCAAACCATCAGATTATTTGTCTTGTGGGATTTTTAATAAAGTTGGTCGTGTAATCTCGAATATTAGAGGAAGAAGATGCAACTCGAGGAGAACGAAATGTCAGTTAGCGGAATGTTAACATGATACATATGTGAAACAGCATTTCTTTGATTGTGAGCATATGTGACGAGACCACAGCACCCACGACACTGAACTACGTGAAATAAGGAGGATTCAACGGAGTGCAGCGAGCAAACGAGACGAAATGTGTGCAGAGCTAGCGCACAAGCGAAGTTGTTCGTGGCTGGTCGAGGCTTGGCTGCTGGCTCGCCCAATTTCAACGTAATTTCCTCGGCACATTGCGAAATTGCTTATTAGACTTTGGAAAAGTTGATTCGCGGGGGCATAAGTGCGGGGTCTCGGAAATTAGGCCTATCCGCCAACCTACGCTCTTCTTCCTTCTCTCTTTCTCTGTTGCTGATATTCCTACTCTGCCCGCACCATAGGTAGGCAGGATAACTACCTGCGAGATGTAACGACCCGTCTACCCTGGTCCTAACGCTCTTCCCTCCCTCGAACGAAATAATTTTCGCGGTTCTCTTTTTGCCCTTCTTTTTTATTATTCCTTCACTCCTCGTTCTTCTTTCTAAATCAACCCTATTAGTTGCAACTATGCCTCAAATAAGATATAAAAATAGCAAAATACCAACTAGATGTATTACTTTGTGACAATATTTCTGAAATATCGCCACTCAATCGGATGAATCTCAAAAGAGTACTTCGACTATTTCATATTTCGTCGCATAATTTTTTGCTTCATTTTAAATAATTCGCACTAGTTGCAGCTGTAGAGTTTTGAGAAACTAAATTAGATCGACTGTTTTATTCGAAACAAAAATTCTTCACGCCAGTTAGACCGTCAATACTGAAAAATGTCTTAACTGTTTAAAGTCCTGTTAAAGTATATTTTATATTCATCTTGAACGTGGATTTATTCAAATTTGTGAAGTGCACGTTGTGAATCACGAATACTCGTGAATATTCCAAAAACCAAATGAGACAAGCACTTGTATCACAAATAGAAATGTTCACTCTATCCCTACGTAAGAAAATAATTCCAAAAGAGTTACTATTCAACGTTCGGAACATTGAATATTTATTTAGAATTACTATTTTTTTGCTATTTTTCTCGTCCATTAAAAATTCGGGTACGTGTGCAATGATCTAATAATCGAGATGGAGAATCGCGGATGCCATTGTAATCACCCCAAGAGTATTAATACCGTGTTGTATAGTTACGAAGCCTCTGTTTATGTGTTGCAGATTTGAGGAGAGGCACTACGCTTTCGAAAGGTATGCTCAGCGATTACGATTACTGTTGTACATCGTGCATGCCGAATAATTCGTTTACAATTTAGCAAGCAACGCGAGAGAAGAATGTGTATACGTACGGTCGTACCGGCGAATTACTTTTCCGCCGTTCTCTTTGTCTCTCCGCCTTCATATCCCGTGGCGTGGAGCCCTCAACGGCTCGGCTACCATCGAAACTCTCGAGAGGGCTCCCGGGTTAAGAAGATGCATCTCCGTTGGTGCAGAGCGCTCCAAGTGCACCAGCAGCGGCAGCGGCAGCAACAGCAACAGCGAGAGAGATCCTATCCAAAGTAATTATTGCGCCACACGACGATTAACTTTTTGTCCGCGCTGAGATAGCGAGGAGCTGGTGCGCGCGAGAGAGTCCGAGGCTGATTTTCTCTCGTTTCGTCTCTCTCCTTACGCGCGCTGCTTCCAGCCTCTTCTGCCGCCGACGAAAGCTACTCTATGATTTCGCCGAGTGCGTATCGCGAAAATATAATGACGTCCCGGGATTCAGACGCGAGGCTCCTGCAGCAGAGCCCGTTGCGATGCGAGCGAGCGAAGGAACGCGTTCTCATCCCTCACCCGAGATGCACAAGCTGAAGAGAGAGAGAGAGAGAGCGGCCGCTGGAGTCTTCTTCGTCCCGCGCACCAAGGTATGCAACGCACACAGCCGCCCATATTACAAGTTTTCGTTCGTTCGAGTGTAATTGGGCCAGGTCCCGGTGAATCCCGGCGCTTCGCCCAATAATAATTCTATTAAGAATGTAAATGAGACGAAATTCGCGAGCCTCCCCTCCCGCCCCTGTCCGTGAGCCTCTCTCGCGAGGTAGACAAATATAATCGTTACACGGCCGTCGCTAGGATAATGATGCCAATTATCCGTGTTTTCTCTCGTCCCAATAATTTCCTCGCCTTGTCCCTTCCCCCCTTCGATGATGACCCTTGCCTCCACCTGTAATTTAACTCGCGCTCCTTCACTAACGTCTAGGCATCAACGACCTCCGACGCGCGATTTTATTTTTCTATATTGCAATATATCGTTAAGTAGTCGGCTAGTTTAACTGTGGCCGGCCGACGGATCGGGTCCAGTTTTTCGGAAACAAATTTTGCCAAAAGCTCCTTTATTTAGTCACATATTTTATTCGAATATCAAGGACCCCTGAAATGTTACAGAATTTCAAAAATATCTTGACCCTTTGGAGAACTTTTGTTTTCATAATCGATAGAATGTTTTGAAAAATTAGGATACTTTATATGTCATCGAAAAATTATACTCGACTTAATAGCATATTGAAGCGGGAAGGCGTTGCAGCTTAACGCATTCCACGTCGAGGGCTCAGCCGAAATTGTCGTATTAATATTAATAATCTCAGTACATTCGCGCGTGATTACGTCTTGAGCGCGGCGAGCGTCTGTGTAAACTTGAAGAGAAGCCGATCTCTCTGTTGATCTCAAAAGATTAAGAGTGCCAGTTGGCTCGGTGAGTCCTCGCAGTTCGTATAGCGCGTGGAGGCTTTTGGTGGGCTCTTTTGCCCGTTGTATTATAATGTGCTGAATGGGAGGCAGTGCTTTTGTTTTCCAAATGAGTGGTCGGGCCTTAGGCTGCACCATGGACTCTTGTATAAATTCCCCCGGAACTCAGCTCTTCGGGACAACTTTGAGGAGCAACGAATGGCCCGACAATCTTGCATCTTTTAGCTTCACGCAGGAACGCAGAGGTCAAGGACCTCGTCACGCTTGCCCTTCTCTACGCATCTTTTTCACTCAATATCCTATTTCACGCATGAAACGATCTTGAACCAATTATGTTGAAAATGATCGAGTCATCTAGAAATAATAAAATTACCAATATAAATATTATAGCTAAAAAATTATCACTTCAAAAATTGGTATCCATTAAAATTTCAATTCTTCGTTTGTATATTTGCAACGATTTTAGATCCCGGTACTTTAAAAGGCGTAAGGAAAAAGTATTGTTTCCCTGTAAAATTGGACGAAACTTTAACGTCGAAGCAATTTATTGCCCGAGATTTTTCACGAATAAATTAAGGCCGGCGCGTGCAATTCCATCGGCTTTGAAAAAGCATTTTAAATCGGTCTTGTTGCCCCGAAAGAATGTCTCATAGTGACGCGCGGGTTGTGTATAAAGGCATTCCACGCAGGTTTTCCATGTCCGCATCCTCTGAATGCGTGCAGTTGAGAGCTTCGTTTAGTAGAGTCCCGCGTCGCCCCTCCACCAGATCCTTTCTCTCTTTATCGTTCTCACTCCGGCCCTATGCCGACGGCTCTTCGTCGCCCGAGCACACACAGCCCACCATGCTTCTATATCGCCGGCGGTGTGCACCGCTTCTATTCCATTCTATTCCGAGTTCGCCCCGGCCCATTTGTCGCTCTCTCGCAGCCCATTATGTGGATCGATGAAAACTCACCAAGACGTAATGGAACGAGACGCGAAGTGGAGCGCGTTCGAGACGAGAGCCGTACCGCACAAGACGTCGTGTAACTGTAGGCACAGAGCGTACCTCGCCTTTTTACCGTTAGGAAAGGGTAAAAGGGTGAGACGTTGAATTTGTATGAACAATACCACAACGCTTCGGAGCAAAAAATATCCCGAACTAATTCGAGGAACCGATTGCGTGCGGAGCCTCCTTGTATCTTTTTTTGTTTTGTATCATACGAGTCCAGTGAGGTGATCGACGATGAAAATATTTCATCGAGAGATCAATGCCACGGTACCGGAAGGAAAGAACAGCTGAGGTACACAAGAGGTTCAGGAAAGCGCGGAGGAACGACCTCGATGGCCACAAAAGGGGATATCGAAGCTTCTCTCTCGCGGAGGAAATTGAGCGGAAGGTGCCGAGCATATAAACGCCCCCGGCTCATAGGATTACACGTCTGTTTTCCTTCCCGCGGCGTTAATTTCGAGAGCTCGTCACGAACAGCGCCTCTCATCCCGTAAATAATCGTTGCATCTAATCTGTTTGTGAGGAAAGGGACTTTTTATGATACTATTATTTATTTTCCAGAATCATCGAATTAGTTTGTCAACAGTTGGCACTGTTGAAGGTGGATAAACAAAAGGCCGAGGAAAAAATAGAGCACACGGCTCTCAGGGACTTATCTCGATGATCGTTTCGCAGTGATCGACTCCTGCACTCTACAGTATCTTAGAGTCTGCGGGGTAAAGGGGTCTCTTCCGGATAATACGATGCCGTGGGTGATGTGACTCCGCAGCTCCGAGGCTCGAACAGACGAGGAAAGCTAGAGTGGAAATGACTATAGGCAAGGAGCGAGTCAAGCCGTACCGGAGCACCGCAAATCCGAGATCCGATAAGCCGAGTATATTGAGATCTACTCGGCACCCTCGACCAAGCAAGGGGATTAATTCAACGGCATCCGACCTCCCGCATCGTCTCTCGACTTTCTTTCTTCTATCGCTATAATAATAATAGACTCTCGAAAAGTTCGATTGAAGGCAGCATCATTACACGATCATTTGAAGCTCGATCGCGATAGCGATTACCCATTTTTCTGGTGTAATATAGCGAGCAGATATGAAAAAGTTGATAGAAGATATAATAAATAATGTAAAATCTCCTCTAGAATCTTCAGCGATTCCTAAATTGTGAACACCCAAAGAGATTCATGTACGTGTGGTGTACGTGTATTTTATAAAAGTGTAGTCGTTTAGGACGGGAGAGACAAAATCATGTGGGATTTCCTATTCCCTGGGGACAGAGTGGCAGGCTGCAAAAATGTTCGTGTGCACAGTATGAAAGAGGGGCCAATGATGGTTCGACGATTCGCGGAGTCCCGTCTGCCCCGGGACTCTTTTCCCCGCTCGATATCTTTTTTTTTTTTTTTCTCTTTTTCGAAGCATCAATAATGAAACGGAAACACACGGTGTTTGTTCGTTTCGCAATCGTTATTCTCCGTCTTCTTTTTTGGGGGGATGTTTTCTTGGTCGCGCGTAAGGGGGCCACTCACTTATTCCATAAATCTGGCGATAAATAACGCGGTGATATTGTTGAGGGGAGGACCAGCGCAACTTTGAGTCTAAGTCTTTCTCTTTACACGTTTTTCCCCGTCGTTCGCGATTCCTCTGGCAGGCCTTTCCTTATCGCGCCCCCCTCCGTTTCCCACAAATGCGCCGGAACGCATTTAAAATGTATTGAACTGTCACGGTCTGCGGGCGCGTTGCGTGGATTTTTTTCTTTTGCGGATTTTTACATTTTTCATCGACGCCAAACGAGAGACGGTCTGCGGAGACGATGTCCGCACGCGTGCTACTATATTCCGGCACGCGGATTAGTGAATTACGATTGTTCGCCACGGTCAGGGGGGGGCGCGGTCGTTTGCAACCCCAGCTCCTCGGTAGACTCTCTCAGCTACGTTGGATTTACCCTGACCGCACGAAAATCTAACGACCAGACCCGTATGGCTCTGATACTCCGTGACCAATCGAGCAACTGCCTGCGATTTCATGGAAAATGGAAAGTGCAGCTATCTCGTGTTCGTTTATTCTTCGCCATGTCCCTGGGGAATTTTACCGTCTGCTTCTGAGTTTCCAGCTCATTTTGAGTTCATCGACCTTCTTCATTGGCATTGTTAGCGGGTGTCCAAGGCTCTTTAACAAAGAGTTTCGAAACTTTGCTCCGATAATTTATACACTAGAAAATTTCTCGATAGACGGCAAAGAAAGTTCTACGAACTTATCAAGCCCTTGTGTTCTCGGTGCAAAGATCAATCGATCGACTTTATAGCGAGTTGCCAGCTCAGGGAAGACCCAAAGTTCAGACGACTCGCGACGTCGTCGGGCAAAGTCCTCTTTGAAATTTTTCGTCCGGAATCTCTCGCCGTATCATTTATGAATATGCTAAGCGCTATTTTCGCCTCCGATTTTTCATACTTTCCTTTCTCCTAACGATTGAACCGCAACTTGGTGAGAACGATTCGATAATATTTGCCGGTGGTCGTTGAGAGGAAACGCACAGGGTTGCCGAGGCTCGCGAGGAAAAATTGGGATGTGTCGAGGGCAATCAACTATTATGGTTGTCGTCGAAGGAATATGCCTCGAAGAGTCGGTTACGCTATAAAAGGTCGGAGGCAAGGTGGCCGTTTTTTGCGGTAAACTCTCGACAGATATCGACAATCGACTTTGTACCTTATTCTCATTCTTGCGAGCCTCCTTCGTGTGTGGTTCTCGGTTTACAGGCTCTTCACGTTTCAATAATTCGTTCTTGCGACGTTACATTACTTAGATTGCAATAAAATTAACTGCGCATTGATTCGGTAATTTTGATGCTGCTTATCACTGTCGATGCTGAACGATTTATGGAAGCGATAAAGTCCAGGGGCTAGAGGGTAGCAACCCCTAATACAGAGAATCGAGATCAGGGTGCGAGAAGACCGCGAGACGAGAAGCACTAATCTGCATCGGTAGATTGCTCTGAGAATTGACACGCGGGCTTTGCCAAAAGCCATCACATCCCCAATCTCGCGTATCGCCGTAGCAGAGTATTCGACTCGTGTAGAGAGTGTCTTCTCATCTTGAAACGCTGTGAGATGAACCCCTCTTTCCTTCGGACCGGCGTCTTCTCCTTGCACCTTCGCCACAAGACACTAACTCGATGCATACATTAAAGCTACTTTAATTGGCAAGAGCTAGTCCGCTTCTCCCTGGACAATCAAAGAAAGCACAGGAGGATCGCAAGTCGAATGACGAACTGCCTCCTGATTCTCATATTCAACTAAGAACCCTCAAAATAATGGCTTTCCTCTTTGCACGGTAAAAACATCTTAGTAATCAGTGAAAGTACACTCCAAGTGTTCTGACTTGGATAAAATAAAATAAAATAAATCTTTGACTCTCAGGCAAAATGTCCTGAATAAAAATATTTTCAATCCATCAATTTGGCAGTCATATGTTAGACTTCGTGCATTAATAGGAATTTCCATGTTCATAGAGTAATTTTTTAATTCTCGCTTATCTTTTCCATGCCTCACGTGCGTCACTCGCGATACATTCTGAAGGCTGGAGGAGCACCAAAAAAAATATTGTGATTGGGAAATCGGAGGATCTGCAAAGTTTGAGTCACGAATCACTCTCACTTTATTACCATCGCGCTATTCTTCGAGGCAATTGGCGGCGTTGTACAAAAAGCGCATGGGTGGATCGTTGGTGTGTATAGTACGAGCCTTATCGATGACTCCTTCTCTTTCCATGCTCCATCGCCCCGGGCGCAATCGCGCGCGTTGCCTTTCGTATTTGCGCCGCGAGCTTCAGTGCAGAGGGCCCCACGAGAGATTAATGGTTATTAAAATACTCTTCGTTGCATCTCGTTCTCCTTTGGCTCTCGCGATCAGGAGGATGTAGTGTGTGTGTGTGTGTGTGTGCATATACATATGGGTAATAAAGAGCGCGGAGAAACGTCTGTGCTCGGCCACGTCGTTGGGGGTCGTGATTCAAGAATCTGCTGTCCGTGTTCCAATTGCGTATCACACGTTATATTTTCTGACGTGCATAATTAATACATCTCCTCAGCTTGCGCACCACGACTCGGGCCGTACATAATATTTGCCTTACACAAAGCATCAGTTATTCCGCTCTTTCATCATCCTCCACGACTCAATTTTAATTGACACGAAGCTGTTGTGAAATAATAAAATAAACAAATGAAAATGTTGTGTCGGCGGGTGAGGACAATAAATAGCTTGATCTCGTTCCATTGATGTTCGCCAATCGATTCATCGATCGTGTTCCGGGCTGTTGTAGTGGCTTCGGGAGGGCGTACTCTTCGAATTTGACGAACGATTGAGCACTCAGTATGCGGGGCCGGTATTTTATCGTACCGGCGCGCGCTCTTCCATACACACGCATAATAATCATTTCGCTTCCTGCCGGCTGCGTGAGGAAAAGAGAGACAGAGTTGTAGCGGCACCCCAAAGCAGTTTCTTAGGGGCGCGAGACACTGCGCAGTGACTACGTAGCGTTCAACCCCCGAATTCGTTTTACCCGCAGTGTCTCTTACTTTTTTTTTCTTTTTTTTTTTCTTCGCTTCCTCTCTCCACGGGGACTCGCGGATCTCGAATCGGGTTTATCGTCCGGATCCTCACGATACGCAAATTATATGCATAGTAGCTTATACAGAACGGTGCACACAGGCACCCGTGGCTCTTGCCATGCGATAAAGTACCTAATTTCGTTTGTTCGCTAAATGTTCGATTGGTTAGTGTGCCGGAAATATATTGCGAAAAATCGGCAGCCCTTCACGTTAATACATCTCGTTCGATATACTTCTGGGATTTTTTTCAGTCGGATATTTTCAAGTTCAAGTAATAATAGAAAATTGTACGAGACTGTTTTGGCGAACGCGGAAACAAAGATTATGTCTGCACGTATAAATAGTTGCACATTTTTAATTCATGGAGAAAATAGGTTTACTCGGCAAACCCTTTTCCCAGTGATAAGATATAGTATTTACTAGACTAGCAAAAAATATTTATTGACATATCAAGATTTGCTGAGATTACTTGCAGCTTATTGGAGTTTTACTGAAATTTCTCTGAACAATAAAAAATGATATTTGCTTCGTTTGCTTCCTGGCAATTGTTGGTAGATGGTCAATGGCTGTAACATCTTATGTTGAAGCTGCTTCGCCGATCGCTGTAGGCTCTTTTCGCGGAGTTAGCGCGCGCTCCGCTCGAGAGCGCTGGAAATTAATGAGCGCTGCCTCAGCTCGTACGGCGTCACGTCATAAATTACGAGACGCGACGCCGGGCAGGCAGATAACGGGGCGATAAGTGAAAAGGATTTATTTCGGTAGCGCGCGAGAAAGAAGCAAAGACGCTTCGAGGACGATGAGGACGATGAGAGATCGGTACACGGTAGAAACAAATAACGCGACGGTTGCGTTCTGGAAGCGGCGGAAAAAAAAAGAAAAATAACGGCGGAGGCGCCTTTCTCCCGAGAGCCTCGGGACTCCTCAGCGAGTAGCGCAGTGTGACCGTGCGACGCTCCATTGATAAGGAAATGCCTCCGACATGGAGATGCTAATGTATGGAAATTCGACCGTGAGTTTTTCGCCGACGATTCAGAAGCTAGGAGACGACGTCGCATTTCTCTTCCGTGCTTTTTATCCGTTTGCGTGCGTGCATCTTGTACAGTTCTCAGCGGTGCGAATATGCAACGCTCAAACGGTGGCAAAAGACTATTTTTACGTAGCAATGTCTAACAAATAAATAACCGAGCGGTATATTCGTTTGAGAACAATTCACAAACGGAATTCCAAACATTCTGCGACTGTGACGTGGCGAACTACCTGAGTAGCTTATCTAAACCTGCACCTGGAGGCAATTTAACAGTACACTCAAATTATCGTGGTACTTGTGACTGATATTAAGAGTGTCTGGTTATCGGTGATGATTATCGATGCCAATATTTTTTTTTTTTTTCAATATATGTTAACGAAATTATTTTGGAGTAAAAGATTTGTGTCGTCGAATTCTGCAAAGAATTAATCTTTTCTACATAAGGTAAAATTTAACTTGAGTCTATATCATGGTTTTAAGTAATAATTTTTAAAAATGCTCAAATTAATTTTAAATCACTTTTTAGTTGTGAAAAGCTTAAATGTATGTGCTTGGAAATTTCTCTGCTAATATTTCTATCACTTGTGAAATGAAACTATAAGTGATAAGTGGACAGAGAAGCTTATTAAACGAGCTTCGATGACTCCGGCAAAGTGTGCGTATTCTCCGGCTGATTTTTCGTTCCCCTCTGACACTTTTTTACGCTCGCTTGACGCCCTCGTAACCCCGTTGTAATCGAACGTCTCGGAATCCCGGAATTTTCTCGCTCTACATTTATTTTCTTCTTCTTTCACCCACGCTTCGAATTAAAGAAGGAAGCGAAAAAATGAGGCGGAGCGGGTGGCCCGTATGTTTCTCCCCTGCGGAAACGATTTCTCGGGGGGTTGAGGGGGTGGAAGAAAGAGCGCGCGCGGAACCGTTTCGTTTAATTAACACGGTACACACCCTTCGAGAATATACGAAAAGGAGGTGTCTCTCCCGAGGAGTGTGCGAAGACGAGAAACGAAAGAAAAAAAAAAAAGGGGGAGAGCTAAGAATAAAAATAGTGAGAATAGCAGACGTTTCGGAGTAATTAAAAATGTTGCGTTAAATACGGGGGTCAGAGAGTAGGGGTGGTTCTTTAATTCGCGCCGGCTCATATTTATGTCCGGGGCTCCGCAGCCGTGTGAGAAACCGTGCGGCCCCGCGCGCTATAATGCCTCGAGGCTATCTGGAAACATACACAGCACACACATAGCGGCAGCAGCCCTCGGAGCCACGCCTCGAGATTCTATAATTACTCGTTTAATTACCGATCCTGATGTACGACAGCGATAGGGCGCATTAATTAATTGAACAGATAGTTCCTCGGCGTGTAATACTGTGTCCGCTGTGTGTACTACGTCTTTCTTGTTCTTCACCTCGCGCGGGAGTAACATGTTATTTTCACCGTCGTACATACACCGGATTGAAAGATTGTCATCTTTCGTATCTTTGAAATAGAAGTTATACGTTTAATTCTCTGGTAAGGTATATTTTAACAACTGTTTTACAAAAGTAGTCTCCTGCTATTCGTGCACCCAGAGAAATCGCTCTGGTGGCTTCATTTTAATCGAACGCGAGATCTATTGGAAAAAATTAAAATTTATTTCACATCAAATTATAGTTATTTCGAGTGAAAACAATTTATTTTAATAAGATATATTCTATTTGATTGATAGAAAATCCTGTTAAGCCGGTCATTAATTAAATTGCTTTTTTAAATGTCAACGCGATAGGATTTCGCTTTCATTCGGATGAATTTTATTCATTTAGAATAGATTTCGCAGTCGATTCTAGTAACTAAAGATAACTTTTACAAAATAATTCTACTAATTGTTAAACGATGGGCTATTACGTTGTTCAGGTTCAGCTTGATCGACGACAGATCAATTCGCAGTGACAAGAAAATCACTTCATCGCGAGGAAAGTGCACGATACTATACACGATCGTGGGGCTGCTCCTGGAAAAGACACAAAAATATGCTGCAACGGTACATAAATTCCACTTAGGGCAAGAGAGCGAGATAGAGACCGCGAGACGTACGTTACGGATATAGGGTGGGTCGGTTATTCATAAGCAACGGCCCATAAATAACGCAATACACGCGGCCGCGTCACTGAAATATTGAGAACGTCTTGTAAATATTTTATTGGACTTCTCTTTGCTCGATATGCCTCCTCTCTCGGTGTACTACGTACGTATATCTCATCTTCTGGTTGCCTTTTTTCCCGTAGTTTTGTCCTGCCAATGTACATATATAGAGCTCGCACATCTGCGTTCCGTAGTAAACAAAAAAAAAAAAAAACCATTTCAAGTCTGACAATTGTATAACAAAATTTGTTTCTTTTAGGTGAGATTGGGACGACAATATGGGACGTCCGATGGGCACAGAGTCGATGAAGTTCTCAAGAGGAGTGCGAAAAGAAACTCGACTTCACGATGTGCGGCGAAGACTTTTTTGAAGACCGTCGATGCGAGAACTTCCGCGAGCGCGAGTTGCTTGACTGATTTGCATGAATGTTAATTGGAAGTGGCGTTGGGGCTCGAGAGAAACGGCTATTGCTGTGTGCCTGTTGCCAATATCGCTCCGAGAGCGTGTAAATAGCACGGCTTCCTCACGCGCGCAATGTCGACGGTGTGTTGGCGCGCGACGATCACGTAGGGTGTAACAGACCGGCCGTATCGCCATTATGATACTTTCAATCGTGCCATGTAAATCAATACAACGCACGCGATATTGCGAGCCCGCGAGAGAAAGGCGGGAGGGGACCGAGAGTTACATTTTCTCGTGTGCTTTGACCGATCGACGAGCGTACCTCGCGAGCTCTCCGCGTGGAACGTGATTAGTTCGTTCCGCGTCCCTCGATTCCTTTATACCAGTTGTAATATAACGCTTGAGTTCTCACCTTCCTCGAGAGCGACGGCAACGACAAATAAGAATCGTAAAGGGATGTTGGGAAGGAGCGAACGCAGCGGGAAGTTAAAAAGACAAAGACGGATCATCACGGTGACGAGAATTAAAAAGTCCCAGAAGTTGTGAGGCAAAACGGCGATAAAATATAAAGGAGCATTAATCACAAGGCAGAAATATCGCTGAGGAGCAGAGAAGGGGCTGAGGGAATAAATGTATATATATATGCGTGTGCTTGCTGAAGATACGTAGAGGAAGTTGAAGGGTTGAGGAGAAATGTTCGCGCAGCAATCTTGTAAAACATTATTCTAACTAAACTGTCGTAAACGGGAGGAAATGAAAAGAGCTGGTTAATAGCTTATGTATGCAAATTTGAGACGCGGCGGCAGATTGGTGAGAGTGCCTTTGGGCGAGCTCCGTTCTGCATTGACTGCCGCGAGTGAGAGCGAGAAGGAAGGGTAGAATAGGCAAGCTCTGTCTCGGGTTAAAGGCAAATGGAACGGGGTAGTAGGATCCGGCTTTCTCATTCAACCCCTTGAATCGCCCGTCCAGAGGCAAATTCGTAACGAGAACATGTCGCGTTTAAATTCACCCGAGTGTCCAGGAATCAAGGGAAGAAAAATAACGACGATCCAACACACTTTATCGACCCATTGACCAATGTGATATAGGTGCGATAGCCAATTATAAAACACCACGCAACACACGACTATAATCGGTCGATGAAAGAGGCTATGCGTGGGATCGTTTAAAAAACGATCCAATCGCACCATGAATATTCATAGTCGAGCCCTCGACGATCGTCTAAAACTCGTCGGTGCTGCTTCCAAGTTTACGGTCGCGATACTCATCGCTCCCTCCTCTCTGTTTCATTATAATATTAATTCGTTTTCTCGATGTATTCCCGTAACTTTTATTTTTTTCTTATGCGACGATATATATCATCGAGTACAGCGAGGTCGTTAATTCTCTCAGTGCGGCAACTGTACACACGCGAGACTGATGAACCGTCAACCGATTCCTCAAACAAATTAAAGGAATACTGTTTGCGCTGTAATACCAAGTATAAATTCATAATTTGATTGACGAAAGGGTGCGAGAATCGTAGCGACGTGGGGTACTACTCTTCGTATCTGTTGGCTCTTCGCGCCTGTCATTCTGTCCTCGTTGTACTTGAAGCACCTTGCGTGCCATCCATCCACCCTTATTTACTCAATCTGTATCTCATAACCGGGGGTCGAATAATCGTACACGATACCGAAAGTGTCCTCGGTTATTGCAACACGGGCGAGGCCCCCCCAGAACGTAATTAAACTCGGGCTTCTGGCTTGGCTTCTGGAGAACCCCTCTCTCACACTGTGCACTGTGCACGGGATCGACGCGATGGCCATGAAGAGCTCGCGCGTCGAAGGAGGCGAACGAGACTCCCCAAGCAACCGACTTCTTGATCCAATTAACGTGGCAAAATTATCCCCGCGGTCTACTCTCCGTTAAAGCGAATCCCTGGCAAGTCCTGTGAGCTCGGAAAGCGCGTAGATCTTCTCACCGCGTGTACTATGTACGAGTCTTCCAAGTCTTCGAGTCTTGTGCGTCTTCTCCGTGCATCTTATTTGCATAATAAATAATCAAACAATTTCCTTTGACATTTAAATTGACGGGCGCGTGGACCTAACGAGAGACGGAACGATGAGTGAGGCCGATATAGACATATTGCCCTGAGCTTTAAAATAGCTTGCCTGTAATTTTCTTTGACACTGATCAACCGTGGACAATTAAAGTAATTTCACCAGTGCTGCTCTCGGCTTCGCCAGCCCTTCGATTCTTCTTTAACCGCTTCGCATAGTTGTATGCTTATCTTTAATCTTCTCACAAACTGCGAACGAAGGCGTTAATCGTCAAAACAAAAAAAGTAAACTATAAAATTAAGAGATCGATATATGATCAACGTCACTTGACAGCAATAATTGACATGTAAAATAGTAGTCAGTCAGGGAACGAGAAGAAAATCGACAATGCTTGGTTGTGAGGAGAAATTTGAATATTCGAAAACTTGAAGATTCAATATAGAAATAGAAAGGAATTCTGAAGACCCGACAGTAAAAAAACGTCCCCATTATGCCCGAAGATGACACATCTGTTTTCAATTCGGAAACTTCGAACTCTTGGAAAATTTGCTTTACCGTTGGTTTCCCAGTTTTCCTCGGTTTTCTACGCATCCGGCGGCAACAGAGCGATAGAATTGAATCGTGATCCGAGGAGTCCGAGTGGACGATTCTTATGTATGAAATTCACTTGAGGATGGCAAAGTTTGGCGAAGGGCAGCTTCAACCCGCAATGGCTACAACGACAGTACAATGTAGTCTGTTCTCTGGATATATCCCGTGCTATATTATCTAAAAGGTCCCACGGATATCTCTGTTATTGTCCTTAGTTGTGGAACGTCGAGTACCTATTGCTATCTAGCTGTTGGCCCGTACGATTCGAGTGCACGGGTGCCGGTAGGGTCGAGCGAGTCCTTGATCGCAGGGTGCATCGTTTGGTCTGGGGGCGACGAGCGCCGAGGAAGGGCGAGGACTTGTGCTATCAGAAGGGGATGAGAATGCCGGCCAAGCCCAAGCGTCGTTATGCAAAGGAGATGGTCAGTTCGGTAATCCAGGCTTCCCGATGGCCAGAGGTCACCGCATTCCGGACATCTTGCGTGGTCGTTTCCCGCGGGAGATCCGGCGATCCTGGCGACTCTGCGGCGTGCCCCTAGCACTTTGGTCTCTGCCATCGGCAATGCTACTCGTGGCAACAGCACAGCAGCAGCGACTGTGCGCTTACCGCTCCTCGACTGTTCTCTTTGCCCCGCGCAAAGTCTGATTGATGCTCGGCGTTATTGAAAACAATATCCACGAGCCACCCGCGCGCAATAAACTGCCCACGGTCCGCTACGAGTCTCCTCGATCTGGACTCTCCTTGATGGCTATATATGTGCCTCAAACGACCGTACGCTTTTTTTTTTTTTCTCTTCCCGTGGTTATGGTATATTCCACATCCACTGTTATATCCCGTTTTCTCTCTTGCTTGTTGGCGGTTATCGAGTAAATCTTTCCTTACTTTATGGATAACTGCGGAATACAAGTTAAGAGAACTCGCCTTCATCATTTTCCATATACGTACCGATCTAACGTGCAATAAGCATCCTCCGCGTGATCTACTTCGAGAGTGTGATGAAATCGTGCAATATCTTTTTCTGTCTTGTGTGAAAGCGCGGTGAGAATATCCGGCCATGCGTGCACCGTGTTCATGAAGAGACAATACTATTTAAAGAACGGGCTTAAGAAGGGTCTGTTAGGGATCAACTAACATACTAGCCCGGTTTCATTTTCAGCCTCACGATGTCCAAAAAAGTTTTCATTGTCGAATTATGTTACTAGTAATGCTGCCCTAAAAGTTAGATCCCCCATTTAAACCGTACTTCTAGTATCCCAAAAGGGAATCACGTTCGAACTTTCCATCGATGGTTTTTTGGACGTTTCGCTGGATCACGTGCCACGAATGTCCCACTAACAAGATACATTTGGTAGAAGTTATTATTCGTGAGTTATTGGTGAGAATTTGATAATGGGTAAAAAAGATGTTTGATGATGAAGAGCTCGCGACGATAATGTCCATCTCGTGGTGTCTCGGTAAAAGGTTCTTCGGAGAATACTGTGCACCGAGGGGCCGTGTTGGACGGATTCTTTTCCTTTTCGTAGTCGAAGTTGTGCTGCTGGCTTTTCCGGCTTAGCGTAAGTGCGAGCCGCTACATTCGAGCCAACGACTCTGTTGGCTCTCGTCTCTCGTAAGGCGAAGACGACGCGCGCTCGTAAAAGGGCTCGAACGATGATGACCCTCGCTGCTTAGCACACTAGCCTCCCGTACGCACACTCCACTCTTCGCCTAATACCATACACCCTGCCGGTTATACGCGCGCTGGTATTCACTGTACACAGAGTCTAGACTCACATTTACAGCTACGTTTCGAGTTCATGTTTACCTTCACGTCCACCTGCACCAACAGCGATGTCTCGTCGTTTCACCAATACCAATAGAGACGGAAAAAAATAACCAGAAGGAAGGAAGGAAGGCATCGGTGGAAAAGCAGCAGGCTCGCCTTATCGTATCGCATAGGATCGCATCGTATCGAATGGATGAATCATTTATCGGGCCCATAACCCTGGACGCCGGGCAGCCGGTCAGTTTTATGCCCGCGCAGTAGAATTTGATCAAACTTCGTTTTGCGGCCACTCGGGGAGCAATAAGAGGGTGAGCGGAGGAGGACCGCCGGGCTCTCTGACTCTCTCGCCCCTAAAACTCCGGCCCCGAAGGGCTCGTACCGTTCGTTCGCTGATGAATCAGCCGAGACTCACCCTGAGCCGTACGAAGACCACGAGGCTGGTCTCCGTACAGTGGCTTTTTGGCTCTCCCACTCTCCGCCTTACAACTCGTACCACAGAAAGTCCCTTACCCGCGGACCCCGGGTCACCCGCCACCGTCGAATAATTACCGATTATTCCACGATTAGAGCGTAATTGCCTCTACGTGATTTCTAATTCGCTATCGAATTCGAGAGATCTTACATTATGGTGACGTCCAACTTATTCTTACACGTGCTCACGTAATTACTATATCATGGCACCTAGCGATGAATAAGTTGCGTTAAGCCGTTACCGACTACAAATTAGATTAATTATCTCCAATAAAAGTGTCAATAATGGCCTCATTATTTGTTCAGGAAACATTATAACGACATGTACATGTGTTGAACAATTCGCACCAAAATTACTAATTTATGCTGATTCTGTGTAGTCGTTCACACAGATGCCATGTTATAATAGCTGAAACGTTCGGAGTGGAAATCAGTTTTCATGTCTGAGAAAAACGCAATGCTGTATTGATATCGATGACTCAACAATTGAATCAATACAATTGAATTGAACAAATTAATAATTATAATTACTATGTATATTTGTATCCAAAGTTGCCAGCGATGCCTATATCCAAAATGCGACATATTTTACCCAATGATTTTTTCAAGAGGGTGATTCTATTGAATAAATTGCTATATATGATAGGCATCATAATCCACTACACGTTAAGCTATTCGATAAACGTCCATTCGAACTTTTCCGGGATCAAAGTTCGTTCGTCGACAATTCTTCTTCGTGGAAAAATTAATTAGATGAATTACATTAAATTGGAATGTCTCTCGGAGTAATTACTCGAATGTTCATTAATCTATCTATCGCAAGAGTATTTACAGTTCCCGCAATTGTAACAGTACCGCTCTACGTATATATTTATATATTTATATACATTGAAGTATTGCGGGAGACACGAGAATTTGTCGATTACGTTTTCCCGCGAACGTGTCTCTCTCGTCTCGGGGAATTAATTTGCCGTGTCAAGCGAGAGGGCCAACGGCCCTCTGTTTTCCGTACTACGAGTGCGTGTGTATTCTCTGGGACCACAAGCAGAACAGAACCGAACACAGAGAGCAGAGCAGCTCCGCTGTACTACGATGCAGGACCATTAGCGTCACGGCCGTTTAACCGCGCGCGTCCGTACTAACGAGTCGCACGCGACACGCGCACTCTCCGCTACTGTGTATAAATCGCTCGAGAGCTCCACACTCTCACCATCGGCATTTTCAATTTAACGAGCTCTCGTTGATATTTCACAAAAATTTTCAAAAACCTCCTGGGAATCTCGCGCGACATTATTACCGAGTCGGCCTGTGAGTCACGACTCAACGACTTGCGCTGCTGACCGCGCGTGTACACTTATACTGTACAACATCTCCAGAATCGATAAAATATCTCGCTAATAGAGAGAGAGAGAGCGATACGCAATTAAATGCAGGCTGAGAATCTTGTTTGAAATTTTCTGTTGTCAGTAACGTAGCACATCCTCGTTCCTACTTGGAATTTCTCTAGCTATCGTCTCTCTTTTTTTTTTTTTGTCTTCGCTCCCAGCACTTATTCTCCGGAGAACGTTATTAAAGATTCAGGCTTCCTATTGTAGCTGGAGAAGAGCTCATAAACCGGGCGGCGCTGGACGATTCTTTAATTTGTTTAAGCGATGAGAGCGTGCGGAGACCGAGCGAGCCTCAGAGAGATAGAGAGAGAGAGAGAGAAGGAGATGAAGAAGTGAAGGAAAATGTGTGAGGGTGTGCTCGGGGAGATGAAGAATAGAACGAAAAGAAGAAAGGCGAGAGGCAAGGGGTCGATCTACTTTTCTCGCGTGCTCGCGCCCAACGCGCTCACCGAGAGCCGCGTCGACTCCGCCGCCGTGCGACATAAAAACACCGTAAAAACTTCCTTCTCCATAACTCGGAGCTTATGCCTCACCCTGGCAGTTCCTGGCAACTTTCTTCCTTCGTCTTTCTCTCTCTCTCTTATTTTTCCTTCTTATTTATTGCGAGTACAGAGGGCTAGAAGAATCTTGCTTGACGCGGGTTCCTTTTCGCCGTGAATATCCTGCCAATTCACTTTGTTTTCCGATATTTGAGGCTTTAACCTTTTTTGCGGAATAGTTCAGTATATATCTCTATACATACATTTACATATGAATCCGTGCTGCGGTTCGTTGCTGTAATTTTTCCTAACAGTCCACTCTGTCGATCTTGTTTATTAATAATCTTGGACCCGAATGGACCGCAATTGCAAATCGAATTAATTATCGTCAATGCAATACGAATAGATATTTGTTATTATAGGTTTATTAGAATCTGAATTTCGTCTGAAATACCAAATTAATTGTTAGCTGCAAAAATTCTAATGATCTCTCCATGCTCATTAGATGGAGAATATAATTTTGTTGAAATCACGAGGATTTAATCGATTGGTCTATCCTTGAATTGATTCGATTGATTTAACGTAGCAGATGTTTACCAGATGTAAGAATTTATGGATCGCGCTTCTCCTCGCAGCGTTATAAAGAAAGCGTATAAGAGAAGAGTAGACATATGTACAGATATACGAAGCTTACATTGTAGCATCGAAGCTGGGTGCGTAGCACGCTAGGCACGCAGCACCGCTCGATGCATAATGAGAAGCGAAGAAAGAGAGCGAACGTTCGTTTGACGTACCGAGAGTAATTGGTACAAATCCATCATATCGTTCGCCCAGGCCACCTTTAAGTAGCTATACTCTGCTACACACATACGTCCTACATACGTATTGCAGTATATGCCCCTCGTTGAATAATATCCCGAATGGACTGCATCTGTCTTGGCGAGTTTCTTCTTGCTTCGTTGGCTTCCCGGGTAGACAGCCGCTAACTTTTTCCTCGGCCTCTGCGTCGTATCCATCTTTGATGCGGCGAACCTATCTATACCCGAAGAACACCAGGGAAAAGATCCGTTGACTCTTCTTTTCATTCTATTCACGAATGATAATTTATATTGTCTTCCTAAATCGAAGATAAATGCATTGATATGTAAACTGGATTGCACATTTTACTATTTATGCATGAATTTTTAAGTATGTTAATTGATAATCTGTTTCTGTGAAGACTGAAGATTCATTAATGATTTTTTTTTCAAATCCAGGTTACTTCTTTTCTAACGTGGCATCTGCAGTCTTCAGATGCATCGTTGCATCCGCAGCGAAGAGAGGGATAAACGGAGCTGTGCAGCATGTATCGATGGGCTCGCGAGTCTACTTAAATCCAATCAATTCCCGATTGCGCGCGTTATTCCACCGCCCGAAGAGCCCAGGAGAAGAGTTCGGTGTCGGAGCGTCGTAATAATCGAGGAGGGTGGCTCTGACCGAGGGAATATCGCTGCTACAGCACCTGCGAGGGATTCCAGTGCGGAGAGCGTCGTGCATCAGAGCCACCGAGCGAAATCCGAGGTCAAACCGGTATATCCCTGGGTCTCTGCTGATGCTGATGTTGATGCTCCTGCTGCTGTAGATCTGAGTGAATCGAAGGGAGGCCACGCGGCCCACGAGATAAACATAAAGGAGGCGATCTCTGCACGACGAGAAACAACGCCGGGCTTCGGAAGTTTGAGCGGTCCGCGCTTGATCCTCTTGTTTTGCTCTCCTCTTCTTCTTTCGCTCGACTCTGCCCCTCGCGCCTGTGTAATTGCCGGGGCGCGCACTCCAAGGACCGCACTCTTCGGCTTCGACGAGCAGTGCACAGGCGTCACGTTATGCACCTCTTACACCGATTGGTCCACGAGTTGCATCGGGACGATCAGCAGCGTGTAATAAACCGTACCGTATAGTACACCTGCTATTCGAAAATTGATTTTCTCGCGAAGCAAGGAGACACAAGTTATTATTCAATGTTGTCTTCTTGTGTATATGGCCTTTTTAAATCTAATTAATTTTTTAATTGCATAAATGGATATTCTATTTTACCAGCTTATCTATCCAATGGGGAGATAAAATCACACAAAAAATCATGCTGCTGTCAGTTGTTACGTTTTCAAGATCAAAGTCGAGAAAACATATATGATTGATACTTTCAAATGCCAGTTTTTCCTAGTAATCTCTTTTGACTTAGAAATTCATAATCGTGGACGTGTGAAGCGTTTGTAAAGTATATTGTAAGTGTTCCGTATGTCGAATATCGAATGAAGAAAAGAAGCTGTGCTCGGTGGTATGAAAATCGAGAGGGAAGTTATAGCTTCGCAATCGATAATCGTTCGTTTGAGTTATTGAGAGATCGGCCCCGGGGAGAGCGTGTAATTACGATGCGCAAAGTGATTCTCGGCAAAAGCAGAGAGGAATGAGCGAACGCAGCGAGAACGAGCTGAGGTACTCATATCACGAGTGCGAGAAAAGAAGAGAACAGAAGAGTTGGAGGAGTTGAGTAGAGGTGCGTATAGAGTACAGGCTGAGGCGAAAGAGCGGAGTGAACTCGCTCGGTCTTCTCTTCGCTGCTGATCTCTCGCGCGAGCCTCGCTCGGTCGTACTTCGCACACTCATAAATCTAGAAGCAAATAATTGCTCGGGCCGTGGCTCTCTCGGTCAGATCGCGCGCAAGTACTTCTCTACTGGTGGTGCTGGTGGTGTTGATTTAACGCCGCGTTCAAAGGTCGAACGACTCTCCGCTGACTCTTGGAAGATTCACGGCAGTTCGATACGAGAATAAAGCGCCATTCTTCTTCCTCTCTTTCCTTCCGGTCAAGTCTTGTATCATACAAATTTTCAATGTTTCAACGCTACTTTGTCGAACACTGCAGCACTGCATTTAACTCTAGCTCCTAATCAAGTTTATAAACCTCTTTTATTAAATTTTTAGTGCTGTCATTAAAAAGTTTGATTTTTTTTTTTTCATAAGCACTGCAAATTTCAAACAATTAAGTATATTTTAACTGAGCTATACATTTTTTTCTCAAGCTCACGATTACTTTTCTTCTTATCTCGAACTACATTATCACAGTTTGAAGAATCCAATCCAAAATTCAATTTTGTAATTCAATTTCAATTTCAAAATTGTAGAGTAATAATACTGTATTCTATCTTCAACGCTCGTGTTTACTCCATTTCTTACTTTGTCTAAAATTGATAACCGCAAATCTATTCTTAGGCCTAGCTCCAAGAAATCTAAGCAGAGCGCGAAGAGGCATTAAAAAGACAAAATGAAACGATGAAAAGATGAGTAGCCGCCGCGGAGGCCAATTCCGCGAAGATCTGGCTGGCTGCGGTCGTCCTAACTCTTATCAAAACGCGTGGACATAGTCAGGTAACGGTCAGTCACCTCCTTGCCCCTCGGCCGCGGCCTCAGTGTCTTATATTATGTTCCCGTGGCCTCCGAGTGCGAAACACAACTCTTTCGGTTACCGCGAGAGAGTGCGTGTTAATAAAAAGAAGATTACGAATGATCAAACGCTGAGCGCGTTCGCCGGTCCTCGTCGCAGCAGTTCCGGGAAGTTTTCTCCGCTCTGGCGAGTCAAACAACACTCCCAACAGAGTTGGCGAGCTAGTATGTACGATGCGCAGAATGAAGAAGAAGAAGGAGACTCCGAGCAGCCAGACGAGTGTCATACTTCCTCGCTAGCGGCGAGAGAGGAAGTGTTTTCGGCATTCTCTAGCTCATCCGAGCTGCTTAGCACTCGACGATATCTCGTCGCGCGCGGAGATCGTCCAGCGAGATGCGAGAAGCGCTTTTTCACGGTAACGGGCGGACCGCAAGGATCGAAAGAGTGCGAGCTGGACCGCCGAGCTCTAGTCCTCTTTCGCGCTGAGCGCACTCATATTCCGGGAATTTCTGACCCTTGCGAACTTCCTTTCTCTCCCTCTCTCTCTATTTATCTCTCGTTCTCTTTCCCTCATCCAAAAGTCCATGCAACTCTACGGGACGAAGATAGAGCCGAGTTTCTGATTCGCTGCCTCTAACGCCTCTCGCTGCTCGCGGTGCCTCGTATATCAACTTACGCGTAGCCTGACTTTAGTTATACTGTAACTTCGTATAGGTTTAATATAATCTCGGTGGCTACGTGTATGTGTGTGCCGTACATGTGCGTGCAAAAGTCTGTGCGTACGGAAAGTGCATCGGACAAGAAAATCCTATAGTAGTGGAGTCCAAGTAGGTACAGTATGTGCACCGAAAGGCGCGAGGTGTATCTACTCACGAGCGCTCGCAGTAATATGTTGAGTCTGACGCGGCGAAGCGCACTCTGCACTTTTAAAATTCTCTGACGCAGCAAAAGTACAGCTCGCGCTGTAGTATCATGAGAATTCGTGTAGTCGTGAACCGCGAGCACGCGCTTATCGTGTATTACCCTGTAGTACGAAGGTGGAAAGATACTGGCCTTCTAAGCGAGCGCTTTTTTCGTACCGTAATATCTGACATAGGCTGCACTCGAACACGTGTTCTCGTGGTCTGTTACTCTACTATTTGTGCCTCGTGAATTTACCTCCTTCAACCTCGCGGTATCTTACGGGTCTCGAGTATGTCGTACTGATAAAATTATCTAGTACTGCACAGCTTTGAATGAACACAGTGGTGTATACAAAGCACGTGCGATGATTCCGGAGAAAATGAAAATACATGCAAATTGTGAGCGATTTTTTTCGTAGATATTCTAACAAGTATTGATAAAAGTAAATATTCTTTTCCTGCTCGTTCATTGAGAAACAAAACATGATTGAATATATAAAGTCATTTGTGAAAAAATATAATAATTGCTTCCCCACAATATTTTTTTGAAAAGTCGATTATTTTATTGAAAATCCCATGTAATATGATTTGTATTATTAAAACCAATGTAGATGATTGTTTTGAATATTACTTTTTGAAAGTACTGCAATTATTTTAATCAATCAATCAGGAGTTTTAATAAATACATTCATATATTTTTTCAGTCCTACGATATATTTAATAGGCAGATAATCGGTCATTCAAACGGGGTTTAATGTCGTTTTTCGATTTTTTTTTATCTTTAGGTTCTTGCTGCACATTGGTATTTTTTCTTAATCACATACTTTTTATAAGCGTGTTATTTTTTTCATCCATTTTTCCGTAGGGTTATATTGAACCCTCATAATGAACGAGTATCAACTATTCCACGAAGGCACTTTAGTGAGAAAAAAAAAAAAAAACAACCGACCGGTCAACTTTGGTGAAAGCAAAAATGTGAAATAAGCGAAAAATCTTCAATGGTCAATTCCCTTTCTCCTCTTTCACTTTTCGCTGGCCCTATGTCTCGAAAAGCTTCCCCTTATAGAACCGGTACCTTTTTCGCTCGCGCGGGAGTCGTTTAACGAAACCGCCCCAGAGAGGTCAATATTTGTAGTACTCAAGGAGAGCGGACGTTCTCGAGTACGTCCGATCGGATGGCGAGTGCTGCGGAGTGGTGTTGGCCTCTCGCCACGCTTCTTTTCCTGTCCCTTTTTCAAGTTGAAGCTCGATGGTTATAGGCTATTTGGGTAATACACCACTTCGGACCTCACTGTCGAGTAGGTGGACCTAAAAAAAAAAAAAAAAACAGAAACTCCACATATTTTCGTCTCCTTCTGCCTTTTCTTGTTCTGGCTTTGCTATCGCGTGTCTAAATCAGCAGTATACGAGTTCCAGAGCAACCGGAGTGAGTTCTCTACGGCACTCAGGGTCCCTTCCAAAATTCATACGTAGTTATATACATACCGGAGTATTATTATACTACTCTTCTTTTGTCTCTCGCCTGGCGGGACCGCCGCGCCCGAGTGTAACGAACTCTTCCCTTTTTTTCGCATATCCTCTGCCCTCTTTCACCTCTCTCATTCTCTTGCTACAGCATTCTTTTTCTTTCGCAGAGTATCTCGTCGTCGTCGTCATCGTCGTCGTCGTCGTCGTCTTCTGCGTCTGGGTACAACCGAAGAACCCACACCTCTGATCTTGTGATGTTGCGGCTCTCGCGAGCTTCGCCTCTCTTCGTCGTGTTCCCGTGGGGCGTGTTTCTCTCGATGTTTGTCCGCAAGCCAACGCGCGCCTCTGTGGTTCCCAACTTGAGAAGAAGAAAAGAAGAGAAGCGATCCGGGGAGGGAAGCCTCACTCGAAACTGACGGAGAAACATATCTCTACGTCTTGTCGCAGTCTCTTCGTCAGCAACGCTCGATTCAACGGTGTTTTATCCCAGGGACTCACGCGAACGGCAGAGAACTCCTGAAATTTCGGACAGAGCTACTTCAGTCTTGACGCTGAGAGGAAAAATCGAGTCACGAAAGCTCCAGGCACGAAGGCACGAGGTGGAAGTAAAAAATATCCGCGTTATTGCATATACCACGATCCGCGAGTTCATAGCCTGCGACCGTGCGTCACGGCCTGTTACGAAGAAGCGAGAGAGGATTGCCGTTTCGCTGTGGTGTAACAACCCCGGCGTAAACCACCCGCGACTTTACGATCCCATATAGCCGCTCCACACCGAGTTTATTCTTTTATTACGAATAACGAATATTCGCACACGGGCCATTTTGTATAGCGCAACATCAGGAGTCCGTAATCTTCGCTTCTATTTCCACGGCAGTTCGGAGGTGAACAAAATAAGTAATAATAAAAGAAACGGGCGAATCGCGCGGTGAACTTTACGAGGACAATCGTTTTGTCTTCCACTCGGGACATTCACGGTGCGATTAAGATTTCATACTCAACGATTCTATAAAATTGACTCGTGGGAGATTTCGAATGGCCATTCTAGTCGCGAATTAAGAATATGTGCGTGGATTATTCAGCAGTCGAGTTGCGAATGCTAACTTGGCGTATATGCATGAGACTAACAGCAAAAGAGGCACGGAGTAATGCTGTGCTGCTGCTGTTGCTGCTGCTGCTGGCGCAAGTAGGCGCCTAATTCGCGTGCGTAATAACCGACCATTCGTAGCACGTGCCTCGAGGCTTTAATGCAACGCGAGTGCGGAATTGGCAAACGTCCCCCGCGCCTCTCCGCATGTGTATGTGTGCACAGCATCTGCGGACAGGACTCGCGGTACATAGTAGTATGTAACGTTCTGTATACGCTCTCGAACCCGAACACACTGGTGCTGATAAAGCGCGCGCGCGAGAGTTCACCCGTCCCGTTATTGTAATTTCGATGATTACATCCTGCCCGGCTTCCATATAGGAATGGAATCAATTATATCTCTTCCTGATGATTTTTGAACGTCGAGCCATTGAGGAAATCTCGACGAAAGTTCACATGCACTTTTTTTTGCAAGTTCCAAGTGTTTGTAAATGGTGGTTAATTGAACTGTTTTTAAAACTGCCCCTGCATTGACAATCTTAAGAACGTTTTCCTAGTTTTCAATTGGCCTGGACGTGTCTCCAAGGAAAACCTTGAAAAATGTAGGGCCTTTATTTTGTTACTCGCTGACGATAACGAAACGAGCGTCAAAACACGTATAAGTGATTTAACGATTCATGGGCTATGATCGATTAAATGCGATTAAACGATCGCGCGATTGACGTTGCGAGTTCTCTCGTTCTTGTGATAGTCCTCCGGAAGTCATCTCACGTATCGAGCAGTTCATTCCTCAACTTGTAGGAGGCTGCGGCGGAGACACGCGAGGGAACCCTCCGCGAGAAACACACGGAGGAGACAGGCATCGGGCGATCTTTTACACAGAGAGTGCAGAGAGGCTTTTCAGGTCGTCAAGGCAGCTAGCTATCGCAAGAAGAAGAGGCGTCCTACCTTAAGGGGCTCCCGCTGCTTTCCCGGTACACGCGGCGGTCGAGAATCTCCCAGCGCAACCAGCGGCGACCATCCGCAGCCATCTCTTCTCTGCTTCACTCTTCTCATCTGTCGACATTCGTCCTTCGTCAAGAAACACACCCGTATACGCCCGCAGCTTCTTCCTATGTACCTCCAGTCTACTATTCCACTGCACTTTCAACGCACAACTCTCTGCCTTCTTTATACACCCCCGACTACACATTAATACTAACCTGTCTGCTTCCGTCAAGTTCGTTGAACTTTGAAATGTAGGGAATCGCATTTGTTCCGCTTTCGCGTACAGGACACCAGTGAATTGTCCTAACTCCACCGAAGCTGGACCGTTCTACATTTATTTACAAGCTCTTCAATACATTTTCCAACAAAATCACTTTAGATATATATTTTTTGAACACCTCTTAATCGTAGAATTGTGAACATATTACATTATTTTCAAATGATTGGGTCTTGATCATAAGTATTTTGAATTTTCATTTCAGTGATTTTTTTTTTTTTGCGAACGTATCCACTGCATAATCGATGCTCAAAATTCGTTTGAAAAGTAATTGGTGAGCGGATTTATCGACAGTTTTGGGAAGGACAACGATTCATCGCTGTGGGACGAAGCTCTCAGTGAAGGGAGCCATAATATTGCGGAGGCGGTGGTGGCGGATGACCGCAGATGAGTTTTACGAGTCGACCGAAGCACGTCTCGTCGCGGCGCCTCGTCCGAACGACGAGCGTTTACGCGCCCCTGAACAGCCCACGAACCTTTGGACCACCAGTTCGTTCAGAGGTCTCGTTGGACTTTACAGGACCACGAGGGCTTGTAATTGATTACGTCGTTATTAATAACCCTGCTGTGCTGTGGACCGGCACGGTCAACGGTGCCACCTGCGCGATTCGCACTCGCTCTTGCCTTTTCCGGCGTCCGCGTTGAACCTTCCGGTTTTACGATCGAAACCTCGCGTTCCCCTTGAAATTTCATTATTTCGCTTATTCCTTCACGAGTTATTTTAGCTTGTCATTAGCAAGTTCAGTTAGGCACTTAAAAAAAATGAAAATCTTAATTGCTACTGCGGTCTCCGCGTAATTACAAATGTTCAGTTACATTTTCATACAACTAACACTCTTCGAACTTCCGCTTCTTCACATCCTCTGGTCGTCGTGATGCCCTTGTAATCGGAAATATTCCACTGATCAGAAATTTCGCACATTTTCACAAGATTGCGAATAAATTTTTGTAAAAAAATTGACAACCTGTCATGCGTTTCCGATCATTTCCAATTAATTGATTTTTCTGCCATTTCGAGAAAAAACAAATTTACGAAACGAAGCCCTTCGTTTCCGATTTTTTCGAAACAACATTTTTTCGACCTGTTTCTTGACACGGGCCTATTTTTATCCATTAAAAATGAACAACATAAATTATACCTATCGATGAAATATTGATCATATTTTATTTCGATTCGTGCGCTCCCAATTGCTTCGATCATGTTTCGATTCGAAATGATTGTTGCTAGGACTACGATAGTTGCATTCTCAGTGACCTATGAACCACAATTCGAGAGTATGCCGAGATTTAGTCATTGACTCAATTAGATCACTCACTCTGTTTTTATTTTCTCTGCACAGTTTCTATCACCATCACCATCATCATCACCACCAGGCTCCATCGTCGGGAGCTTCGCGGCGTGGTGTCAGCGGTGACGCGAGGAGTAACCAAACAGTATATATCATACCTCTCCGTTACATTGCGAAACGGTAAATCGTCGAGTGAGTGCAGTCGAGAAAGATGAGAAGTCGGAGAGCAGCACAGTGTGTCGATCGACAGGCGAGATAACGACCGGCGGGGCGACGCGGGAGACAGTCAGAAATGAATTTCTCATCCAAGAGTCGGGCGGCCACGGAGAGGAACAGCGGGACCAGAAGTGATCTCATGAGCTCGAGCCGCCACCAACTTCGCGAAGTAATCGCGTGGGAATAGAAAGCAGTGAGTGCTCTGTGCGGCGCGTTGCTCGTGCGCGAAGAGGATTACGCACTTGTTTCTTGGTGTGATGCTTTCGTTTATTCACGTACACGAATTGCGCACACACGTGAAATACATAGAGGAGAGTCTGAGTGTGTGTCCGCAGCGTAATGTGGCATACGTGATTCATTCGCGTATATCATCTGCTAGGAGGACCGACACACGACACAAGTTCTCGCACGTCTCTCGCTCCCGCCAATACTAAAGCAAAGTTCTCGCATGCTTCGACGTACCGTACAGTCGGTATAATATCATACCTAACTCGTTCCAATGAATACGTATGAGTGACGAGCATACATTGTCGATACTGTCATCGGTATACCACAGCGGCATCTCAATTCCCATCTGGTGTCTCTGACCGCCATAAGTGATTTCATTGTATCAAAAGATAGCGGTTCCTTCAGCGCAACACACTATCGGCTCTACTCTCTGTTCCTCGACGATAATAAAGCAGAGGGGCTCGCACGTAGTCCAAGCAAACATCGCGACTGCGATGACGCCCGGTCTTCTGCTCGTCATCAATCAAGTCCGCGAGCAGAGTCGCTCGAGTCGCGAGACCTCCAGCGGTATAAACAGGATTGGATAAGCTGCGAGCTCGAGTTCATATACTCTGTACTGTACGGCGTACAATGTGTATATTCAATGAGTCGAATCGCTTTAAGGGCCTGGGAATCTCGCCTCATCACCTCGACACTGTCTCTGTCTACTCACGTACGTGTTTACCTACTCCACTGGGTGTAAGGTCCCGGTTCTACGAGCTCTGGAGAGACAGAAAAGCCAATTTGCGGAACTTCATCATTGGGCGGTGTCGTGGACTGTGTCTTCCCCGGCGGAGAGTCCTAGAATGTGCCTCGCGGAGCAGCGACTCTCTCGCTAGTCGTCCTCGCGCGGCAGTAGTAAAAGTGCGTGCGTGCCTGGCTGCCTGTACGTCTGGCGCGTCGACGCACGCGTTTACCAGCAGTAACGATAGAACGCAACGAGCACACCCGAGTGTGTGTAGCCTCGCTCGCTCGCTCGGCGCTGCCTCCGCGCCATTAATTACGTTTATTCAACTATACTAATATTGGATGCGAGCTAACCTCTCCGCAGAGACTAGGGAGTTCGGTGGAGAGTACGCACAGGCGCGACGAGATGAGAATGATGTCACCGACGGAGGGAGCGAGAACGAAGCGTCGAGGGCCCTCCGAGTATCAGCTCGAGAGCCACTCGAAAGTTAGACACGCGTTGCCATTCTTATTACTCCTTCGATCACAGACAAAATTCGTCGAGAATTTAAGGGAGGCATTCAACTTCGAACACTGTTGAGTCAATCATTGGCAATTAGCACAAAGTAAAAATAGCGTCGATAATCCAGTAGGTCTAAAGTTTGTAGTCCCTGACCATGGCCAATATTATTGCATCAATATTAGTACCGAAAATAAAAGGGATCATATTTTCTGTGCGCTATTATGAGCGATGTAGAGTGATTGAAATTCCCATTTTTTTATCGGAAGGTTTGAAGCTTTTGCGGAATAAATTTTTCCCTGTAATTGGAATAAGGAAATGCGAATTAAAACTACAACGAATAGGCAACGATAATGAAAACCCTTGGACTTGCGCGAAGGGAATAATTAGCGGTTACACTCGTTACGGAAAATTTACGAAGGATGATTAGAGGGGATGAATATTAATAGGTGAATCGATTAATCAACCTGCTCACTCGTTTCGATCGACGAGACGCTCCGAAGAATATAATGACGAGTCTTCGGATCATATAACGTGCATAAATATCGCTATTGAATACCGAAGCTACAGAGAGAAGCCGCACACTGTGTAGTAACTATAGTCTTGGAGCGCAGAGCGTGCGCGCAATTACCAAGTCGAGTCGACTGGTACACTGCATATTAGCCTCACGACTGATCTTTTCTACCTTTTCTTCTCGCTCTTGTCCGATGATTAACGATCATTGTTTAACAATTAATAACCACGAGCCCGTGCTCTGTTTTATCGTGCCTGCGGTGCGCTATGCCCTCTGCAAAATCGCTGCTCGCTTAATCTCTCAGCGCGCAGCGTCGACTCGATGCTTGTGCACCGTATGCGTAATACTTAAAACTCTCGAGAGCTCCAGGAGTTAAAGAGCCCGCGCGAGGAGAGAACACGTGGGTACAGCCGACTCGCGTATACGTACTTAACGCTCCACGATAAGCTGCGAGCATTAGGATCACCTACCCATCAACCGCAGTATACGCGCCTATATCCTAAGCGAACGGACGTTAAACGATCCCCGTTATTTATAACTATCGCGAAAGTGCCGCTCGCACGTTAGTTATATCGATAGTAGAACTCCTTTGCTTTATAATCAATCTCGCTCTCTCTGGAAGAATACATATCCTCGGCGCAGGGGCAGGAGGGTAATTTAATAATTTACCTATATCTCATAAACGTTTTGCAATCTTTTTTGCTCCAAGGTTAATAATAAAAGATGAGATAAAAGAGTTAGAAATAATAATAATAATAATAAAAACGCGGCCGTAATTCATGCTTCGGAAATTTGCGAAAGCATCGTCTCGAACAACGGCAAATCGTCGGACGCACGTGCATCGGCGGGTGCTCCGAACCAGCCGAGAAAGAGGAGAACAGAGAGGAGATGCATAATATTATCGAACCCATATCGCGGGCCCTCTAATGATGGACCGATCATCTCACTTGTTTATGGCCACGCGCTTTGCTCGTCATATCGGCCGAACCGTAATTAATTTCACCCGCGTTCCCGTACGTCGCGGAACGAGATTCTCGAAACTGTTGATCTCTCCCCGCGTAACACCTGGTCCATGGTATTTACTGCGCTCCTTCATATTTTCAAACCCAATCAGTGACACTTGAAAAAATTTTTTAATTTCCTCCGTTTTAATTAATAATTGAGCTTATACACGACACTCAGTATTCTATCAAAAATATGGAAAAAAACTGTACAGTAGTGAATAACTTCAGATTCAGATTTTATCGGAAGAACGGAAAAATTATTGTTCCAATAACGGAACTCTAATTCATTCGTCAAATCGACAATTTCTTTTTTGCAGGCAATTACGAATTATTTCTATGCTTATCGATTTTTTCAATGTGTAAAAAAATATAAAACTAGATTTATGAAATTCAGGAAGTTCAGAGATTTAGTCCTTTTCACGTGATAATTGAAGTACTTTGGAGAGACATCTAGTTTTAATAGGACCCTTAATTGTATGCACCTATCGCGTCCGTTTTATTGCCGTTTGATCCAGTTGTTCCGTGCCGCCATACGGCACATCATGTATACCGAAGGAAGAAGACACAGGAAAGATGAAAAAGGGAGCGAGGGCATGCGAGAAATCGCAGGTGGGCGCGCACGCGCTAACGCAAGAGCGCGTGCCCTCGTCTCGCGCTTTGCCCGATCCGCTTGCTTCGCTTCTCGGTGCTGCTCCGCTTCGTCTCGCATACCTACTCGCTAAATGCAAATTGCAAATTTCCTGCGGTCCCGACCGCGGGGGCTCTCAGCTACTCTACTCGTCGCTTCTCCTTCGTGCTATCTATCTGCCTCGCCTGCTCTCTCTCTCTCTCTCTCTACCATGCGCATAAAACGATGCTGCACTCGTGCTGCATTCTCTCGCCGGCTGTTGCTCCCTTTGCACTCTCTATGTGCCTCCCCCATACGCGAAAAAGAGTCTTTTGCCTTCAATCATTTTCCCGACCGCAGAGCGGATGCCCGTATTCTCGCAGCAAATAAAAATGAATTCATACCCATTTATTTTGAGACTGCTACTGATCCGGGAAAGAGAACACTTCCCGTTACTTTATTGACCCGTAGTACGACCTTTCATGGGCCTTAAAAAGTTTAAGTTAATGACCTCGTCAATGTGAATGAGGCTCTGCGCATTCTTGTTTTTTTTTTCATCTCCCGCTCTCGGGCGAGTTACGATTAATAAACGGCGAGCCGGTGAAACTCTTTGGGATCTCGGAAATGTAGCTTTACGATATAGAGAATGGGTTGAAGAGTGGAGGGAAATTGGTGGGTTTACTCTTGTGTCTCGAGGGTTCTCGGTATATGCGGAAACTCTGCTCCGCACTATTATGACACAAAGGCTAAAGCTCGAAGCGCGTGGAGCGCAAGGTAAAGGAGAAACAAGGCGCATATTCGTTCTCCTGCCCCGAGCAATGCCGTACCGAGCGGTACGGCTTAAGCAGAGACATTAGGGTAGTCGGAACAAGAAACATTAGTGAAAACTTGGTGGTTAACTCCGAAGAAGATGCGCCCTTGGCGGTCCCGTTAGTGCACGGGCCAAAACTCAAAGGGTTTTCCCCGCGGTTGCCAGGCTTTTCGTGGCCTCTTAACGGCTCCGTTAAATCCTCGTTCTAAAATCCTTACGCTACTCGTCGTTGCGTCGTTACATTTCGCACGTGCGAGCTCACGCAATTCATTGCACCCGCACGAGACAAAATTGCTAGAGAATTGTACCACCCTCCGCGTGGATACTTAATTCTAATTGTCATCAAAATTTTAATCTCTAACGTGGTTCTTATCAGCTAAACTCGCCAACGGAAAAACTGATCCAAATATATTTAAAATCGTGTTTAAAAAAATAATAGTTGTATTCAAAGGTGAAAAGATGAAGAACTAAACGTTACACAATTTTTTCAAATCTGTCGATGCGATGAAGAGTTTTTAAACTATAACATAACGAAAATGTAATCTTTAAAGTTCAAAGGAATTTGAAACTCAAAATCCATATGAATAAACGAATTGGCTGGATGTTTGATATAAAAATTCGAATTTACGAGCGGAGGATGCAAGAAAGTATTGTCGAGACCCACTGACTTTCCCGGCATGTTTTCCCAAGCGTAACGGAACGATACGCAGAGAGATAGTTATAAGTATAACGGAGCGGGAAGCCAGGAAGATGTGACAGGATGACTCTCGTGGGAGTGATTTCGTAATGAAGGCCTCCCGGCATCTCGAGAGCGCGAGACGACACGACGAGACACCCTTTTCCTCATCCCCTTTGCCAGTGAGTCGCATGTAGCCACCCCGCGCATTACCGGATTAGGTAGAATCAGCTAGGTGCCGTAAGTGCACCCTTCTCATATCCCTCGGGCTCGTTGCGTCAAAGGTGCACAAGATTTTACTGTTTTACTTCAGTCATTGTGACACATCAATTATTGAGTATACTCGAGACGGACTGATATTTTTTTTTGATCGCAGTTTAAGTCGAGCACATTATCGTGCGTATATTAAAAAATTTTTTGACAATTAATTTACTCTACACAAAGTTTTTTTTTCTTCTTCAAATATCACGCGTTAAAATTAATTTAGTGTAAACGTATCTTGTTTACATTATATATGTTTATGAAAATATTTATATGACAGATTCTAATGTTATATGTATTTTTGTTGTTTCAGGTAAGCACACCATCTAATCGAGACTGCGTACTATTTTCGTGAGTAGAAAACGAAGGCCGAATTCTTAGAAAAGTGGCATCAACATTGGTGCAAATTTGAGATTATCACGTAAACGTATTACAGATCATGAATCGAAAAATTTCGGCAACGAGCCGATGAATGCTGCAGATAACTCGAAATGTTTTTTCGTCGTCGCAATGAGAGAGAGAGAGAATCGAATCGATATGCAGGAAATGCAGTTGGCCACACGTGCACATATACGCAGCCGAGAGACAAACGGATGCTGGACACCATGCGGACTGGACACACATATAGGGACCGCTGGACGGGCGAACGGACATCGCAAGAGAACTGGCGTGGAGCCGACGCGATCCGCCGAGGCGAACCCTCGCCGCCCCTGTAATCACAATTGAAGGCTATTTTCTCACCGCTCTGATGATGCGCTCTGATGATGCCTGCTGCGGAGCTTCTCTCGCGTATAACCTCGTAGGATCATCTCCATGGAGCGCGAGCGAGTGAAGGGGGAAGTTCGCCATAGAGAAAGAGTTTTGCTGCTCGCTGGGCTTAGGTCTCTCACCACCGCGGCGCGTTCCTCGGCTCTCCTCCGCGAGCCCAGCTCGCCCCGAACCGAACAGGAGGATAGAAAGAGACGCGATGCAATGCAACGCGCGCGGGGCTTCTCGGTGGTGGTCGTGAACAGAAAATAAGTGTAGAAGATGATGGACGCTCCGAGTAATTCCCTCTAATAATTGAAATATACCCGCGAGAGACCGCTTGGCCCGGCTTACTACGGCTTTGCGGTATTCGCGAGAACGGCGCTTGATATACAAGACCACTACACGTGTGCTAGTAGGTGCATACATGCCTACATGTTGACGGGCACATAACTCTCTACATCCATAAAGTAAAACTGAAAAATCATGTGGGAATTTTATTGAAACACATTTTTATCTCTTTTTAAAGTATATCGCGGTTATTTTATCGAACCCCCTCATGCGGTATTCGGCAATAATGTGTATCAGTAAATTTCGTGACCACCAAAACCCGTTCCCTCGGTGGTAATGTCAGTTTTTAATGATAATTCCATGTGGCGATTGAAATTGCTAAACGTGGACGAAAAAAAAATAGGTATTCTTAATTAGATTTGTACTCGGACTACGCTTGGGATAATCGGAAACGATTCTACCGGGCAATAATCTCCGTTCGAATATCCTTGAAGGAATGATAGGCACTTGAGCACGTGGACTTTGAAGCTCGATCCACGAGACTCAAAGACCAGTAGTAGCGTTGCTGCGGATGAACGGGCATTGCAGTATTTCTTCAGCGATGAAATTACCGGTATCACGTGTATGCATATAAAGCGGAACTGGCACATCGGGTTAATCTATTGCAGCATCTGCCCTATAGCACTCTCGGTAGATGGGACACCTATGCAAACCGTACACCGCACCGTCTATAGACATTTCGTATAATAATCTCTATCGAATACTACGCATCCGTCAGTGTACGTGCGGCGCGGCATCTCCAATAACGAGAATCAACGTACGCACGAGCTCGAGCCTCTCATCTGCAAATTGTAGATCTCCCGGCGGGCATATACGGAAGGTCTCATTGGCTGGCGTACCAGGCAACGTGAATTAGCCGCCGCGAACGCAGAATGCATCGTACCGAGATTCTAATCACTGGAATACTACATACTGTTTGTTTGTGTGTGTGTGTGAGACTTAGGAAATCTCGAAAGCCACTCTGAAATTATAATATTGAAACCTGTAGGAGGTGTATTAAATGGCCAGGGAATACAATCCCAACCTCACGATTTTTTTTGCCGTTCGGCATTACTGGTATTCATTTAGCTTTGTCGTTAAGGTGTTGCGTTAATTTTGAATCCGGGAATGACTATATATGTATGACGATCACCGTTCGGACATTGGTACCTTCACCTTACAATCGTTTTTCTTGGCAACCGCAAAAAGTCTTATTATCCTTGGCAGGGAATTAGTTTATTGCGCACTTTGAAGAACATGTGTCTCCTGTGTTATTACAGTTGAGGTTCAATACGGAGGCAAGACGATGGCAAAAACCGATAAAGAGGTGGCCCGTCGAGCGAGTTGGAGCGAGAAAGAAAATTGTTGCAGAGGAAGAGCGAGTGAGCGAGCGATGCGATAGGGGTGATGTAGTAGGTGGGTGGCCCCGCCAATATGCCGTCCTCCATACATCACCCAAGCGAGAGAGAGAGAGAGAACGAGCGAGAGGCCCGGGCACCCCGACAAACTGGGGAAACCTGACCAGAAATATGATGTCATTTATATGGTAATACATCGGAATCCCGTCATTTAGATACTTCGATGATTAATGCCCTCGACAAGACACCGCCAGCTGGTGTCCCTTCGACTTGTCGACCTTTTCCTCGACTTCTTCGCCTCTATTGGCCGCCATCCCTCTCCTGTCCATTCGACCGCTCTTCTCCATCGCTCTATCGACGCTAGGATTTTTCATGAACTCTCTGGCAACATTCCAGGACTCTGCATTACAGCGTATTCTTATTCAATCTTAATGAACTGCAGAAACCGATCTTTCCGCCAATATTTATTACTGTATAGAATTAAGATCTGACGAATAATTTATGACCGCCGATAGTTAGTATTGATGATTCATACGTCGCGTATTAACTAATTTTAATGGTCAATTTTCAGAATCGCTCATTTGAATATAATAGTGTGACATGCTGTCAACTCTGAAATGACCAACTCAACGGAAAGGATCGCATTAATCGCGTTTTAACAGTACGTGGACTCGTATAGTCGAATCGAATCTAAAATCACTTCACTCTTTTCATCCGAAACTCCGCTAACTAACAAAAACAGTATTGATGATTCATACGTTGCGTATTAACTAATTTTAATGGTCAATTTTCAGAATCGCTCATTTGAATATAATAGTGTGACATGCTGTCAACTCTGAAATGACCAACTCAACGGAAAGGATCACATTAATCGCGTTTTAACAGTACGTGGACTCGTATAGTCGAATCGAATCTAAAATCACTTCACTCTTTTCATCCGAAACTCCGCTAACTAACAGAAACATTATTTTTATTATCGCAGCATTCCGCTGTAATACGTGTCTTTGCGAAACTGCAGATTAATAGATTCTGATCCGCACGATCAATAAAACATATTTTTCAATCCCGTTTTTACGGTGACTCGGTATCCTTAATTGAAGTAATATTGGGAATAAAATTCTTCGGAACCAGTTGCAACTGGCGCTCCATACTTTCGACTTGTGACGAGAATTCGCAAGTTTTATCGACAGGGTACAAATCCAAGCACAAGCGATCGATCATCCCCTCGTCCCGGACGGTTTGTCGTTGCTACAACATAGAAGCTTCCCTGTTTTCCTATTTTTCTGAGATACGATCGTCACCGTTTACCTCAAAGTCGGCCCCTGCCCAAAGTCCGCAACATTGACTCTCGATTCTCTTCGGGGAAAGGCATCAGCGTCGTGATGGCGCATATACTTCCCCTCGCAACATCGTGCATGAGTATATGAGTATATAGGAGACGGCGAACGTCGCCCGTCGCGGATGCCCCGACGTCGAGGTCTCTCATTGGTATTCCAAGTGCGCGCCAGCCTCCGCGCCACTTTGCGAAAAAATGTGAACTTAATAAGAAAAGCCTTAAGGAGCCCGAGAGCTTTTGTCGGGTTTGCTTGTACCACCCCCCACCCCCCCCCCCCCCAAGCCCCGGAACCACCCTTACATCAGAGCACCGTGGCCCAGCAACGACACCAACCCCTCATTCGCCTCGCGTCGATAATCTATTCATATTTTTGCGGAGACTCTCGGATTTTCAAAGCCACCCCGTTCTTCCGTCCCTCAAAGAGATTTTCCTGCCACGCGAAAGCCCTCGATTTTTCCTTTCTCTCAGACAAATTTACCTCCGACATCTCGAGCGTCCTGAGATTTCTCCGGTTCTTTTTTTTGTTCTCTCTGCTCTTTCTGTGGCGAACGATTTAATACTCCGGAAATTCGTGACTATTCACCAAAGTTGTTAGCTACAGTCTCGTTAAAACGTGACGGTGGTCGAGTCAAGTTTGTTGTGAATCATTGTGCGGTCGGAAACCCAAGTTCTCCGCTTCTCCTCCTCTCACTGCCACTGCCACACTCCGCCCTTTACCTCCTGCGGTGTAATGAAGGAGACGTCAACGAGCCCTATCCGCACTCAATTAGCGTGGATTATACGTGACCCCTCGCCTCGGAAAGATATGCTTCTGACTATCCCGGATAACGTTGTTTATCGGAACCTATCGTTTATTTACTTAATCACTCAATCATGATGAAATAAAAAAAGCACAATTATTTTGGATAATTAAAATGCGAAGAAAAGAACATTGTAAGAGTGCATTTAAAAAAAATGATTTTTATTACCACAAGATGAAAAAAAGCATGGTTAAAAATATTGTACTATTATATTTCATCTTTTTTTCTCTGTACGAATTTAAAATTAGTGAAGAGTATTTTTTTTAAATCTCTGTAACATTGTTTGCTGCCGAGGATCGTTGAATTCTCCAAGCGTGGAGATCGTCCGCCACCATGCGGAGAAAAACGGAGTTCTGGGCCCGCCTGTGCTTCACGTCGGTATGAGAGTTTCCTCACTTCACGTGGGAGGTAAAACAGGTTTCCAACGGGGTCGATAACATCGAAGCCGACGTCGAATAAATGCAACCTTTCGTAAATCTGCCTACATGACAATAAACTAAACGGGGAAATATAATTTTATATATATAAAATTATTATATCAATAAAATATTAAATAAAACATCGTGTATCTTGAAAGTATTTTGAAACGTAACTATACGCGTAAAATGAATGATATACGTAAAATTTTATATTACCCGAAATTTGTAAAATGTTTTTTGTATACCCTCATTTCAATTAACGAATTAAACTTTGTATTCTTGGATGTTTACAGTCAAAATGTCCCATTTAGGTCAAGCGTTGTTTCAGAGAAACACGGTCAAAGTAGAAGGCAAAGTACAAAACATTAAATTGAAGTATGGAGGTCAACGAGGCGATATATATTCGAGGAATCACCAAAGTACTAAAATTCTTTTTCTTCGAAAGGTCTCGTTTCCTCCTTCGCGAAATACTCACCGATGTACTTACCATGCAAGAACACATGTCGATTACAGGAAAATGCAAATATCGATTTGTATCAATGATTCTCCGAGAATAACTCAACGCGGCTTTTTCCTCGGCGCATCGTTAGAGGATGTGAACCTGTCGACGACTCCGCTTCAAGTACTGCGCGCTCTGCAGTGACATGCCTAGCTTGAATAATTCCGTCGGAGTATCGTACAGCGTTCGTAAAAATTCGTATAAATACCGGAAGCAATCGAGTATTCAATCAACGATTTCTTTGTCGAAGGGAAAAACGTCCGTTGCATGCTGGGAGTGTCACACTCCCTCTCCTTTCCTCTTTACCCCCCCCCCTCTCGTTTCTACCATTCTATTCGTCCCTTCTCTTGCAGTCAGTAACCTCTGGTAAAAAAAAAAGATTGGGCATTTCAATGCACATAGCTACAATAATCAAGTTTATAGATAGCTCGTGAATTTGAATTTGAATTTTCTTTGTACTAAAATTCACTAAATACGCAGTATATCAAATTCATATAAATACATGTATATCCATTTTCCGAATATTTTCAATAATGCAAGGGAACCGGTTGGGCTCGCAACACAAATATAAATGAAATACATGTGCCGATTTTAATGTGCAGGATGCCTCGTCGATCTGGCTACAGATTTAATTCTGTTTCATCGGCGTCAAGGGGGTACCTGTTGGCGGCTGTGAAGATCGGGGAGGGTGCCTGGACAGCGGTACATACACGCGCCGGCGGCGAACACGTTCGACCGCGTATACGTTCCATTCATCGTTTTCATTCATAACTGGACTCGCTCGGCCCGAGACGTCTTACCTGGCCGCGCGTGGAGAGCTCTGCAGGCTGGCCGCGTGCGTGCCTCGCGTCCATTCGAGTTTCACGGCACGAACCCACGACGGGGAGGAACTCTATCTCTTCCTCTCGCTCCTGCTTCGTGTGATACGCGTCCAAAGGATTCCAGACTCGTGTTCGAGGCACCCGCTGAACAAGACACTCGAGAATCGTCGTCAGTGCTGATAGCGAATCTTTGATTCAGGACGGGGAGATGTTTGCACAGAAAATGAAGAAAAAAAAAAAAGAAAAAAAAAAACGAGGAGAGGCAATTACGACAATGCCTGAAGATCTTGCTGAAGTAGTTTTCCAAGATTCAGCCCCGTACACCAGCTGCGTCTCCTCCTCAGCATCGCACGCTTTGAACAAACACTCGAAGAGAACTCTCTTTTCCCTCGAGACAGTAGGAGACTGTAAAAATGATTGTCAACTCGAAGATGGTTAATAACGGGGAGGCTCTCGTCTAACAAGCAGCAACACTCGTCTCGACACGACCACGAGAACGGCGTCGTTGAGAATCATAATGCCTTCGAGGAAACCTCTCCAAAAGGCATCTCTCACCGACGGGTTTCAACGATCATCAAACCACTGTCATCTCACTTTCCAACTATTCTCAGGGAACTAACTAGCCAATATACTCGTGATTGGCTTGAGCTGTCGAGAACAAAAATTAACTCCTCTCGTCAATTTGCGACGAAGGATTATTCGTTCATTTTTATACAATTAATTTAGTACAAAATATTTGACAATGCACCCAAATTTTACTACGAAAGCCATGATAATAGAAGAAAAAAAAATTGACTCAAAGACATCATTTGTTATGTTAGTTATTATGGGTTTTATTCTCAGTGAATTATTAGTATTGAATAAACTGCGGGGTTAATAAACATAGAATCCCTACTTCAAAGTAACGACAGATTCCCATCTCGGTATCTATTGTAATAATATTCGAGGGGCTGCAGTACGTAAAGAAATATCGCGAAGCATTTAGTTACGATTTGGTTGAAACCGTGGAACGAGTATCTCGCGAAGCTTCTCATAAATATTCGCGACTTTGCGCGAGAGAGAAAATATGAAGAAGACGAGGAGGAGACAAACTGCAGACGTTCACTCGAGTGCCGCGAGGAAGACGAGTGCGGTGATGGTGTAGTCGGGGGGAAATCGGCCGGAAAATATGTAACGGCCGTTTAAGACTGTTACTGCCAGGATCAGAGCGTTCACCAGCAGATGGGGGGAGAGCGACGGAGAGACTTTTCTTTCTCTTGTATTAACTCTCCTCGAACATAGTAGGAGGGGCTGCAAGCGTTCTCTGAAGTTTAAAAAGCTATCTCGTCGCGCGGGGTGCATCTGTTTTGTGGATCTCTCGTAGGGATTTTAAAAGAGTGAGATCGCGAGAGGAATGCTCCCGAGCGTATTGTAGTACCACTGCAAAAACTCAAGTGGCACTTGTGGCTGGGGTGAAACGATGTCGCGCAAGTAAACTTGTCGCTCCTTTTGGGGATCCACAAAAGCAGCATCCCCCGCGTTACGAGAATACCGGAGCGTGAAATCTGTCTCAGGAGCGACACGGCTTGTTGCCACCTTGCTTCCAAAATTGCTCCGCACTGTCGAAGACAACGAAAGTGTTTATTTCCAAAGTAACTCAATTTGGCTGAAAACTGAAATTTTTACGGACCATTTTCCCGAAACTGAACTGAGCTCACTCAAACCTGGGCCATCGATACCTCTTTCGCGGTATACAGATAGAAACGTGTCATGTTGGGAATATTCGTCGTCTCGTTCAACTATTTCGTGTGGTAATCCGAATGGATTTCAAGAGCAGAGTTGAGCTGCGAGTAGAATAACGGTCGAGGAAGATAAAGTAAGTGGCTGAAATCGATAAAACTTTTCTACTCGGTCCGTAGTGTCTACGTGAGAAAGGAAGATAGGATTCTTTACGATCAGCGCTCGTGTAACAGCACAGGGTAGTTGAAGGAAGTACAAATGTGAAGTACGAGAGACTGAGAAGAAAAATCGGGAGGGAAAAAAAGTAGAAAAAAAATAAAGTGTGAAATCCATTTTCCAGCCAATACCAAACCAATGGAATCGTAATGCGACTGCGTTGTGTTTCGCGTCTCTTCTGCGTCGCAGCTCTCACAAATTCTCGGGCTGTTCGACTCGCGCTTTCGCTCTCCATCGTGCGGCAGCAACTCGCGATTTGCATTCGAATGGAGCGTCCAACGAGAAGTTGACAACTGGGCCAGTGCGACGAGCCCGCTTCGCTACTAATACCGCGAGTGCGAACGCGCCCGGTGTGCGGAAGGCGTCGCGCGACGCCCGTACGGCTCTCTACACGTAATTCGGGTATTTACCGACGTTTGTGAGACCACAATAGCCAACGTCAACTGCTAATCAAGCCGGCGCAAATTGTGCCCGGCAACATCTCCGGCATACTAGGCACAACCGACTACCTCGTGTCTCGTTAAACAAATTATTAATTTAATATAAAGCCAAACGAGAGAAGCTTGTCTCGCGGCGAATGTTTTGTAATCAACCCGACTGTCTTTCGCAGTGTATAACATTATTTTTAATTTCATTTTTAAAATGCATCTGATAAATTTACTCGTTAAATAGTAATAATTTTTTTCTACAGTAGATTCGATTAAAGGCTTCTAATTTTATTACCAACAATAGAAACGCAAATTATGGCATATTTACATATTTATCATATGTAACTTTATTGCGGTGTTTTTGTCGAAATTGGTCAAAGATTCAACGAATATCAACTGTCGTACATTTTTTTTTTGTTACGATATATTTATTACTATTCGTCAAAACAATAATGCCCAAAAATCTGAAAAATAGTGTGATGTCATTACATTGCCATTGTATAGGATCTTTTACAATTTTCTCACGTTTTGCTTACAGTAGCCCACGAAAATTCCTCGAATTATTATACCGCGGAGATAAAGAGATGGAGTATTTGGGCCTGTCGATGTAGGAGGAAATCGATGTACCACTTATTCATCGTCTTAAATTCAAGGAATTCTCGAAGGATTCTCGAGACACCCGGATCATATTCATCATATCACAGGAGGCGGCAAACAGTCATCGTGCTCTGTCGCAGAACCGAATCACGAGGGAGAGAGCGAGAGAGGAGAAGAATTGGCCTGGAGGGTTTGGTGCTATGGGTCGCGAGCAGTGGCACGAGGGGCTGCTTTCGCCTTATGCCTCCTGCCTTTCCCTTCCGCCCCAGTGCCAGTGGCAGCAGCAGCGCAATGGCCCGCCATAAATCCACTTTCGATTATGTTATCTAATGGGAGTATTATGCAACATGATTGCTGGCTTTAAGGTGCTGCGCGTTTGCTTGTAGTACGAACTCACACACACACACACACACACCCTGAGGAGCTATACCACATCAGCTAAGCAGACTAAGACGTTCTCATCCGCCTGCGCTTTCTCGCCTTGATCGTGTGACCAGAATGAGAGAGAGAGAGAGACAGGAGCCGGATCCCGGGATATCCGGGAACCTGATGTCTTATTACACGAGCGCCACACCTAATTTCGCTCCCACCTAATGACATTGTAACGATAATCCGTGGACACCCTCACTCGTCTTTCCGTTCTTCCGAACGTAAACGAATGTCACCAAAAATCGATCCGACATATCGGAGATGATATGGTGCTTTCTCTTCATATTTAAGCTTTCGTGGTTACAACAGTATGCATATATGCATATATACAATCGTGATATTTTACCCAAAAACTAATACGCATGGTCTCAACTGTATCTCGATTTTTTTTTAATTGATCAGAAATTCGTTGGAGTACGATAAAGATACTTGTATGATTCTCCAGAGAAAATTGATAGTAACATTATTTAAAATCTTACTAATGTCTTGTGTGCTAAGATTACAAATACGATTGTTTGTTTACGACACAAATAATGTGAAACTTAGGAAATTGGTTTGCCAAATTAAAGGAATTTTATTGACTGACAAAAGTAAATGGGAATAACGATCGTCATACTTTTTTACGGTTTGCTCCAAACGGCACAACTTCTCATCACACGAACCTTTGTCCAAGAGTCTCTAAGTCCACGTTTCTAAATTCTAATTTCTTGATGTGGTCCCGCGGTAAAGTTTGTCAAATTTACTATTGTAACAACTGTAAAAGACAAACCTCTCTATTGCCGCTGGAAATGGTTTTAATGTTACTTTTCGAGCGAAGGTTTGAATACCCGTGTCACGTTTAAACCTCGAGAGATACCTCGAGGATGTTTTGTGACTGGCAACTAAAATCATTATATCGCCAGTCGAAAAAGCTCTTCCGCTCGAAGCATTCCCGTGTCTCGTAGGAGCGAGCTCAATCCCGCGTGGCTCTCCCGTTACTATAATATTATATAACATCATATAATATAATTCGTGTACGCCGGTCGCCTAATTAAATGTATATGTAAATTTTCGGCGGTCTGGATGCGAATCGCACTGGCAAGGGTCGTAGTTATATAGTATTATAACAGTAGAACGCATGCTTATACGCGGCCGACCGCGGATTGAGATTAGGTCCGTAGAATTATGAAGCGAGTTAAATCAGCGGCGAGATTAGATCGTCCGCGCTGCACTGTTATCTACCTCACTACCGTCGGTCCCTTTCCCAGTAGTTATATTTGCTACCACTGAACCCGCGAGGGAGATAAGAATTTGCCCGGTTAACGTACCGACCTCCTACCGACTTACGCGAGCCGAACGCCCAACCCCATACACATAAACAGTGTAGCCTCTTTCTCGAGTACCCAAAGTAATCGAACAGGAATTAGTATCGAAGTAGTTATGTTATTTCTTTTTTTTTTTTTTTCGATTTCGATTCAACTTTATTTCATTGCCTTCTTCCAATCGATGTCTTATTCCAGTCTCTCAGAAGTTATTGTCTTATACGGGATTATCGAATTTATTATTATTCATTTTTATATTTGAACAACTATTTTTGATTGATGCCCTAATTAGTAAATATTGGCAATAATATTTCGTGTAAATTTACCGTACAGATGAGGAAAGATCTTTTACAAAAACTGGTATGTCAAATTTGATGTGTCAGTGTGTTGTAAAATTGCGGTACTTTTTACTAAATTTGATAAAATTCAGTAATATTGTTACACTCGTGTATTACATTTAATTCAGCTGATGAATTTACGGTAGTTAAAATTTCCGAACATGTTCAATAGTTGCCTCTGACGCTTTTAATTTTTACAGTGAGTCGGACGTCGAACGTATCTGAGGAATTTATTTTTCGCTGCTCAAGGAATGACAGAGTCACTCTTTCGGGCGGTCTTTCTACACGCTTGACCGGCGAAGAGCCAAGAGAGTTATTTCGTCACTTTGAGAGAAAAGAGGGATCGAATCTATCGAGACTTTTCTCCGTCTCTCTCTCTCTCTCTCGCTCCCTCTGTGTCTCCTTTCCCGAGCAAGGGTCAGCAACCAAAGCAGAGGCGTCCGAGTGTAAAGGTATTCGAAGAAGGGCAACGCTCGCCGCTGTGGCGGCAACTCCGTGACGCTCGGGGGGTCTTACGAAATCCCCGAGGGGTGCTCGAACGCTCGAGAGAGGCGAAGAGGCTACAACTACATTTTCATCTCTGCTTCTCTCTGCGCTAATACACGAGAAGAGATGAGCGCAGACCCTTTCCCGGACGTGGCGCTCACTTCTTTCCCTCGGTCTGTCCTCCTGCGCGCTTTCAGAATCGCGCGACACCTCATTTCCTTATCTTTAACAGGCCGTTACTCTTGTGTACTTCGTTGCTCGTCCTGTGCCTTCGGTGCTACAGCGACAAGAAGAAGACAGGGGCGACCCTTTATTCGACTGCCCAACGGGGACGTTCACTGGCTTTCTCCCTTTCATACCTTGCACAATTTCTTGTTCCCCGAGAACTTCCGCTTTGCAGATACTTGTTCAAAAAAAAAAAAGATATCCCCTAAAGTGCTGGCACAAGTTTAGTTCTTCGTCTCAATAAGATATCCTAATTGCGGTCCTTCTGAAGTTATACACCGTTTACAAGCTCATTAACATTTTTATTGAAATATTTAAAATTGTTTGCTACTTTCTCTGATACGAAACACGAATTTATCGTCCCTGGAGTGCGACTATATTTTATTTACTTTCACGCAAAAATTGTGAGCCATAGTTTGGTTTTTGACACTTTTTACCCCAGTAAATATATGAATAACGAATAAAACAAACTTTGAGTAAGTGGGTTTTCCAAAACCATTACTTAGTAATTTTTTAAGATCGTCCTGTAGTATTAGACAGAAAGCCAACATTTTTTTTTTTTCTAAAATTTACTAGAAAGTCAAACCTTTTTTTTTTACTAGCATTGCATGTTACAGGATCAATGTCAACTGTGTGGAAAATATCCTATGCGGAAAATGATTTTTCGTTAAACCAAGATTGTCTCCGTACTCTCTGATCACTCCCCGCATGAGAGAGCCTTCCCAGAAATGCAGGAAAAATTGCTGAGCGAATATCCGAAGACCGGCGTGCGGTGAGCGTCTGTGATGCCCGGCGGAGTCGATGCTATCGCAGTCTCATCAGCATATAGAGTGCAGCAAAGAGTGAACCGGGTCACGTATGGATGAAGCGTCGCGCACCCGCGCGAAAGCGAGAGACCCACTCGCGCCAGAAAGCACACCGAAGACCATCAGTCAGCGCAGAGAGACGCTCGGCGAGAAAAGCAGAATAGAAGAAGAAGAAGAAGAAGAAGGAGAAGAAGGTCGCAGCGCGCCCGTCGCTTCGCTCAGAGGGGTGATGTCCGTTTTCTCTCGCTCATAGCCGCCGGCCAATAACACCACCACCCCCACAGCTTGTCCTGTCTCGGGGTTGAACCCCGCGAGTCAGCCAAAGTCAAGTCACCCCGTGAAAAATGATCGTTCCTAAATTGCCCGCTTACATGATAAATATACAGCTGCTCTGGGTATCCCGAACTATATATATTCCGGTAGTCCGAACACGCCGGTCCGTTTGCTGATCCTGATCGTCTCTGCGATCTGCAAACCGACAGCACCCAAGTATCATCACAAACCTGCCTCTTGCATTTTTGTTTTCATTTTTTTCCCTCTCGTCCTGATAACCGTGGACATCTGCAAACCTTGCGGACGTGTTGGTGCACAAGAATATACAATAGCCGAGCAGAGGGACGATCAATTTTTCATTTTCTTTAAGAACGAAACGCCAACTTGACGGGCCAAGGAAGTTAGTTTAAAAGTCTTTTGAATGACCGTTCGAGTTATTGACTCGTGACAAAGTACCCCAAAAAACTGAAATTACTATATAAAATTTGTAGATTCGTATATGAATATTAATATTAAATATCGAAGTCCGTTTTGTTCTGCGTGGCAGATACGATGGAATAGGAAAATGTGATAAATAGGGTTCATGCCGAAAGAGGCTCATACATTTCTAAGTTATGGTTCTGGCTGTCAAAAGTATTGACAAACTTGGAGAAACTATCTGTATGCATAGTTTCGACGGTGATGATCGTGCGGGTTACGGGTATAACATTGAGTACCGGCCCTCGCCGAAAAGAAACTCGGGGAATTGTTGAGAAGGGGACACCTCGAAATAAGAAGTAAGGGAGTTGGGCTGGCTATTCGTTCAAATTAGTAGCCGACCTTGGGCCAGCACCCTCGCCCTCGTGTCTAGCATGCTAGCGCAGTCCCTAGCTAGCCTAACTGTACGCAGAATGCAGGATACCTTGACGGGCGCTCCAAATCCTCGGAGAGCGTTCTTCTCCGGCTGTTCATGGCAGCTTTTGGTGGCCGGAGTTCCTCGCGCGTCGCCGCACGTGGGGTAGGAATCTCTCGAAGCGAAGGGAACGAATCGAATCATTTGAACCCCTTTTTTCCTTCTCTCACTCGCATCTCCCATCTTTCACCCTCTTTACAAAAGCGACGGATCTCCGGCGTGTAAATAAAATAAATAGTCTTTGTCAATTGCCCCGCGTATTTGCTCGTTCTTCCAACGAAACAAACGTTACCACCATTAGAGAAAAAAAAACCAATGACTATTTTATTCTCTACCTTCAGCACGGTGCGAAAAAAAAATCGAAGAAAGTATCGACTGGTGCCTATTCTTAGAAGGAAAAAGAATAAAATAAAAGAAAGTTCTGAAGAAAAAACAAAGCGGAGACGGGAAAGGCAACAGGGATCGAAAAAAAGTAGGAAGACCTGAGCTGCGAAGGAGACGCGAGTGAAGATTGTCGAAAAATAGACAATGGGATAATAAGAAATAGCTCGTGGGCTGACTGAAGAAAAGTGAGATGTCCCGTGGTGTGTGCAAGGTGCGGATTTTTATCTCTACACCGGTACATCGGTAGATCAGGACCTGTTAGAGATATCGTGAACACGGAAAGGGACGAAACGGCGAGGTGACGGGTCAACTTTACGGTTGTGGCTGCACGCCTCGGCCACCGGACGACCGATTATCTTCACCAGCATCGAATTGCCTTTGGGCCTTGGTCGCAGACGTCGTTGTCGTCCTCCTGCACGCTTCGAACTGCTTTCCTGCTGGGTGCGCCTCCGGATGCAGCTTCTCGATCCGGTAGCCGAGATTGACCAGTCGAGAGGGCGAGGGAGAAAGTGGAAAAGAAAGGGTAGCAACGACGCTCGATTTTCCAGGATGTAAACAAGGCCCATGATCACCGGGGAGATCCATAAAACCGAACAGGTTACGAGGGTATCCACCAACGCTCGGCCCTTCCTCCGACCCTTCTCGACCTGCAGCTTTGGCTAACTCGTGCCCAGGTACCGCTATTTTCTCCATGGAATTATGGAAACGCCGTTTAACGAGCTCTGGAACGGAATTTTAATTGCGGATCAAGACATCTCAATGTGACAACTGTTAATTATATACAGACTTCGAGCTTCTTGCTCTAATATTATATTGGTTATACCAATGCTGTCAAAACTGCATTGCATTAATATGTTTTCAAAATTTTTAATCAAATTCGAATTAGTGAGTTACACGTTTTTCAAATTAATCGAGATACTTTTTTCCGGAAATCTCGAAACTAGCGGAAACACTAAAATTCGTGTCTAGGCCATTGCAGAGTGTGGATGCATATGATTTTGGGTACAGTTATTCAAAAAGGGATGAAGATTGAATCTGTATACGGTGAAGCTGATCTCGGATACGGAAAGAGATGTTACGACGTGACACGACGACGCGGGAGTAATATATCGCCGGACAACACTTACCGTTATACGAAAATCTTCGTAACTTTGTCCTGCGATGGATGATTACGCGAGAGAGTGAAAGGGAGAGAAAGGGCCGACGCGAGGACGAAGCAAGGGAAACAAGATCGGGACACGAGATTCCGAGGACCCCGTGCAGGTCCAAGTGGAGCAGCGACAACGACGAGCAACTTGAACGACACCCGTGATCGTCGTGCGCTGCGCTGAGGACCGAAAGGACCTGTGGAGGATGCAATAAACCGGGTAGTGTCCTCGAGAGCTGCTCCGGCTTCACAGTTCTTTAGGGATGTACAAACAAAAGACAAAAATAGCGTCGCAATTGTCTTGTCGCTGGTACGTACCCGACGAACGCCACGTGGTCAACTATTGTGTGTCGCACGGCTTGTTTTTCGTCATTGTTTTTTGAGGATATCCTTGACGATCAACGAAGGTTCCTTGTACCATAAAAATAACGAGAATCCAAGTAAATGCGGTAAAAATCCTTGACACCTAAACGGAAAAAAAGGTTCACTTAGAATGACCAACAAAATGAGAATTGCTAACCAAATCGCATTGGATTGCGCGGCATAAAAAATTGCATATGGTAATCAATAATGAAATTGATATTAATATCGGGTCAACGAACTCCGCAAAGTCTCAAAAAAATGTCTACTTCCCACAAGGCGAATTTATAAAGTTTGTAATATTGAAATTGGATAAATAATATTTGAAAAATAATAAATATTCACAAGAAATATTTATAATACGCAACGATGAAATGTCACGATGCCGATAAATAGATAAATTTGAGTGAAACCTAGGCCATTTAAATAATTGCGATGCAGAATTATTTCTAAAACAAAAAATCGAACTAACGGAGTATCAAGCGTTCCCAAGTTTCTTCAGACAATTGTCCATGTCTCTTTAGGCGTAGCTAATTAAATTAGTGTAAGTTCATTGAATAAAATCGGCGTTTGCTGGCGACTGGATGAAGAATGTAGCTGAATAGAATCCGAGGCGATGGCGAGAAAGTAGAGGGAAGCTCTGATGTAAAATCCGCGGCTGTGCCCTGACGGTCCATGCGGTTTTGCGGCTGGACGCTCCGGTGGACGCTGTAACGAGACGACGACTGGCCGCGTCGAGTCAATCTCGTGGTCCCACATACCGACGTGTATAATGTACTATATTATGCGCGGGTTCTACACGAAGCCAGGCAGTTCCCCAACGATATTAGAAGCTGCCGCTCGATGCAGCTCTACGTGTAATTCCCGATTTCCTGTTTGCCGAGCTTACGCCCAGTATACAGAGAAATAACATTTCAAATGGAAAGTCTACAATACTTGCGAAAAATACTTATCTAAGTAGCCGACAACTGATCTAGTTTTAAATAAATTGTTATTGATTTATATAAGCTTGTTTCTCTGCAGCTATTTGCATACAGGCTAAAAACCTTCTATCCGGGAAAGTAGACAATTTTTTTCCAATCGTCGCAGATAAAGTTAATCACTTTGTCGTAACGAAATCAATTGGGGTCTCAAAAGTTCCTCATACCATTTAAGCGAAATATTATCAGCATGTATTCTGATGTTGAAAAAAAAATGTCAAAAAGTTTTAAAAAAACACGAAAAAACAGCAGAAAATGGCCTCGAAAAAATAGGCCCCTAAAAATGATTACTTCCTTTTAACGAAACTAATTCGAAAACCCAGCTTAACTGGGCAATTCATTTTTTTTTTTTTCTTGGCCATTTGAAAATTGTATTTCAATCAGGTCGATAATTAAAACTTGATATAAAATATTCTTTGTATTCTATGCCAATGGAACTTATGCTTAATTCTGGTTTCTCGAATTTTTTGTTATTTTTGCCTCTGGTTATCTTCAGGAGTCGTCCAAAAGTACCTCTGGCTCTGGGTATTTCGCAAAAGTGGCGCCTGGCTACAAGAGGGTTTGAAAAAAATGTTTTATTACACGTCAACTGGTTGCTCGTATACACAGAGTGTGCCCAGCGAAAAGCATGCGACTGCGTGCGGACAGGTAGACATACGAGACAGGCAGCTCTCGACGGACATGCTCGTAAACAAATCGGCCGCGTTTTATTGGAATGTCAAAGCGTAATATTGGTATTCCACGCGTTGACTCCCCAAAATATGTAGGCTCGCGAGGCGCATGCTAATGCTCGCGTCGTTGCTTGCACAGCCACGTCGAAGAGGGAGAGTAGTTGTCGAGCGCGCTGCGAGCGAGCGAGCAAACTCGCATCCGGTTTTCGGGCAGAGGGAACGCTCGCATAGGCAACTCGTTTCGAGTTTCCACAGTGTCACGATTCTCTTTTTTTCAAGTCGAAACGTAATTTTTATTTCATCCCTGCCTCTGGCTTTCGAAAAATGCTATCGATATTCGAAACTCAATTTTCTTTTCCTTACTCGCAGCTTATACTCAAAGTGTATATTTATTTATCCCGTTGCCATGGAAACTGCATCCTCGAATAAATATCAATTTTGCAATGGATATTAGACACTTTTCTGAATTGAAATAATGTCAAAATTGCACTTACAAAAAATCCACCTCTTGCATTTTTACGTGCAACTTTTCATGAAATTCCACTGCCTGACTTTTTTTTATCGGAATTTAGAACTATCGATGTACTCACGAATTCTCCGAGTTCGATATAACCTCAATTGAATCGAAAAAAAAAAATAAAGATATATATATACAAAAATAAAAAAAGAAGGAATCGACGAAAAAGCATGATCTTTGAATTAATAGATTCGAAGATCGCTTCGGAGAGAAACAATCGACATTGCATGGGAAAAAAGTGAGGGAAAAAGCGTGCGAACGCAGTAACTCGAGTTCGCAACGCGGACTATGGAATTCCATGATGATTTATCGAAGGAATCTCAATGCTGCTATACAATTCTCTCTCCTTTTTCCTTATAGCTGGTGTAATAGATGGCACCTCGTATCCTCGGACGTTCCCTCGCGATTCTTTCGTATTCCGTTTTGTTTTTATTCCCGTCGACGGGTCTCGATAGAAAAGGAGAGCCCTCGAAGTCCGGATGACCAGCGAGGCGAGAAGCCCTGGCACGGCGAAACTGGCTTGGCTCGGTTCTGCTGCGAGGAGAGTGAGCGATTGGCTATTTCACACCACATTGGACCCCTTCCCTATACTGCGACTTCGCGCTGGCTCTTCACCGCGAGCTCTACTGGCATTCATCCTATTTTATGCAACAATGCGATTTCGCGCGGTCATCCGATTTCTTGCGTGTGGCCAAGTCTCGATCGACTCGCCGACCTTCCTTTTTTTTTTTTATTATCTCTTCCATTTTTTCCTCTCTCAAAACGCTGAGCCTGCAAGTGGAAATCAATTTAAAATTGCAAATTGTAATTTCATCACTTCACGGGGTGTATCGATTATATTGCAAACGAATATGCTAATGCGTATCGATCCGACCGATCAGCTGTTGACCCACATTTAATACTCATTGAGATTCTTCGCCAGCGGCGGCAAGAGAAGGCGATAAAGCCTCCCTTCGCTCCCCGGGGAAATACCCCCTCCTTCGAGTCTCCCCGAAATGTCACGGTTAACGTCCGTAGCCCAAGTCCCGAGCGACCGAACGCGAAAATTTTCAGCCAGAGAGTCGTACACTTAGAGACTGCATTCTTGAATTTCTTCGAGAACTCATTGCCTAATCATTCAGTATTATTGACAAGCTCTTTCAGTTGGGATGCAGGATATTAAAAAAAAATTAAAACCCACTATTTTAGCATCGCGTGCTGTAAAAAGTGCACATATGTTCATCAAAGTGAATGAAAATTTCCTTTAAAAAAAAAAAAAAAAACAGATTTCCACTAATTCTTGAATTTCAAGTAATTTGGCCTAATCATGGATTCCACACAAAATTTCCAGTAGCAGCCGGATTGCAAAACAAATCCCATCCGACGCTCGCTAAATTCCATTATCCTCTCCCTCGCTGATTAATATATTAAAGGGTTCTATTCTAGCGGTATGAACCACAGTACGAGGGATGCTGCGGGTCGAGGATGTATACATGGAGAGGAAGGCGGGGGTGTACGTGGCACCGGTGGCGGATAACCAAATTTTCGTAACCCGATCCCGTATGGTAATGCGGAGCGAACAGTGGCTCCCGGGAGGAGGAGCGAGTGTAGTACAGCGGTACAAGCTCCAGCGGTATAAGGGGGTGGTCGCTGTCACCCTCTTGCTCACTTGTGGACTTGTCTCTCGCTCACGCCCGACGAAACAATGTTTAACCCGGCCTTGGGCGTATTGTTATTTTAAATAGCCGTTATTCGATTTTAAAGTTCGCCGGATGCCCGTACCGGGCGAGTTTCAGCTTTCCCGGTCTCTGCAACTCGCTGAGGCAGCTCGCTCTATCCTCCGAGGCAATGCCAGTGCAAGAGCAGGGGTGCGATTTGATTGCCTTGCCGATAGGGTCTCGACCCGTCATTTCACGTTCCACCATAGCATCTCCCACTTCTCCTCCCCCCTCCCTCACAATGCACTCCCAAAATACCCGCTATTTTCCGACTCGAACGTCTCGCGAGTCTCCCACATGCTGCAGCGATTGGTGTGTACTTACTTCAGCACAGTGTGAGTGTGGCACTCGTGCTAGCAAAGCCCGGCGGCCAAGTTTATCGAGCGCCGGAGGCTGAAGACGCGTGGCTTCATGTATGGTGGTTGATTGGCCGCAAAGGGGGATTGAAACGCGCGCAAGCGACGGGGCCAAGGGCCCAACGAGAAAGGGTCGCATTCTAGCGAGTCGGAGAGACGCGGATAGAGAAACGGCACGAGGACGGAAAGAGAGTGCCACACGTTGGTAAACTCGGGCTTCGGTAAATAGAGTCTAATCAACTGGCGCAGAGCGAGTCCGACGATCGAACAGATTTGCGGAGAAAATCGCAATCCTATTGTACACGAGTCACAGGAATCCGGCTGATGTTCGCGTCGTCGAACTCGACTGGAATAATACCACTGCAGTGAATGTGGATTTTTCGTTGCGAGGAGCTTAATCATTCTGCATTGGTGAAATGCTCGGATCGAATACAGTGGCCATATGGCCTGGAGCAAACAGATAATGGCCTTTGCAATATTTTGTGCAATTGTAATAATTTCAGAAGGCTCTGTGATAATTTTGTGAACTTCGGAAATAAAAACATATCTCCAATACAATAGCTCGTAATTAAGGTGTACGAGCATTCATTTATTTTATTTTTTAATTGATTAGTTTTTCGGAAAGATACCGTAAAATTATATGAAAATTTTTTCCCGGAGATTGAATATATAATTTAAACAATTTTTTGTCGAAATGACAGAAAATTGATGAAAAATGAGTATTCATTCAGAATCATAATTATTTATTTGCTCGCAAATTATTCGCTTGGTCATTTCACAACAGTCAAACCGTAATTTAACGAAGTAGCCATGCATCGATGGGACGTGGAGTACGATTATTCACCGTGAGAAATAATGTGCATGTGCACGGTTAGAATTGATTGATATGTGCCCAATACTTTGACTACAAATTTCAAATGTCAATTGCTATTATTCGCAGGGTCGCAGGGTACCAACATTTCATCACGTATGCGAGTAAGAATAGGAAACGTTAGAAGAGAAGGCATCGAGACGTGTCAGAGACTTCCTCCTCGCAAATTCCGAGAAGAATTCACAGTAACAGCGAGTGCGAATTATGTGACTCGTCCAAGAAGCTCGGAGCATGCTTTGCTTTTTTTTTTACAGGCACACACGAGGAAAGGAGGGGAGTGGTTCGTTCACTCTGGTGGTTGGTGTTGTCGGCCTGTTCGCATAGCATCGATGCAGGCAGGTCGCGGACTCACACTTTATCGACAACTAGATTGTTCGTTTCTGACTGCTGGAACGTTGAAACCGCGTGTGCCATACGTTTTGTGGTCTGCATATAGGCTCGGCGCGAGTACAGGGGAACCAAGAGACACGCGGCATTCCAATTAGATGGCTGTCTATGCATACGCTATCAATTGGTTCGTGGATCACGGACGCCCACGCGAATCTCACTATTCTGCACGCTCCTGTCATCCAAGTATATTGTGTAAATTCGCAGATGTCACAACGTGGCCCCACTTGCTCTATCTCTCTATCGCAGCTGAATTATCAATTTCGATCAATTCAGAACGGTCTGATTCTCGTGGAAATTTCTTCACGACATCTCATCGCTGGTGAGAATAATCGGATGCGCCACAACTGATAACGAGCACTTTGCATTTCCAATAACCTTACTAGATAAAACGACATTAAATCCATATAATGGAAATTATATTTATTTAACAAAAAACAAAAATCTAACTATCCGAATTTTCACAAAAATACGTGCGCAAATATAGACCCAGTTTTGGCGGTTCGTTTTTCTGTGGGTCAGCAGCACTGTTCTGGTAAATCTGCACTGTTGGTAGACACGAGCAGGCAAATAAAATTCTGACCTGACGCCGACCAGAATTGTAACACTTGTCAAGATCGGTGAAAACATTTTCACGGAAGATATCGGTCGTACAAGAGATATAAATAATGTACGGAAGAATGAGAGTAAAACGGAGACCCCCGCGTCGACAAGGCCGAAACAAAGTTACGAGGAGGCGGAGGGGAATCGTCTTCGTTTCGGGGTCGAGGAATAATTAAGTGGCGTTCACAGAGACGAGGGTTGCCCGGCCTAGAGGCGGAAGAGAACCTGACGAAGGTCTGAGCCGTGTGCCGCACGACATGGAAGGAGAGCAGCGGACGGTCCGCAGGCTGCTGTGCGCGACTTGCTCCTCAGCCTCTCCTTCTTCACACCCAGCAATGATTCGTGCGCAGCGGCTTCACATCCTGAAGAAAAAAAATTACACCAATATCTGCCAGCTACCGTATGCGAGGAGACCAACGACCGCCGCAAAACCCACTAATCTTCCGTCGACGACAGGCATAATTGAAGAAAAAACCTAATTATAATAGAGGCTCGCGATACTCAGCGAGCGACGAACAAGGGAAGGAGACAGGGCGGGTGCTCCAAAGGAAAAGAATGAATGGGAGGGGCACAAGGGAAGGGAAAAGGGACGCGGGCTCGTTATCCGTAGGGAAACTCACTCGGCGAGCCCCAAGCAAAAAGAAAAAAAAAACTCGTCACGAAGTAGCTTACGGCGGTGCATAGTATTTGTTGTTTTTTTTTTATTAATTTTTTTTGCTCTCTCCTACGATACATTACTCTCGCCGGTGCAAGCAGACATCAGGCACCTTGCAATCGAAATGAGAGACAGAGAGAGAGAGAGAGAGAGAAAGGACATTCAGGCAAGGGCGACAGACCCTATCTCAAGTCCCATCCCCTCAAAATCACGCGGTGTTACGTGGGCACGTTTCTCCTCCGCAAAGTGAATTATCTGCTCGTGGCTATGTCTGTGGCTTGGTGCACCGAGAGCTGCAACACAAAAAATCTAACAGCAGCAGGCTTCGCTTTTATATTATGCCAATCGATACAGATTCCACGTGTTTCCCCGTCGAACTTCCAGTGACATTTCAATCAGAAAATTCGCCACACTTGGGGTGCAATGGATTCTAATGATTGTAGATAGAAGAATTGTGTGTTTGATAAGTAGAAAAAGCACTCGGACAATATTAATATATATAACGTTTCTACTATTATTCATTAAGTTCTAATAATTACTGATTGTCATTTTTTCAATGTATATCATTGGCATTTTTTTTTAATTTATATACCTCACCTTTTGCGTAAAGAGTGCAAAAGAAATATAGAATAACAATTATATTGCAAGAACGAATTTACTCAAAAATTTGCAGATCGTTATGAAAATTCCACAGCCAGTAAAACTCGTGTAATAGTAGTAGTTGTTTTTTGTTAAATTAATTTCCCGAGTAATTAGGATAAACGAGTGAAGTAATTATTGCAGAAAGGTATGCGAGTGCCAAGGTGTCATGATTTATGCGAAGCGCGTCGTGGTGGCGACTGCTGTTGCTGTGGCCGTTGTGGGGAGACACGAACGACCGCAAAATATTTCACGCGACCAGGAGAGAGGTTTATCTTTGCCGCGACAACGTTCCTCCCCCTCCTTTATATTTTCCTCAGCCGGTTCGCAGTTCTGCCGCTCGCGCTATCTCGGCCAACTTTTCTTCTTCTTCTGCTTCTTCCTTTTTTTTTTTTTTTTCAACTCCATTTATTTCACGCCGCAGGGCGATTATTCATTCGCTTGTTATTATTTATCGTTGCCACTCGTCGCGATGCCCTCTGCGAGGCCCACTCTCTCCCGCTTAATTTCATTCCTCCACCTACCCCTTCGCCGAGGGTACCGTAATAATCGTCGACAATAAAAGCCGAATCGTACTTGATTATTATTATTGTGTTCCAGTCTATCCTATATCTGTGTGTGCATCGTCTCTGAAGCCCTCGGAATAACTTCGTTTCTCGTTAGTAGCCACCCCGCGTGTCGTCCTCGTCCTCCGCCTCGGATTCTCCTATACTCCGGCCTCGACTCTGCGCTCCGTTGCCGTCGGAGTTCTCGAGGGGTGAGAGAAAACCCGAACGAGGGCTCGGGGCTGCTTCCGCTTCCCTGTAGTTGGCTCGCACTCGCTCACCCGGCTACAGCACGCCCGATGGCTCGTGGTACCGGCGCACGACAGCATCACCAGCGAGGGGATGAATGACTGCTCGATGCAATTTGAAAAATTACAGGAGCCCGCATACGCTTACGATTCACAGTGGCGCTAGTGAGGGAACTTGAGTGTAGGCCTGTGTGTATGTGTTTTATTCGCATTCCGGAAGTCACCCCGAAACTTCCACGGCCTCGACATACGCGCATCGGCAAAAAATGTGTTCGAAACTCGTTCGTACCGTTTACGCACCTCTATCCGAAAAAACGAAGATTGGCTAGGACAACTTCGTCTTCAATTCGCTCTGCCCGAGTTCTCCAAATTTTTTTGGACAAGCAATCAATTTATTGCTGTAAACTCAAATACTTTATCATTAGTTGTGCATAGTCTGAGATTGGCGTTAGTGTAAATGTTGTCTGTACCATTAAAAAATGTCCAAAGGTAACGCATACCGTCAAATAGGAATTTTTTGTTGGAATTTTATTCTGGACACATCCTGATAATTATGATCATCGTAATTAGCCTGGCTATCTTGCTGTAACGTAAAAGCAACATATCGTAAGAATTTATGTTGTACCGGTTCCAATATTTTTCGCTTGAAGTTTGAGTATCGTGATCCATTCTTCTACATTTTTTTTTTTTCCGCTTCTTTCACTGATCCCTAACTCCTGTCTCCGCAGCACCTTTTCTTAGCCACTTTTGTTTTGTCTCTCATTTTTTTTTTGTTCTCTCCCTTCGAGCGACTACAAGATTTGTGGTGCAAAGAGCTAACGCTCGGGTTTAACCGTGGCTTGTTTCGAGCGGTGTATCCACGATAGCGATCTATATACCGTAGTACAGTTCCTGTAGGTAACTGGCTCTACTCGTGCGCTCCCTACCACCGCTCCTTTTGCTGGTGGTGGTGGTGGTGCTGCTACGTGCTGCCGGGGGTTTCGTGCAACGAGAGAGTGGAACGCAGAGAGGATTAGCGCCAAGTAAGAGAGCCACTTTATTACGCGCACGTGGAGGCCCCTGAAACAGGAACAGGTACCTCGTGCGGGATAATACGTGTAACCCTCGGGAAATGCTCTGTCTCTCTTTCTCCTTCACTCTGGTGTTCGCCTTGACTGACTCCACACAGTGAAATTGACCGGTTAACTGCATTAAGGAAAAAACACGGCTCTTGACTTTCTGCAGGTGCCGAGCTATTCGCTCCAAAATTCTACGGATCTCGCAGTTTGGTTTTACTTAAAATCTGTATAATTGGCAGAGAACCTCATCCGAATTTTTCTGAATCCGCACATCGAACCGATTTTAGAATTTGTTGTGGGCCAATAATTTTACGTCCATGATAAAAAAAATATTCATTGATAATTCAAACGAAGTTACTAATCAATACCATCGCTTTTTGTATTTATACATTGTTGGAACAAAAATGTTCGTTTAAAAAAAAATTTGCAACTGTTTATTTCATTAGACAATAGCTAAAATTCCTGAAAGTACGGATTTTCAATTTGAACAAATTCGGGAAGTAGTGTAATTACAGTTCGAACATGGATTTACTTATTGCCGCTGAACGGGTCAACTTCACCGTGCAGATTACGCTCCAAAGAGTCGGAAGCTGTGATACAACTTAAATAGCTTCGATTGTCTCACTTTCGCATTATTGCAGGCATTCATTGGTGTCTAAATTGCCGCCCAGGGCTGGAAAATGGTTCGAAGCACTGGCAACCATAATATAGTACTGCAAAGGTGGAGAGAAGGTCCCGCGCGACGTGGAGTACCTAACCACCGCACATCGTCCTCCGGCGGTTCACTAACCGTGCCGGACCAATTAACTTTCAATTAGAGAACAGAGATAACTCTTATCGCGTTCACGGGAGAGGATTTTATGGGACCCTTCTTCAGGCCGATGGAGGGTGTAGGTGTACGGCCGACGTTTATGCGAGCGCTGATGCATGGCTGGCCCTTGGAAAGGGGTGAGATACGCATCGCGAGTCTCCGCATTGCTGCCATGGAACAGAACGCCCCCCAAGTACAAATACTCTTGATATTATCCTCGTCGAGTTGTTCAATCCATTCCGTAGTTTCATTGGTCAAATCGATGGCTCCGAATTTATTCCTATCCCAGAATAATTTGGCTAACAAATTACTGTAATTTGCTCGTGTAAATAGTCAGAGAAATCGTGCTAATGTTTGCAGCTAAAATAAAGGGTGAAACGCTTGATAATCGGCGTGGAATTACGGTTCAAATTTTTTTTTCATACTCGATGAAAGCACTCATTAGATAATTTTTTCCAAATCGTTGTAGCGAATGTATTTAAGGACACAGTTTCCTCTATGAGAAGGCAATTGAACACAGGCTCGCAACATTTTTTTTTTTTTTCATATCACAAATACAATTTTCATAATAATTTTATTATTCCAGGACAATGAAAGCTATACGCAATTTTTATTGCCGATTAATAACCGAGCGCCAAATTGAGTAACAAATTCTTACAATCGACGACGTCCTCGTCCCTTATTTATGAGTCTAATAAAAATTCTATTCGAAAGTCGGCTCCAAAAACTTTCAGTGCGAAGCTCCGTTAGAAATCGTCGTATGTACGGACTCACTTGTATAAGCGGTCTCTGCACGAGCGTCGCTGCGAGAGTGTAACACGCCGATAGGCGAGCGTACGAGCTCGCTCCTCGCCTGGGAATTATCTCATTTACTTCTGTACGCCGAAACGAGAGAACACGCTTTATCGACGTTCCTCTCGTCACGCTGAGACAATGCTCCTTGTCGTAGACGACGACGACGACAGTGCTTTGCTGTGATTTACCGTGCGCAGCTAAACACCGGAGGCCATTATTCGATACGTCTTCTGTACAAAGTTATGGCTTTCTATAAACACATTTATATATATATATATATATATATATATATATACGATAGCTCATGACTGAAACTTTATACATACGATAGTAGGTCAGCTTCACCGTGTCCTACCGGTATATTACTATTTCTCGATACATCCAGCACATAACTTGTGTTGCAAAGTCTGAGGTATTGCTAGTTATGAGGACGAACGACGAAGTTATCGCTGCACGCGAGGAGCTACGAGACTCGGGACTCATCGGGATGAGAAGTCACAACTGGGAAGCAGCCGCGCGAGGCGAGAGGAGCGCAAGCTGTAGGGTTCGGAAGGCAGAAGCGAGTGAGAACCGAGTGGAGTTCATATATTTGTGCATTACGCTCACGTGCAACGATACAATAAGGATTCCTCGGTATCGGGGGATGCATGCCAAGTATATACGAGACGCGACCAGGACGTTGCGCTATGTTGCGCACTCCTCGCGTTGACGGAGAGAACGTACGTCAGGGACTCAGGGGACACGGACTCTTCGAGTAATAGTAAACAAGTTATAGATTGTTTTTTTTTTATCGACAGTAATTCAGACTTTTGAATATCATTTTTCGTGCGCCTTTCTCCGTGACGATTTTTCACAATGAAACATAGATTTTTTAATAAAATGAGGCAATTACGAAACTGGGCATTCTTCGTTTATTCCAACAACTCAAAGAAGTAATCAAATAAATTAGTGAGTTTGTGTGAATAAAACATTGATCGACGGAGAAGTTAAAGCAAAGTTTCAAGTTTATGTGGGAAAATAAATCGAGCGAATGAAAATAAGGATGAGTTACGCCGTTCAGCAAAGGGAAACTAGAGAGAATAATTCTCACGTGACCTATGCATACAAGTGAGTGGATATTTCGCCTCACCTTGAAATAATGCGGCTATAACTATTAGAGCAATCACAAAAGCCTGTGCGGTAATTTAACTCGCTGTAACTAGCGCTGTATACTTTATTTTACTGCTGCTACTCTTGAAATTTAATGTGCCCTGTCAGTCATAACTTGGTTATTGTTATTTATAAATTTGTTAAGCTCAGGCACTGCTGCCACTGTTTTAGCGACGAATTTCCCCGACTAGCTGTAGTTTTTTTTTTTTTGTGGGTAATTCCTAAATCTCTACGTTGGTCTTTTCCATAGATTAATTGCCCGTGACTCAACATTCTGACTTTTAATAGCAGCAAATTAACTCACTCGAGATACTGCTGTTTACTTTATTCGTTGCTGACCACGAGAAGGCCATAAATTAACAATCTCAGGCTAGACTTAACTGTGTTGTTCCTCATGCTGCTGCCAGCCCGCAAACCCAGGATCGTAATAGAACAGCAACGGGGGAAGCTAATCTCTAGGCATGGAATAACTTTGCCTCTCGCGCTGTGCGCTAGCAGATTCGCATTAAGATCGATCCTCGCGATAGATAGGCGAGCTGGTAGTGTTTGGGTCGCTTCTTCGTGAACACAACCACCAGCACGTAGTGCACCTACTCGGTAAACGCCGGGTCACGAAACTCGAGGCCGCAAGAGTTCATGTCTCTCCTCTCCGCGTTTACCAAGGGGTCAAGTATGTCGCGTTGTACCCGCGTAATTAGCGTGCCCTCATCTGGCTGTCTACATTAATAAGCGTGGCTCTTATCACTCCGCTTTGTTATACGCAAAGTACTACATGAAATATAATCTGTGTGGATAAATATTTGGACGTTGAAGTAATGAATTTTTTTTTATCTCCAAAATTTAACTTGTAATTCATTTTGAAATAGATAATAATGACACCGGAATGAATATATCGGCAGTAGAAAAAATGCTGATTAATTCGAATCGTGTGTAATGTCACTCCGCTTTGTTATACACAAAGTACTACATGAAATATAATCTGTATGGATAAATATTTGGACGTTGAAGTAATGAATTTTTTTTTTATCTCCAAAATTTTACTTGTAATTCATTTTGAAATAGATAATAATGACACCGGAATGAATATATCGGCAGTAGAAAAAATGCTGATTAATTCGAATCGTGTGTAATGTCACTCCGCTTTGTTATACACAAAGTACTACATGAAATATAATCTGTGTGGATAAATATTTGGACGTTGAAGTAATGAATTTTTTTTTATCTCCAAAATTTTACTTGTAATTCATTTTGAAATAGATAATAATGACACCGGAATGAATATATCGGCAGTAGAAAAAATGCTGATTAATTCGAATCGTGTGTAATATTACAAATATTCGAAGGGTCTTCCGAAATTTTTTCTTAAAATTTTCGAGGTTCTTCAACGCTTTACTTACCAGAATATCGGACACTGCGGTCGGTGATTTTATCGCAAAAATCATAATTGACACAATGCACTGGTGAATACAACATTACTACTTTGTCTGCACCTGGAATTGCATTATGCACAGAAGTGCCAGAGGCTCTATCAATAAAGTTGGTGATCGACGTGGCTTGTTCCTATCAGTGGTAGTGGTAGTTATAAATCTTAACCGCGCATACGTCGAATATACGCTGAGACTCGAATGAAGTGCATATGCGACCCGTTGAGGCCATTATATAATCGAAGCGAATCAGCGGCTGAATCGCAACGAGCCACGTGGTCACCGGGTGGTTGAAGACGTCTGTTCCTTTCGTATGCACCTTGCAATCACGTTCCCCGGACGCCTGGCTTCGTACCTCGCGAGGAATTGTGAAAGAATTACAGTCCACGTCGTCCTCTGATTTTATGTACACACGATTTGCCAAGAAGAAATTATTCCAAACAAGACCCCAACCGTTTCACGCCTCGTGGTGATTAAATCGTTGAATATATTGAATCAATAGCATTGAATAGACTTCAAATAAAACAAGAAAAAAAAAAAAAGCAAATAAAATGAAAAAGTCAGTCAATAATCTTCACGATTTTATTAGCTTATCGAATAACATTCTATCTTCTCTGACGTCTCCTCATAATGTCATCACGGTTGTACAGAGTCTCAGGGCGACTGCGATCTCTCAGCATGGCCTCTGCTATCAGCTGCGCGGGTCAAGACTAACGATGATATATCTGTGGGAAAGTGGACGAAACCATGCGGTGGTCGTCGTCGCGAATGAAGAGACCGAGAGAGAGAGAGAGAGAGTGACAGCCCAGCAAAAAAGTGTACACGGCGCAGAGAACCTCGAGTATATTAGCGCACAGCACGTGGTCGCCCCCGCGACTCCGTACATGTGTCCGTCTCCTTTCAATATCCGTATCAGTGCATCCGAGCATCTCAGTCCGGATACACTGCCCCTTCCACTGGCCGTGGACCGCGTGGCGTCTCGACGTCGTGGGCGTACCACTGTTCGTGTTTACAAACGGGGATGTCAGGACTCGGAGGTGGGCGGAGCGAGTCGCGAGTCGCGTTCCCGCAAGCAGCCCACGAAACGGTCGTGATAACGACTAATCGTGCCGATCCTACCCGAGAGCGCACGAATCGCCAGGGCGTTTACCAATCGCTCGAATCCTATTGGTAGTCGTGGGCGGGGCCTGGCTGGGTCGCGCCACGCCCACCAGGTGGCGCGCGCGCCTATTTCCCGCTCTTCCCGGCAGCGTTTCTCCTCTCGCTCTCTCTCTCTCTCCAGCTCGCTCTCGCTCACTCTCCCAGTCACATTGGTTCGTCGCGTATCCTCGAGGAGCACTGCTGCTCCTCGCGTGGACGAGGCTCTCGAGGCAAGCGGCAAAAGCCCGGCTCGTACAGTCGCCCCGTACTCTAGTCACCCGCACGTACCACGCAGAGACGGACATACACCGACAGAGAGACACAGAGAGCCATCCCCGTGCAGCCGGTGTCGCGACTCGCGTGTTGCCCATTGTCCCCGCGTGCGCCGTGTCTTGTCTCTCTTCACCTTCGCGTTTCCGTTGGCTTTTCTTTTTTTTTCTTTTTTCTTTCCTCTCATTCCTCGTACTCGAGGAGGCGCGTGAGATCTCCAGAAGTCACGCACCACGCGCCAACACTCTCGGTCCGGTCGAGGGGCCGAATAAAATGATTACAAACACGTTTTGATAAGCTCGGACCATCGGGGACTTGTGCGAAGCAGTTTGACAGTGTTTCTCGAAGCTTTGAACGACAAGAGACTGCGCGTCGACGTATTACCGGGTTATAAATCGTGCCAATTCGCTTATGGACTCGTTGAACTTTCCAGGGAGCATGTGGCTCGGGGAAGACGAGTGTCGTCGTCGCGGGCGATGACTGGTTCGAAGCTGTCAGTTTTCGCTGTTTTCGATAATCTTCAGTGTTTTTCTTCGTGCGGGGTGAAAGTGTCTCAGAGATATATCAGTGAACGCGCAGCCGACAAAGCTCCGGACATCATATTTAAATTTCTACCGGCTTATCGAGTTTTTATTGTCGAGAGGAAGCAGTGAAAGGAGCATAACTGCGAGAAGACAGTGCTGGAAGATGTTGCCGTATCAGGTGGCCATGGACTACGGGGGCTTTCAACGTCAGAGCCCTGTTGGGGTCGGAGTGGCCGGGGTCGGGGTCGGTGGACCCCATCAGGGAGCCGCCGGGGCCCTCAACATCAACCCCGCGTTCACCCACTCCTGGTTCGTACCGGCGGACCTCTGTGTCCCGTACAAACAGAATCAGGGTCCTCTCCTCGAGCCAGGGCATGTTGTTTCACTTATACTTATTTCAATAATTCATAGAATTACCTATTACTATAAATTAACAATTTTTATGCACTTGTATCGTTTGGTAGATAAGATATACCTTAGCACGATAAAACTTAGGGATCCAGAAAAATCGTTTCGATATCGTGAAAATATTTTTCGGTTCCCAAACAGACATTCGATCGAACAAACTGCAATATGTATATTTTTAATAATTTCATTATCGTCAAATCAGCAACGGATTTATCGTCTTACTGGTTTTCATATTTTATTTTTGATTAATTTCGTTTTTGGGTACTTCTATATGGAAAGTCTTAGCAGTCTCTTTTGTCGGAGACTTTAATGCTATTCATGCGAACTCACTGCGGCTGGTTGTACGCGTATTGCCTAACCGAGCATCGCACCCGTGTCTGACGCACGTGCATCTTTTCCGGCGCGAGTTTCTTCGCATAATTACCCTTGTACACATCCGTTGCAACTATATTAACGTATTTATAGTGCAGCGTTATGACAAAATCCTATGGCAACAGTAACAGCAGCGGAAGTATCAATGCTCAGTGACTCGTTCATTATACAATGTCGCATATTTTGTGCATATAGGTGTAATCCGTTTTTTATGCGTGGCACGCTCGATGATTAAGATTTACTGTTCATGCAATACGCTTGATTCGATGATTTTATTGACCCTCCATTGTCACACTAGGTCAAATTGACCAAGGTGCAACTGAAATTGCCGCAATTTAAAATCCGTCGGTTCGTGCCGAATGTACAAACGATCACATATATTTTGGACATTGGAGAATGTGTTTTTGTAATAACTGTGTAACGAATTGACAAACATGCCAATAACCGTCATTAAAACAAAGGATAAAGATTTTTTTTTTAATTCTTCGTAACCAAGGCTTAAGTAACTTAACAAGATATTTTGGTTAAAGTGGCACTTCAAGAAAAATGGGTCAGTTTGAGCAAGAATGCCAACCAAGAATACTTGTCGAGAGATTGTCATGAGGCCGAACAAAAAAGCACTTGGACCAAATCAGCAAGCAAAAGAAATTAATTTTTTTATGTGTTACTTGAAGAAAAATGGGTCGGCTTGAGCCAGGATGACAAACGGGGGTCGAGTGACTCGTCGAAATATTTTTGATATAATAACAATAAGTAAAACGTGGCCCATGACCTTATCCGACTTTCCGGCGTGCGAGGACGAGGAAAACGCACTTGGCCCGAATCATCAGGTTTGCTCGTTCATGCTCCTGATGTCACGGGTAGATAGGACCGAGACCGGACCCCCTGATTCTGTAAACATAGTAGTCGTCAGGTCGCAGTAGAAAGAGTCGAGGCGCGCGCGACGCAGACTTATGATCCGGTGAAACGGGTTGAGCTCGTGCCGTTGAGCAGACCCAACTTACCTCAAAGCGGCTACCCAGAATCAGGATAAAACATGAATGAGTCGCCGTTCTCTCTTTAGGCCTTTTTTCACTAAATAATAAAGAAAATAACGTAGAGACGGGCTCGCTCAGATAAGATAAACATATGTAGGACCACATCGCGTATAGTACGCTGAGCCCGGTGAGTTAACGATCGTTGTGACATCCGGTGGGCTCGCTGCCGCCGGTAGCTAACAGACATCTTTATTTTTTACTTTATTTTTTCACTCATTTCCAGAGTCCAAAGTGAAGGTTAAATCTTCGAGTCGTACCTGGAGGTCTTCGAGTTGCGTTACGCCGACAGAAGAAAAAGTTGTTCTGTTAAATTGACGATTCGACGCAATTGTTTACCCCATTTAGCTGCGGATACATTTTTTTACCTCATACCAAGTGCTCCAATTTTTCGCTCAATCATTCAACTTCGACTATTAAAATTCGTACCTCGTGAGTATGAAACCCCAATCAATGGATAAAATCTACAATGTAGAGATTTCAGGACCCTGTCCGCAATCTGCCAATTTTCTTTCATCAGATTAATTGTTTTCACCTGAAAAGTTAAAATATCTCTCTATAGTCTCGTGCTAATTTGCTAAGAAACATAAAAATCCAGTGAAAGCGAATAAAACCAGGTCTGCAAAATTTACTAGTGTGGCCTTGTGCTCTTAATATATATTTAAAAAATGCACCGAATTTTAACATCTCCGCGTTTCGCCATCTGCAGAATGCCTTTTAAAAACGCTATGAAGGCGTATTTCATATCTTCAGGTTCTCCAAAACAAGGTCTATTTTATCCAAAGTATCCATCGAACCAAATAATAAAAACCCCACATTCCCAAACCACAGTTGGTAACCAAAAAAGTTATGCCATTTAGATACCCCATAGATTTTTCACTTTATCGCCAAAACGACCCTACGATCTTACCATATATTTTTTTTTAAACTATGTTTATACCAATCCAAGCATTCCGAGTCTGATTACTGAGGTGCTCCCCGAATTTTTCAAATCCAACCAAATAATTTCCGGACAAGAGCCTGAAGTACTGGACTTACCCTAACAAGATATTTTCGTGCACTCGTAAGCACGAGGTGTGAGTGCGGGGCAGTAAAAATGCGATCGGTAAATTCGGTGTCCGGAGCATGAAACACGAAGACATTGATGGTGCGCGAGGCTGGCTCACGGCGGGGACTCGGTACGTGAAGATCGCGACGGCAATGCGAAAGGGGGTTACGCCGGTCCCGAGAGAGCTCTGTCACGGCGAGTGGATAATGGGGATGGTGATGGGTAGGTGGTGTAAGAGCGGCTGGAGTGTCCCCCGCACATAGGGGCGTCGTCGCGCGCGCGTTCCTCTGCAGATGAGTACGTCACGCCACGGCCGTAAACCCGATGCGATCACAGGATCGCTGACGCTGACGGGGCAACCCTGGGAGCCGTCAACACCTCCTCTATCTATCCCTGTGCCTTTCCTCTCGTTCTTCGTCTTTTTATTTCTGCGCGTCACAGCCTTTCCATCTCTCGGTGACCACCAGTCACCCTTCGATGTTCTTTGGCCCTTTTCTCAATTTCTCTATCACCTTTTCTCTCTCTTTTCTTCTTTTCTTTCTCCCCCAACTCGTATTACTTTTGCGCCACTTCGCACCTATCCACCCATTTACCTTTCTCGGCCGTTCGGTGCCATCTTGCCATATTACGTGATGCCATTACGTCGTAGCCGTAGCACTATACTGGTGGTTCATCGATGGTCAGAAGACTGAGAGGGATTCCATGTTATAGAAAAGTAAAGTCGTATAAAGTAGCTAGAAACGCCATTATGTGGTGTCGCAGAGGAGTTCACTGGCTGTTTGGCTTTTATTCAAAGTTCGAAAATGCGTAGTGCTCCGGGAGACACGATGCCGATGCAACGGCACCTGGTGGACGTGCCGCTGTCATCTGGAGAGATCACTGACCGTCCGAGCGATATTATTACACTTGCACAAGTATCGCCGTCGCGTTAGGTTCACTCAGGAACCTCGACGAGGTGCTAGCTATACAGTAGTGTGTCTTGATAGAGGTGAGCGCGCTCGCCGAGTTATGGCCTCACGTTCCCGGAAGTTGAGACGCTAGAATGTCCGGATACGAACCAACGGACGTGACAAACCCGCCATTCTCACCTCGCGTCTCCGCTGTTTCGAATATTATGACCTCCCTCGCTTTTCCTCGCCGTCGTCTTCGTCGCCGGCGGCGGCCATTGACGACCATGGCATACTCGCATCACCAACCTCATATTTCATCCTTCTAACGAGTCTGCTTCTTCTTCTCTTCCTATATTTGGATAACGACTTTCGCATCGTCATTTCGGAATCGTAAAAAATTATACACGAAGAAACGTAGGGTTGAAAAAAATAGTAACCATGCAGAAAAATGATTATAAAACAGTGAATGATGAACCACAATTTATCTATTTGTTCAACAAAAAAAAAAAAAAAAGTCTTCCAAAACACAACTCAGTGTATGAATCTAGGCACCACAAAGAACAAATCCAATATAAACACATCAGTAATGGAAAATTGCTAGCCGATAGACGATTCGATTTTTCAAACGTATTTTCCACAATTCATATATTCATGAATTAAAAAAGTACCGTGTCACCGTTCATGTGACTTTCATGGGACGAAAAAGAAAAAGTAATAAAAACAGTGATTGATGAACCACAATTTATCTATTTATTCAACAAAAAAAAAAAAAACAAACGTCTTCCAAAGCACAACTCAGTGTATGAATCTAGGCACCATAAAGAACAAATCCAATATAAACACATCAGTAATGGAAAATTGCTAGCCGATAGACGATTCGATTTTTCAACCGTATTTTCCACAATTCATATATTCATGAATTAAAAAAGTACCGTGTTACCGTTCATGTGACTTTCATGGGACGAAAAAGAAAAGGTAATAAACCGTTGTCATCCGCGAGTGAGCTGGGTTCGCCGTGGGTTCTCAGGGCCCGGAGACGAAGACGAGACCCGAAGACGTGGATGAGGACGCATCGGAAAGCTCATCACGTAGACTTTGAGCCCTCCCTTATCTACGCGTCATCGGAAGAGCCGCGGCGTCCTCTTTCCCCGCTAACAGAACCTCCTCTGCACCCACACTCTCCCCACCCCGTGTCCTAAACCTTCGTTCATCGTCCCTTCGCTCTCACTCTCCCTCACGTGCTTCTTGTATCTTTCCAGCGTCTCTTAGTATGTGTACGTCGAGCTTTAGGTACACCCGTCGCCAGTCATGATTTACGCCGGCGGATGTGACCGGACGTGAGTTTTGCTCTCCTGCTTCGCCACTGGCCGAGCCAGCCAGTTGACCCTCCTTCGTTTCTTCTTCTTTTTTCCTCCATTCTCTTCATATTTACTTTCAGTTATATTCACCATTATACGAAAAACGTTGTTCACAAAACTTTGTACCGACAATAATTCTTGTCGTCGGACTTTCTAAATGATCAGAAGATTCAACAACGTTCCCAATGTACATTTTCATGCTTTATGAGAAGAACAGGCGGCCTCAAACTATTTTTAAGATTCTACATACACCAGTGGACTCATTGAGCCCTTCGACACTCGTATTTCTTGCAGATAAGCATTGAACAGTAGTGTAAGTCAACGAATGGGCGACCTGCTGAACTTCGTTAGCCAGTTTCCTGCGTTATCGCAAGTATCGTCCACTGGTCACCGGAAATAACATTCCCTTTTGTCGTCAGAGAGGCTTCGACACCATAAAAGACGCCGTTCACCATGTCCCACGCGCCTTTCGGTGCAATCCATGGAAACCCATACTACAAGACTCTTGGTCCTTCAAACCGATAGCCCCCATGTAGAAGCACCACACGAGAGAAAGGGCCGAGAAAGAAAATTATGTCGAAACCGGAGCTCCCCGTAACATTAGGAGCATTGTATTGTAGCGGGCGCGAGGCTACGACTCCCATGGGGTTTTCGCAGAGGGAGGTGTGCTCGTCAGCCAGGTTCTCAGCTAGCTGCCCTCGTCGCGTGCTTGCCAGTGTTGCTCTCGACTTCTCTGTTTAGATACGGAGAGCTGCAGCTTTTGCTGTGTGGCACAGAGTCTGGAGAGAGGTGATCGTCGCTCGCGTTCCCTTGACGGTGCTCCTTGGTCCTACTCCAACTCACGTCTTCGACCAACACATCTTACGTCTTCGACCAACACAGTCAAATGTAGCAACGTACCGACGTACTCTTGGTCGTGGTCTCCTCTAGGCCGACGACGCTACGGTATATATCTCGACGACGACGACGACGACGACGACGACGAGGAGCGAATGGAAAGGGACCTGCCCTCAGGTGCTACTGCCGGTTGCCCCACACGGACAGGCCCGCGTGGGTGCCGAGTGAATCGTTTAATTGAATTAGTCGACGAAGCCGCGTCGCGACGTGCATTATAATTTCCGCGCGACACCCTCCGCTATCTCTCCGATACCTATACCCCCTGGCCTAAGTATGTCTGTACGTGCGCGATTCGCAACTCGACCAGTTATGACTAGACTGTGAAACCTTCCGAGCTAATGGCGTCAGGCACCCGGAAGTATCCTCACTGCAGTTTTAATTCAAGAGTTTGTTGGCTCTTCCGTGCGAAGAATAGATGTGACACTGGATTCACTGAGGTAACAGGGACTTGAATCTGTGGCACTAGCCATGATCAGACGAAAATAGGCATGGTAACAATAATCACGAAATTTTTCATAAGTATCGGGGTAATCACACGGAGATGAATGTGGTATTGATTAATTTGTTGATACTTAGTTATAAAAAAATTTTATTATCATTACTTCAAGGTGATTCATTACCCAAAGTCAATGAATTATTCGAAATCCATAACCACTAATTCAGTGGATCGAGATTTTTTTGTTTTTTCGTACACATTTTCCCGGTTGATCCGACACCTCTGCGAGCATTTTGTACGTTTCGCCCTGCGTATTGTGTACCGAAGAGGTTCGAGGGTTAAACCCAGGAGCGCAAACGATATACACGAGAGTAATACAAGAGGGTCTGATATCCGGTGATAGGCAGAGAAGAAGAAAACTAAGAGAAGTGGTGCGAGCCCGTCGGACGGTAACCTCGTCATAGTCCGCTGCTGAATTATTGATGCCCGGCACTCAGCACCCCCCCTCAGGAGTATTCGTTGCCGCCTCGCACGCGGCGATCCTCGACGCCCTCAGCCGCTTGCCTTTTCTGCGGATAAAGAAACGCTGTGAAATAATAGCGGCGGAGCATTTTCCTCTTCCCGGCCTCGAGTTAGCACGTCTTTTCCTATTTACACGTAGGGTCTATGTGTCGAAAACCTGCGCATCCTTCCCGACTAGTCGGCCAACAAGTATACTTACCACTACTGAGCATATAGGGTTGACTGCTCCAGTCGAGAGGGTGGCTCGTCCAAGTGGTGCATGTGTGTGTCTATGTTGCGAGAGGGACCAGCCGCTGGTGGATCTCTCAGCAGTCAGCCGAGAGCCCCATGGGACCTGCCCCAAAGGCCGTACACTCGCTACCACCGAGCGAAGCACCAGAAGCAAGAACGTCCGACTCTACCGGCCAATTTCAACCAATTTGACCGAAAGTTCGGCTTAATTTTATTTTCACGCGTCTACAGACGTCGGCCGATCTCTATAGGGCATCTTTCTCTCCACCGGCGTCGATTGGTGTGCTCGGAAGAGGCGAAGCGTCGATGAAAGAGCCCCCGGTACGATATCCTCCATCGCACGGGAAACAACTCCGTTTATTCGTTTTTTTCTCTCAAGTTCCTCTTCCGTCTGGTCTTCCTCTCTGTCGATTTTTCCGGCGATGAAAGGAGAACGGAAAGCTCACGAAGTAGCGGCGAGATGCGCTTGGTTGTTTCCCTGTGTGTCAACGTAGTTGTGTGTGTGTGTGTGTGTGTGTGTGTGTGTGTGTGGGGGTGGGAGTACCTATACCTTCTTCTCTTTTATCTTTGCACAATCAGCACCGGAAGGTTCGAACTCTAATCGCCACGTCCTTCTCGTCGACACCGTGAAATAAGAACTGGCTGCTGGTGGAATTTCTTGAGAATACTCCACTCGCCTCGGTGCTTTCTGCAGGAATTTCTTCGATAATTGACTTCCTTATCACTTTCTCGGTACACCGAAGGCATATAAAATACTTGTCAATTATTGTAACTAGAAACAGAAATGTACAGGTGTTGTTTTTTTAAAGGAGACACTATAAATAGGGAACCTGAGAGTTTAGCTGAACTAGAGTAATAACTAGATCAGGGTCAGTTTATTCCAGTAACAATTCGAAATAAAAACTGCCTAAGTGTGACACTTCCATAATATCGGAAATTTTTTCGCCCCTGTTCGGGGATCTTGGGAGCACCAAATTCACGGTGACTTGTTTATACTCGTGAGGCTAAAAGCGTGAAGCCCGAACGTCGTCGAACCGTCGATAGGGTCGAGAAGGGCTTTTATTTCCACGCGCTGGACCAGAGTCCAAGCTTGCAGTACACGGTGCTTTATAAGGGCCACCAGTGTCGTCGCGAATCCCCTTAATACGATTAAGGCGAAAAAGGTGGAGGTGGTTACTTTGGGCCACAAGGTTTTTTAGTGCTCGCCGACCGCCGTCGATTTATCCGAGATTTTCCGTACGTTACGAGAACCACCAGCAGCGGAGCAACCCTCGACAGTGAAAATGTGTATCCTGGCTTTGCCGATATAACTGGCTCCCAGGGTCTCCGGGGAGACGTTTCAATCGGGCCGAGTTTCCCTAGGTATTATTCGCATACCCACGCACTTTTTCCACTTCCAACAACGAGGAAATAGCTATTCTCTTAACCATGGGATGATTCGGTGATCCGGATTCACCGACAGTTAGCAAAGGCTCAATGTCATTTCGTTCCACCGAGAAATTTTCTATAGTGTCAAAGGGGTTAAGTTACTTAGAATCGAGTCAATGACTACGAATCATTTGAAGGCTCGCGAAGGGCAATGTAATTAAGATTCTGTTTTATGTACTTTTTGAATGTAAAATGTTCAGGGCGTACATGAATTTTTACAGAGTGGCAAATCCTGATCTGTAAATTCCTAATTGATTGAGCAACACTAAAAAAAGATCTTCAAGTGGTATCTAAAAAGGGGTCGGAATATTGTCGCGCTGGGTTCTAGAAATAACTCGAAGGCTCATCAGCCTCTTTCGCCCGAAACTTTATGTATTGTGTGCTTCCGGTGCGAACGAATGAGCTGAAACGTCTTGTTTCAAGAGAAAATAGCTGTAGTTGTGTCATTGTCCCTTCGGGACCAGGGACCATCTCTCCCACCAAAGAGATTTGGATATCGCTCTTCCAAGTCTCTCAAAGTACCGAAACTCTAGCACGACTCTTCTGCAGTTGAGGGCAACTGAGGAAGGAGGAGCTCAGAAGAGTTTCGCAGGAAAATAGAGAGTGGAAAGACTCTTTACGATTACCGGTGGCGACCCTACGCGACAAAGCGAGCCCTTACAACGCCTTCGCTTGTATTAAGCTCAGTTTTAAGGGTTGCTAGAAATCCGACTGAAAAGTACGAGGGTGCGGTACGCTCCTTCTACCAACACTCATTTTACAGTCGTTGAACGTAACAGCGAGCGTTCCTTTGCCCCAATAAAAAGCCATCTTGCTTTTTAACCCTCTCCGCGGCTTAAACGGTCCGTTTAATCGCCCGAGACACCGTCGTCTTAGCTATATAGTACGTACTACGCTCAACTCGTCGCTTAATTCCGTGTTTTGCCCGAGCGTTAAGCTGACTAGGTTTTGCCGCTCTGAGACGACGCGACATCAGCCGCATCGTCGTCGACGCACACTCAGCTTTCGCTCGCGTTTCACCGTGCGGGACAAACGAAGGGCTCCGCGGTGTGTCGTTTCGCGGTACGTGCACCCGAGCCCTATACTTCTTCTTCTTCTTCTTCTTCTGCCTTGCTTTTCTTCTTCCCAAGTTCCGAGAGGCAAGAAGCTGCCGTACGGTTTCTCTACGCGACTCGAATTTCACTCCGAGTTGCAACCCACGACGCTAAAACCCCCAGTCCTTGTCTTATTGGTGCACTCGATTTTACGACTTTTCCCAAAGAGACACCCTGAAGACCTTTGAAAAGTCGCGGTGTAATTACCGACTTGATGAAACTGCGAGAAATAATAATGACAGCTTTTCCCTCGTAATTCATCACGTAAATAAAGTTGTCAAATGTAGGAGACTGTATCGATAATCTGAAAGTTATGAAATCTGGTTAAAATTACTTTTTCAAATAAAGCTTTCTCTATCAGGAAGAAAAAATGAGAATCTTTGTGCATAATCGACAATCGAATCGCACATTTATTTCGCAAGTCAAGTTTTTATCGAATGCATTCAGTAAAAATTGAGAAACAAAATCCTGATGCAATTGTGCTTTTTTCTAAATTTATTAAAGAGTCTGCAGAGCCATTACTCGGTCCCATACTTCAGTTTTCGAAATTACAGCATTGCGCGAAAATAAAATTTCTCGAAATTTGATTGAGGTCAAGTTCCGTAGTGAAATTTCGTGATACAGTTTGTATCACTCGGTAGTATCAGCCTTCGAGTACGTAATGTAATTTGACGTTTCTAATTTCGTTGGGAAAGACAGGTGAACGACCCGCACGGTCCTTGTACTGGTTGACCTGAACGGAGCGTCGCGACGTCGTCGAGTATCGTGAACTAACGCATGCGGGCCACGCTATTCTCATTGGCCAGCGGCGATTCGTTGGTGCACGTAACTATACGTACGTGCGTGTACAACCGGAAGCCACGGGGGTGCTGCTGATAGAGAGGGGCGGGACCGATGCGGCGCAGCAACGAGGTGCGTTCACCACCGCAGAACGCGCTCGGTAAACATCGCGCCTGATAGCGACTGAATAATGTATGCTATTTAAGCGCTCGAGCTATCTCTATCTCTCCGCCGCCGCTCTTGGTTGTAACGGTCCTCGAACCATAGGATGCGTCGACGGCGGTGCACGCTCGCGCAATTCCACCGAATCGACTCGCCACGCCTCTGTACAGCTTCTATAGCTTGCGCGTGCGTTCACTATGATAACCAGTTTGCGGCTTTCCGAGCTTTCACAATGAACCCGTCCACCGATTTACCATTCCATACCACATAACAATTGCCCACATCATTCGTAATATGCAACGGAAGATTTATGCAACGAAATAAACGAACAAATTATGTTGAGATATCGCGACACGAGGACAGAAAAAAGTCCTGTTTTTGGGTTTGAGTTGTTCATTCAGATTTTTTTTTTTTCATCACCGGAAAAATTGGTATGCAAAAATGGCCGAGAGTCATGTGATTATTTTTATTCGTTTATTAAACCGTGAAAAGTGTAATTTTGTAAAAATTTACATAGTTTTAATTTTGATGTAGAGAATAGCAAATGTATTTTTTAAATTATGAGATTTCTGTCCGTTCTATGAAGCTTTACATAATGTTTGCGTTAATCCTGTGGTTGCAGCTTACTGGAGATGCGAAAGGAGAAGAGCAGAGACGCAGCCAGGTCGCGTCGTGGCAAAGAAAACTTTGAATTCTACGAGCTGGCGAAGATGCTCCCTCTGCCAGCGGCCATCACCTCACAACTCGACAAAGCCTCGATCATAAGGCTCACCATCTCTTACCTCAAGTTACGGGACTTTTCCGGCAGAGGGGACCCACCCTGGAACAGGGACGCTCCACCCTCGAATAAACTTGTCAAAGGTAAGAGAAGCACACGTTTTTTTATAACCCAGAAGATATCTGCATCTTCAAATTTAATCCTTGTGTCGACCACAACTTTTTAACCGTACGGTCAATTCATTTATTTCAGAGGCATATTTATTTATTTCTTGATTATCTCCGGCCTGATCTTTTAGTTTTTTAAAAATGATTTTACAAAAGTACCACTTTAGCGTTTTTATCACTTTTTGCTTATTATCAGTGGTACCTTTTCCCCAGTTCATTCAATGAATTTATTTCCAAGGCAAATTTGTTCGATTCTTGATTATCTAACGTTGGATATTTTCCGATTTTTCAACACTTTCCGAAATATGGTAAATCGTTTTGCAGTTGTATTACGTAGGGTTGAGGAAATTACGAGAGAGCGTTGCCCGTGGTATTTGGTATCTCGTCTCGCATCGATCATCATCAGCAGGGAAGACACGTATTCTAGAAACTTTGCGTCCAATAACTACCTCACACCAGTGTCTAGCCAACCAAAGTCCACACACATGTGTAGGTATCTTAGACGGCGTATGAGCTTAGATCGTGGAATGACTTTCCGAGCACGTAGGCATAACTTTATTGCGAGACATGTGACGCTAGATTGCCACGGTGTTCAGAAGTCTGATACGTCGCCCCCGATCCGTACGACATGACGCGACCTCCTGGCCGCCCAATTGCGCCTCATGAGCTTAACTTAGTATCCTGACCGATTGATTCAGTCGGCAGGCGGAAGATCAAGCGGCAGACGATTTCGAGTAGCTCTTAAAAAACAGTGTAGGGCTAAATGGTTCATAAATGTGGATAGGGTCATTGGAAATCTTCATTACTCTTTTTCCTTCGGTAACTACTCATTTTATGCGCTCTTCCGTCCCTTGATGGGCTGTTAGGAATCCGCTTGTGCCGTGCCGTAAAAATTATTCTGCACCATGAAAAAATGTTTAAGAGAAAAAAAAAGGGTTACGTAAAATTAAAAAACGCGCTGTTACACTGAGAAAACGGAACCATTGCTTCAATCAAATATAACGATGTACTCTAGCCATCAAATGAATGATCAATTTAATTGATTTTAAATTCAGAGTCTTCGGGATGATATATCATTTTTTGCACCCTTCGAAGAATTTTACAAATATCATTTACCCCGCATCGAAACGTTACTCATTGTATGTCGCCGATCGTGGTAGCGTTGAAGAAATCGTGTATTTCCGAGCGTTCCACTGTCTTGAATAATGAATTCTGTCGTGTCAGTTGTTTCATGGTATTTTCTATCCATCAGGAAAGAGTGATTCGTCGAGGAAAGAATAATTGGTGAGCGACGGCGAGCGGGTGAGCGGTGAGACGTCCGTTTCACGTCGATTTTCTTGGAGCGCACGTAGTACACAACGTCGCGGGGATACGCAGAGGTCTCTAACGAAATTACTGTGTGGTGCGCTACGGAAACTGGTGCAGACAATGGACCACGAAGCAAGCGAATACGAGGAAACCTGAGGGTTGAGAAAACCAAGGGTAGTGACGGCGAACAAACGGGAAGTACCACTGGCAACCACAATGATGGAATGGAAGTGGAAGAAGGAGGATTCCCTTGATTGTCTCCAGCGTATAGGGAACGTCCGTCAATCTAGAGAGTCGCGGGCGAGCTGTGCTCGAAGAATCGACGAAGGACCAAATTCGGTTATTATCCTCCGACTCTAACGTTGGCGTACGTTCGTATATATACGTACGCCCGTTAACCCTCGCCCGTATCGTCGTCGAAAAAGAAGCAGCAAATGTGCCTTTATTTTACCAAAACCTAAAAACAACAATTTTCCAATAATTCTGCTATCACGTCTGGACAACGAAATTCTGAAGGAACAGGATAACGTTGATCAAAGTTTAATGGCGTTGTAACAGAAAGTCTGACTACATATTTCTCGATCTCCTGAAAAGTTTGCCAAGAACTTTTTATTTTCGGTTCGATATTATCTCATTTCCATATGAGAACTCTCAACATTTGATAACAACTCTAGTATTTTTGAGTCGGTATCCCAAAGTTTCCTGGGATTTTTCGGTTTCGGTTCGATATTATCTCATTTCCATATGAGAACTCTCAACATTTGATAACAACTCTAGTATTTTTGAGTCGGTATCCCAAAGTTTCCTGGGATACAACGTCTTTGTCGAAAATTAAGTTTTTGCAGAAGATGTACGAGATTACCCTTAAGTAGCAGAAGATGCGCACTTTTTTTTCTCTGTACAGAAAAAAAAAAAAAAATTGTACTGTCTTAAGCGCACTTGTCGTAAGACGCTTTCGAAAAAAGAAATTCCATCCTGCGAGGAAACCGCTTTCTCCTGTGTCGGCATTGGATTTTACGCTGCATGTAACTATAGGAGGACACGAGTGGATGAGCGGAAATTGTTGTACGTCGCATTGACCGCCGTCTTTATTGGGTACGTGCATCGAAATAAAATCGGTCGGAGTGTCGGCGATATTTCGTGTTAGATCGGGCGAGCGTCGATTCTCAAGGAAAAGCCGCTGGTTCGTCGACTTATCGAACTTGGATTTGGCAATCGGAACGTGACGAAAGTTATACAAGACAGACCACAGCAGATTGGCGGTTGCTTCGAAGAGGCGAACATGCCCCGAGGCATTTCCTATTTTCATAGAGATCAATGGGAATGCTTAATAAAATCGCCGGTGAACGGACGTGGACTCGAGGGATCGTTAACACGAGTGGAAAGGGTCGATCGGTTAACAGCCATCGGTGTTGGATGGTCAGTCCTCTCTCACACCCCAAGCTTCTCTAGTTGCTGATGACAAAATTTCGTTATCCCCCACTCTTACTCTTAGTGAATATCGCAGAAGGGACGACCGGTTACGTGTGAAGGAACATAAAGCTGTATAAATAACAGTTGTAATATATTCGTTCGAGTAAAAAATGTTCATTATCGGAGAACTATTGATACATTCCTCAATAGAAATGTGGAACCCATCAATCATTGTTCCTATAAAATTTTCAAATAATTTCACTGATGCAATGCGATATCCTACTGAAATAAAAAATCAAATATTTCTTCATTAAAGATTGAAGAAACCAAATAATTAGTCAACGTTTTTTTTTTATATACAGGAATTGATACCTAGTCTTGTGTAAAGAAAATCTTTAATCAAAATATCTATTTCTGGAGTACATAGGAAATAACAACGCAAGTTTCCTGCATTGTTTCTCGCGACATTCCCAGTTATGCTACTGACACAGATCGAGAAACATGCTCGATCAGCCACAAGCATATTGTTCTCGAAGGAGTAACGTTGCTGCCACTGATGTCCCCCTGACGAATACACCGCAGTTATTATTGTCCCGTTGCACGTCGTCGGCTGGCAGTGAATCGTCAACTGGAAAAAGAGTCGAGCGAAGGAAGAAGACGTATGAGAGAAGGCGAACACATTGACCTCGCGATTTGCAGAGTCTCGAAAGGTCTACGATCGTCAGGGGTTGGACTCGTCGTCGTGAATTCAAGCGTAGTTCGCTCTCCGCCCATTTCTTCATTAAAGATTAAAGAAACCAAAACATTAGTCAACGTTTTTTTTTTTATATACAGGAATTGATACCTAGTCTTGTGTAAAGAAAATCTTCAAACAAAACATCTATTTCTGGAGTACATAGGAAATAACAACGCAAGTTTCCTGCATTGTTTCTCGCGACATTCCCAGTTATGCTACTGACACAGATCGAGAAACATGCTCGATCAGCCACAAGCATATTGTTCTCGAAGGAGTAACGTTGCTGCCACTGATGTCCCCCTGACGAATACACCGCAGTTATTATTGTCCCGTTGCACGTCGTCGGCTGGCAGCGAATCGTCAACTGGAAAAAGAGTCGAGCGAAGGAAGAAGACGTATGAGAGAAGGCGAACACATTGACCTCGCGATTTGCAGAGTCTCGAAAGGTCTACGATCGTCAGGGGTTGGACTCGTCGTCGTGAATTCAAGCGTAGTTCGCTCTCCGCCCAGCGCTCCGTTATGCATTCCACCCTTAAAAGGACCGCGGCGCAAGGCCTCGATGAAGCGTACACAGCAGAGCGCGTTACGTTCTTGCACGAGACACGTGTCGCCGTCTGTATCGGCTGACAGGATCGGCTCCTGGGATATAATAACTTTGAGACACTCGGATAATTCGATAAACGATTGGGTTGACTCCGGAGCATGTTTTCCACATCAATTCTCTTATTGTCGCAAAACCTGACACAATTCCGATATTTTTCGAGTTCTTCTTTTCGAATTCACTGTATGATTCATACAATTTTAATAATTAACATATATACACACGGAAAAGAGATCATATTAGGGCGGTAATGCCTATATAGGTATTTTTTTAATGGTATGAACCGTAATCTTGTGTCTCGATATACTTAATCAGTCTTGCATACACAGTAAAATAATAACTTATAGTATAAAATATGATAAACATTTGATATACGCGCTTGTAATGTGAGACAAAAAAAATCTCGATATTTCCTCAAGTTTAAGATTTTTTTTGTGTCAAGTTTTTTTTTATATATATATTTTTTTTAATTCACTAGACAATCCATTTGGATTTGATATGCAAATTAAACAACAACAAAAATACTCCATGATTTTTAGATTTTCGATTGATGAATTTTCATAAAATGACGACCCGTTGTGTGACCTAGAAATGCTGCTACGTATCTGTGGATGTAATTCTTTTCCAATGCCAAAAAGAACGTACACTTTTTCCACGATTCTCGAGTCAGCGTCGAGTCGAAAGTCATGTGTGTGTGCGATATCTATTTATACGAGAGGCGTTTTATTTCGCCTCGGGTCTTATATAAATTCAGTAGCTGTATTTTGGTAAATGGAGGGTGCGAGGAGCCTGTAGTAAAGGAATGCGAGGAAAAAGGTGACTCGACGAAAGCCGATAATTTCGGTTCGGTCCAGTCTCGGATGCTGGAGGGGTGTGCACACTGTTCGCTGTTCGTCTCGCCCCGTCGACGAGGGTTTTACCGGGCGATCTCCTTTCTCCCTCGCTCGCTCGCTCTCTTTATTTCTCTGCCTCTCTCTTTCGCTTGTGAGCCCGGGGTTTCGAGAAAAAGCGTAAACAGGGAGAGGTCTTTGCCAGCGATAGATTGCACTCGGCGATACTCTTATAAACTCGCGAGTGACCACGCAACCGGCTAGAGATCCGCCGGATACATAGTAATGGAGAATTGTCGCCAATAATCGAACGGATAACATCGGGATATCTCAGTTCGGTCAAGCAGTTTTGCCGGCAGTGGCTGGAGCTCCACAGGAACGCGAATTAACTATCGTGGCGGAACAATAGAGCGAACGATAGTCTCTACCAATTTAGAAACCTCGAACCAGCACGAAGAACGAAATAGTCATTTTGTGGAGTACAGCAGTATCTAAAAATCTCAATTTCGACACTGCAAAACGTAACAATGTATAGATTCATTGTATCCTCAAATAGAAATGTTTGGACAATTAATAATACAACAATTTAATATACAATTTCAGAGGAATATCAAATTACTTTCGTTTCCTGAAATAATTTATAAATCGATTAATAGTTTTCAATTTCCCATTGTAGCCCTTAGAAAAAATTGTTGATATTTATTATTTACTCTTCATCATTTGTTCTTCCCACGAACGAATAAATATTCGGATGCGACTCGACAGTGAAAATGAACTCCAATCAAATTCGTCCTATTCACTAACCACAATAACAAGCTGATAGATGAAACATTCTATTCTTGTTGTACCATTCAAGCGCATGACAATCGCACCAGAATTTCAGATCTGTATGGAATTAATCAAATGCTATATACCTCGACCTGCGCGACCTCCTATACGTACAAGCTTGCACACACGAGGCATCAATTCCTTCAGAAAATCAGAGGGAGACTACCGTACCCTGGGTTAATATTTGCGGAGTGGGTGCGGTCGATTCGGTGGCTCGTATGGCGGTTTAGCTATATCTACACTCCGAACCCAACCTCTCCGTCGCAAGCACTACCCACATGTAAATCTAATCACGACCGTCCCGGTACACACTCCTCGCGTTACCAGACCGCCGATGTAACTAAACTAAGGCAATCGAGTTAGGACCGAGCGTGCGCCATTCGCCCCCTCAACCCGAACATCCTTCAACCCCTAATAAACTGAACAAAAATAAGGACGAAAATGATAAAATCGTTTGTTTAAAAAAATATCATTATTTCCCAACGATATTTCGTGAGAACGTCGATAGTTAATCAGGAATTCAATTATATTTTATTCTCAGTACAGTGACTCTGGAAATATAATTCTTCAGGAGGACTGGAGCGGTATTTGCACCGAAAAGCACGAAATAATATGTCCAGCAAAAGCTACGCCTCCGTCAAACGTTAATTCCTGAAGAAAGAGAGTCTTCTTGGTCGGGTTTGCGATATGTAAATTTGAATTAACCCCGTCCACGAGAAACGCAGAGTGCCTTCGACCTGGAGTATTCGTTTCAACGTCGGGAGACGAGTCACTGAATCATCAGCAAAGAAGAGGAACTTTTTCCCTGTAACAACGTATACACGGAGAAGTTTATTCGAAGAGAGGGAGCCTAAGAGATGGGAGAATACAGAAGGGGAGTTTAAACCAGTGTTTAACGTAGTTGGCGGCTAGTTAACGACGGGGGAGCTCGCTGAAAGCAGGGTGAAGACTCCGCAGGGGTTCTCCAGTCTCGAGCACCACAAAACACATGAATGTCGCAGCGTCGTACATTTAAATGTTAGCAAAGGCGCTGCTCCATTTTGTGTAACGCTCGTTTCGGCATTCGGGAAGCACCACTGATTGCACACCCCTCGGGAACCCACCAGTTCGAGAGACCTAATGAAATACGGGGATTAACTAAACACACCTGACTAATTAAGCAGCGCTTAAACGGATCACCGTCACCAATACCCCAATCAACGCCTCGTTAGCATCTTCCTATTTGCCTCGTACAAATATCGCAACCGAGTGCACCGACTCTTTCAATTGTCTTCTACGACTCCCACTCGCTACCCACTCACACCATCTCTGCCCGAATAAATGGCACGTGGATTAATTTCAATTGCAATCCGATATGTACACAAAGCGAAGGTGTGCATGGGAGTGGCGGAATTATCGTCGATGAGATTTTCGACGACCCATTGGAAGAAACTTTTTTTAGAGAGTGAGTCTGTAATTGTGCAAAGAGCAATACTGTTATGAAATAAAGTGTCGAGTAATTCAGCGGATTTATCCTTAGATATATTCAGTTAAACTTTTACTTCAAAGTTTTAATTGTGTACACAAAATGTTTTATAAAAATACCATAAAACTACTGACGGTTAAGCACAAGTGTTAAGTACAAATGGCACAGGGCTGAATTTTGAAAGAAAATAGCAATGAATTTGAAGTATAGGTAAGAGGCACGTGACAATAAAAGAATGTGTATGAAATTTGTTACACTAGTTACACTCTTGAGATTTGAATCGAAAGCTTCATGTTCGCCATCGGGAATTTATGTTCTCCCTTGAATTTCCCAGCTTGTAATAACGTCACTTTATCATTTTTGTCACGAGTACAGCCGACCGAGACGATGAGACGATTTTACGTGCCACAGCTAGTGTGTACCTAGCGAGAAGCTGGGAAAAGGGAGAGCTGGATGTAAAGCAGTTATAGGGAAAAAGGGTGTGCATCGAAAATCCAGAAAATCCTGCCGCGAATGGCGTCGGGAAGGTACGTCGACGATTTCTACAGCCGCAAGACGTCGTCCGTCGTGCACCGTCGGAACTTGTCCGAACGAAAAGAAGTCTACAGTAAAATATTCTATGAATTTTAGAAAAAAAAAAACGCTATGATAATCGAGTAGAACTTATTTTGTTATGCGTTGTCAGATCTCAGATGCAACGACAATTTTTATCATAGATCAAGGAATAATTTGCACGAATACGTAAAAATTGTCGCTATTGACAAGCAACGTCGTAAAATCCTATCAATATCACATATAAAGCTAACGGACCAATTGGTTTTGGATTTTTTATTTAGTAATAATAATCTGCAGTAATCATAAATTAATGTGCGAAATTTTGAAAAGCGGAAGAAACCCTCTTTTTAATCCAATAGTGGGACAAGTTTCTGTTACTTCGGTAACGAATTCACTGATTTTTAAATTTTACCAGTGAGGGATATTTGCTAATCTAGCAAAAATCATGCTGTCACTATATTAGCAAAAGATATACGGTCCCTACATAATCGTTTTCACCGGACAATTTCTCTTACATAAGATAATAATTTGAACCTCTTTATAGTTACCATAAAAGTAGACTTTCCGGCATTCGTTGCCCTTTTGATAGTCCCTTAACGTGGAAGAATGGAAAAAAAGAAAAAAAATCTTCAATACTTCCGTTATGAACAGCGTCAGCTTCTCTAAAGGTACCATTTTTCTTGGTAATATCGCTTCGACAATTACGAATAAAACGGCGCTGAAATTCTTTGCCGTCAGCGGGACGTTATAGCAGAATTACACGACTTCTTGGCAGTCGACACGCCGACTACGAAAATGGAGAATGAAAACGGGAAATTCGTGCAGGGGAGATTCACGCTGGTAAATGGGTTCTCGAGGGGTCCCGAGTGCCCGTTTGATGGCCCATCAATGTAAACCAGTGTAAAGTCTCGGACGAGAGATAGAAGTGGAGCGAGCGTCACCGGCTGGCGCGAGATCTCGCGGCGTGCCTACCCCTCGTTTTCCCTAGCGTGAACCTAACCCACCCTCGTACACACCCTCGCGGTTTACATCCATAATGTACCACCCTACCACCTTTTGCTATCTCTTTCTTCCTCCGCTACGAATAAATGCAAACATGTGTACCCCATAGCCCTAGCAAATTTCGATGGGCTTTCCGCCGACGTACAAATTTCACATATGACGTTGACTTACTGAATTCACAATCAGCGCATCACATCCGTCGTTTCTTTTGCAGTTCCTCGCCATTTTCGGTCACATTTTCAGTACAAACCCGTAAAATTGTCGGTTCATTTATCTCGATATTTTTATTTCGGTATTCTGAATGTGATTATTTATATTTAAAAAATCATGAAATAGGAAAAAAGAGGAAAGTGTGCAAATTGAATGTTTTTCGAGTCTTAAATTTAAGTACTCAAGCCTCTGAAAATATCTCTTACTGGGGTATCTAAAAAAATCATTGTAAATCGAAGTGCTGTAATTCGGTGGAACGAACGTAAAGGAAGAGGCTTGAATAAATTTCGGAATCACCCACGGGTGCAGTGTGGGAATGAGTATAGTACATAAATATATGAGGCTTCGGTATAAATAATCCAGATGCGTACGTGCGGTGCTCACCTAACACCCACCGGCTCTATGATCCTGAACGATTAATCTTCGTACAGCCGAAACGCCGGGAGAGTTGCAAGAGTAAGACACGGAAAGAACGAAAGAGGAGCAAGTGCGAGTATTGGATCCGGGGAGTGGAAGCTGTCCCGCTGGGACTGGCAATATAACGTTTCACTCGAATATCGCACTGGCGTTTTCCGTCTCGCTGTTCTCCGCCAGTGTAGCTGGTGCCAAGGACAAAAATGCCTGGGAATACGGAATAATAACCGTCGAAATATCTGTATGAACGATAGCTTTATTACTGTGCCAAGGGTAGCAAAGTAAACTGGAGTGAGAAAAGCTGAGGGAGGGTATAATATTATTAGTCGTCCGGTCATTTAGCGACTATAACGTTGTCCAAGTCCGCAGGGTATATGGGTCCATGGTCCACTATTTCCATCACTCTCTACCCCTCTCAACACTCACCCCTCCGACTTATGAACATCGTGACCGTCTGCTATGCGACGATATACGTAAATGCATCTCGATTATCGTCAGGATTAATGACTCCGGTCGGTGTCTCCTAATCATATACGCATGGTAATGCCTCACGTATATTAGGATTGGGCTACTGGGGTGACAGAGGGTGCACAATTGGCGAAACAGTATGCGACGTGTCTGCACCCCCGTCGAGACGCGGAGGAGACAAATCGACGTCCTGCTACATTTGTACCGCGCTCTACGATGGAGTGTGATCTTCTTGGATGCTTTACTAGGCTAGATATGGTGATCAATAATCGTACTAGTCCCTGAAGACAGTGAAAATATTCAATGGATTGGAGGCACCGGAGATCGGCTCCAAATGCTGTTATTTTGGGCTTCGATAATGCGACCGAAAAAAGATATCTTATCAGCCCATCAATTTCTTTTTTAACGAAATTTTTCATATCATACGATATCGCAGTAAAAAATTATCCGGTTAGTGGAAATTTATACTCGTTGTCCTTTTGGACGAACCGTTCATTGGTTGCAATGAATTTCGATTACCTGGATTTGGATGAATCGTACACAACGCCGTACCATTGTTTCATACAAGATCCGCAATAACAACTTCCATATACCATCTTAAAAATTTTTTTTCTCCAAATTTTATTCTGACACAAAGAACAGACAGACGGAAAGTTTTTCGTTGAGAAAAATATATAATCATACTATAATCATACTAGTCCCTGAAGACAGTGAAAATATTCAATGAATTGGAGGCACCGGAGATCGGCTCCAAATGCTGTTATTTTGGGCTTCGATAACGCGACCAAAAAAAAAAATCTTATCAGCCCACCAATTTCTTTTTTAACGAAATTTTCCATATCATACGATATCGCAGTAAAAAATTATCCGGTTAGTGGAAATTTATACTCGTTGTCCTTTTGGACGAACCGTTCATTGCTCACAATGAATTTCGATTACCTGGATTTGGATGAATCGTACACAACGCCGTACCATTGTTTCATACAAGATCCGCAAGAACAACTTCCATGTACCATTTAAAAAAATCTTTTCTCAATATTTTATTCTGACACAAGGAACAGACAGACGGAAAGTTTTTCGTTGAGAAAAGAAGTGACGAGGCTCGACGCGTTTGTCTAAAGTGCGAATGGGTACTCAATTTCCCACAAATCATATACGCGAATTTGAAAGTCAAGAAAATCTACATGGTACGTAGGCGCAGGCCGCGGGAGAAAGGTGGAAATATTTCAAGGCTTGATGCCGAGCGAGGGAGGGAGCCTCGTAAATCGTCGAGCAACGTTCCGCCCAATCTTTTTGCCCCTCGTGTTTCTATTTCTCTCGTTCGCGGGGTTGCAATGCTCGTGGGTGTGACGTCACGGGGTGTCGCAGCCCCTGCGGCTACATCTGCAACAACTTTGCTGCCGCGGAGCGTTAGACGACGATTGTGCGGTGCGCTCCACCTCTGAAATATAGTTTACGAAGGGGTCGTACGGTGGAGGGAGCGAGAAGGAAAGTGGAATACAGCATATGAGGAATATAACGTAATATCACGCCCAAGCTCTTTCTCGGTTTGGCTTCGTTGGACTCCGGGGACTGGGATTTAATGAAAAATAGCCGAATTTGTTGTCTCTGCTAGTGGGATATCGGGCTGTTGTATGGTGAGCGTAACCGGCAAGCCAAGGGGGAGAGAGAGAGAGCATAGAATACAGTTTACGAGATATAGCTCGCGAGACGATACGTTTCTCACCCGATTGCTCGGACCCTCCCACACTCTTACACACGCGACCGTTATATTTCATTACTTTTTTTTCCTTCCGCTCCGGGCATCTTCGCACCTCCACGACGCGATAGCCGGTTAGGTCCTCCCGCGGGACATATAATATCCTACATTGTCGTTTAGTTATAGCGAAGTTTATTTAATTTTCCTCGCACGAACTTCTTGTATAGCCCGGGATACTGATGCCGGGGCTCGTTTCCTTTTTGTTTATGAAAAAGAATGACAGGTATTGCGAATATATATATATATAGCGAAAAAAATGCATTTTCCACTGGATAATGCACAAGCTATAAGCACAACAATGAGCACCTAATGTTACATGAAAACACGGCATTTTTGTTCACAAAACCGATTTTGGTTATTATTGGGTATTTTATGAAAATCGTAGATCGTACTGCTCTCTGCTTTTCTATTGCTAATATTGTTGATCAAATTGTTTCAGTTCGAGTTCATCCGAGAATATGTCAATAAATTGAAATATCTCTTAAATTTTCTTCCATATTTTCCTGAATATTAAGATTTATTTGCAAATCTTCCAAAGCTATAAACGTTCATAGAGTTTTTCTCTGATATTTGAGTAGTCGGGTGTTACATACTCGACAATACTCGACCGGACAAAGCGCCAGCTATTTTTCTATCTTCGAAAAATAAATATCGGGTGAGTTATGAGCGCGAGGAGAGCACATAAAACACGCCTCATATATTTATCAAAATATTGTGATAACCAGCGGCAGAAGGGAATAGGGTGGGATGGGGTGTACCGCTGCTGTTGCACAAGCCCGAGAGAGTAGAGGGAAGATTTACCGAGGGGCTCTCTTCTTGGCAGCTGACCGACGGAAAACACGTATATAGATGTAAGCCAACGTCGTTTTGCCGATAACCTCCGGCTCCCGAGAGTCTTGGCTTTTTCCAGGCGTTGTTCTTGTCGAGAATATTAGTTCAATGTCCCTCCTCCACCAATCCCTTAATATAACGTTGCCAGGGGCACTTCTCCTTCTCTGTGGTCAAGCAACCAGCTTCTCGCACTTCTCCCACGACGTTTTTCTCTAGCACTATAAGAACTATTTAAAAAAATTGATAGTACTTATAATCAAAACCAATCACTTTTAATATTCCTCTAGAGCAATAATCCATAATACAATTAGAATATTATATATGTATACTATAATATCAAATGTTTCTAAACAATTTTTCTTCAGTCTTAATGTCAAAATGATAGTTTTCTGCTGTGCGACACATATCCTTTCTCTCGACTATGACTTGCATGGTAATTCGTAAAACCTTGTGGAACGAAGTTAAAACTGAGTTCATCGCGAGAGAGTTGCGGTCAGCGAATTGATCACTGCGTCCATAAGGCTGCGGGAATCCAGATGGGAGTTAGCCGGTGAATTTCCAACTGACAGAACTGGACAAAGGTTCGTCAGGGAGTTGCGGTCCGATAGGATTACCGCCGGATTATTCCCGGTATACGCCAGAAATATCAGAATAAACTTGTTGACCGAGGGCGAGTGAGGGAGTAAAAGAGTTTCTACAGGAACAAGAAAAAGCGGACGAGGGGTCAGCGTGTGTATAGTCCAATAGGGCACACGCGGGATATTCGCCTCATCCCGACGGACTTACCAGATTAAGAGACGCCCCGTGCGAGTTTGATCGAGTCTCTCTTCCAAGTCTTTCATTAAGGGGAGAAATGCGTGGGTGGGAGGATTATTATTACCGTAAGAAGGAGTCTGTCTTGTTTGCCAAACGAGGGGTGAGAGCCGTTCGAAAGCAAGAGAGCGATGAACGCGGAAAAGGGGTTGAAACGGGTTGCTGTGGCTCTAACGGTGTGATTCATATCAACCGCGCGGGTTCAGGGGGGGGGGGGGGGGGGTGAATTCATCACGATGAGCCGAGTCAATCAAGCGGCGATCGAAAGAATACCCCTGAAGCACCATCCCCACCATCACGCGTCAAGTACTTCCGCGAGAATCAAGAGAAACGAGAAAAAGAGAATTACACCTAGGGCGTATTATTCTTTTACGGGAGTTCCTATTTACCACGGTGGCACAATGTTCAATCGACAATGCTGTATTTTTAGTACACTCATATTTTCAACTATCGACACAAAATGCATAATAATTAAAAAATGTCACTTTTGTTCTGTTCACAGCAGGGAAAAGATCGAGACTGACGTCAACGCCGTTCGCCGAGGACATGTTCGAGCAACATCAGGGCACCCACATTCTTCAGGTGAGAATCAGATCAATCAGCCCACGCAGATGTTTCATTTTTCTTCTATTTTCCAATTCGTAACTACAGTGTGTAAATATTTTTTTATAAAAATTCATATCATTGCATAAAAAAGTATTGATCGCAATTTTTTTATATGGTTTTTCAAATATTTATTAAACACGGGTACTTCAAAACTGAACATACCAGCTTGTGATCAAGAATATTGGGGGTAGTTTTACCTTGAAAACGGAAAGAGAGAAAAGAAACGAGAAAAAAAAAGAGTCCGTTTTGTCCCTTTTTTCACGAGCTTCTTGACGACTCTAGTGGTACTCTGTTAAAGTCGTAAACGAGAGGAAACGAACACTCAGCGCTATACGAAATACACAAATACATACAGATATTCTCGGTTGTGAGTCGCCTGTGTACATTTTGTATTTTTGTTGCAGTCGCTGGACGGTTTCGCGATGGCGGTCGCCGCTGATGGACGGTTCCTGTACATTTCGGAGACCGTGTCCATTTACCTCGGTCTTTCCCAGGTGAGTTCCCATATGTAGTAATACGTGGGACCATACAGAAACGTGGGAGCCTACATAGACCGTGTGTATGTGCCCACGAAAAATCCCCCACACACTGTACCCCATCGTTCGCACATACATGTAGTGTTTCACGACGTGACCAAGAAAAAACAAGCCAGGAAGATATGAAGAAGCCACGAAAGGATGACAACGGGATTCGTACAGCAAAAAAATGCAACACGAAACGAAAACACAGCGTCTTGGTGAAGCAGCGAAGGTGGGAAACCCGACAGACAGGAACGAGTGAAAAGAGCGAAAAGAGAGACCAGGAGGCGAGGTCGCGGCTATGGAAAGAAACTTCACGAGGGAGTAACACGTATGGAAGGAGACTGAGAGGTATGAGGGCGAAGGTGCAAGGGATGCTGGTTGCTAGAGAAACGAACCAAGTCTAGGAACGGAATAAGGAAGGAGAAAGGAAGACGGAACATGCTATATAGTAGAAGAAGATTCAAGGAGGCGAAACTACGAAGCCCGAAGGGGAGGCGAGTGAGCGAAACATCGGACAAGGAAGACACGTTGAGACATTGCAGAGGAGGAGAAGAAGAAGAAGAAGATGAAGAAGAGGAAAAAGAAAAAGAGGAGGTCAAGGGAGGAAAAGAAGAGCGAGTGAGAAGGTTCCGTGCAAGTTGGCGGCCATACTGGCTGCTGCTGGCACAAGGCAACCAAGCACGGACGCATGGACGCGGGGGTGGTTGCGGGTTCTGGTGAGGAAAACGGAGAACCGGGAGGGAGTAGCGAGAGCGTCGGCTTCGGCTGCGGCTGGAGGCGGGGGTGGTAGCATGCCGCTCACGTAGCCTCTGCACGGCGGCGTGTTCGCCATTCCTAATGCCAAGCCGCCCGCGAGCGCGAGCGGCTCTGTGAAGTTGGACGGGGAACGACGGGAGTGAGAAAGAGGGACCGATGAGGGAGACGCACGAACGAACAGAACGAACGAACGAACGGACGGACAGACTGACGAGGGAAAGAGAGAAAGATGAATAGATAGGTATAGCACGGATAGAAAGGTGCAGAGAGTGAGACACGACGAAGTCGAGGCCGTGGGAGGGCGAGGGGAGGTGACGAGCGAGCGAGAAAGGAATAGAAGGTTGCTACTGGCGCTAGTAGGTTCAATCGGGTCGGAAAGGGGGTCCTGGGGCACCAGCGCTCCATCTCACTCTCGCTCGGTTCCGCGAGCACCATTCGAGCTACCTAGCTTCGCTGGCTGGCTGGCTTGGCTCTGCCGCGGGGCAATCAATAGGGTGTTTCGAGGATTCTGGAAACTGCTGGCTGTGGCTCTCTCGTTTCTGCAACTGCTATTGCTGTACTCTGACTAGCCTATAGGCCAACACCGAACTGGTAACTCATCTTACCTATATCACCGAGGAGGAGACAAATGTTGCCCAATTTTAGCGTAGAAACGGATGTTCCGCCTACCGCTATATACGGAGATCGACTTCTACAATGGCGTGCGACTTCCGCGAACCCGAACAGGAATTTGTTGTTTGAAGTTTTCATAATTTGGACAGTAAACATTAAAGTTAGCTGCAATGTATCATCAACTTCGACACGAATGAAAAATGGAACATTAACAAGAATCCGTAGGCTCTGTAATTCCTGAAATTTGAATATTTAACGAGGCACGCCACTAATAAATTAGTCGCATAAGAATCGTTTTCGACAGTATTCTTGTACGAATTTGTCATGGCCTAAACGGTATAAATTGACGTCACCTGCAACATTTAATCGATTTCGACTTGATGATGAAGAACAATGGAAAATAAACGTGAATCGTAGGCTGGGGAATCTCCAAAGTCTGAATACCTCATTGGAGAACACTTCGAAAGAATTAAATTTATAGTAGTCGTCATCGGTCTCGACAGTCGTTGCCGACGTGCGTATAATCCTGAATTCGTATCTGTACACACGTATTTTCCTTGTGCTTGCGTAATGCGTAAGACGTTCTTGTTTTTCACGCTTTAATTATACAAATAAATGTCGTATACATGTAGAGAAGATCCCCGGCCGCAAAAGTAGTCAACGATGAGTTTCGTCGTCGCGTAACTCGGCGATGGAGGTAGCCGGTAGCCATGAACACGTCATCCTACGATCGTGAAGAGCTCCTACATGGCTATATATATCACAAGAATAAATTATAAGTCTCCCGTCGTCGTGGTCTTCGCGATATCGAATCGCGGTGCGTACGTGGCGTGGATACGCGGCCACGCGCGTCGATTAAACGCGCCGAGGAGTTTGCCACTTCTTCAAGTCCCTCCGCTGTGATGGCCAACCCTCGTGCGCCTTCCACGATAGACGCAAATGTTATATACGAGCGATCGCGAACTCCTTAAAATTTCACTCGCGAACTGACGCGTCGAAGAGCCTTCGTAGAATCGATACACGAGGCCAGCACGAATTTTGTTGAGTGAGAACCGTCGTCACCGCAATAAGAGTCGACCGAAGGAAGTACCCTCGACACACTATTCACGACACGACTCGATACGGTTTTCAGAAGGCTCTATGTCGATCGCACCGTGAATTACATGTTGCGATCACCGCTGATACGCATCACGTTTTCTTTATTCAAATGACGACTCAATACCGACTGTTGCGAAAGAACAATCACATACCCGATTTCTCATTGTCTACAGAAGTTTGCCCGAAGTTTGGATACGTTAATATATTTTTATGTCTGTATTTCCAGGTGGAAATGACGGGCTCGAGCGTATTCGACTATGTTCACCAGCAGGATCACGCTGAAGTAGCTGAGCAACTTGGCCTAGGACTGACCTCTTCCTCGAACTCCACGGGACCTCATTCTTCAAGTTCGGGACTCGCGTCGCCCAGTAGCGCCGCTTCGGAAGAACACGGATCTGCGTCTACTGCGAATCCCGATGGTAATTCAACCTACTTGATCATAAAATAGACATGTTCTTGTTCGTATAACGAATAAATATCACGAACAAAATTTTCTTCAGATAAAATTTATCGGTATATTGACATTGAAATTTCCTTCAAAATGTTCGATTCGCAACAAACAAACAAAATCGGAAGATGTTCCGTTCGAGGATAAAATATTCCACTTGAAGGAACGTGTGATTTTACTTTTGTCGCTCTTGTTCACCCTACATCGACCGAAGGTCAAAAGAAATGATAAACCCAAAATTGACCGTGGTTGATCCGAATTGTGCAGATGTAGGTCTTTTACCTTGTCTAATCCCTCTCACGATTTCTCTCGCCATCATAACATCTGGACCTGCACCCTGTCGTTCTACACGTCCAAAGTTTCCGAGGGGTCCTCAGTGACGTGGTTAGGTACCAGAATATGCGGGCCATCGTCGACGCGAGGCTTGAATGAACGGGTAACCCGGAAAGCGTGACCGAGGCTGAAAGTGGAACGAGAATGGCGAGCACTCCTAGCTCGCGTCGTAGTTCTCCACGTTCCTCTCTCATACACATACCAAGTTCGGACGGAGGTTCGACGTTGGAGCACCATAAGCGACGTCGACGTTGGCACAGAGAGAAGAACATGGAGCGTGTATAAGAATAGCGAGACAAGGACAATCTGGAGGATCGAGTGGAGGGGAAATGAAGAGGTCGAGGTTGAGGAGTACGTATGATCACGTGGAAGAGCTGAGCAGGTATCTACAGCAACTACGTCGTCGTCGTCGTCGTCGTCGTCGCCGTCGCGGGGCAGACGTGCGATGCAGCTGGGGCCTTCATCCACACGGACGTGCCCGTCGGCATTGCCACGTGGTTTCGCCGGTGCTCCGTTTCAGCCAATGCTTCTGTGCTGGTCACGAAGCGAAGCACACGAGCCAACGCGAGCGTGCAAACGAGTGCGAGAGCTGGAGGAACAAACCAGAGAGGAGAGTATAGTGGAGGGTAGTCGTGACGGGGTTGGAAACGAGGGTTGCCATGTCGGGGGTTGAATGCGCGGAGGGCACGCGTGCTAACTCCGGTGGCTCTACACTCTCGACGCTCCAATGGCGTCGCTCTTGCGCGTCCGACTCGTTCCAGCTCCAGATTCTATCCTGGTTTCTACTTACAGTGCCCAAAGCATCTCTGCGCCGATTCACGGTCGGGTCGGGGAGTACGCGACAACGAAGACGAGCCATCTCGTGGAAACTCCCGGACCAACACTGACTACGCTATGTACGTTGCTACGGACTCTCTGAATAGTCATGGCTGCGACTATCCAGGGCTTTCGGATTCTCCCGCGCATATCCCTATGCAGCCCTCCGATTTCCCCAATTGTTATTCCGCGACACGACTACCGCGTGTCACGTACCCTGCCCGAGTCTCCTTCTACTGGTTATCTCTTCTCTCGCTCTCTCCCTTCGCTGTTTCCTCCTTCTCTTATTCGTTTTTTATCATTGTTCCCCCCCTCTCTCTCTCTCTCTCTCCTTTCTGTCCCTTCATGCTCTACCACTCGCTTTTCTCCCTCTTTATCTCCATGTCATAGTCCTCCACCGGTCGCCCACTCTGCATTCGACTGGCGAGTTCGAAGAATCCTGCACGATGCGACCATCAAGTAGCCGCTCTGTCCTGGACTCGACCATAGGCCCTGATGCACACATGATGATGCTCATCTCTTCCTGCAAACGTTCTAAAATGGTCCCAGATGACCGCAACGGATTTTTAGGAGAGGACACTTTGATCTCTTTTGTTTTTCCGGTTTCATTTTTCAGAGGAGAAAATAGAGGTAGACTCCGGCACCGTGATCGATATAAGGAAGCATGCTATAGAGAACCACGTACGGCCATGAGAGATTTGAAGTGATATTTATTTCCCTCAGGACTTCAAAGAAAGTAAATAAATATAGTACTCGATATTGGGGATTCCTACGTGGTTGACCAGCAGTGAAACACAAATCTTCTATTTCTAGTAATCTATGTTCCTCCGAAATTGAAAAGAGTACAATTTTTGTTGCAGTTTCCTCGGTAATGTGTTTAACGGCGACGGGAACGTACAAGGGATACGACAGGGCATTCTGCGTGAGGATGAAGTCGACCCTTACAAAACGTGGCTGTCACTTTAAGTCTTCTGGCTATCGAGTGAGTATTTTCGTTTGTTTCATAAGATTTTCATCCGTCTTTCTAAAACTTGCAGCGATAATAATATTTACGGATAAAGAGCTGCGTATTATCGTTACTTTTTATATTTCTCTTTCACACAAAATTGAGCTGACTTCACGTATGGTCGATAGCTGGCAATTAGGGCGTCGGTGTATGTTGTACAGTATAGCATAAGACGTCATTTAGCCAAGTTCACGGGAGAAAAAGAGGAAAAAGGGGGAGAGGATTCTCGTCTGGCCGTTCATTAAAGGCGGACAACCTTAGCGAAAAAGCGCCAAGAGCTCCCAAAACGAACGTTTTGCTGTCCGTACACTGCCCTCTGCTAAGCTCTGGCCAAACGAAGTTATGGTCTACCCTGAGCGCGTTAACTGCCACCCCATCGCTCGCCCTCCTCATTTCTACGTCTTTCCTGACTCTCACAGGGAAGACGTTGATTTTTCTTCTACTTTTTGCACCCGTCAACGATTGCACCTTCGTTATCTCGTATTAATATGATCGTGTTCTGCGCCCCGTTCCGCAAAATAATTCATTGTTACGCCTATGTTCGTTACAGGTTGTTCTTCTGCTGTGTCGACTGAGGCCGCAGTATCCGTTCAGTCGAGCAGGAAAATCGTCGCCGCCGTTAATGGGTATGGTTGGCTTAGCGATAGCTCTTCCACCGCCGAGCGTTCATGAAATTCGACTGGAGACTGACATGTTCGTAACGAGAATCGGCTTCGACTTTAAGATATTGCACTGCGAGCCAAAGTGAGTATTCGCAATGATAATCCATACTTCTGTCCTCAAGAGATAATACAAAGTAGGATGGTGTAAAAAGAATAATACATGTTTTCTTAAAAATTACAATCAATCTTCGTTGCCGAATGTTTCAGGGTATCGGAGCTGTTGGATTACACGGCAGACGAGTTGACAGGAAAGAGTCTCTACGCCCTTTGCCACGGAGAGGATGCGAATCGTCTTCGAAAGTCCCACGTCGATCGTAAGTGTCACTGAGACCTTCAGTAGCCCTTTCCTCGTCACTTTCGTGTCTTCCCGTGATGCCCGACTTCTCCATTGCCTCGACACGACAAAAACTCCCACCGGATTTTCGAACCTATCTCGAGATCTTACGAAAAACGCTATTTTCCTCCTCTAGCAAGAGTTCCTATAACCGAGACCTTCTCGACGACGAACAGCCTCGTAAATCTCGAAGTATTTGATATTGTAAACGTTTTTGTCGTAAAGCACACACTGTCGAGCGAAGAGTGGGAGAGGGGGCTGTTTCCCGCATTTGAGTAGTCACGCGCCTCACACGATGTGCAGTATCCCAATACCAGCGATATTCGTGTGTTGTGCGGTGCTCGGTTCGTTGTCAGTGGTGGTAGTATTCTGTTGGGCCGGTGCGCCGGTGCGGATACCGTCAGGATTAGGTAGTTGGTATGCAGGGAACGACGCGGTACGCCGGATGCGGCATCTCCAGCGAGTTGTTACCTTCTCTTCTAGCCCCTGGCCCAATCGAGCAGTCTCTCACTCTCCCGTTCCTCCCTCCTTCGCTGTCTGTCTCTCGTGTACACGCTCACGTACCCTTATACACACTCCCTTGTTTCCTCTCTCTTCTTCCCTAGCACAGGGTGTGGTGATGGCGGTAGCCGTGCGGCGATGACAGGTGGGGATGAAGAATAGAGGAAGAAGAGTTCCCTTCAACCTACCCCTTCGCCTCTTTCCCTTCCCTGTCACTGTCTCTATATCTTTCCGCTAACAGAGTTACTCTATACCGTTCAGGCAGCTCTCTTGTTCTAACTCTCGCTCGGGCATACACGTGCACACACCTTCGAGAGGAGGTTTGCCTCTTCGCCTTCTTCTTGGTGCGGAGGGCTCTTTGCCTTCTTGCCCTGATACTCGGCTGTTCCTTCTTCACCTCCTTCTACAACCTATCCGTGCTTCGTCTTTTTCAACCACCGACATACAGGCTACCGTTCATCCACCAACCAACCAACCAGCCCCTAGTATTCTCCGCTTTCTGCTGCTTCTATGCTTCTACTCGACTTCCTCTACTACTGCTGCTGTTGCTACTGCTACCGCTGCTAGAGCTAGTTCTCTCGTGCGCGCAATCGAGTCACGCCGATATAGTATACGCCCGCCTCGTTTCCCCAAAGTTTATTAACTTCACTCTCTCGCCCAGCAACGTTCTCATCCACGCTACCGCGTCGTTCCCAACGAAGCCGCGCGTTGCTTCTACCATCTAGTCCCGAGCTTTATACAGAAATATTCCGGAGTACGTGACTCGGATATACTTCTCGTGCTCGAGAATGTGCCTAGGGAAATATCGTGGTCTCCCTTCTCCACTCTCCTAGTCGTTTATGAGCCACACAGCAAAATTATGAATCCTTGAATGACAAAGCTTCTCAATTCTCGTTGCATTTCCTCGAGTCTCATTCTCTTCCCACGATTTTCATTTCAGTAATTCACAAAGGCCAAGTACTGACGCACTATTACCGGCTTATGAACAAGAGCGGCGGCTACACGTGGTTACAAACATGCGCAACTGTTGTTTGCAATTCGAAAAATGCCGAGGAACAAAACATCATATGCGTCAATTACGTTATCAGGTAAATCAGAATAATAATACAGCAAAAAATGCCTATATTTTTAGCTGAAATTTTACATAAATGTATTGTCCTGTTATATAATTTTGCTTGAATTTTTTGCTAATTATGAATTTTATTAACAAATACGAAAATAACAAAAGTCACTTCGATTGGCTAAAAGATTTAACGGAATTTTATAAATTTTATTTTGCTGATATAAAATTGTTTTTTCACAATTGTCTTATATACCGTCTAAAAGTCTAAAATTATTCAAAAGTTTATTAACCGAAAGGATAAAATGTAACACTTATCTTTTTTCCTCATTGCAGTGGTCGTGAGTATGAGAACATGATAATGGATTGTTGCCAAATGGAAAACGGAGTGACCGGCGTGAAGCGAGAGGATGCAGCTGGTAATGATCCCGAAAACGGATCGCCGGATGCGGACAGAGGAGGTACATAACTATATTCATTGAAATGGCTGTTTATATTATTTTATATTTTCAACTTATTTTTTATTTCGTTTAATATAATTTTGATAAGAACTGGTCGTTTGATTTCTTTATAACCCTGAGCCCATTGTGATCAGAAGTTCATAGAGAACGTTGACTCTCGAGTCAAATGAAATTCGGTAGCGACGAGTAGCGTGAAAAGGGATAGCTGAAAATGAAGGACAGTGGTGAAAGGATGATGTATCGATGATGGTCGAAGATCGAGAACGAACGTAAAAATGTTAGGAGCAAGAAGCCGCGACGCGCTGGTACGGCAGCATTCCCGTTTGGATACGCTCTCGAAAACGTCGAGGGAGATTGAGTAGCGATGAATAGTGCCACGGTGGACCGCTAACGCGCCGACTGTAGTGCGACCGAGAGAAAGAGAATCGAGCGTAGTTACGCGACTGAAAACACTGGCCAGAAACGTTAGATTTTCGCTATGAATTAATACAAAAGAAGAGAACATGAAGTGGTCGTGGGTGGGCCTTTTTTATACACCAGTCGTTCTTCGTTTAGCATATGAAGGGCTCGTCGAGCCGAGCGGCATCTAGGAAGCTCGAATTCGATACGCAAATTAGCGATGACAGTGGTGACGGCGTGTGTGTCCCCGCTTTGTAAAAAAAAAAAAAAAATTCGAACGTCGAGATTCTCGCCTCTTTACTCGAACACGAAAACACATCTATCGCCAGCTACGAATAGAATAGAAACAACATTTCTAAGGTCCCTCAGGATATTAGTATTTAACGACCATAGGAGAGTATCTTTATTCACTCCAATAGCGAAGTAAATGCAGAAAGATTGTCTCGATTATTCAACAAAGAATTTCTCCTTGCGCCAGAATTCTCTTTCAATTTCGTGAGAATATTTTACCGAGAACAAAAATTCAGGATGTCGTGATACGGGCGTTACGCGAGTTTTTGACGAAAAAAAAAAATCGGCGTTTTTTGGAACGTATAAATGAGCAACAGTGTGATATCTGATTTCAGAGGGACGAAGCAGCGGTGGTCCAACGAATCAACACCCGGAGAATCCTCACCGCTCACCACCGGAGGATCGTGAAGATACTCGAGGGTCGGAGAGCGAGCCACGAGGAGGTCGTCATCACGACAACGTGGCGCAGCTTCAGCAGGAGCCGCAGCCAGCAGTGCCAACGATCGGTGCTCTCGCAGTGAAATCTCTGACGCGAGGGCACAAGCGAAAATACGCTCACGAGGAGGAGAGTAGTTCGGGCGAGGAGGAGGACGATGAAGAGCCCGCGGCGAAGACGTCGACGGTTCAGCCAAGAAGTCACGCGCTGAGCCCGGCGTCGTCGAATCACTCGGTACCGGCGAACGAACAGGTGCTTCGTTCCACGAGCCCAAAAGTACGAAGATCGGAACCGCGCGTGGAAACTTCGGAGGTCGCGGGAGGAACGTCTGTCAAGGATCTCGAGCAAGCAATGTCAAAGCATTTGCCAGGAGCATCGCTGAGCAAGCCAGATTCACCTGCGTTACATCAACCGACAGATTTCAGCACCGACGCGCTACTCAAACAGCAACAACAAAGGAGTACGATCCAGTGGATCGGCGCTCATCATCATTTGGGCCATTTAAGCCCTCAGCAATCGGCAACGGCGCCTTTACCGGCCTCGGCGCTGCTCCGGCAATTGTACGCGAATCGAGAAAGCGTAATCAGGGCGAACGTTCACGGGATTACATCAAACGGCAGTCGAGCACCTTCCGCTTCCGGGGGAGCGTATTATGCCGGTGATGCTGCCCAAACTGGACCGCTCCCTACTCCACCAGGCTCCGAAGGATCCTCGACATATGGCGAGCATCAATTCGTCCTGAGCGCTCACAATCAGAAAGGCACCGCGGGAACGAGCGGCGCGGAGGCATTCACGAGTCTCGTGTCCTCTTACTCATCGGCAGGAGGCTACGCCGTCGACTACCATTCCGCGATGACGCCACCGTCTTCCGTCTCTCCGCGTGACAAGCAACAGCAGCAGCATCAGCATCAACAACAACAGCAACAGCAGCAGCAACAACAACAGCATCAACAGCAGCAACAACAACAACAACTTCATTCTGCGAGCGTCGTAAGCAGCTATGAGTCCTCGGTTTATGGCGACCCTGTTTTGAGACATCAGTACGAAAGCGCGCAGACTCTTCCGCTGAAACCGCAGGTGTACTCGGCGGCCGTTCATCCCAGCGCCCTCGACGCCGCCGCAGCATACGCCTCCGCGAGCCTCAGCGAACAACCTCAGTTCTATCATCATCCGGCGGCTGGCGCGGGTTTCCACCTCTATCATCCGACGAACAAAGCTGCGGCAAATGGCTGGTACAGCTCCGCGTCCTAGTAGACTTCCACTGGGTGGTAGACGCGAGCGGCGCGTACTTAAGTAACTGAAAACGAATCCAAAGTCCCCACGAGCATATCAGCAATCCCTTCTTGACCCTCCCGTTATCCGGTGCGATCGCATCGTCGACTCGCCGGTAAGACAACATCGCTAGCGAGTTTATTCTCCTACCCTGGCCTCTTCCTGCTCCCTGATGTAATATAAAAAAAAAACGTATATATAAATTATTATCCTTGTCCACGATTCATTGCGAAACGCGCACTTTTATCGCGTTCGTGGATCGTTGGCTGCTTAGCAAACGTACCTCCGGGGCTTCTTCATTGTTATTTCATTTGAAAAGCCCTTGAGACCGCGCCAGAGACTTCTCGAAATTCGTTTCGATGCTTCGACGCGTTGCACGAGTTTACACGGTGCATTATTCTCTTTTAATTCTCTCATTTTATGATCATAACTGTTGAATCTTCGTGACGAATGGGCGAGAGCAAATGGCGAGGAGAGTCTCGAATCGTTTTTGTTTATCTTCTTATATAATCTGTAATTATCGCCTGGCGATCGACGTACGTATCGTTCGCGACGTTGGTCCAGGCCTCTGTAAATATTGTACAAATTCTTCGAGCTCCCCACTATCCCCCTATTCCCATTTCCTAGCCACTCGCATTTTTATCATTAAAATGTTCATTATTCCGTTATTTTCACTGCGAGAGTTTAACGAATTATAATTTCGTAAGTAGTTATCATTGTGTATTGCGATAGATAGCGAATAATAATGACGATAGCGTTTAGTAGGGATAAATCCCAACGGTGCATAACGAGGTGCCACACGTCGATCTGTGACATGTAAACGTGAAACGGAATCATGGGCGCTAGTAGCGAATAATACAATGGGATCTTTATTCAAAGCCGAGGGAACTGACCTCGCCGATTATTGAAGATCCTTCGATATCGGCGAGATCAACCCGTGTAAATAAAATTGTAATATCGATGTTTTTCATCGATCCTCGATGACAAATTTCGTAGATTCGGTATTGTATTCAAGAATGAAAAAAAAAAAAAACAAAAAAAAACAAAAAAAAATGAAAACCCCTCGAGCACGCTCGGTGCTGGGTCAAAGACTTAATTTAAGCTCGGTGCAATAAATTCAAACCACGTTATGTCGTGTTCAGTTATTTTTCTTGTATGATCGCTATGCGATCGATACGTGACGAAAGAAACATATTATTTTTATTTGTGCGGCTAATAATGCGATGGCGGATAAATCCGAGAGTGTGAATGCGGAGAAAACAAATCCTACGGTGTATCTTCCTTGTCCTGCACGAACGAACCAAGCCCGTCGTGGCAACTGTGTATACATATTGTAAGTAAACGTTCACTATCGCGCTATTAAGCCGAGCACTAATAAATGGTATTATTAAAAATCAGCTATATAATGCGCATTGAGCACGCAATGCGAGGTGTATCGAAACATTACTGATATTATCGCTCGCTAATTGAATGAAAAAAAAGAAAAAAGAAAAAAAATATATACAAGATAACGCGGCTTGTCGCGCCTGTGCGTTATCGGGCATCCCATGTGTTAGTGTTACGACCATTCGCTCATTACGTTCACTCGACTGTACAGCTTTCTTTCGACATTGTTAGATCATAATTATTACAACGCGATCGAGAAGTAAAACTCCTCGTACCGCTACAATTTAAAAAATATATATATAAAAAAATAATCTCATTGAATAATTATTGGGATTTTTTTCCTGGTTTTTGTGAACAATTGTTCATCAAAAAAACACGAACAAGTAGTTCTGTATTACGCGAAGAAGGCTTGGTTTCTATTTCTATGGAACTCCTCCGAGAAAGACTACCTCGTTTTTATTGGTATATATTATACTCTTGTTCCGCTCTCGGACCATTCGGGTCTTCATATCAATCGGATTTTCGAATCTTGTAACGCACGTTACCAATATTTCTTCGCGGCGCGTTCAACGCCGATAATCAAAGTTCAGTGGATACAACAAGAAAAATTAATGATTCGTGTAATGGTACTGTGGCGATTTATACTTATTCGTCCGGTGTCAAAGGATTTTGAAAAAGCCTTCGTCGTTTGTTTTATAAGGCATGAAAAATTGACACAATACATGGATTTTGTACAATTGGCGTCAACGAATAATTTCTTCACCCCTCCTAATTCTTCCCCGTGCATGAAAATCACGGTAAGGAAACCCATCGGTCTTCTTACCGTACAACCAGTGCTTACAGCCAGTACAGGCTCGACCTGCGAGATCGCTCGTATCTACAGTCGGCAAAAGCGATCTCGTCTTCAATAGTGCCCATTCCCATATAATTCCTCGTAACGCGGCGCTCTGGTGTGAATGCCGCGCCCAAACTTCCAGGAACGAATTTCTTATTTAGATCTCCCCCAAAAATGACATCTATCTCATTAATCTTTGTATAACGCCATTGAGACGATATTGATTACAAAAAAATTCTTTTGCCTTCTTTAATAAGATTCGTATTCACCTGCAGCCAATTAAAAAAAAACGTCATAAATATGTCAATAAAAATTCTGTCGTTGCGTAAATGCACTAAATCACATCCAAACTCAATCGATCTTAACGCGAAAAAAATAAGTCTTCCAAATGCTAATATTTCCCACTGTCTCGCAAATCCATGTTCCTCGCTCTAAAACGCGTTCGATTGCACCTTCTTTAACCGAATAGTATTTGAAGTCGTAATTAATAGGATATAGCTTATCAAGCTGTAGCCACGTGATGCCGCGATCTTTTGAGTCTGTCCCTATCTATCTCGTGCAATTGTCCAATGACACGTTTCGGAGCGTCTCTGCGCTCGAAAATTTGTAGTTGACAATTCGCCTGTACATATTCCAAATTATTCGCGTTTATCAGCAAACCCAGGATATTTGGCTTCTTGCTAATTTTGCGCATTATCTTGGCCGTCAGCCCTGCTCTGCTGTCTCTCTTCTTCCTACGATCGGTCTATCACAATTGTAGCTGCGCAATGATTCCCCCTCTCCTTTCTCTCGCTCCATCTCGCTCCACCCTCCGCTGGTGGTGGCAGTAGCAGTCAGGCGCCCAGTATCAGCCTTCTGCTGTACGGTGAATCTCGTCGAGAGTGTAATATCACGAGCCGAGAAAACATGTATTCAAAGGGTATGGATGGCCGCCAAGCCATGCAGGAGCATGTCCTCGCAGTCTCCAGGGATTTCATATCGCAGCCTCGGCTCAGTAAGTCTCACTTTTTCTCCAATATTAATCGGGTTAAATTGACGAGCGACATACGAAAAGCCAAAGAGCTCTCGTCGGGTGGGCGTAGCATCTGATCGATCTCCTAGTGGGTCAGCTGATCAGCTATTTCACGAATTTTACGGGAATATTCGATATTCCCAACAACACCATCGTATCGCGCTTCGTCCGAATATCGATTCAACCCACATTTCAAAGGGAAAAGCATACAAAATCACAAATATATTTGACTTTTTGAGAGCGCCCCGAGCAGTCATGTGACTGCAGACGACGATCTATCATGGTGGTATAATTCGGCACTTAGGCGAGTTTCTTTTTTGTACTTCACCTCGAGGCTCATCAGACATACTTCAATTTTACATCGGTGAATTGTGGTGCGAAATTTTTTTTTTTTTGTTTTTTTCGATATGTGGTACAGATTATTATTACGTAATATATCACGAGACGCACCGTGAAGCCCGTGTAAACGATGCAGCGGCGAGGAAAAAGGCGTACGCGGCCAGAACTCGTGACTGACAACACGACCCGTATCATTAATTTTTCCTCACTTTTTTTCTTCACAGCGTACAAGACGGTCTCCGGTGTCAACGGACCTCTCGTTATTTTGGACGAAGTGAAATTTCCGAAATTCGCGGAAATTGTACAACTCAAACTCGCCGATGGATCCATCCGCTCTGGTCAGGTTCTCGAGGTCTCCGGATCCAAGGCTGTTGTCCAGGTATTCGAAGGGACATCGGGCATCGACGCCAAAAACACTCTTTGCGAGTTCACCGGAGATATCCTGAGAACTCCCGTCTCTGAGGACATGCTGGGTCGTGTGTTCAACGGATCCGGTAAACCCATTGACAAAGGACCTCCCATTCTTGCGGAGGATTTCTTGGACATCCAGGGTCAACCTATCAATCCCTGGTCTCGTATCTACCCCGAGGAAATGATCCAGACCGGTCTGTCAGCTATCGATGTCATGAACTCTATTGCTCGTGGCCAGAAGATTCCAATCTTCTCTGCTGCGGGTTTGCCGCATAATGAGGTAAGATTCGCAAGCTTTCATTCATTTTTATTTCCAGAATTTTTATGTTCTATCTTAAAAACCATTATTTTAAAGATTTTTCACTTACTATCTTTCAATGTGTCAAGGAAGTGCAAAACACATTAAAGTTTTTTTTTTAATTACCGGTGAAAATAAATTCTCAGTTGCCTTCACAATCTCTATTGCAGTACATAAACAAGCGCAAATTCTATGTGCTCGCTTTTACTCCAAAAATGAATGAAATTTTTCTTCATCCAGTAAAAGGGTGTACTTTTATGTTTATTTTTCTTGCCAATAAAAAAATGTTTGATAAGAAAAGATGTATTTTATACAATACTATTTCATAATTATCCAACATATTTCAGTTCTATGCTTATAGAGAAATGCCCGATTGAAATATGAAAAAATATTGACATTTACGTATTTTATTCACTATTGAGAGTAATTACAAATGCTCTTCCCTTCCAGATTGCTGCTCAAATTTGTCGTCAAGCCGGTCTTGTGAAACTTCCGGGAAAATCGGTTTTGGATTCCCACGAAGATAACTTCGCCATTGTATTCGCGGCTATGGGTGTAAACATGGAGACAGCTCGATTCTTCAAGCAAGATTTCGAGGAGAATGGTTCCATGGAGAACGTGTGCCTCTTCTTAAATTTGGCCAACGATCCTACTATCGAGCGTATCATCACGCCACGTCTCGCCCTCACAGCTGCCGAATTCTTGGCCTATCAGTGCGAGAAACACGTTCTCGTTATTTTGACCGACATGTCGTCGTACGCTGAGGCTCTTCGTGAGGTCTCCGCTGCCCGTGAAGAAGTTCCCGGACGTCGTGGTTTCCCCGGTTACATGTACACCGATTTGGCCACCATTTATGAGCGCGCTGGACGTGTAGAGGGTCGCAACGGTTCCATCACTCAGATCCCCATTTTGACTATGCCAAACGACGATATCACCCATCCCATCCCCGATTTGACTGGGTACATTACCGAGGGACAAATCTACGTCGACCGTCAATTGCACAACAGACAGATCTACCCACCAATTAACGTACTTCCATCCCTGTCTCGTCTCATGAAATCTGCTATCGGCGAGGGAATGACCCGCAAGGATCACTCCGACGTTTCGAACCAGCTGGTAAGTAGATTGACGTTCTCTTATCCCGAAAAGGACGTTGAGTTTATTTCTCAATTCGTTAAAATCTTTCGGTTGATCAGAATTTATTCCATCGACAGATTTTTTATTCATGACAAGAGTATATAAAAGTCCGGCACAATTATTTTTGTATGGTCAAAATAACCAATCATGCTTCACCGTTTTTAGAATTATTGTAACATGAATGGAAACTCGGTTGATGTATAGATATTTCCTCATATTTGCAGCACTGGTACATGTTGTGATGTCGTGATCCATCGGGGTCGGTAACAGAAACTGTAATGAAGACTGCGCCCAGCGATGATTAATATTTTAGACAAAAGCTATTGGTCTCACTTTGTATATTTATTTCAAAGTTGAAACTAATGTTCTTTTTTCTGAAACATCACCTGTCTCTGGTTAAATCAGACAAAATTTTCTATGCCGACCCACGGTGGATGAGGGGGGAAGGAAGAATGTGTGATATCGCTATAATCTGCATACCTAACAATTAAAAAATGTATATTATATTTTCTAGTACGCGTGTTACGCCATCGGAAAAGACGTGCAAGCCATGAAGGCCGTCGTGGGAGAGGAGGCTCTGACACCCGACGATCTGCTCTATCTCGAGTTCTTGTCCAAATTCGAGAAGAACTTCATTTCCCAGGGCAGTTACGAGAACCGAACGGTCTTCGAATCCCTGGACATCGGTTGGCAGCTTCTGCGTATCTTCCCCAAGGAGATGCTCAAGCGTATCCCGGCCAGTACCCTCGCGGAATTCTACCCGAGAGACTCGCGTCATTAACTCCTACCGGCGGCTATATCAATATAACTTGTATTCCGTTGCCGGCCGCCCGACAATTAATGAGCGCTGGAACTCTCACGGCCCTTTATCCTCTGTTCGAAGTCCCGGGACTTCCGCTCTTTGGGCTCCTAGATTATTTTACGTCTTGGTAATAAGATATTGAAAATCATATCGGAATGCACCATCTACTCCGCCATGTGATGGACGATAACTACTGAATGGAACGCGCAAATTACACGTATTCAAGACGTATTTCATTGCATATATTAAAAAAACATTTTATGAAAGAATAAAAAATAAATTCGCAAAGGGGTCGTGCCAATCATCGCAAGTTAGTCCTGTAAATTGCTGTTTACGATTAGAAATCTCGAGTACGAGGCGTTCGCGAAATTCGAAACATCCAAAACACCAAGGCCATGTGTGTTAAATCGAAGTTAAACAACGTATACTTAAAAACATCAGCGAACACCTTTTACGGATTACACGTCGTCTTCACTTGCAGGAAAACCTATGAATGTAAATTGTAATATATTGTTCAGTATTATCATAAGGAAAAAAAGTATATGCGTCCAGCTCCTTTTAAATTAGCGTATCCTACATTCCAAAAGTGAAATTTTTTCTTAAGAGATGTTTACGCGGCTCCCTCACCCTTCGGCGCAGAGAAATGAGAAAAAAAAATGGAAACACACAAATACGATCAAGTTATCCCGATAATATTTCCAACGAGAATTGTTATACTATATTGAACATTTGCGTGTAGAAACTGGAAATACATTTTTCAACAAACACAATAATATACGATAAGTAACGTAAATTATAGATGAAATATTTTTAGCGTTACTCGCAAGCACTGTAGGAGAGCTTCTGGCGATTGCTTATGATAATGACTTCCTCCTTAAGGCAAAAGGAAGCTTTAATGGTTGTTTCCGTGATCGTGTTCGATTATTTCACCGAGCGTTCAGAACCGCCTAGCGGTTTACTAACATGAATGTACTATACCTGTATAAAAGCTATTCGTTGAATATTCGGCTTCTCAATTCCCTGCAAATTACACCTTTATTCATTTACGTTTTCGTGGTCGATTCGCAAAAGTTTAAAAAAGGTCAGAGCGCTTCGCACAATCGACTTTTAATGTATTCTACATTTTCGGTAAAACCTTACATATTTAAACAAAAAAATGAGAGATCCAGAAAGGTACAAACCATTAAAATTACTCTTGATTTGCGACGAAATAGGTTTTTGTTCAGGTTTACCCATCTTTGCAGTATATTGAGTAGTTGATTATAAATTACCATGTGGCGTAGACCTTTTTTTTTCAAAGACTCTTTATGAATCAGTCATTCTAATCGATTCCGGATGACTGATTCACAGTTATAGCCGTTTTTTTCTCTAAAGATGTTTTGTCGCCGGAAAAAACGAATATTATTCAACGCAAATTACTCTTTACTAGTGTTATTTTATTTCTCAATCTTCACAGGAAGCGTTACAAAATTTTCGTACTAATTTATGTTAGCAATGGCCCGGTCGGGAACCCGCGTTGACTTCCGGTCCCTCGAAATTCGCGACAGATGTCACTTCCGACTTCACTTCCGGTATTTGAGGTGCCATATTTGAAAACAACGCGTGTTGAGAAGAAAACAAACGTATGTGCATATCGAGTACGACGATTGTTTTCCGCGTACAAACAATCGCGGATGACTGCATTGATTTCGAAAGTCCAAATGATCAACGCCAGTGTCCGTGATTCACATCATCGCGCATAGCCACTCAGGTAGGTGTACTTTTAACAACTTAATTACCGGGCGGAATAATAATTAGGTTATGTCACGCCGCCCGGGATGTTTTATTTATATGTGTACTCTGTAAATTTAAATCGAGAAACTTTGAATCATAGTAACTCGGTGCCCTCGTTACAAACTTGAACTCTTAACCCTTCGTAGCAACGCAATTCGGTGAACGTAGCAGCCCCAACAACATTACACTAGATTGTTTTGCAACATCAGCTACAATGTCATAATACAGTGATATGGAGCTGATGAAGCAATTGGAACTTATCTAAGAATCCATTCTATAGATTTACCACAAGCTCTGATTTAATTAAATTGGTATTACTAATTTTTTTCCTCTATATTCTGATTCTCAATAGTTGGTCATTTTTTTAGTAGAAAAAATTATTATTCACATAATATCTTCAGAATTTAGCTGTATACAAAGAAAAAGTCACTCGAACATCAAGAACAATTGCATAGTTTTTTCAATTAAGATTCAGATTCATATTTTGCATTTTCTTATCCTGATAGTTATAGAGTAAAATTACAGTAGCTCTACGCCCGACTCCTTACCGTCATGAATTAATCACATTGAAGATGATTTAAGGTTCGACATCGTGTACCTCATTATGGACCAATTTGTAGTCATGCACGTGGATTGAATTTCTCCATAGTTGGTTCATTGGTAGTCAGGATGCAATGAACGGATAGTATTTCGATTCACCAGTTACGGGAGATGGGGGGCTATGGAGTTTCGCAAAGACTTTTTATTATGAAAACTGCCTCCGGATAGTCTGTGATTCCAGATGTACTTTGCAATGCCACTGCTGTATAAACATTTCATATCCACCTGTAATTATACACTTATTTTGCGTGAAGTGACTCATGTACATATCCCATTTGTACGCAATCTCAGTGTGTAAAATCGTTTAACTGAAAAATAATGTTCTGCAATTGATTCTTTCATCGTGTTTGTCATTCACGGAGCACAAACGAAGCACTTGTGTTTCGCACGAGAGAATCTAAGGGAGGGGGGGGGGGGGGGGTCATCGAATGTAAACGCTATATATACCGTGAAGTGAGTTTATTTTTCGTCGGTATACATTCTTATATTCCGACGCAAAAATTTCCTGTGCAATCTCAAAAATAAGTTGTTATTCGATCATAAACAGCCGAGTTGTCAAAAGAGCCCCTATAGTCATGCCACTCTGCGCGCCTCCTGAATTGGCCAATTGGAGGTGAGAATCTGCGCTACCTCGTGGCCCCGAAGAAGACTCTTCTACGTGTACCACAGTGTGTCCAAGTCACTGGCGAGTCGTTAAAAATAATCGGGTTGCCGTTCGTGTACACAACCAGTGTAAAAATACGTGTAACCGTGCGCCACAAACACACGCAAGTAAGCTGCAAAAGTATAACGGGGCGTCGCTTTCGCCCGGAGACGTGACGGTGATCGAAAGCTTTTGTTCGCTACGCTGTTGCACTCGGATGAACCGGGTGTCCACTCGCACTCCGAGCGTGTTACCAAGGGCATCTGACATTGTGCGCGTTTGTTCGTTCCCTTGGATTTACCACTTGCCGAAGGACATCGCACTACTCCAATTGCGGCATATTTTTGTACAATATCGCGAACAGCTCAAAGTCTCCAGCAACACACGAAACCCGCTTAAAAATTCCGATAGCAACCGATCAAAACCGTTAGCATTGAGAATTCTTTCGTCGGTCTATTCACCGTCGTTATATCGTATTCTTCCAGACTTTTCAATCGTCCGAAAAAGGAACGTATTTGGGCGCTCAAAAATATGCAAAAACCAGTCTGTCGATTGACGAAAAGTATTCCACACTCCAGAGGAATTACTTTCTCAGCAGGAACGTGGCTCGAACGATAAAGGGTTGATTACAGCGTGAATTACCAAGATCATATGAATGTTCTGCGCAATAGTTTGTGCACCAGTGCACGTTGGAATTAAAGGCAGGAAAATGATCCGTAATCGCGCGTCGATTTACGCGTAGCGCAAAATAAACCGTTACGTTTTTTGACTACCGATAATCGTATTGACGGCTCAGCCGGACTAGCGTGACGTGTAAAGGTTTTTATAGATTCGAATTCTTGGTTTGTTAACGCACTTGCGACGGTGGCTGTCGCGACCATTGATACACAGAGGGACTACAGTTGCTTTTAACGTATGGTAGGACGAGCACTGCGACGAGGGTCACGGCATCACTTTCGCCGTGGGATCCGTTCACTCTCGCGCGGGACTCACACTCGGCATTGAGCTGCAGTAGCGGCAAGAGCTTTCGATCCTCCGCCGCAATAGCGTACGCGTGTACAATCCCGGCTCGCTGATATCGCCGGTTACCTCAAATTCACATCGTACAGTTTACAAATAAACGTGGAAAAACTGGTGACGCAGACTCTCGGCTGTCGACCTTCATTATTATACTTATTATTTTGCGCGAGTGCCCGTTCTGCGTACCGTTATATTCTTGGTTCTGGAACCAAGTGCCGATTTCTTTGCACCTCGGGCTGTTCGTCAGTCGGCGATAAATCGACTCAGTGCTGCGCGGCTCGGTTCTTGCTCTCTGCAGATTGCGCTAAGCTTCGCGATCGAGGCGCGAGAGAAGAAGAAGAATATATAGACCGATGGTGCATGCGCTATGCACTGCTCCTCGACTCTCAGCTCAGAGTCAGTGAACCAGCGGTCACGCGTTACGCTGTATACCAATGTTATTAAATATATATGTATATAGCTATTTGAAAAGAAGCAGCGAGTAGAAAGTTGGTGATAACGTACTAAGCCCGGAGAGTGGGGCACGACAAAGAAACGATATTTCTATAATACGCAACGAATCCGGGACAAACTGTGGATAGAGACGCACCACCACACGCTCCTAGTTTTCCATTCGTCGATACACGAGGGAGATGGATTCACGAATCGGGGATCAATTGCATTTGTTTTCACTGGTGATCAATGTCTGGATCATTTATACACTCGCCCTTCGCGGACCGGCGCACCAGTGATGTGAAACGTGTCTCGCGTATCAAACCTCCACGAGAGACACGCATGGATGTTGCACTACTCTACAATCGTCCTTCCTCACGGGTACGAATAGTGCTCTCGTTGTAAAATCGTATTTCAAAAGCGACGATAATCCTCGTCGTCGACGTCGTTGTTTTTCACGCTCGGGCCACAGATTGTGAACTCAATACGTGAATAAAGGTGTTGACCTCAGCGATATTTGTCAATTGGCCGTTTATGAATTAAAAATGGACGGCCTCGTCGAGGTTTTTCTATTTTGCGGCGTGCTCTACTATTTCTTCAACATAAGGTAATATGTTTGTCGTATCGTACAATTGCCGAAATTTTCTTATTTTTTTATAAGTGGCAAATCTGTGGCCAACTCCTCATGTTTATGGATCAATGACCACAGAGATCGGTATCATGGTTGTTATTAAGCCGATGCAATGCTACTTCGCACTGTCGTGCTAGTAACATCAGTCGTGGCCTTGCGAGTATTCCGATCGGCGTTGTGAATGTTAATTCGATCCTAATTATGTCAATGTAACTATCGGCTTGGAAAGTTTGCGCGATCTCTCCCACACTAAAGTCTATTATGTGGCCGGCTTATAAAATTTTAACTTAGATATATTCTGTATCAAATATACCGTAAAATAAAAACAGGAAACAGCATATTTCGGAAATGTGTCAAAAACGTGTTAAACATGTACTTTTTTTTTTCGTCCTTTACCAATCTTTAAATTAAAAAATTCTAATCATTGACTTTGCATATTTATAAACGTGCTGTTTTCGTAATGACTCGTAAAAACATAACGTTTGCAAGTGTAAAATGTCTGATAAGAATATAAAGAATAAAAAACAATACACGTGGCAAGCACGTCTGGTGTTCAGAGTGTCACGTTATCTGTTTAAAACGATTTTGTACGTAATCAATGATAAATATGCGGATGAACGAGCCCTGAGGAATGGCACAAGAGAAATAAATAGTGTCTATGTTTTTTCGAACAAATGTTGCGCCGTTTGTGGGCAAATGTGTAATCAGATACTTCCTTGAAAGCTACACTATTTCTCTGGTCGATCAACTATAGATACTCATCATCGTATATGACACACTCGTCGCATGCTGAAGATGAGGGACGACTGTATTAGAATTAACATGTATTAAAAGGCTATATATTACATATATATAAATACCGGTTAACCGAGATAGATCAACACTTAATACCCTTTTACATAAGAATCGTAGACGACACCTGATAACCGTGTCAAAGAAAAATGCTTTAGCTGTACGGAAAAAAATACAATTGATTTTATTGAATATACTGATTCAATGAGATCATTGCTGATTTTCAAAAAGATACGAAATTCGAAGAGTCATGTCAATTTGTCGTATTGATATGAATTATTTGATATTGTATATTCAGTCAAATATTTCACCTTATCAGCGAAATATTGTTGAAAAGCAATTATAGTTTAAAACAAATTATTTCATACAGTGGATTATATTTTTTTCCGACTCTCCGATTCACTGTCTCTCGTCACTAGTGCGTTGCACGTGTTTTTCCCGCTGTCGATGCTGGCCCCGTATTCCCCTATGTTCTGTTAATAGACAATATCTCACGTGAAGACTTAATTTGCGGATGAAATTATCGGATTAAAAGACAGAAGTCAATAGAGAGGGAGAGCGGAGGGTGTCGTAACATTGTGGACAGCGATTAGCCCTAATAAGCCTTTAATTCGTGAAGAATGCCGACTCCCGACGCCATTGCTAGAATCACGCGAGGCCTAACAAACGGTAACTCTTGGCAATTCCGTGCCTTTAAGACCCGTCTATAGTTGCACTGTATTGTGTGAGTGCGTGTACGTATTCAACGTGCCAGCATCCCGGCCTGAATCGCGCCGCGACGCTTTAAACGTACATGACCCTCCTCAAGCTCCCGACGCTCCAACCTGCGTCGATACAGAGTGACTCGCGAGCTTTCCTTGGTCCGCATCAACCGCGTTACCGAAAAAAATCATTTTCTTATCGTACAGAGAAAAAAGATAAATGCCAATATAATTTATACAAAATTCATGGATAACATGATATTATCTCCCCGAGGATGAAGTATTTTATTGTTCTCTTATCGTGGAATATTCCGACTTGAGAAAACACAATAGTAGGCGAATAAACTATAACGAGACTACAACAAATCTGGTTTAAGTGTATTTAGGCAGAGCTTACGCGTCGAGCGCATCGAGGTCGTAGAAGTAACTTCTTTGCATTGTAGACTTCATAAGAAGATCAGCATTATTCATATAGTGATTAAGTATTAGAAATATTAGAATAAATCAAAATTTTTGTGCAGTTTTAAGACATGTATTGACGATAAATAAAATCTGCACATGGTATGATCGCGAGAAAATTAATTTCGTTACGTAAGTGGACGCATAAAATTCCGACAAAAACCTGCAATACTTATGTGGAACGGTTTTCTTTATTGGTTTTCGAGGTCCGGTCTACTTGCGTCTTACTTTTTTCCGTTCCGACGTATGAACTCTAACATAAAGGGGCGTTTATGGCAGGTATACTAAGGGAGTAGATTGTATCGTAGACTTGCTGATTTCATTTTTTCGTGTTTTCGATAATTGCGTTAAAAAAAATTCAAATTTTTATCACGTTCCGATCGAGACGATCGATAAATTATTTCAGCATTAATAATAACTTCTTATTGTACACTTGTGTTTTTCCGTGCGGATGGTAGAAAGAGATTACGACGGATTCCATTATTCCTTTATATCGTGCACTGGTGCATTATGACCGAAGCGCATAAATGAAATGGCTACAAAGTGCACGAGTATCTTTTTGTTTCTGTTGCCAATGCGCGTCCGAATGTGATAATTCTGGTACGTTGCAATATCCGTTGCACTGGTTAGAGATAATGAGGCTCGGATATTGATTGTAAGCTCAATAGTTCAAAGGACAACCTATGTGTTTGAATCACCGAGATAAAGAACTACTAGATTTTCCACTGGTGACATTCCTTGCCACGAGGAAATTTACGAATCGAATTGAGTTGTAACGTGAAGAATTATGTTTCAGGGGAAATAACATGGTGGACGTGCTGTCGACACGCCTTCAGGAGGTGTACGCCAAATGGGAGTCCCGAACCGACGTAACCCGCAATACTGAGCCAAACACGCCCCGACTTTCTCTCGACGGTAAGAAAAATCGAGTGATTAACCGATTCACAAGCCTGCGACGAACGCTTGATTATATTAATCCATTATTGTTCAGGACTTCGACGTGCCGGTCAGCAGGTTCAGAGGAAGCGTATACAAAACAGAGAGCAAGCAAGAAGAAATCGCGAGAGTTCTCTATTGAAAATCAAGGAAACCGAACTTCTCGCTCCAACGTTTAGTGAGACAACGCCGTTTCTTTATCAGTGCTGCAACAAATGCACACCCTCGTCGAGGGTGAGTAGCTCGTAGAATTTCGGACGGATTTAATCTACGGCGAACTGTCCAGAAATTTCGGAACATACGTAGACATCTGTGGGCACATTTTGCATACTGAACGCATTTCTGCTCGCTAACTCTAAGCGGGCCGCCCAAATACCAAAATCCTTCTAAAAATATACAGCTAGAGAGACGATGCTATACCGAGATGTCCCTTCCCTATCATGCAGTCTTGAAGCATGTTCTGCCGAGGCCGCTGTCTCTCACCGCTACGCGAACACGCGGCTCTTCCCGAGCGTACCGTTACATAACAAACCTCTTCGTTCGTTGCAACGAAAAGACGCGAGCGTCTGTTTTTTCCGTCCATGACAGTAGTACTAAGTAGTCACGAGAACATTAGTATGACGAGGACTGTTTAATACCTAATAAGTTTTTCCACTTTGCAAAGTCCGACGAGCCAGATACGGGTGTTTATCGGACCAAAGAACACGCGATTACAATTCAGTATGTGATCAATTAGCAGCTGTAGAATGACAGTTCACTCGAAAACGCCTCGCGAATCTAGTTACGTAACTGTGCGATTTACTGATTCGACAACCTAACGCGAGATAGTGTTGGACTATCGAAACATATTAGCGCTGACGACTACACTTGACTATCGATGCTCCCAGATCATCGATATACGTAATTCGAAATCTGCCAAAAATGAAAATACGAGAGAGGTTACCAGCCGTGCTCTCAACCAAGCGACAACCTTTTACTCCGACCAACGAATGAGACCGCGTTCGCGGCGCGCTACTTTTCTAGGCTCCCGTTTATTTAGTTGGCTCGAGGAACGGAAAAAATGCACGACGATAGGCGAGGCTTCTTTACGCGATGGTTAAGAATTGTCGTAGTGCATGGATATCCGGAGAACGTAAGTGAGGATATGAAATGCGGTTTAAATTGACATTTCACAATGTGTACATTACACGGGACAAGGTTTTCGTAGAGAAACGTAGTATTTCATCAGACATTCGTTCTTCGCATTAATTTTCTGCTGTTCTGCGAATGTTGGATAACGCATATCGCACGACAAAACTAAACGTAAATACTGTAAAAGCATCATTCGAGAATTCTTTGTGCAGGGTTCCTTCGTCAGTACCGCAACGAAACAGCATCAGGCAAATGGAGTCAACATACTGCTAGTGGAACCGGGACCCAGCCTTTTTTCAAAGATCTTTTATCACGTGGCCAAGGTTTATACCTTCAGAAAATTTCACTACCCGAGAGTAACGCAAACGGTGAGTCCGAGCACGTCGAGTGTCGTAATCTTTAACATATTTGTTGTTGTTGATGTTGCAATATCTACGACGATTGGGGTTCACGATATGTCGCGACCTGACGCGATAATCTTGCAACGATGCACGTACGATTTATGATTATCTTTTACAATATTCGACAGGTCTTGAATGACGAAAGGTTGAAGGAAGCTATCAAAATAGCGGCCGCCGAGAGCGTCGAGAATGACGGCGTCGCGGAAGAGCAGGCGCTCGCGCAAGCCGAGGCACGTGCAAAGACGATATTGCTGCACATGCAAAGCACCATAAGCGATTCGTTACTCAGGCTGACGGCATGGTTGTGCTACAAATTGATTCCGCGTTTCATCAAATCTGCTATTGTTCAGCCGGCACAAATCGAAATGCTGAAAAAGGCAAACGACAGCGGGCTTCCACTCGTTTTTTTGCCGCTTCATAGAAGTCACTTGGACTACATTATGATTAGCTTTCTTCTGCTGATCAATGACGTAAGAAATCCATTGATCGCTGCTGGAGACAATTTGAAGATTCCATTATTCGGGTAGGCATTGATTCGCCACCATCAGTTGACTTTATTCTGACTCCTACAACATTCAATTATTTTGTTCCCCTCAGGTGGCTTCTGCGAGGGCTCGGCGCGTTTTTCATAAAACGTCGCATAGATCCTGCCCTCGGTCGGAAAGACACTTTGTACCGAGCTACGCTGCACACGTACCTCATGGAAAGCCTCAGGGCTGGCCACAATATTGAATTTTTCGTTGAGGGTGGTCGCACCAGAACGGGCAAACCCTGCATGCCCAAAGGTGGAATTCTCAGCGTGGTCGTCGATGCCTACCTCGATGGCACGATAGAGGACGCTCTTCTAGTGCCAATAGCGATGAACTACGAACGTCTTGTAGATGGTAATTTCGTCAGGGAGCAGCTAGGGCAGCCAAAGAAAATGGAAACTTTCCGTTCGACAATCAGCGCCGTCTGGGCGACCATTATGGGCAATTATGGGATTTTGAAAATCGACATTTGTCAACCATTCTCTCTGCGAGTGAGTTCAAGTTCGTCACTATCTTCACGAGGTATCCGAACATTTTACAATTTACGATTTCGCAGGAGATGATGAAGTCCTTCCAATCTCAACAAAACAGATTAACTGTGCCAAACGTTACTCCGGAGAAGCCTGCGTTAAAATACACCATGTCAAGCTCGTCGCTGTACGGCACCGATTTCGTAGACGAGGAACATAGGCAACTAGTCGATTCTATAGCCAGACACGTCGTGTACGGTAAGAAATGTCTTCTATCTAGTGGGAAATATTCGGCACAATTATAACTCTATAACGATAAAATTATGCTAACAGCGAATAGATTAATAATCGGATTCGCAAATTACTTCATCGTAATTCAGGCCATTCATAAGTAAATCTCCGTGACACAATTTCAAGACTGATAACATGTTTTGCCGGGTAAAGACCGATTATGATGTACGATAGATATACATGTGCCAAGTATTTATGGAGTTCAAAGTGTCGATGCTAAATCGAATTTTCATCGATTACAGACTGCTCCAAATCTACACCCATTATGTCGACCAACGTCGTGGCTTTCCTGCTTCTGAATAAATTCCGCGACGGCTGCACCCTCGACAAATTAGTGGAAGGTTTCGAAATGCTTCGCAACAAGCTGGAAATGGCGAACAAAGACATCGCGTATTGCGGCGAGAGCATCGACATAATAAATCACGCGGTTAGTGGATAATTGTAATCTTACTGGTTAAAATTATATTTCTTATAGATGAATTTATTACTCAATTATTAAATATACTTTCTATTTAGTTTCTATTATTTGCTTTCAGCTGGATATCTTGGGTCCGGGTTTAGTCAAACAGCAGCGACAAGAAATAACTGAAACTGTAGACGATCAAGTGGCCAGAACGCAAGTCGTCACTATGATCCGGCCTGTGTCGATACTTCCAAACGTTATCGAGTTGGCGTACTACAGTAACACGATGATGCTACATTACGTGATGGAAAGTGTTATAGGTATGTACCCGCCAATAGAAAGAAATAAAACATAATCCGAAAGTGACATCGATCGATGTTAGCGCCTCTGGTGGATAGATTTATGTAATGCCATGAGGTTCTAATGCATTGGATTTTCTGTTAATACTCTCCTTATGGAATAGCGTCAATTAAGGTAGTTCTTATGCATTGAATTTTGTAGAATTGATGGGCTATTTTTGCTTAATTATAGTGGAGTATCTGGTAGTAATAATGCTATGAGGATTTTCCCGTTTTCAGTGAGTGCCTTGTACGCTGCTCTGAAATCACAAATCAACGATCCACGAGCGATAGCGGAAAACGATATAACAGTATTTAAAACAGTCCTCGTCGAAAAGTCTCTGAAACTGTGTGACATCCTCAAGTACGAATTCATATTTTGTAAACCTTGTCAAGACTTGGAAACCGTTATCGACGACGCTATATCGAATCTCACATCTACCGGAATAATATCTCTACAAGAGGTTTGTTCGATTTTTATTTATCTTAACCGGGAGACCTCTCTGCAGCTGTTATCAGTTTGACCGTATTTGTTCTTCTAGGAGGGTTATCTGGAAGAAGAGCTGTGGAGCAGAAGGTTCGCCGAGACACTCGACGATAGTTCCGACGAGGAAAACATCGTTCAGGCACGGACGAGAAAGATACAATACAAACTCAATCTGGAAGACGAATGTTCGAGTCACATGGAATTCCTGCACACTATTTTGAGGCCTCTTATTGACACCTATACATTCAGTGCGTTCACGCTGCGGAAACTCGTCGGACGTTCCTTGTCTGAGAGAGATTTGGTACAAGAAGTGCTGAGCGAAATTAAAACAAATGTTGATCGGGGAATCGTGAGCTACGGTAAGCAAACGCGAATATTTAATTTTTAAACGTGGACTTTTTACAATCGACAGATCGCAAAAGCACAAATGTTTGACTAGTACTATTCGCACGGACTTGCAAATTTTGTTTGGTCAATGCATGGTCCTGATAATATAAAATTTATATACCACATTTGTGTAATTAAAAAAGCCTTCTTTCTTAAATGAACTTTATAGATATTTTACTAATCTCCGAAATTTTCTTCCACAGGTGAAAGTTTATGCGTTGACCCGATTAAAAATTCGCTAAAACTTTTTGAAAAATGGAACGTCCTTGAATGTCATCCCGAACAGAACGTGAGAATTCTCTACCTCAAGGACGCCTACGACAATGATAGAGCAGCTAATGAGATTTACGAGACTATAGAGTCTTTCAAGTGGACCAGAAACGTCGATTGAAAAGTCGACACAAAGACTTCGTTTTTTGCTCGTGGAACAAAAAAACTTCTGAGCCTGTACATAACTTGATGTAGGATTAACCGAGTTTTCTAAAAAAAAAAAGACTAAATAACAAAATACGAAAGGAAGATGTTACGAAAACGGGATTGTGCTTTGTGGGAGGTATGTCTGTGATGAAGATGAGCCGACTCTTGTACAGTTATAGAACAAAATAATCTATCATATCTGATCTTTACGAGTCGTCCTATACAGCAAAGATGCCAGATTCAAGGAACTTTCTACCGCCAAGACAGATGTATTTGATTTTAAGAAATAGTATGACGTAGAAATTGCCGAAAAACGTAGCATCTATTTTCAGATTCATATTAAATAAAATGCTCAATTATTATCATTTAAATGTAATATTTTTTAATGAGGTTACTGGAAAGTTTTTTATTTTCAATTTCGGGTGTTCCGTACCCTAATCTGACATCTCTGCAGTACAGAGATATTTCTATATTCGGAGAAACGGAGAATCTCTCCTGTTGCACAGGCCGTGGCGACGATCTCTGTGTTCCTTCGTCTTCCCGCACAAACAGAGTTTGAAAGCTCTGATCGCCTATGTATTACTAAGAATGAGATACGACAACGTCGATATCAGAAAATTATATTACTATTAGAGATAAATTACTTTTGTTATGAATTTTGATGAAACTTGAAGTTTAAAATAAAGGTTGTTTACAAAAAATACAATTAATAATGGTTGACAACACGAGTTTATTCTCAGTATTTGACAGTTGCGGTAATCGGATAACTTCGCCGCATTCCCATACATTTTTCACGATCAATAAAAAGCCCGTCGACTTTCGATTTCAAATCAGTCTCAAGGTTCGACCGCGTTTTCAAGAGCTGCTGATGCTGCGCCTCGCATTCTTGTAATTTCATATGCAACTCCCGCATAATGTTCTGTATCGTTTCTACTTCGTTCACCATTCTGTGAAAAGATGGATCGTTAGTTTTTTCCTTTTTTCGCAAATCTATCACTACTGACATTTCTTTCAGTTGAGAACACATCCTTAAAGAGATATAAAGACCTTAGTTGCGCGTAATCCCTGCACAATTCTGCTTGCGGTCGATGAATTCTCGCCTCTAATCGTGTGTGAGCGACTTTTAGAGCTGCGCTTTTGTCGGCGACGGCTTTTCTAAGCAGTTCAAGAGCCTTATCGACTTCGAAGATATCTTGTTGAATCTACGATTAGTTCATAAATTTTCAGAGTCTGTTTTTACAATTTGCATTTTGTAATAAATAAGTCTTGCCTTGTGCAAGTGAATTTGCAGCTTGCTCTTAGCCTCAAGCATCTCAGCCGATCTTCTGGCAATGGCATTGTTCGTATTGCTCCAAGCATCCCAAACTTCTTGGGCCACCGCGTCTATCGCTGTATTTATATCGTTTCTTAGTTGGCACGAGCGTTTTCTTGCAGCCTGGGACTTTTGCACGATATTGTTCGAAGCTTCTGCCCACGATTCAGCCTCGGTGACGCTTTCACCAAAATTGAATTCATCAGATGCGATAATTCAAAAAACATATGATACGCTTATACAATTCCCTTATAATACCCATTACCATGGGTCGTATTTTTCTATGCCCCCGTAGAACTGTAAACCGCGGCTGAAATTATTCAGTTGGTGGCACATTGTGTCTATCCCATGAGCGGATTCTTTATTGCTCATATCCATTTCCAGTTCATTCTGAGCTGCTCGACCCTCGGCTAACTGAAGCATAATCGTTTTTTACGTAATTACCATGTTACTAAAAAAATTACAACAAACTTACTTGGTTCAAACACTTGTTTGTAAATTTTTCTAATTTCTTCTGGCCGTTTCTGATAATTTCAATTTCTCTGAGTAATGATTGCTCTGGCTGATCGTGAACCAACTCAGTTCCTAATAATACATCGGTTAGGATAAAAATTGATCATTATGAATTCGCGTTAATATTATACCTTTTCTAAATTCCCGATGATACAGGCATTCTTGAGCAATATGTAATGGTCCTTCGAGGTCTTGTATAGCTTTTTGGAGAGTCCTTCGACTCTCCTGCATTTTATTATTTTCAATAATCAATTTCTCGAGTTCCGCAGCTATCTCACGTTCCCAAAATTCAATGTCTGTTATTCTCTCTCCGAGTTTGCGACCTGTTTCCATTTGACCATTTTTGACACGTTCATCAGCGTCACTAATACATTTCAAAATTCAAATAAGAATTAGTGCGGTAAAATTCATGTGAATACAAATAAGCGAAATTACATACCGCATAAGCCGAACTGCATCTTTGCGCATTCCGTCCGCATAATGACGATTGGCATCCGCTTCATTGTAAAATCGTAATTGATTCTGCGTCCATTCGTATGGAGTGTATCTCGTGTAGAGAGCTGCACGCGCAGCGTGAACCGGATTTCTTTCAAAGCCCGTAACAAGATTTGGAAATTTGAGGGGTGCAGTGGCCATTCCTTCTGGAGTATAGCATGGGTCGACCAATTTATTGGTAATTGGTTGAGTGGGCCTGTTTAAAAAAAAGTATGAATCGCTTAGTTAGGTGATCTCGTAAAACAAAATAAAAATAGGTTGATAAATTAATTTAATGTACTCAATTGCATTTTAAAAAATCCATAGAAAAATATGTGACAAATTTTGAGTGATTTTTACACAGGAGTGACTTGAACTGTTTCGAAGCCCAGCGTTGGTCGCCATGGATGAGGTCTAGGAGTTCTGTAATATTCTCCGACTCTAACGGGCACCGGGGGACCGGAAACTTGTTCCATACAGGGCATGGCGCCGACGGTACTCCACGGTTGGAGTTGCTAAATAAAGATTCAAGGACCTCTTACAATATTTTATATTTTAGTTGATGCTTAAAATTTTATAACTTAATCATAACTAAATTTACAGTTTTCAAGCTTACGATATTACGGATTCTCTAATAATTTTTGATAATTACGCTTTATTTTGGTTGGAAAGATATACATAAAGGGATTCTTACACTAATAACACAATAAATCGATAGCCATTGATTAACTTACCGTGTACATCACAGTTTCGGTTCCTGTTCCGGTTTGACCCATGGCTGCAATTTAGTCGAACTCCTTTTGCAGCGTTAAAAGGAATTTGCAAATTTTACTTTATCATTTCATCAGAAGCAACATTTTGACACTAACTGCAAAGGAGTTGTGCGCAAATGTATTTTGTTTTATGGGTTACCGTGCGAAAGTGAGGAGTGATAAACAAAAAGGCCGCGAAAACGTGATTGCAGCGTTTCAAACGCCGACAAACGGAAGCGTTATCATCACGTGACCGCGTCATATGACAGCGGCTGATCAGGCGCGTGAGTGCCTTCTGCTTGGATCCAGCCCAGTACGTGAAACTTCTCCGACTCGCCCAACTCCTCGCGCAACAAAGTCACGAGAATGAGGGATTCGCGTTACGTTTTCACTTGGGTTTTGGGCCTGGCGTTAGTCTTCCCTTCGTTGCCTGCGAACGCTGGAGATGCGGTGCCTCTGCTGATTTGGGGCGGTGGCGAAACCAATGGCTCACCTCCGAGCCCCGTGAATCCGCTGCAGAAGACGTCGCAAGCGGAATATGAGAAAATCGTGACGAAAAAGGTGGGCGGGTCCGGGAGGCCCGTCCTCGTCTTCGTCAGGGAATATCTCTGCGTTGAAGACTTTGGCCAGCACAAAGAGGTTGGTACTTAAAAATTGGGTCATGATTCACAAAACTCACATAACCACCTTGTACGGCTTAGTATTTTGTACACAGCGAGTATTTCCTTATACATTCCAGTACGATATTCATTTCACTGCGTGTCCTGTTGTAAAGTCATTTTGGAGCGCAGCGTCAATTCCTTAGACACAAAGCGCTATCCTTGCGATTTCAGCATCAAGGTTGCAACTTGTACTGTGAATCCGTATCAATGATTCGTTTTTGTACGCAAAGTATGACTTTATTGTGTAACGATTCTAGAGCTACGAATTTTGATTATAATTTTACTGACATTGAACGCTATCATGGTTGCTTCAACGAAAGAAAGCTTGGGAAATTCGATTGTGCATTCTTATCTAATCAATGAATAATTTTGAAAGACAGAGACTGTATCTTGAATACTTTCCGTCTCAGTTTAGTTGTATAGGAGCTATAAATGTGATTGCAAACTCTGTTAATGTTTTTCAGGGTCTCATGCATCTGACGGACGACGGTTCGCTTGTTTATCTACCTGCAGTGAATTCTCCACTGTCTATATTCGAGAGCCTGCCTAATTACAACGTCTCATGGCAAGACGAGCTAGAAACTGTCTTGGATTATCAAGTTGTGATAACCCCAGCGGGAGACTTGGATGCGGTCTCAGAAGCCTACAACATGGTCAAGGAATCCAGTCCCAGTCTCGTCGCTGCTCTCACTGGAAAATCTTGTGCTTTCAGTAAATCCGAACGCGTCAGGAGAGCCGCGGAGCCAACCGCGCCGGCAACACCAAAAGCGAACGATGAGGTACCCGTTGTCAGGACCGAACGAATTCTCCTTTATTTCGGTGAGCAGCCAGTTCTGAATATCACTGACAAGGACGTGTCGATAAGCACACACGACGTATTAGAGGTGAAGCAACTTGGAGAAGGCACACGAATGTCGCCTCTGACATTAGACTTTGTATTCGCAATGGCGAATGAAACGAACTCGGCCAACGCAACCGTCTCCCTCGAATTCGATATGAACAGCTCAAACTATTATACCGCAAACGCGTACTACGTGGAAAACGAGAAACGCATCAGGCTAACGGGACTAAATTACTTCGTGTTTCCTTACAACGTCTCCTATCACTGTTCGGCCAAAGTACGATTCTACCAGAAGAAAATAGAGGACAAGCAGATGGGCATCGATTTCGTTCTCTCTAACTTCCAACTTCAAATCGATCCGAAAAACTCGACTTTTAGTTACCCAGTCGACTGTGTCGGTTTCACCAGCGTTCCCATCTGGTCCGGAATTTTTGTTACTCTCATTCTCGGGCTTATCATGATCTGGGGTCTCACCATGATTATGGATATTCGCACAATGGACCGTTTCGACGATCCCAAGGGAAAGACGATCACCGTAACTGCTTCGGAGTGAAGACAAATAATTGTATCTATATTCACGAAATATGTAAATATACTTACTTAAGTCCTGTATATTTCGAAGCTGTGAAATCGCAGCAGTTTACGCATTAATTTCAACGTTCTCTGGAACGCGTGTGTTGAAGATTTGTTGAGTTTATGTCTATATGCAACAGTGCGAAAATCTCAGAAGCACTAGGACCCTACTTTGATACAGAGAGAGATGATACAAAATACAGACACACTCGTGAGATTTATGGAATGTTATAACGCGAGCAAGGTGGTGGTTTCCCTCCCTCAGTTGTCATCCTATCGCCGATCACAATGGATTTTCATAGGATAGAAATATAAGTATTTCCTTCCGCATTCGTGATACCACTACTTTCAGTATTTTATTAATTCGCAGCTCGTGCTAAAACTGCCGACGAGATTTTCTGCTATACACATCCGACTGAATGAGTGGAACAGTATAGTGATAAAAATATGTATATGTAACATATGTATGTATAGTTTATTTCAAGTTCATTCCGTTACCCTGTCTGCATCAAAATTTCTTGTATCGCTGGGGCGTCGTTCGCCCGCGACAATATATGGCAATTCTAGGGTTGTAAGCGTATGCGAATTGTCTAACATTAGTTGTGTATTATGAAATAATAAAGCCGTAGTTACGTGGAACCATCTGAAATATTTTTTATTAGGCAGTCGTATCAGTATCGTCCATCGTAAATTCAACGAATACATTCGTCGTACACAGATGAGATAAAAGGTACACGTATATAAAACATGCAAATATTAAAATCTTTGCGTTGTAACGCTTCTTTTCGACCTTTCACGATTGACAAGCACGAACGTCCATCCCGTGTATTGCCATAAATACCATCGAATACGGCGGTAGAGTGACCGTTTGGAATAGTTCTGAGATTATGGGTTTGAACGGTGGCAAACTTCCATCGCTTTGCAACTTCAAAGTTTTGCCGTTCATTTGTATCTCGCTGCGTATAATTACAAGTCATGAATTACACAATTTATTATGTTTCATTAATTGTGGCACTGTACTTGGTACATTTATAAATCCATCATCAATATTTCTATCAAAAAACATCTTCACCACGAAACCAAGTTGGGCATCATTTCAGTAGAAAAGATTTTTCAATATTCTTCCTGTTCATTATTTGGGATTATTACGTCCGAAATATCAACATTTATTAAAAAAGAAGTTATGAATGTACCACTCAGTTGATCAATAATTTATGCATGTTATAGAAACAAAAATACAATTTATGGTAATGTAATTATACCCAAATTGCCAATTGTTTAATGTCTAATTTCTTATGAATTCATTACACCACAAATGGTATTTTTGTCATTGCAGTTGGAGAATTATCGCTCCAACGTAACGTACCTTGATGTAAGTTGATCGGACGTGAGAATGTACGAAAAGACTTTGGCACCTTTGCTCGTAACCGAGTGAATACTTTGTACGGAGATTCGTGCGGGCTCTTCATCGATATTCATTCCGTATATTGTAACAGAAGGGACTCGACTGATCAGAGCACTTTGTGGAGTGCAGTGTGCGTACAGTCGAACTTGTGCGAAGTTGTTCGCCGTGACTAGTTTCAAGACCCTCTCCGAGACGAACTGTTTGTAAATAACGCTGACCCACCAGTCAGGATTCGGAGTAATATCAGGTCCCACCATCGCATAATTTCCGCCAAAGAGAGATTGTCTTACAACTACATCAACTCCCGTTGCTGCACTGTAGCCGAGCTTATCGAGCCACAAGAATCCTGCTATGTATCTATCAGATAAATCAGGAGCACCGCCGCCGTAGGCCGAGCTAGTTTCAGCTGCAAAAATGATTATTAGTGACAAATTACTTAATTTTTGCTAAACAATACTTGCAATTCTAACTATAGAAATTATTCGAGACAAATTTAAGTTGTCATATTGATTATAGATGCAATAAAAAAAAATACCTACACATCCACATTCTGATCTTCTGACCGGAAGCATTGATCGTCGCGTTCATCGAATTTATCTGCATCGGCAGAAAATTAAAAGTTGCCGGATTTATAAAATCCTTCACCCGAGCCTCGCGTCCGTTCAGATAATATTGATGCCACGTTACGTAGTCAACACTATTTCCATTATTCTCTAGAAACTCTTTTGCGTAAATTTCTCCATGGTGCGTTGATTCACCGATATGATTCACCTCTGGACCTACGACTATGCTCGATTCGAATCCGGAATTGTTCAATAGGGCACGTAGCCGATAATAATCCCGGCCTAGTTGTTGCGCTGTTACTTGTCTATCGAATACGTGACGGAACGAGTTTGGCTCTGAAAGTTCACGTTTGTACTCATTAAATGTTGGAAAGATTTTGTTCTTTTTTATAGAAGACGATTAAATTTTTTTTCACATTAGACAAATCACTGCCACACAGATTGTAATCGTTTCTGTAAAAGTGTAATTTATCAAAGAAGAGTCGAGACGGTGATTGGTTCTGCATATTCTCAATCACTTGGGAAGTAAATGCTCTGCGAAGTGATTGACATGAATTTCTATTGGAAATGGCCCTTAATTGGTTAAAATTTTTGTAAATTTGTCGCTAAAAACGATAAAAATGTTTGCATCAATTTGCCTAATGTCGAGCGTTTCAAGTTGTTTAACGGAATATCCAAAGAGCTTTACCATTGCCTAATTGCCAGTCTAATAACATGTCGTGACCCTTAGCGAAGTTAATTATGTCTTGAGCATTCGAGTCATCCCAATTGCCATCGGATCCCCTGATCAATACATTGAGATCGAAGACCATTCTCAAGTTGGCCTCTCTCGTGAATTTGTACATCGCTAAAAAGTCTTCCTCGGTTATAGTAAAGTTGCTAATATCCGATCCATCCACCGGGTTCGTTGAGTTAAACGTAATTTCTGGTGCAGTCTGTTGCAGTTAATTGAAAATTATGAAGTAATATTGATGCGATATTAAAAATTAATTCGAATCCGCGGACCTGGTTAAAAAATAAACAGTCTGCCGACGTGCCGCCGAATCGAACGTAAGCGGGACTCAAGTGCCGGGCCAAGTTCACGAAATTCTTGTCTCCTATGGGAAAATTCCTCATGTCCCTCAGTAAAGAGGAGTCGAGACCAAAAGACAAAAATCTTTCGGACGTTAGGTATAAAAGCGGCTGCGTCGTGTCGATCCCAATGACGTGAGTTTTTCCTCCATGTCGATGACTGATGTTCCACAGGGACAGAATCAAGAGTGCCAGGCACACAGCAACGACCAGTGAGCTTGCGATTGATCGCATTGTCGAATCTGAAATTATTAAATTACAATAATTACAACGATGAAATGCCTGTACCTGTTTGCTATGCTTCAACAGCTCATAGTAAAATAACTTCAGAGTTACAAAAAATGCCCAAAATATTAAATTCGTATCAATACAAGAACCTTTTCACTGAAATAGATGTTTTTCTAAAATAAAATAAAAAATCAACATTTTTTTTTCAATCGTTTATGTATAGGCTAAACATATGTAGTGATATTCCATCATTTTTTAATCATATAAAAGTTAATTTATTCGAAATATTAAAGAATAATATTGAATAACACCGTTTCGTCGTGTTTGTATATTTCAATTTTGAATCCCATTGTGTCCAACACTGGGTGAGGATTGTCCGCGACAGATGTCACTGATGTCAATTATCGACGTCACGTTTGATTGACAACAAACAATTTGGTTAGCAGAGACCTTTATTAGCTAATTTTATTGAAATATATCCTCATTAGGTTGATCTCGCGTTCAACCGAGAATCTCCTAATAACTTCTTGCATAATCAGATCACGTGAATACGGTATCGAGTAAGTTTGATAATAGAAATTATGGAACCGTCTAAAAATAAACGTCAAGTTTCAGATAAATGACATGTTTTTCAAAACTTACTCTCATTGCTTCTCGCTGTGCTGAGGTTCTGATATTGATTTTTGCCCCACTCATTGTTCAGGAAGTAAGTCATCCTGACCGGTGTCTTTGGAAGCTGCGACTCTATTAGCACGGGTCGATGTTCTGGCACGCAACTCGCTGCTCAGTGACAATCGCATCGAGCTGAGTAAACAAAATAAAACAAGACACGATACGCGAGAACTTGCTCTTCCTGTGATACATGAATGCGAGTGAATGACGTGCGTAGACGATTTGATAGACGCTCCGACGGAAAGCTTTCACCTACAGGCTGCACAGACGAGAATTCGGTTGTGCCAATAGCTCGTCTGATACTCTTCCGACTCCCGCACGCGCATACACACGGATACACATTGATGCATATTCTGGGAAGTGCATTCATTGCCAGTAGTCTCGATTACTGGCGTCTAAACCCTACGAATGTAAATTCGTGCGAATCGACATAAAAATCCACAGGGTCATGCAAACGTCACATTTAATTCGATAAATATATGTCGATCAGTGACAAAGTTTATTTCCTATTTTCGTCTGGACTTGGTCATTGATCTTAGTTTCGAGATGCGATTTCTTCGAACATTATGTGTATCGGATTTCGAAGGGTTCCGAGAAGTGTTGGAGCTCTGTGAGCTGCGTGCAGCATCGGTTCCCTCGATTTTCTGACTCGGTAACAGTGAGCTTTGCAATCTCTGATCCCGTACAGTGGGTTGAACGATGTCGCAGTTTAAAGCTAGATCGTTGCCCGCTGCCACTGATCGAGATACGGTCTTGATATTTATTTTCGGATGCGCAACGCTACTCGATACTCTTGGTCTTTGAACTCGCGATGTACCTGGGCCATTGCGGAGCCTCCGTCTTCTTCTGACTGAATTAATGTTTTTTCATTTATATTGAAGTGCGAAACATTTATTAAATGTGGCGAATATATTTTAGAAAATATACGCACTATGTGTAAATGAAAAATATTTTTTCTTCTGAAAAAAAAAGGAAAAAAACTATAAAGCATTGAAATGTATTTTTAATATGTAAGCTGATAAAAGTGCATGTATTTGTGAATTTAGTAGCTAATTTTAGAAAAACGTTACCTGAAGGTGGTATGTTTAAGCGTGCAGTTTCCGTGCTAGAACTAGACGACTGCAGGAATCCGGATTGGCTTCTGTGAATCGCTGCACGGTTTCTATAAGCTACGCTGTGTCTTCTCCTTCTTCGGGGATTCATGAGGATTCTAGATTCTGAGCTGCTTAGCTCGTCTTCTGCCCAGAACTGGCGATCAGTTTCATCGGATACAGGTGGCAGAGGTACAGGAGGCTTTTAAACGCGAAAAACGGTTATCTATGTGGCCAAAAAATCGTCTTACACTTTATCCTAAAAGAGTCTTACAGCTTCGCCAAATGTTCCGAATATAAGATTCCTCTTATCGAAAATATTCATCTGCGAAATAACTGAATTTCTTCGAGACGAGTGCTGCGACGCAGTACGATAACCTTCTTCCTCGTCGGAGCTGCAAATCATTTTAGTCGAATCGCCACGTGCGTAATGACCCATTTTTTTGTTCAATTACTTTTAAAAAACTTTAATGCAAATTTATTTTATTTTGTCGTTGCTTATTCAAGATAATATCGTACGTTAGTATTGGACTGGTGAATTTATACATAATTTAATGGCATTCTAGATTTAATTTGATGCCATTCCAAGGGAGACTTGCCAAACTCTGATTTTTTTTTTTTTTTTTTTCACTATAGATAGTGACAGTAGAGCGTTGGCGTAACCTGTTCAACCGCCTCGCATGTCTCGGGGTTTTCTGTTAACTTGATTTCATTAACATTAAATCGATCAAGACGCGTTTTCATCACGTTTCTTTTTCTCTATGATACTTTGACAGCGAACTCGCTGATCGAGAATCAATATCTTATCAAGCTAGTTTGTACAATTATTGAGAAAAATGAGATGTTCCGTGATCGATGATGCCTATCACGATATACGAAGAATCAGAATATCCGTCCGAGCAGCTCAATTCTTAATCGTTTTCTGATTTCCTACGTTTTTTCCCGCGTGGACTCTCGCTGTCGTGTGGACTCGGTGTTATGTGACTCCGTTTTCTTTTCACGCTCGTATCACTGGTTTCGCTGCTGCTACTCGCCGCAGTTCTCGTTTCCCTTCGCAATTGACCTTCCCCCGTAACTTGCACGAGAATCTGTAACGAAGAAGACATATTCGTAGAATACAATAGTTGTATCAGAAACCAGTGCCCTCGAAAATATATGGAAACCGTTCACTTCCAAAACAACGATAGGTACGAATGTACGGTAATAGCTGTGAATGTGCAACTGATACACACCTGCATGTGCTGCAAGCATTCCTCTTGCATCGATACAGCCATCTTATAAACGAAAGTGTCATGTTTGTTGTACATTATAGCATTCTGAAACATGAGCATAACATCACGTTGAAAATGCATGGTGGTCCGAATAGTTCCATTGTCAATGTTTTTCTTGATTGTCGATAGATCCATAGGACGAAAAATGACCGAATGATAACCGGGCGCCTGATCCTCGGTTATCGGTCTGAGAAATATCGAAGCGTATTTGTGAGTCGCGAGTCTATTGTACATAAGAACAACGGCTTTTTTCCAGGCTCGATAGTCGGCGTTCTCTCCACTGCTCTCGATATCCGGTTCACTATCGACTGCTATTGTTTGCTTCTTCGAGTACGTCTTCATAGCACGACCACCACTAAGCTTGCTCAACGAAGACTCTTCTTCGTCAAGATCCCCTATATCGTCGCCCACACTCCCCGCTGACTCTCCAGGCTCCTTTTTAATTGAAAGCTCGCTCTCTGCGGCTTTCACTTCTTCATCCTCCTCCTTAACTTCGGTTTCTTCCTTCTTCGGATCTTCCAATGGTTCCATCAACGAATCCGCTTCGGATTCATCCTTAATTTCCGGTTTTTCCTCTTTAGGAACCGGGGACTCGCATTTCTTCACTTCAGTATCTTCTGTCTCTTGTTTCGGTGATTCCGCAGTTTCTTTTTCCTCAGGCTCCGATTTAACAGACTCCGTTGGTTTTTCTGTTTCGGGAGGCGGCGTCTCCTCGGTTTTCTCATTTTTCTCAGTTTCTGGTAAAGCAGGACTCATACTGTCTTCGGACTCTTTAGGAGCCTCGATTTTAGCGGGTTCGTCATTCTCTTTTTCGGGCGTTGCAGTGACTACAGCAGCAGTTTCCACTTCGGTCGAGGGTTCAGTCACGGGTTCTTTGGTGGCGTCTTTAGATGCAGAGTCTTCTTTGAATGATTCTTGAGAATCCGATCCCTCGACCGCGCTCTCGGCTATCAATTGGTCTTCCGCCTCTTTCTTCTTACTCGAGTTACTCTGTGAACTCTCGTCGTCTTCCAGTATCATACTGATATCTTGCGATTTCTCGGTATCCTCGATGCTCGGCACGTCGTTCGTTACTTCAGAGCAAACGCTCGTTGCTTCGGCAGAACCAGCTTCGTTTTGATCGCCAGTGATTTTCGCTAAGTGCATTTCGATCTGATCAAACTCCAGTTCACTCTTCTCTTTGACTTCCTCAGTTGATTCTTTTTGCTCGACGGAATTTTCACCGGTCTCATCAATCTCTGACGTTACCGGGGCTGGTTCCGCCTCGTCGGATTCTTTTTCTGTAATACTCTCGGGAGAATCCTTGGAAACGGGTTCCGGTGTCTTCGATTCAGTTTCCGACGCTGGGACGTCTTCGCTCTTTTCTTCTGGTTCTTCGATCACCTTCTCCATTTCCTTCACAACAGTATTCGCTTCTTCCGAAATAACTTCTTTCTTAGGTTCCGCTTCGGGCAGAGGATCCACAGGCGCTTCGTCCTCCAGTTTTGAGTCCTTTTTTGCATCTTCTTCAGCAATTTTAACTTCCGGTACCTCTTCAAGTACTGGCACGACAGTAACTTTTGGTTCGACGGATTCAATAGCCACCGTACCAATGATTTCCGCTATACTCGAGGTGCTCTGATCAATCTCCTCGATGGCCATCTCGCTCTGCGGCGAATTCGAAAGCGAAACCGGCTCGTCAACGTCTCGAGGCTCCGGTCGTTCGGGCACAACTACCTTCTCGATTTCAGGGGCCGGCAAATTCTCTACAATTTCAGGCGTCGTAACCGGTTCCGATATTTTTTGCGGACTGGATGTTATTTCCTCCTTTATCAATTCTTCGATGTCACCGATAATTTCGTTGATTTCATCCTTGTCTATAACGTCCGCCATTATGTCTTTCCGAATAACATCGTCAATGTGATCAATAATCTGTACCATACTTTCTGTAACCGGAATATTAGGCGCGTTGTTGATCGCCGGTTGTCTGACGATCGGCGCGTCGTTTATCGAGGAAGTTTGCTTTACAGGATGGCTTTGTATATGAATTTCCGGAGGGACAACTTGTTGCGATGCGGTCGAAGCTGCGGCTTGCAAACTGGCGAGCGAACCTCTCTGCAAATTCGCCGGTAATTCAAGAAGCATCGAAAGAGTCGGGGCTCCGACTGACGGCCTTTCCTGCACGGTGTTCGTTATAGCCGTTGAAACGAGTTGATGCAATTGCGGCGGTACACTCTGCGACACTTGCGGATTAGGAACTTTTGGGCTCGATCCTAGCAGACTGGCTATCGTCGGAGATGTGACTTGAGCTGAGGACGGTGGATTTTGGATCTGCGTGGTTGGACTAGGCGATTTTAATAGGCTCGTCAAGAGCGGCGATCTGCCGCCTCGATTTTTCTTCTCTTCGTCGTCGTTCGTTGAATCGGCCGTGTCCTGACCGTCGCCCGTGGTGTCCAATGTTTTCCGCGGCGTGGCGAGCGTCATGGTTTGCAGAGGCTGCACATCTTGTTTCTGCTGGCGTTTAGCCAGCCAAGCCGAGTGCGCTCTTGCCTTTTGCTCCTGTTCACGCTCCTCTTGCTCTATAGCCAGCCACATCTTCTGCAGCTTCTCCTCAGTTATTGTACCCGATCTTAACTGATTGACTTCTGCCTTGAGCTGCTGATATTCATCACGCTGAAACGCCAGAATCTGGCCCAGCTCAGCTATTCTTTCCTGCGTCAATCGCCTCACAATGGATTCCCCTGTGGTTTCCCCGCTCTCTCTCTTCTTTCGCTTTGGGGCATCGGCATTTTCCAACAGTATCGCATATTGCATGGCGCAGGATTTTTGGGAGAACCAATCGGGTGGTCGGAGCGCTTCTTTTTCAGCGAATGGCTTCAGAGATCTCGAAACACCAATCCAGTTTTGATCGCCTGCCTTCAAAACACTCGAGGCAAGACATAGTTGTTCCCTCGTGCTCCAGGTGTCATATGATACACGCTTTAATTTCGTTCCTGTAATAAAAAAGGCTTATTAAAAATTATATAGTTGTTGGGCCACAATGAATGTTTCGAATTTGGGCGGCCGATATATAAGGAATTTCGTAATCCGGTCGTCAATTAATAGGGTAAACAGTATCGACGCCGATGTGTTTTGATTACGTCTAACCTCAAAATGCCGGTTTGGTGTTCACATAAACGAGAAAAAACGGCGATAATTACGATTGACAATAGTTTTATTGACTTACGGTCTTGCACAGACGCCATTGTATATTTTCGTCTACGCAGCTTCACGTATACTTTTGAACTTTTAATGAAATCCGGAGGACGCGCGTTTTTGTGATTCTTGTCATCAGACGGCTTTCAGAAACGCGACATCCACAGTCTGATGCAAATCTACTGAATATAGATATACTGTATTGTGAGGAGTAGCTCGAAAGTATTGGTATGATAATGCGACTGAAGCGCCATCCCACAGGATGTTAAGCTTTTTCCGGAAACGGATTCAACATTTGTACGATGTGTTACGATTCCTGTATTATCGAAAAATGGTACAGCAGATAGATGAGAGAAGAAAGTGAAGAGACAGCGTTCCAAATAATGTAGATTCCTGTTGCTGTTGATCCCTCAGTCCGATTTAAATCACACGTGCTCCGTCGGCCTCGTTGTTTGCATCTGACACTTTACTGTGCCGTTTATTATTAATTGTAGGAAAATATTGTAGTGACAAATAAAATGGGAGAAGATAAAGAACCCATCGTATGCGTTCCAGGTTTGTGCTAATTTCCACATGAAACTTCATTCCATTCGCAGCGATTGCATTTAACCTTTTTTTATTTATTTCTCAGGACAAAGATTGTGTATATCAGACAAAATAAATGTGCCAGGGCCAGGCACTTATGAGCAGCATGGTTACATTTATTCTAAACTCGCCGGTACCGTTGAATTAGTTGAGGACGAAGCTGTGAGTGAAAAGTGGCAAATTGATTATACAAATCGCTTGTATTTAGTACCTGCTACATTGGCTTATTTTTTTTAGACAAAGACCGTTGTCGTACATGGGATGACGGAGCAGAGTATTGTTCCAGCGCCAGGAGACATTGTCACGGCTATGGTGACCCTGGTTAATCAGAGATTCTGCAAATGCATTATGAAATGTATAGGAGACGTAGTTCTGACAAGACCCTACAGAGGAATTCTACGAAGAGAGGATGTACGAGCTACTGAAAAAGATAGGGTCGAATTGTATAAGTCATTCCGACCTGGTGACATTATCCTTGCCAGAGTTGTATCCTTTAATCTATCGGTTTTTACTGTTAATGTACTTTTAATATTCATACAAACCTTGCGAGTTTCCTATACTCTCATCAGATGCCCATGACTGAGGCACACACATATCAGCTCAGCACAGCAGAAAATGAATTGGGAGTGGTAGTCGCTCACAGCGAAAGTGGTGAGATATTGGTCACAATTTATTTAAGTGTTCATACTTATAGATTATTTTAAATGAATGGTATATCCAACAATGTTTTATTACATGTGAAAAATATTTCCATTATTTTGTACTGAAAGTAGACTCTTATTCCAGGAATTGCACTTGTACCCATCAGTTGGACAGAAATGCAGTGTCCCAAAACCTTGACCAAAGAGTCTCGCAAGGTTGCCAAGGTCGTTCCGGAGCAAGTTATCATGGAGCAATAAAATAAAGTTAGTTCTCATCGAACGATCAACGGTATTTTTCTTTCCATATTACCCTCACTATAGAAGAGAATAAAACTGCAAATTATTACCACCAGCGGCCACCATTTATTAGCACGCGGTTAAAAGAGCTTGGCTCATTAACATTGAGCAGTTACATTCACAACAATTCACATAAGCAACGGAATATCGATCCCTATTTAATCCTACCTTTAATAACAATAGATCAAATATATTCACTGTACAATGATTAACGCGTCTTGTAATCACTCCTGCTATCGTCCTTATCGAGTACAAAAGTATAATAAATATGCTACAAAGTGTTGAGCAAGCAATGGTTCACACGCGTTTCAGGGATACGTATCACTGAACTGTACTTGTGAAGAAATTGCAACTGCTGACCTTACAAATGTTTTATAAACGTAACAAGTTCTGACGCAGTATAGTGGAATCTCTCATACCTTATGTAATGCCGAGACAAGTTAACTATGTAAATGGCCAATGGTGTTTGCAAAGCAGAATCCCTTCATGTCGGCTCCAATGCTGACTCTCAGATTGTTTTCACCATTTGCCTTCGCAAGATTAGAAATGGTAAGCTATCAGAGATTCCAGTGTAACTCGGATTTCGGCGTTATATTAATATACGACCGGTGTGTCAAACGCACGATCCTGTATTTTGATTAATCTTCATAGCTGTGTCAGCTTCAGGCAGTCTGGTGTCAAACTCAATTTGACTCATTAGCCATCCCGAGATACAAAGAATACGACGTGTGAGAAATGCTACGTTTAAATACCCTCGAAATCCCGCGAAGCGGTCGCCCATCAGATTTCGCAATCGCTACAGAAAATACTTTCCCTACGGTTGAGTCTACACGATCTCTTTGGGGTTGCGCGAACAACATCATTTAACGAAAACGATCACACGGATCCACACGCTTCGATAATCGCTAAGACTGTCCGATAGTTTAGCCCTTCTTAAATTTGATTAACAATATTGCGATCGTTTGGAAAATTAAGATCCAGATTAACGTGGCCACGAATCCGTGATAGACTGTGGGCTCAGTGATTGACCATCCTCTAGCCAACATCGCTCGTATTGATTCTGTGCTCTTCGTCAACGGCAGTACGAAACTGAGATATCGGAGCGCGGGGTGCATTCCTTCGACGGGCCAAATAATACCGCACAGCATGACTATCGGGAGGAAAGAACCCATCGCCAGATACGTTGCACTTCTTTCGTTTTCGCAGCTGCACGCTATCACGAAACCTGTGAAAATTACAAATTATTTTTGTGGCCAACTTTTTCAAAATAGTTATAAAAGGTGTACTCGGTGACCTTAAGGTAATGTGACAACCTCATTGATGCATATTGCTAAACTGTCTGACCTTTATACGTGATTTAATTGTCAAATAAGAAATTATTTTAAAAATAATGCAAAGCTTAATTGTTATTTACCAAAACACATTCCACACAATCCAGTGAGAATCGTCAGTGTGGTGACCCAGCCTATGTCGCCTTCGCAAGTGACCTTGAAGACCGCGAAAGCGAATATGAGGACCATGACCGTTTGACCGCTCATTACAACGAATTGCGTGACGACTTGACCGAACAACATTTCTGGACCCGTGACGCCCGATACCAAACTTCTTTCGAGAAGTCCTTCGTTCCTTTCGAGGAGCATAGCGCCGGAAGTGAGGGCCACAGAAAGGAAAAAGATAATACTGAAATGAGAAGTAAAAAATGTTACAATCAGCTACCAGCTCGATATTTTCAATCCATTATAATAATTCGCGTATACGAACGTTAAAATGATTCCTGGTGCAGCGAAGTCCGTGAAATTTGGTTCTTGGGTTCCGTAAATTGGCGTTCTAAACTGTATGGAAAGAATAATTCCTCAGATTATAATGTTTTTAATGTAAATTTTCATTTGCTCTTATTAATTGTGGACTTACGTCGATCGGAACGCTTGTCAACTTAGCGCTATAGTTGCAGGCTACGGTCACCTCTCGGGCAAAGTCCTGATACGAGTACAGGAGGTCACGTTGTAGCAACTGTCCAATTTGCTGATCTGCAAGAAAAGTATTATTATTTTTACTAGCGTCGACAGAGCGTAACAATTCATTATACACTACATAAGCTAATAAATTTCGGTGAGTTAACATTTGTATTGTAGTATTTAAACAAATACCTTTTCATTAGGAAAAACATAACATATGTAATAAATCGTTAGTTATCTTATTTTGTAGATAACTTAAATGAGAATAGCCAAATTCATCGAGTGCACTTACTGGACATATCCATGACAACTTCCATCTCCGCAAACTCGGTACTCCACTCGTCGACGTCTTTTCCCTGTTCGATTCTCGCCATCAACGATTCGGAATAATTAGAGGGAAATGTGATAGCTCCCCATGCCCAGCCTTTCTCTACGGCGTACGCAGCTTCTCCTTCGTCGTCGTAAGGCAAAAAGACAACCGTTCTCTTTTTTAAGTGACTCAAAAATCTACAGCTGAGCCTGGTTGTATCGCAAGCCATCGTTGGGATACAAGGTTCCATGCTGTTGTTCAACTCGTGATTGACTATCGCCATTCTCAGTCCCATCGGATCTTTACCGATAGACATACAGAACAGTATAATCTGTACTACCGGCAAGCCGATTATAAACGCCATCATACTGCAATAAATAACAATTCAATGAAAGCTATACGCTCCAATATGTAATCAACAATTAAATAGCAGATTGCCATTTTTACCCAAAATTTCTCCACATCCACAAGAAATTCTTCCAAATGAGAGCCTTCATATGTTGACCATCCAGCATTGTAAATTTCGAATTACCTTCTTCTTCCGGTGGAAGTTCAGGCGCCTGTTTTAAACGATAAAGTGTAATTAATTTGAATTACTAATTGTTTCAGTTTCGCAGTGAGCGTCAATAAAACGCGGAGTTATTGATCAATGAAATTCTTACATGAGCTTCTTCTGCTGTAACGGCAATGCTTCGTCTTCGGCTACTGATGCTGACGTTGTCTCCAAACTCTCCGCTCATCTCGTCATCAGCGTCCTAAAAAAATCGAATAAAAACCTCAAGTCTCCATGTAAATAAAAATAATACAGAAGTAAAATCGCGCGTCAGTCAAACTCACCACTTCCGGTGGTACGCCGGTGACGCTGCTCAATATACTGCTCCGTCTTCGAAGACCCATATTCTGTCTTTTACTAAGTTTAAGAAAAACCTCCTCAAGGGTATCCAGTTGGTGCATTTCCATGAGTCTTCGGGGAGACTCTTCGGCGAGGAATCTTCCGCCCCTCATGAGTCCGATAATACCAGCCTGCCTGGTTTCCTCGATGTAATGCGTTGTAATAATAATAGTTTTATTTCCGTCCTTAGTTAATTGGACCAAATGATCCCAAATGCTTTGACGAAGAACTGGATCGACGCCGACCGTCGGTTCGTCAAGGATCAAGAGTTCAGGATCGGCGAGAAGAGCTGCGGCGAAGGAGACTCTTCTTTGCTGACCACCGGAAAGATTCTTCACAAAGCGATCCTCGTTCGGCAGCTCCAGAAGCTAAAAACAAAGTGATCAGAATATTATCCAGCACTGGAAATCCAAGCACATTATGAAAGTAGTTTCCGATCCTTTCTATTGAAGAGACTTTTTACACGTTTAAAGTGCGCCACTTTTACGTAATAACAGCATGTGGAAACAGCAGACGTTAAATGTCTGAAAAGAGACTACAATAGAAAAGTAAAGACTTTGTAGAACAGTTTACAGGTCGTTTATATTGCGTAGAGACATTATTTTTAAATAAAAACGTGTTTTTATCATGGGTTCTTTCTCAAATAATTCATTTTTGTTTGTCAATAGGGGAAATCGGGTATGCCGCTCACCTTCAAGAGAAACTCCATTTTCATGTCCACCTGCTCGGTAGTCATGTGTGCACACCAGCCGAAGTAGATAAAGGTTTCACGGATGGAGAATTCCCCGTAGAGGGCAATTTCCTGTGGCATGTAACCGACTCTGGGGCCAGGCACGCCAGAACCTTTGGATCCTGGTCGACCTCCGAGTACCCAGATCTCGCCGGAGTTTAGCCGCCTTCGACCAACGATACAAGATAGCAGAGTCGTCTTTCCGCATCCGCTGGCTCCCAAAAGGCCGTAGCTGTAAAATGAAGAAAAAAAAAACAATGACATCATCGTGGTTCTCCATGATCTACGACGCAATATCTTCGCCGAACACATTTGGTTACGAGCCGAGAATCTATACGTCAATAACAATTATTACAGCATACATACATGGTTCCTTTTGGTACTGTCATGTTGAGGCCGTCGAGAATAACATTAGGATTGCTTTTAGGCCCGTACTTCTTGAACGCTCGTCGTACGCAAATTGCCTGCCGTCTTCGAGTGTCGAGGGTCGACGCCTGAGGCTGAAATTGTGCCCTTCGAGTCTTCAGCTCCATCGAGGCCGCCACCGGGGCTGTTGTGGTCGCGCTCGCCATCTCCATTTCTACAATTTACATAAAAATAATAAGACACCGAGTTTTAACTACGATGCTTTATAACTAGGACTTAATCTACACGATAATAAGAGAAAAATGAAAAAAAATTACTACGTCCATGTAACAGTACTAATGATGGTAAAAAAAACTGTGTATGTTGAAGAGTGTGAATATATACAATTTATAAGGGAATCTATAATACACATTAATGAGTAAAGACTCTTTCCGTATAGTCTATACAAAAATACTTATATTTTTTAATAATTCTGGTATTTAAATAAAAATTCGGACACTATGCATAATGGATTATGGCCGATTTAATTGCTATTGATTCATACGAATGAATCAAAACTAGGCACTTTGTGAAAGAACAATGTATAACATTTACTGTAACGTCTATTATTGCACAGCAATTAACTGAAGTGTTCACAAGAACAATTTTTAAATAATAGCGATGAGAAATCAATTTCGGTCCAACTTTTATTAGCTGTAATAGTAATTCTATTGATAATTTTTTCTTACTACTATATAAAAACTTTATATAAAAACTTTTCTACAATTAGCGCAAAGATAACAAGACACGTGTTCAAGTTGATATCACGAATATTAAGAGAAAAAGGATAAAAAATTCAACAGTGGATGATCGATAAAACTGCGCATGTGATTAAGCAAAAAAATATACATTTAGCTGAAAAAACGTGATGCATTGGAGGCATAACTCGGTCGCTGTATAATATGTAGAACAGTATAGTACTATGCAATCCTATCAGTGGTACAATATCGAGTGCTCTCGTTATAGTACACGCGTATCCATGTAAATTATGCAACATTAATTGAACGTGAAACCACCGCGATCGGCAGACCCACGACGTCATAAGTATAACACGCCGTGTTCGTGGACTTTCGTAACGCTTCTTGACTGGACTTTCTGACTGTGAGTGTGAATGTCCCGGGCGTTCAGCAGGATGTCTGCGGACAGTATATCGGAGCCGCGTGTACCTCTGCAAGGTATCGCACTCTCTCTCGCTCTTTCTCTCGATGAATTTCGAGACGTGGGGAAAAGCCAATGTGGCGAACCAGGGAGATTCTGGTTTCACCGCGTTCGGCTATAGTCGACCGATAAACGCCGATTCATGATGGTGACTTGCTCTCCCGGATAACGCGCGCTATACTTGTATAATCAATAGCACGCTACGTGCCTAAAGTATACGTACTACAGTACACTCTTCAGAAGGAGATTTTGATTGAGAAAGTAAGCAGCATCCGCGTCCTCGAGCCGAGGTGAGGACGCGTCATGTTGTCCGCGTGGTTCTTCGACTCTTCCGGTGTCACGCTTACGTATGCTTGCTAAATTCCCATTTAGATATAATTGGAGAGATAATGAATAATATCAAGGTAGTCCTTATACAATGCGCCGGTGAATTTATGGTACAGATATAAAGTCTCCTTTGCTTTTATTATTCCATAAATTATTTTACGAATGAACTTTCATGGGAAGATGTATAAAATATCTAGATTTGTTTATTGGTAGAATTTCAATTGTGTAAGTTTAAACGCTGAGTCACTGCGACGAAGTTCATTCAATTACTGCGAGGATGACATTCGATTACTGTTTGCCGTTCTCCTGCGGCGCACGTCCGATTTCCCATTCGAAATATCCCATAAGCCATACGTTTCTTGCCGTTGCGTCAGGGTCCTCATAATCTGACCTAAAACTCGCATACTTGTTCTCAACTCTACGTAGTGGTAATTTTTTGTTTCGACTCCAGATTTTTTGCTGGCACGTTCAGTAAAATATCGTATGAATTTGTTTCGTGTTAAGCTACAGGTGTGCCGAAAATGTATCTCGGATTTAGCAGATTTTCTAATACCTAATGAAATATTAAGCAACGGCCTGAAGCGTGACGTCAGATTTTTTTTAAATTGAAAAATCATTCGTAATAATAAAATCGATGGTGCTCACATTAATACGAGCTTTGCACATGAGCCAAAAAGTAGCGGTTGAAATTGTTCTTCAACGTGTACGATTATTCTTCGAGGCTGACGTTTGCTTAAGTACATTTTTAGTGGAACCCTCACGCTGTGAATTAGTGGGAATTGAAAACTAGCCTCTCGAAGGGAACGTGGTAATTCTTCGGCGAAACATTCGACGCGATAAACGATCTTCATTCTTTCCTCGATCTTTCTCCTCGTGAATAATTCGTTACTCCGTGACGTAATGATGAGACAGACTCTCACCTATACTCGCTGGAGCGACCAATCACTTGGAATTTCCTCGCAGCATCCGCGGAGCTCGCCGACGGCGGGAATCAAGATTCTCCTCGATTTTTATTCCCCCGGATACGCAAAAAATATGACGTGCTTTTTTTTTTTTTTTTAATTAAAGGCACAGTCAAGCATGCATATCAGTTAGATCGAGTTTGTTTCATTTAATTGGTGGTAAAAAAGTATTACTTCACTCTTTGCAGCTACTAATGTAATTTACATCGTGGTAATTGAATAATTGCGCGAGCTCGAAACTTTCGAGAGTTCTTGTGGACGGACGACGTAGAATTCGAATGTACGCTCGAAGGATAGTTTCGATAATGTAACCGGACGTTGCGGGAACTCCGTTCTCCCTTCCGCGGCGCCCAGATCAAACAGTGAAATCATCTTTTTACACAAACGCATAATTCTCAGAGCTCTTACTTCACAAGTTTTTTATGATATCTTTTTATCGGGTATTAATCCTTCCAGTCTTACATTTTGGCTTGCAATTCGAACTCATAATTCAGAAATTCAGAGCAGGAGATAAATATTTAGTTTTGGATCCGTCAGATTGGATTCATCAACTTGAGCTCAGATTTGTCATTATTGACATAAAAGTATCAATCGATCATTCGAAAAAGTATTAAAAAAGTAACAATCAAATAGCCAAAACGATATATCATTTTCATAGTTACCGTAACTATAAAAAATAAACAGGTGACATAATGAAGTTACCGATTACCGATTTTTTTTTGAGTGACGAACACCTGATAACTATTGATTGTTGGTCCATGTGATTATTTCTATACGTACAGGAATTTTTTTTTTCCGTCACCATGACAACGTTTACTGCATCCGTGCAAAGATATTTACAGTACCAAGAGTAAAAGTGAATGCACTTGTAATAATAGTTACGAGGATTTACAATTATCGTTGTTGTCTTAACATTTGTCGTGGCTATCGAGATATCTTTGATTGTGTAATAAATTTTGCGTGGGTCCGTCTCACCAGATTCCATTTATTTAATTTTTTTTTTCTAAAAAATATGTGGTTGTTATTTAATAAATTGACGTATACTGTAGAGAAAAAGTGAGAGGCATTATATGTGCTTCTCAGATTAAAAGATAGCGAGTGTGAAGGCGTGAGCACGATGACTGGGCCCGAGTGCGTTTGGGATCGACGAACAAATGTCATAATAGAGAAGGCAGGTTCGAACGTCATTCCAGTAAACGTATAGGACGATTAATGTAAGACCTTGGGTAAAGAGTCTTAACGAGATGTTTCTAAAGCTAGTCACGCTTGCGTAAGTCTATTTTTTTGGGAATCCATTGGTTTCTCTACATTGCAAACCCATAACTGGTGGTAACTGGTAATTAGTGCGTTTATGTAGACTCGAGAGAATCGCAATGCGAGTAATGAAATTCAGGCTTAGGCACAAAAAAAATTTGAATACTTTCAATGACGAAGATAATCCTTCGGCCTCAGGCCATTCTTTTCGGTTCAACCTACAATACATATTAATAATTAAAGACTCTGTTCAAGCAGCACACGTGAAAATGTATATGTTTTGAATAATTATCGTATGTAAATAAAAAGTCTGACTCTTGGCATAATGAATTAAGGACAATTCAATTCCTATTGACCCATACGCTTAAATTAATATTTTTTTTATTATAATGAACCAAAGAAGGATGTTCCTATCGCGTTATGAAAAAAAAAAAAAGTACATTCAACGTAATATTTAGTATTCAGCAATAATTTTCTGCAGTAATGTAATTTTTTTCTTAACAATATAAAAACTGTAGATAATTTTTGTAAAATAGTAACTATTAATCAAATAATATGATTAACGTCATGATATTAAATACCGAAGATTTACAACCCTCTAATTATTAGGAAAACAATTTGTCATTTCTGTTTTTTTTTCACGAGTGCGAAAGTGAGTATTTTTTGATTAATTAACAAATGCATCACGATTTGTATTCGAATTCCATAAATATGTGACAGTTGAATGGAAATCCGTAACGTTACACGAGTGGCCCAAATATTTTTTGAGAGCGAGTGAATGTTTTAAATGTCAAATTTCGATTAGGCAATGAAAGTGACGAGCGCTGTTACAAAATTTCATCGTTAAATGAAAAATCATACGTTCGCCGAGCGACCGTGTTTATAAGGTTTCTCAATGTTAAGACTTCGGCTATGCTCTTGTGTCACGATCGGCCTTTTCGATTGTGTTTGTTTTTCATTTTTATTTTGTGATACGAACATGATATTGAAGGTATCGACTGGACAACGCATCGAGGATTCGTTGCCACGTTTTGCTGGTTGAGCTCAGGTGGTGGAGCGACCACATGACATTCCTCGCGTTGAACGACGAGAGCTCTCGTGTTTGCGCGCAAATGAAGTGCCGATTGCGAGCCCGCGAGCGTAGGGAAAATATTTCGTAACTTATACGTCAAACCAGTTTGGTGGGTCAGTGGGTATATCCCCTAAAAGACGGCGGCAATGCGGAGGACCGGAATCGAATCGATTATCCCGCCGAAAAAAAAATTAGATCCTCGAAAGACATTAACGCGAGTAGTGATCGATCAAAGACCAATGAAAGGTGACTGACGTTGCGTTTTTCACTTTTATACCGTTTCTGGAAACAATAAACCAGCAGCACTTGTTCTTTACATAGTAACATTAAACTACCTTTAAAATAAGTAAAATGCAATAAATTGATCAATTTAAAAAAAAAAAACATTTTACTACACAAAATGGGTTGTACACTAAAGTGAAGTCATTTCGCAAAATCTATTGCGCCTGAAGTTATATATATATGTATTGGTTCATCAAGAATTAATAAAATTCACTATAAACCCATTTCCGGTACAATGAGTTGCTGAGTATATTTCACGGGGCTCTTAAAATATTTTCTCCTGCGATTAATAAAAACTGGAATAAATGCCTTTCGCAGAAATTAGTTAAGTACTCGTTGAGAGAAATGTCAGACAGTGGATGAAGTAACGATGGGTTTTATGGACTCGATGATGCGGGGGAGGGTAATAAATGAATTTGTAATGAGAAGTTCGCACGCATCGTCAGACCGTAATGTGTTAGGCATGTTTTCCTCATTATTCCATTAATTCAATCGCTTTGCACGGTAATTGATGAATTGAATTTTTGCTCATGGAGAAATAAAGTTGCGCGTACAACAATTTATATATAAAAGAACAGAAATTCAGCCTCTTTAAGACAAATGTTCTTTGCACTAGTCAGTTCTTCGTCATTTTAATGAATCACAGAAGCTACAACACTGAAAGCTGATTTTTCTCAAAAACGGCCTCGAAGAGTCTGACCATTCAGTGGAAATGGACACGTGCAAACTCACTTCACGATTAAAAATTCGAAAAGGTTTTGTTTCCATTATCTAAGGACAATGAAGAATTTATAGATTGTTTAGATTACTTATTATCGTCGACAAAAAAACTGTACCCACACAGAAAAATTAATAACCACAATGTATTTGTCAGCCCCATGGAAATTAAGTATATATGTGACAATAGATATATGAAAAATATATAATGTGTCGAAATATTGTGTCTCATATATCTGTTCGGATATATTTTATTTCCACGTGTGGATACGTTCTGTGTTTAATATTTACTGCAAAAAGTGTCAAAAATTCAGTGATATCTCAATTATTGGAGACAAAATTTTACAAAAAAACATTCTCGTATATTTCCATTTTCATATATCAATCGCACCGCACCTGAAAATGAGCACATTCCACTATTCGTCATGTACATAATTTTCAACGATCGCAGATTTCTTCGTGATGATGAAAAATGAATATATGTAATGTGAATATACTTCGGAGAGCACAAACCTCTTGACTAAAAATTCACTATTGATTCACTATCGATCAGCTTTGATGCACTTGTATCGGTTTGCTGGTTTTACGGCGCGTAGCTGCAGCGCGGCGCCGAATTGGCAAAGTACGACGTCGTTTATCGCTAATTCAGCAAACTAAATTCACCACTCGACGAAGCTGTTGTCGATGCATATACGTGTACGAGTTGCAACTCCACTGTGTCATCGGGGAGGATGACGCGCGGCTGTTGCTCGGGGTTTGTGGATCGCGCGGAGACACACCGGTCGGCGCGAACAAAGAAACGAGAGTGGCCCGTTCGCGAAGCCACTGAGAACTGGCTCGCGGCAGCCGCACCACGGAGAATCAAAGACTTGTGCAACATCGATGCCGGGCACACCGCCGATGTGGGAACAGCCGGCCAGACTCTAGTGGGAGTTCGCCATCGGCTGCTAGCTCCTTGGAAAAAAGCTACACGCCGATGCTGTGGCCGCTGGACCCCCACACTTGACTTACTACGTCTCGTTTTCTCACTCTCTCCGTCACGATCCGGTTCAATTCGCTCTTCGTTTTACCGTCGACATGTAGGACGACAGGTGCATAACTTTATCACACAAAAACGAGCATTGCTTATAATTGTTGCAATTTTCGTATCTCGTATTTCCGAGATGAATCTCAATTCATTACATGTAACTCCACGTGTACATTTAAAAAATCCTGCACGGTAAGAACTGCATTTTTCTTTATCCACGAGAAACTTCAATATCGGTGTTCTTAATTTCTCGTCTTTATACACCTAATTTCTGCTCAATTTTGTTATCACTCATCATTACTTTTTTTACTGAAACCAAAATTGCACTGCACTGCAATTGTGTCTGCATAGAAATAACTGTGGGAAGATTAAAAAATGAAAATGTGGAAGCAATATCGTTTTTCCATTTTTTTTAAATCACGGCTGAAAGATTTTGGCTATACTCTTGAAGTACAGTATTAAAGATTCTGATAAAGTATAGCTTCAAATCAATATTCATGTGGTGATAAATATTTCGGGATTTGAATCCGATGACGTATCTCGAAAACCTTCTGCGAGTGTCCAACCATCGGACTTTCTAACCCTGCGGGAAGATCACTTTTCGTTGTTGTTATTTCCTCGCTTCTTCTCCCTCGGCAGAGTTCAAAGCGCGAGTGGAAAATTTAGAATCTGCCAGAGGGAATCGACATAGACTTCTTCCGAGCCGTCACGATCATCAATTAACATCTCCCATGTGTTTAATGTATTCGTGTTGACGAACAAACGCGCGTTTCCACTTCTTCGGTCCCGGAGCCATTGAAGTCCTGGCGACTTCAATGCATTCGCCCGCAATATCGGCCCAGCTCTGAGCAGACTTTGAGCTTCACAGTGCTCGGAGTGTACGTATTCTCGAGCGAGCCAGCACGGACTTAGGCACAAAGCGAAGATGAAGAGAATGGAATTTCTTCGACGTTTCTGACTACGAGTTTTTTTACGGTAATCAAGTGTTAATTGAGGTCTCCAAGTATCGTTGCTGTTTATACCAGACAACCCATGTACACGTGAGAATAACATAATGATCCACGAGATAATAAGTGCATTATTAGACTCTTAAAGCGCAAAGGACGAACTCGGTACATCACTCTCATAAAAAAGTATTGCTCAAGCAACTACATGCTCTCAAATAAATAAATGAATTTACTGCGCATTTGATACACTTTTTTGTAAATCTTAATTAGTGATAACAATTATTGTAAAAATATTTGTAGTTACTTTACACACATTAACTTTACACCGTAATGGTTAATTCAATGTATTGTACGTGATTGCAAAAAAATATTTCCTACCCACTGTAATAATTTTTATTTGAAGATTTTTGACAGTTCTCACCTGCAGTGACTACAATGCTTTTATGGTGTTTAAAGCAATAAATAATTATGTGATCAACAATAATGGAAGTAACTAGTTATATATCACAACCCGCTGGATTATAATTGTTGGCAGATTAACTCTTCTCAATGTATGTCTTCGAGACACGTGGATTTCCCGGCGTTCTTGGATGTCACTGTCACTTTGAACCTTAGTCAAGGATTCTGCGCGGTCTTCGGTTATTATTGTTATAAATAAGTTCTGCAAACAAGAGATAAAACTGGTTATGCTCTTGTCATGAGCGGATAGCGTTCGATCTTCAAGCTAGAAATATACATTTCCGTCAACTCAGTCTCTGAAGTCGAGTCTAATATGAAGTATTTCAAACGACAATAACCGTCGATGACTTAGTTATGTCACGTAGACATACAAAAAGTTGTTGAAATAATTATTCTCCGTTGCAGTCGAGCATGAATAGTCGAATCACGGATCTCGGTAATATCATTAAGGGAAGGAAATCTGCTTATATTCATTGAGAAATGTGTTGCTCGTTGAGCTGCTAGGATGATGAGAAAAAAATATTAGCTCGAGGCCTGAAAAAAGTATCTTATTAGTCTGAGGCAACAGAATTTAACTACTGCGAGTGGCCAAGAATAAATTAGTGATTTTGCACTCTGTATAATTTAACGAAAAACCGGTAGTCCAAAGAGATAAGAAAAAAATTTAAGCGTGTATCATTTCCAGGTGAAAGCCCCAATCACGAATGCGAAATTCCTCATTTTATTATCCACGCATTGTTTACTGACTATAGAAAAAGTAGTGCCATTTAGCGAGAACACCTTTTCGATCTGTGGAATGTGTTATTTTATTGGAAAGGTTTTCTTGCAGGGATGCATACTCGAAGATTCTCTCGATCGCATATAATGTTCCACAATGTATATAGCTTCTCAAGATATTTATCTCCAGACAGGGCTTTCCCAATAGTCATCGACCTCAGTTAATATGGTTAAAACAGGTTGTCAACGGATCTGCTCCTTGTAGCGGAGCTACCATTTTTTCCACTCCATGGAGTCGATTTTAGCAGTGACATATATACAATGTTTACAGAATCCTTTACCCCTGCGAAATAACTGTATTTATAAATCAAACGTTGCGAAAAAAAAAAAAAATTGTTCGAAGAGACAAACAGGAAAATGAATGATGAATGCATTTCAAGTATTATAATAACAGTGCGTATCGATGTTCCAGATGTTCCAGGCGATTTAACATATCCTGACAGTAAAATCTCAATTTGTTGTTGTCCACGAAAACAAAAATTCCACTACCGGTAGCAAGAATGTGTGGAGACTCGAATTCACTCGAATGTTCGTCTGTGAAAAAATACCGAAGGGACATGGGAATTTCATAAAAATGCGTGCGCACGAACCAGTTTGACGGATACTTGATGTACGGCCTTGCGAGTGACCGAGACGCAACTCGGTTCGTATAGTCACGTCCGTTATGATCATTACCATAATTTTGGCAAAATTCTTACTGCGCACCGACGGCAGCAGCGCCCGTGGATTCGTTCTCCTCTTTTTCAACCTGTTCTCCGTCAGCGCGGTGCGAAATTCGCAGGAGGGTGGAAGCAATCACGCATTTGAGCGTCCGGTCGTCGGAGCGAGGTCGTGAATTTCGGCGATCGTTAACCTTGCCTCTTCGAGACCCCGACGCTTTTTCATACGGGAGAACCTCGATTTAATACGAGGCATTTTTGCAGCAAGCCACTCAACGACAAAGTGGGCGTCCACTGTAATTGGTTCAGAGCCATCAAGGGCGGTAGCTTTTCTTTCACTTAAGAATTATGTGCTTCTACCTTTGACTCGGGTAGATATATATCTATCCTCCTTTGTTAAAAATAACATGTCCCATTGAAACTCGAAATATCGAAACCGAGTGCAGTTTTCATGCGTTCTGATTGGCCGCCGATGGCGCTGACGTAAAGCCAACTTCAGGTCGTTACGATTGCCGCAGAGTCACGCGTGTTGAGTGGCTGTATTTTTCACAGTCCTGAAATAGAACGCATTATTTTTTTACCGCGACGAAAAGGACGAAATCGAGAGTCGATTATATGGAAGCACTGAAAGAGAAATAGAGTTACGTAGAGTCACGCATCGTATAAACAGCCAAACGCCATATTTAGCCGCAATAAAAGAAAAATGAAAAGGAAGGTGGGCGAGCGAGGCGAGCACGATGTTGCTAGTATATACAGCGTCTTCTTTTCGGTAATTCGCCGCATCCGAAGGTCAGCGAAATATTGGCACGTTTCTTTTTTAAGCCTAAAAAACGCCTAGGAAGGTGTTCTTCCTCTGGTCTCTCGAAATTCCAGCATCCGTTGCACTGTGCACCACCGAATGCACCGGTGTACGATGACTCGACTTCGTTATGTTATTTCTCGTTTAAATAATTTCTGAATCATTCACTTTGAATGGAATATTTATCGAGTCATTAACATACGTCCACGTGAAATCCCACTATTCAAATATCGTGCAACTCTTTTGAAGTGTGCAGCTCTTCCGAGAACTCTGCGTAGACGTTCTGCACATATTACAGTAGAGCAATCAAATCGTTCCATATAAAGAGAAAGAAATACGATAAGAATAAAAACGAAGGTTGCCTCGGTGTCGATACGATCGTCCCAGATTTTCTCCAGTTTCTGCAGCGAATAAATAACGGTATGAATAATGACTAGACCTGCAAATAAAATATTTTTCCAATTAGTTTCAGCCTTCCAACTGGGAACGAATATTCTCCCCACTCAAATTTGGATATATCGGATATACTTAACACTTTATCGACCGGTAGCCTATTTATCGGCTTTTCGATTCCTAACGCTCATCGACCGGTAGCCTATTTATCGGCTTAAGCCGGTACTGGGAGTAAATTCGGGCGCGACTAAGCCGGTACTTACTGAGTGACAGCCTCAACCACGACCGGTCGATAAAGTGTTAAAAGCCCTTTTTAAATACATTTTTGCTTCAATGGAGAACACTGTCCTCGATATTTCTCAATTCCTGCAGTAAACGAATTACTCTGTTGGATTTATCATCGTAACTTTGCTCTAACGACACATCAACAAGTATACAAATGATGTAATGACTGTAGCCATCAATAATTATATCATTCCACAGTGATTAATAATAACAATAATAATGATAAATACGCAGCTAAAATTACCCCGAGATTGAGGTTCAAATAACAAAACTCGCTCTGAGGTTGCGTTGAATGGCATTGGAATCGAATTAATTTGAGAAGCAACGCGGAAGAAACGTAAACGGGCAAAAAAGCTCATTTCGCTGAAGAAGAGTAAGAAGAATTACGCGGGGAAGGGAGCACGATTGTGATGTGGCTTTGACTGTCGCCCTCGTCGTTACTGGAGATGCTGATGCGTGTGGTTAAAAACAAGATCGCCTTGACGCCACGGCGACCGCAAAAGCGTCATCTAGTCGACCGTCTCGTTGGAAATTATAGACAATACCTATCCTCGTCTGTCGCTTTTTTTTTCTCAATGTATTCAACGGAATCGTGCGTGTTCCCTTTTCATTCTATATAACGATTTTGCCGCACAATCAAGTGTCGGCATAAACGATCGAGAATGACAAGTTCATTTAGTCTGAATTTACGATGAAGCGTTCATCGTTAACAAAGAAATGATCCGTGTTAGATGGAAAATAAGTGTACCAGTTGTAGATCCTTCAAGATTCACTGATTGCCCTTGAAAATTCCTTTATGGTAATATTTGATGGTCGAAGTCACTGAAAAATTTCCTACGCATCAGAATATACTCATACCTTTTTAAATGGCGCCACACATGCAAATATATAACCGATTAAAATTCTTTTTTTAAAATATTTCTAGCCGTAGACATGGAAATACTTGCCCATGAGTACTGTCATTTTTTGTCATTAATATCTTCATATTTCTTCATGGTTCTGGTGGATCGTGTGTGTCACATTTATCATACTATATTTGTTTTTCGAACAATCACTAGGCTTACGCACTAAAAAAAAAATTTATTTGCCATGGCAAGGTAAACCCATTCAGATAATTGTTTACTGAATAATTACTGTATTAAAAATAAATTGACTACTAACTAGTTCCTATTTGTGACTGTAATTATCTGATATTAAAGAGCTTGCTAATGTGGCTACTAAAAGTGACAATGCAAAATGTAAATGTACATATTGAGTTATTCGAATGGGCAATTCGAATAAGTTGCTATTTAAAAGTGGAAACGCCAATCACTTTTTCGAGATTCGCTATACCTAAGAGCACATTTACCGTTTAAAATGGTATGACTTGCACTCATAATTAGAAAATTTCGATTCTCCGTTTCTAAAATCAGCCCCAAAAGCAAGGAGCTGATATTGCCGCTAACTTCAATCGTAATTGCAATTACTATTTTCATAAAAATGTGTTGTAAGTATTATGGCAGAATAGTAATTTGGTTGAACCGTTTCCCGGACTTAATTACAAGTCCAGTGTTATTATCGCAGAGGAATAAATACTAAAGTTATAAATGTGCCGACATTCATACCTGCCTCTCTTTTAGTTGATAGCAAGAAGGGGAGTCATGAGAAAACTGATGTCGAAATGACATTTTTCATTGCTCGACCTAAATGACTGAAAAAAATGCACACGGAGACACTTCCGCAAAGCCACCGGCAGCTCGCAATGCTTTTGCTCTCGGTATACTTATTATTTCGCTAATAGTTTTTGATGTGCACAGTTCACTTCTCTCGATCAAAGAAGTGCACAAGAATATTTCTGAAGAAGACGAAGAAGAAAACGAGGTTTTCTCTCCATGCATCACTCAAATCGCGAGTGTCTGCGGCGACTGGTGTCAAGAGGTAATTAGTTTTTCCGACTAATTGCGAAAGTTATTCACGATCGACACGATTATTTTTACGGCGGGCGTGTGAAACCTTCACGCGCGTGTCACGAACGTGCAGTATACAAGTTCGTGCTTAATAATTATATTTACGGATACCGCGATGAGACATCAAGTTATTTTGTGTTGATTCGGTATAATAGTTTAGCGTGTGCTTGCTACGTTAATCCTGCTAAGAGAGGGAACAAAGTCCATTTATTCGGCGTGAAATATTTTTGAATTATTGAATTACAATTATTTTTACGGCGGGCGTGTGAAACCTTCACGCGCGTGTCACGAACGTGCAGTATACAAGTTCGTGCTTAATAATTATATACGGATACCGCGATGAGACATCAAGTTATTTTGTGTTGATTCGGTATAATAGTTTAGCGTGTGCTTACTACGTTAATCCTGCTAAGAGAGGGAACAAAGTCCATTTATTCGGCGTGAAATATTTTTGAATTATAAGATTATCGTGAAATTGAAGAAAAATTAATCATCCGACCCAGTACGACGTTGAATAATTAGCATCGTAATTACGTATGCGCCCCATGGGAATAATCGCGGAGTAATTCGTTAGGAATTCGAGGAGATCGATTTCCGGACCAGTCCCGATAAAATTGTAATGTATTTATTCATGGAAGTATATGAATAATGTACGTGTCGAGCGTTCGGATTTTATAATTCCATGTTTACAGCTCGAGGCGAAATAGGCACGATCATAACCACGAACTTTGACTCCTCACATATCTTGTGTAAAGGGAGGCGAATACATCTCGTCTCGAGCGTGAGTGGTTGTGACAAAAAAGTGGCAAACACTGCTCAAGGATACTTCAGGTATTAAAGTACGTCCAACAATGACGTGCGTATGTTTCGATTGCCATCTTCAACAATTGTTCAATTGACAGATCGTTATAAAGTCTCCGGCAGAATCATTTTTGGTCTCGAATGAGAATTAATTAACTTATCATAATTCAGGACAAATGCAAAAGAGGATTTAAGAAATCACCGTAAAAAGAATAATTAGTTAAGCCGACATTGACCACGTACATTTTTTTCTTTAGTTTAACGATACAATAATAAATGGGATAAAGTAATCATAAAAGTTTAAGCATTTCTCTTTGAAAAACTTGCCTAAATATTTTATTTCATGTATTTCAAATGCTTCCTAAAATTTTCATCACACATTAGCTACACACGTGTGTTTAATGTCACTTGATTTACATTTCTTAAATGTCCGGTCATTACCCAGCATTACTCGATTATGCAGAGTTCTCAAATTTTTTGAACATCTATACAAATAATCCGGTGTAAGAAAAGAAAAAAATTAAATTTCGAATTTACGTAATATTGAAGAGTTACAAAACGAATCGGAGTGCGTTAATCCAGTGAGTTGGTCAGGATAGCTCTCAGGTGGTTTAGAAAAAATAAAATCAAAAAAAGCATCACACTTTTGAAAACTACAAATCAAATTCTCAGCGTAATATCGAGCTGTAAATTAGATGAAATGCAGATGAGATGAAATTGCGAAAATTACGTGGGCAAGTGGTCCAGCGTCTCGGAGAAGGAGGAAACGAAATGTCGACGCGTTCCTCGCCGGAGAAATCGAACGACGATCGCGTATATTCTTCGGCCGAGGCGATCGTTTCACCACGGCCAAATTTTTTCTTCTCTTCTTTTCCTTGTCCCGTTTGCGCTCTTGTGGACCCTCGGGCTAGACGAGTCGCAATAAAGGTACACACGTATCCCCACGTAACCCAGAGGCCGCATGAATACTTTTAAAAAAAAGTCTTACCCGACGGGAGTGTCTGACACGTGAAAAATGAATTACGTTAAGTGTATTTTTTTTTGTTCGTACAACATTGGTACTTGAGTTTTTTTTAATCACTCAGCGCATACGTCAAGTTGCACCTACTCAGGATCTCCTGAGACCTTGTCGATCCGTGATAACGATGCACTCTCGCACCGTGTAATCACATGTGCGCCTGCAAATATAGTTATATCTGACATTATAGTTTTATTTTTTTCGATAATGAAAATGCATTCGTTTATACGAACTTTGGTTATCAAACGTTGAAACGACAAAACAAACAAAACGAGCGTCATCGCGGTGCCTGGACTTTATGAGGAGCCGAATAACCGGATTTCACTCAAGAATAAATCAAACGAGCCGAGTCCGCGAGCGCGTACGCGCTTTATTCCAGATTCGGGCACGAGCCAACAATAATATCACATTTGTATTTATTTTTCGAGATCTCGTCCACTCATTTTATAAAATACGAGATGATATGGGCCTTCGGAAAATTCCTCTATTGTTGAAATTTTAACCGGCATGACCTCAAGGCCGCTGAGATTCATCGACCGAACTTTTTGGACTTTTTTCGTTATTTGGTACTGATTTTGGTTGAAGAGACTGAGCGATTGTAAACAAATATTCTTTGGACAATTGTTCATGAATTTTAATATCCTTTAAAAGAAGTTGCTGAGAATTGACGCGTTATTATAATTATTTTGTCAATTTTATCGTAAATGTTTATCGTAATTGACAGAATGATGAACGTTTACGAACCTGACGATGACCATGTAATATGTTTTACCTGCATTACAGAACGTTATAGGGATTACATTGACACGTTTCTGATCAGTGACGAGGTCATCTGGTTTGAGGATAAACCAGTCGCGCTTGGAAAGCTTTTCGTCGCGGTAAATACATTTTACAGCCGAGAGACGGACGCACGCGATGAATACACTTTTTTTTTTCGTTTATGCTATGGTAACGAGGATTATAGTGGCAACGACATCAATTATCCTCATTTTATCTATTTAATCAAGGAATTTTTATGAACCACTATACCATTGTCATGATATACGAGCGAGGCTCGAGTCGATGGGGCAATAAAACGCCTAACACATTCGTCACTCACTTGAGTATTAAATAGAATCAATGCGATATATCACACGAAGACTTCGAGCAATAAAACGCTTTGCACATTAATTCTCAGCGCTAGGATTCAACTGAACCCGTAGAAAATTTTCTTTACCGAACGGACTTCGACGTATCAACCGAAGTTCTCAACGAAGTGTGAAATATCGATCGCAAGTCACACGAAGAATTAATTACGTGCTTACCATTCGAGGCTAATTGTACGTATCGACGAATAATAACACACTGAGGATAAATGAAGACACGAAAAAAATTGTACCGCTTGTTGATAAACAACTTTCGATATTTCGCTCGCGGATATGGAGAAAATTCCTTTGTCGATCTCTGCACGCTTTATTATTGTCAGTCGGTAAAACAGGGACGATCTATGCACTGATTGTTACTTTCTATTGATAAAGCATTTTTGGTCACTGATGGTATTTTTTTTTCACTGATAAAATAGCGAGCATCGAGTTACCGATATAACAGATCTTTCCGCTGATTTTTACCCTCGCACATTCTCAGTTGAACATATTACTGATCCCAGTTCTCCAATTTCAGTACTGTATAGAACATTTTACAAAAGTAATATCATATCGATTTCATCGTAACATTATTTGTACGGTCTTTTTCACTGTTACAATTTCACGCGTAATTTATCTATTTGCTTGACAATATGAATATGGAAGATATTTAAAACAATTACACTCTGCGATAAAAGTATAATCGCTTCATTTTGAAACTTTATTCGAATGCTTTATTAAGACAGACATTATTCTTACTTATTTAAATTAAATGGGCAATGTTCAGTAAAGGTCATTAACATTTTTTTTGATAATTTCGTGAGGATTTTCTATCAAAATTTTTGCACTTTCTTTGTAGATACTCTAGTGCTAACTGTTTGAATGAGGATTTCCAACTTACGTACTTTTTTCGCATTGACGTCAATGAAATAGATCTGTGGTAATTCTCGAAAAAAAAGTGCCGAGGTGCTCACTGATAACATCGCAATTTCTTATTACACAAATTAAATATTGATTATACAACAACTGTCAATTCATGATAATCATTGTGGTTGATATGACACGAAGCCGTTCAAACTCTTGTATAACCATGTGAGCATTTGCATTCGTAAACAGTCTGCGTCTAAGAACTCGGCACTGAGTTCTCGTTGCTTTTTATTCAAAAAATTAACCGTGACAGAGAATAACACTTCTGGAAGTTATAGTTATTTCCATAATTTTTTTCAAACTGACGTCAATAAAAACTATTATTTCTGTGCCAAATTCATTTCAGACCGTGTAAAATCCACATACGTGCTGATGCGGTAATTTTCGAAAGACTTTATAGAATAACTGCCGATCGGTATTGTCAAAACGATAACATAAACATTTTTTTCCTCACAAGTGAACGTTCATCCGATTTGAGTCTGAATTTCTCAAATTTCCAAATTTCATGTGAATGTAAAATGTCCCTTTACACCGATGAAAATAAAATATACGCAGTATATGGATCAGAAATATATGCGAGCGAAAAATATATCCGAGGTACAAATCAAATATACTTTTGGCTAGATTTGTCTTCGATGGGCGCAATGGGCTGAACATCGTAAAAATTCTCGAAAATGCGCAACGAAAAACTGAAATGCGCGCGGCTCTTTGCGCGTGAGAATCTGCCGATAAAACAGGAACGATCTGTAGATCGTCGTGGTTGACTACGTGCAGTGCTGCCACTCGAAGCGCGGGCCCCGTATAACGGTTAACAGGTCTCGGAAGTGGATCAAGAAAGTAGGAAGGGTTGCCTACGATCCGGCTAAGACGATGTAGCGGTGAGACAAGCGTCGGCCAAGCAGGAGACAGTGGGATCCTCGAACGCGGACGTGGATCGAAAGGAGATCCACCACCCGATTCGATTCCCCACTTTTCTCAAGCATCCGGGCTCACTTGTTCGTTTCAATCTCTAGCACGAAGCGGCAACAGTTGACTACGCGACAGCACGACGATCGTCACAAAGGGATGTCCTTTCGGTGCTGATTAAATTCTAGTTTCGATACCGCGCGAAGCAGGACCACCGAAGATCGGCAAAAGGAACCAAGTCCGATCGATAACTTAAATTAAAAATAGCCAGAGCACGTCGATCGCCTCCGTTAAAACTCTCGGCGGGAAGAGGAATATCTGTAAATGCGATTTAAAATTACTTAATTCTAGTCTTGAGAACAATCTCTTGCGATGACTCTTCCGGGTTCGTTGGATCAACCGTACTCATATTAGATAAGAGAAAACGATCTTAAACGAGACGTTCCACTTCTTCGCTAAATCTTCCGGGGCTCGTTAAATTGTGTGCGGTCGAATAACAAATTGAATAAACCAACGACTAATTTAACCGAATATAATCGACAACTGACATAAAGGTGCTTCTGATCGTGTTGTGCTTAATAAACTTAACAACATTACTAGGAATCAGTTACTCAAACAACGACATTATTTTGTCGCACGATTTTGGAAGCGAAATTTTAAACTTTCATTTGTTTATACCGCGACTGAAAGTTTCGTTGACATTGACGTTCATCGATAGAGAGTGGACGCGTACGTTGTAGACCACTGTACGCGAGTGAAATTGTTTCGGAGTTAACTATACACAGGTCGAGGGCCACGAAGAAAAGGAGCGCGCGAGTGCGCGCGCTTATTTTCGGATCTCGAGGGGAAAGTAATAAAAGAGGGTTAATCGTGTGCCGTCGGTAAGTTGGAACAAGGAAATACAAACACGTAAGAAGCGTAAAATTGTATCGACATTTAACAGCGAAAAAAATTAATTGTCTGTAGAAAGATAAATATAGAAAAATAAGCTGGCGGAGATTTCATGAACCGGCGTAACTCGTTGTTTTTTGTTTTAGTTTTAATTCTTCGTTTATTGTCTAATTAAACATTGTTTAATTGTTTAATTAAACAAATTTATTCCTTCAGATGACGGATTAATAATATTTTATTTTGAGCAAATAGAATTCATTTAATTTCAATGAGCGTATTTATTTTAATTGATGTTATTCGATTGAGAGATATCATATTGAATATATTAGAAATTTATCTCTTCAGATGCCGACTGAATACGATTTTTTTTAAAGATTGGATATGATTTCTTTATCCAAAATAAATGGTACTCGGTCGAATGATATTTGAATTATTGAAAGTACAGTTTCATTTGATTCAAATAAACCCATCGCTCGATTCAATCAATGTGAATTTCATTCGCGCGCCTCGGGAAATATTAATTCCTCGTGCACACCGACGAATCTCAAAGACAGGTTCTCTCCCGAGAAATAGCAAACCGTTAAATACCTTTTTTCATGGTAATAAGCCGGGCCGCATCCTCCACACTGTGACCGAATTTTTTTTTCCGCCTCCTCTCTTGACTATTACCGTTACGCGGGCAAAAGTATCCAACCGATTGCAAAGACCGATGTTACTATCGTAGATCACACGAGCGCGATTTTAGGATCGATCGACGATCAGCTCCGAAGTTGGTCGATCTACATCTGCCTTAGTTGCTTGTGGATACCGTTCAGGAGCACAACTGCGACGAACGCTCGAAATTACACGGATTTGTAAGGCCGCTAACAATTTGGCACGTAATTATCGATGTTGTGGCTACGAGAAGAAACGTGTCAGTCCTAAGCATCGCTAAATGTGTCGATCTAGTTCCTTGTTGATGCTCAATAGTTCATCGAAAGTGTCGAGTATTTCTGGTTATTAAGAAGGTTCTATTGATGTATCCTAGCCAACTCGCTGTCTGTTATGAAAGTGCTATAATATCATGAAAGTTAACTAACTTTCTAACGAAATTATTCAAATTCGGAATAAAAAATTTGTATGTACATATTCAGCATTACTAAATTCGCTCATTAGTAGGAACAGTTTCGACACGTACCCTCACTTGACTTTTGTTAGGGCGTGTGTTCATTGGTGCAGGCGATAGAGCTTACATAATTCGGCTTTATTTGAAGTTACGCATTAATAAATTGTAGTTACTTATTAAAAAACGGCAACGATAGTACAGTTTATGGTATTAGCGGAATGTTGAAGTTTCAGGTTCCTAAGAAAATTAGGAAGTACAACACAAAAATTTGGGCATCCACTAAAATCGCTTAAACTTTGTAATTACGTTTGAAATTGCTTGAACTATTTCAAGTTAAAAAAAAAATCAACCCTTTACACTTTTCAAGAGTGGAAGTTGTGAAAGAAGCCTCTTTGAAGCTTATAAAAATATTGACTTTGATCGAATCGGTTCGCAACCCTGGCAAGGGCATTCCGACCTATCTGCTTGCGCAGTTGTTGATAAACTTGCGGTCGGTGTATTCGTGCGAATGTCTTTGGCATGTGAAACACGTTGCGACGAGGCCGGCATTGCCAACACCAAGTATGCCCGCACGTGTTCAGTAAAGCTATACTGGCGAATTGTCTGTATCGAGTTATACGGTGACTTTACATTTCCTTGCATTTTATCACACGGAATATGCTCAGGCGAGTTCCCTCTCGCTTATCGCTTTCATGTCAGACTAATAATCTGCAGGGCTTATAACAGCTCAAGTTTGTAAACATTTAAATTATAGATACAAACATCATTACTTTTATAAAAAAATGTTTAAAGGTGAACGAAATTGCGATGTACATGCGATAATTTTTTAAGTGCCTCGATTACTTCAATGAAATCATCGCGTTGCTAATTTTTCTTAAGAAATTTTTTTCTTTATGTACAAAATATTATATAGTTTATTTAATACAATATTTCGCCGAAATATTGTGGGAAGCAATTGCATTTTTTTTTAAATACATAATTTAAGGTATTACCATTTTTTTATCACAGTGCAATTCAATAATTATGCTACGTTGATAGCTGAAGGGTTTAATAGACCGCTACGCTGATAATCTATGATATAGTAAAGTCCATAATCAGTAAAACATTGTAGAGTACTGTTTTCATGCGAAATAGACTGGCGCAAAGTAAAACGTATATTTCCGAGTCACGAACGGCGAGTTTCATCGACTTCTGGAATCTTGTGAATTTGCTTGCGACTTTACGTCCGCGCTATAAACGAGATAAGATCGGAGTAACAATCATTGCGGCGCGCACTAGGTGGCCGCGTATACCGCGCTCGCTTACCTCCTCCTCGGTCAAGAAAAATAGGCAACTATAGAAAGTAATGTAGCGGTGAAATTGGCGAGGAGAGGATGAACTCAGACCCCTTCGTAGTGAATAGAATGCTGAGAGACACGAAAGATATATCAAATCGTCTCTTCGCCGAAAATATACACGAAGTATTCTTCGTCTGCCACTTTTTTTTTACCGTCATAGATGAGCTATATGAAATTACTCCTGAGAGATGTAATTATTGCAGCTTTTGTACAGAAATATTTTAAGAGAAGCCATTTTTCTTCCAGTGAACATATCTCTGGGATTTATAATTACTGAAGAAAAATATCTCGATCTAGAAGTTGTCTATTTTTTTATAATTATTTTTTATTAGCTTTCGAATGGAAGTTTAGAAGCAATTTTCACGTTCCGATTTTTCATCTGGGGAATATGGTGTCCCATTAATTGTTCAACGTGTTTATTAATTTCGGTCTGCGTTGATAATTGAGAGGTTTATTCCTAGAAAATGATCATAACTTTGTGTAAAATTAAATTGAAATTAACTCCACTAAATATAGTTGCTTAATTCTGCGAAGTTTTTTGTCGTTGTATGCTCGCTAATTATCATGCCGAAATGTCAGTACGAACTTTCGTCCAATGTTGCTAAGAACAGCAGCGGAATACGTAACTACATGCTCGTTAAGAAATTTATATAGAAACAAATGGGGGAGTGTGCATATGTACACTGTGTGAGATGTACTGGCGAATTTGGCAAACTTAGCTGGACAAAAGTATTTTCGTTGCAATGCTGTTCACATAATTTTATACGTAAGTATTATTACTCGCATGTGAAAGCGGTGCGCAATAAAGCAGTAAGTCGAGCAAGAAAGTTTTAGTGAGCATCCTGAATTCTCCGTCTTATTTTGCTTTTTCTTTCGAGACCTATTCGTTGTTACGCAGAGATCAAGGGAACAGATGGATCATTACTCACTCTCGCTCTCTGAAAACAACGATTTTCAGCAAGCAAACTCCCGCTCCCAGGCAAATCCTTTTGTTAAACAAAATGATTACTCATCATGCCAAGTAATAAATCAATTTTTCTGAATAAAACTAAGACTCCCATTTTTTATATTGTAGATCGTTATTTCACATAATTACTGTAACTATTTAATTCATAATTTCGAGTCAAATTCTACTTTGAATTAAATTACAACATTTGTTGAAAAATAATCATAAAACAAGTATATTAAGCACACAATTAATGAGGAGCCAATGAATTTGTTAAAAAGCAATATAGCTTGATTATTATACGGCAACAATTATTTTCTGCTTTTATAATCCGATGTCAGCAGTGGAAAAACTCAGATTGCACACATTTTTTCTTAACTATTATTAGGGGTTATTATGAAATCGATTATATATTGGATAATTGTTATATGAAGCTAGGGGACCATAAATAGTTATTTATACGGGCGATTTATATTTGCCCCAGAGATCGAAGGCGGTGATATTAAAGTCATGGGTTAGCGTGTCTATCGGGCCCTTCGAGTTTCGTGCGCAATGAATTTTTAAAACGTGTATTGGTAATAACGTTGAGCCATCTGAATAATTTACGTGATACATACGTGGTCGGTTATACGTTAGTCGATATAGTTACTGACTGGGTTAATAGGCGTTGCTGCTAGTGAGTAGCTATAATCAATTTGTTCTCCGATGGCGATATGACCCTCTTGTACCTCACGGTATTCAGTCGGCAATTTTGCGCGGAGTCTAACACGTCGAAAGAGAAACTGCCGCGCGTACCAAAGATGAATTTCCTCTTGAGGCGCAAGATCGAAGGTAAAGTCGCGTGTGAGAGTGCGAACGTCCACTGAAATTATCAGCGGAAGTCGCGGTACTCGTGATCATCTTCGAGAACTCCCAGTGGCGTGACGCGATATTCAATTCATGATTATTCCAAGTGTTTCGTGGTAGTTTGAACCTTTTGCACCAACGGAAAGAAAAAAAAAAAAAAATACAGGAATCCATCGAAATACTTTGAAATTATTTTCCACCGAAGCTTTTAATATCAAATAAATGAAAGAAATATTAAATTCTTTTCACACAAAATTTCAATTATCAATAACTATCAAAAAATGTTTTTTTTCTTGTTTTACTTGTACTTTATTTTTTAAAAATTCTGAATTATTAATATATTTTTCACTGTGCGACGCACGAAAAGTATGGTAATGACAATAGAGGACGTCGTCCAGGGAAGCATATTATTATTATTATTATGTATAATTAACAAGGACATACACGTCCGAGAGGATCGTCCCTCGTGAATTATGGCCAAGCATAATTCACGCGAAATGCTCGGAAGTGCAGCGCGCGTTGCATACTTCACGTTTCAGATGAAACTCCGAGAAGAAGATCGTGCATTAGAGGCTCTTTGGCAGCGCTTCTCACGATCTTCGTACTTTCGAACGTGATCCGCCTGAGCAAGCGATGAAAAATTGCATGTAAGTGCATTCGCGATGCATTTTGGTACTGGCGTCACACGATTAGAAACAAGAGGATCGTTGATCGATCCGACCATCGATTTATTGCGCAATATCTCATCTATTAGCGCATCGAGCCTTTCGTCACACGGGCAACAGTCGAGCGAGCACCGATCTACGAATTATGTCATCTTTGTCGGGCCTCGGGCCTCGGCCATTGGTGCTAAGTGTTTGGAACACTGTGTACTGCACTACAGTATATCCACAGTGCTCGTAACACTTTCTGGAAACTTTCGTTCAAAGCCCCTCGCCAGTTAGCCGCTTCAGGCTCCGCGCAGATGAGATCTTAGCTTACCGCGCGTTAAGTTATGTCATCCGACAGAGCCCAGCTCCGCAACAACTTCGCGTTTCATATTGCACAGTTCCGACAACAATTGCGCGACTCGACACTAAAAGATTGTTTTATAGGCGACGTACGAAACGTTTTTATTTTATGTAAAAAAAAAAATGTCAGTGATTTAAGCGGGCAACTGCATCTCTGCGTCACGGTCGAAAGTTTAAGAGCGTTGATATGCAGAGGCTGTGCATCTGTTCTCCACAATAGATGCCATAATTCATTTTCGATCGTAAACGATTATTTACGATGTGAATGCGCAATGATGCAATTAGCTTTTTTCATAAACTATTGTCACTGCTGATCACACTTTTTTCCTTCATTTTACGAGCGGGAAACACCTTATAAAAGTACATACATTTCCATTTCGTTTCGTGCACCGATGCAAGTCGGATATCGATTTAGTTCGACCGACAACTTGACGGAGACCGGAAGGAACTCGGATTTCAACGTATTATATACGAAGTGGATTTTATGATAGGCTTAATTATCCGTAGAATTACTTTTGTAGTTACGGAAACTATTACAATGTAACCGTAACTAACTTTCATTAGTTGCAACTTTTATTCAGTTAATGTTACTAAAAAAAAAAAAAAAACACTGCAGAGTCTGAAAACTAATCGTAGCCACTTGATAATTGCCCGGAAAAAATTGTGATTCATTGTTTGTCATTCAACCTATAGACGACGAAATAAAAATATAAGTTGCATTGTTATTAAAAAAACTATTGTCTGTCGAATTCTTTAATTCATAGAAAATTTTTGAAAAATCACTTTTTCGTCAACCTACCAAATACGCGAGTATTGTAGGCAAAATGTTAATTTATAATGATTATTAAGCCACTATTCAATTTTGTCGAAATTCAATTGAGTTACAAAAATAGTAGCGCATGTTACAAAAATTGTAGAGGCTCCCACGATTTTTCTGGGTTTATAGATCATTGACCTATAGTTATAGTTCTTTCTTCGTGCGTCCGATTTTTAAATTTGTAGCATTGACCAGGTGAGAGGGGCAGAGTCGCTGCAATAGCTTCCACCTACGATAGTAGTGCGTGGCAGGTGCATCGTCCCTTTGTGGTAACGGTAAATCTACGTTTCGTTCTGCTCGCTGTAAGTATCGCGCGGTCAGTAGTCGTAGGTGCTCGGGCGGGGCTTCTTACGGGCAGACAAATATACCTTTGTACTGCAGGAGGCTGGAGAAGACAAATACAAGTTCTTGAACACTTGAGAATCATACGAGAGTGCAGCGCGCGTGCTGCATATGCACCGGTGCACCAAAGCGTCGTCATCAGACAAACCCGAGTGGCCCTGACCCATTTAACATACCGGGTACATTTCTCAACGTCGGTCACTCCATAGATGCACAGCAGTGATGTAACGTCGCTACAACTGGATTCGTTTGAAATGGGCTAAGCTTGAAAAACTAAAAAGAACCCGGAAGTGTGACCATCGAATGACCCTGACCCATTTACTATCCATTAAACCACACCATCTGTATTCGAACGGTGCGCATATATCTGTTACGCAGGGATGAGCACTACTACAGTGAACAGACTTTCGAATAACCGTCTAATGTACGTGGATAATTCATTTTATAACGATAGTAATGACAATGAAAATTTAACCTTCATTCTGGAAAAGGTTAATGGCGATATTTGATACAATGAATATTAATTAATGAGGGAGAAGCACGTCAAAATGAATGATGTTCATCGACGATAATGTTGCTTGTCGTAAAAAATATAAATTCGTGGACGATTTTTAAATAAAATTTTTACTGATAGAGTGAGTTCATTTTTAGTGGAAGGTTATACCAAACAACGAATCCGTCTCCTGAAATATGGAATGGAGGGAAAAAAAGGTGTGTATTCGATTAACGGTATGCAAGGTGTCTATAAAAAAATTGGCCCCGCACGCTGCGGTCGGTTGAACGACGGTCAGCTCGTTGTTGGGTTGCGAGACTATGACATTAGGTGGGAAGTAACGGGCACCCTTCACCGCGAAATTCGTATAGTGGTATGGGTTATTATACGTTATAGATCGAACCGCTCCGAGACTCTTACCAAATGCGTTGAATCTCAAATGATTTGACAAACTGAAAATCTCGAAATATAACGTAGAGTTGCTGTAATTCACACTGAGAAAAAAAATATAGTTGAATGTATTAAATGATTCATAAAAAAAAAAAAAAATAATTGCTTCTCAACAATATTTTGTTAAAACATCGAAATATTCAATTGAATATACCATCTGTATTATTGAAATAGATATTTTTTTTGGAAGTTAACAACGGAACAATTTCATTTCACAAATCAGAATAATTAATAATTTCAATTATTCAGCTTTCTCAATGCGCAGAAGCAGGACGAATTAAATACTCGAAAGTATGCTTCATCCAATGTCGATACGCACGATGAATCAATGTGTACACACAAATATTGATTAACTTCCCGGAAATCGCTTTAACAAATATGTTGAGTCTCATAAATAATTAACAGCACAATGCAAACTGAAATAGACGGCTGAACGCCGATTATAAAAACATTAATTCGAGAGACTCGAGAGCAAAAGGTGCAAATAATAAGAGTCAACTATTGTCTTTTTTGTTTTACATTATATAACGAACTGACTCGCTGTCGTCGCGAGCTTCTGCAATTCATATTCAGGACATAAGCCACCGGAGCTTAAAATAGTACGCAGGAATTGTATAAATAAATATACACTCGCATCCAGAGACGAATTCTCGCAATGGAACTTCGGGCATACCAGCCGTCCGGCCGGAGAAAGACCTTGCGGCTGGTGCACGAATATCAAACGAGAAGGTGCCTCACGTTGATTAGCTAATACGACCCGCGACTCGCTGACCCATTTTTAGGGCCTCACTCGATAATCACACGCGCTATGACGAAACCCAACGAATGTTCTAGCATTTTTCGTAATCTCTGACATAAGAGTTTCGGCGGACGGGCGCAAGGAAGAATTTATCGTCCTTTCGGCTGAGAACTCTCGTCTGCGCCGAGCGCAACTATCGAGAAGCGCTTTGCTCCCGAGTCACGCTCATGCGTTTATGGCAGATTTAATCAGCGCACTACTCGAACGTGCCAAATGAATCCTGATTTTTCTGTTGGGTCCATGGATCCCGCCGGACTATCTACATCGGTAGCCACACAAAAAAATCCTTAGGTGTATTGAAAATTTCCATATTCGTAGCTCGAACAAGCCTGTGAACCATTGAGCTTTGTCAGAGACGATAGGTCAAATGTCTTCTATATTCTGTATATTTACGACTCACGTTCGCCTTTGGCTCAACAATTAACGAGCGCCAATAAAATTCGCTATGATTAAATCATGAGTTTTTTCAGATTTACTTTTATACTTATCGTGATTTTCCATCGATATCCGGGAATCGGACGCCACGTGCATAATGCCAACGGGATCACCCGTTCCGTCAACATAGGATGGAATTAAAAAATCGTTTCGCGGATGGAATGAATTCAAATGTTTGCAATTTGCGTCGAGATAATGCTCTGTGTTCATTTTATAAAAGAATTGATTATGCACTTGCATATAAATTGCAAGTACTGCAAGCAATGATCTTTGCTACCTACGGCGCTGTAATTTCATAAACCACGCGTATGTGAAAAAAAAAGGCGCAAAGTCGAGTCTCCTACATTGCTTCCTTATTTTTTACCTTTCACACCGGCATATCTCGATGGCAAATTATGGTTTGCTTTCTCATAGAGGAAACTTTTTCCAACGTTGATAGGGATGAAGCGACATGAATCCCTCGACCTTGCACCCTTGTTTGAAATTACAATAGATTTTTTTACATTCGAAACCCAACAACAATTCAAAGACAATTTTCGATTCCGAGTGTCTCATTTAATTTTGCGGATTCCGCAAGAGATGTCTTTTTTAACTAAAAGTATGAATTGTGTGGACCATTTTGCAATAAGATGTCCACAAGAAAACTATAATTGCGCAACGTAGGGGAAGATGAGTAGTGCAAAATAAAAAAAAGGTAACAAGTAATTTGGACCGAAGATTTTGTTCCCGCGCTAATTTCAATAGCTGATTGGCATATATTAATTAATATATCGAGCGATATACAATAACGCTCGAATATTTATTCTCGGTCGTTAATCATTCACTCGATGAGAATTCCTACTCATGTAAGGATATTCCTATGTACGCTTATTTGCCACGACACGTAGAGTAGATAAACCGGTTATGAAGTCGTGATGACTGATAAGAGTGCTTTTTACTCAGTATAAGACGAAACATTCGTATGAGGTTTGCAAAGTCTGTAATTAATAATCACTAATATGACTGGTCATTTTTATTATCTTATTGGGGTAGTTTTCGAGCATAGCATAGAGCACCTATCTAATTAAGTGATCAAAGGGTATTCGTTTGAATTTCTCATATCCATTCAGCAAATCGATTTTTCCCCATATTGCTAATTTAACGTAAATCATACTATTAAAATTTATTTATAACAGGAACTTGTCATTTGATTTATTTCGTCGAATGTCTACATACACAAGCGTTATGCTGCTCGGTGTCGTCTGCTTTTACGCCGATGTTTGCAGCAGCTGTCAGCGGAAAAGCGATTGTCATGATTGCTATGATTGAGACGAAGCAGTTTTTTATCATTTGCATGAATAAGAGTTAATCAATTTTCTTCGTTTCATTGTGATGATCAAATTGTTGTATAACTTTCTGCAGGAGGGGAAGGGCGGATGTACACTCGGCTAATTTGCTCAAGTCTGCTTGCGACTGGCGACACTGCATCGGAGTTGTAGCTTCTTTTATTTTATCGCCTTCGTAATAACGATTTGCAAAATTTACACTCGCAATTAACATTTATTAGTTCGCTATCAATTAGAATCCTGGGTTTCATGGAGCTATTACTGCAGAAAGCACTTCAATTGTGTCATTTTCGACTTTAGAGCTTGTACTATTAACTAGAATAAGCACGATATCGGTTCGGAAGCACATTAAAGGAGTTTTAAAGAAGGATTAAATCAGTTGATAGACTTTTAAAAAATGAATAAGAAAAATTCAGAGAAGGAAATGCGGGGGATATCATTATGTTATCTGACGTTAACTTAACATATTTCTTCGATACTCCATACAAAATAGAATTTTTACTCTATTATTGCTTTCTTTTGAACTAAAAAGATGCATTGGCTGCATCAATGCAGCAGAGATCCGTTTTTTTCGTTTAAATTTCACATAACTTTGAATAGTAGATAATTACGGGTCTCCAGTCAATACACATTGATTGATTGGAAATGCTTATCGAATGCAATTAATCGGGAATAACCATGCGAATTCCTTATAATAAATTATAGTTGGAATCTCGAGTTTACATATGACGTAAATTACGCTTAACAAGAAAAATGCATAGCGCTTTACTCTCATAAATCAATTTCAATTGTGCGGCTGTACTGAACGTCGTGATTATTTTTTTGTCGCACCTTGATCGTACGGAATGTTTACTTATCGGTTTTCCGTCCGGTGACGAGGTATTCCACTTTGTCGCTATTACCGCCGTGTATCGAGCCATGTTAACGAGAGAATACGCAGGAAGAAAATATATGGATTTCGAGTGTGGAAGTGCAAGAAAAATAATTCTCTCGTGTCGATGCAGCATAAGTGCATTGTTCGAGCGTCATTGATCCTTCATCCTGCCGCGAAATTTCATTTTAGAGACGTCAGAGTTAAGCACTCTGCTCAATGGAGTGCCTTACGTCACGACTTGGTGTCTACTTTGCACTAATTTATCAAAAACGTTTATTTTTTACTTGACAGTATACAATAATCCATAATTTACATTTCCACATTGTTTCAGACAAATCTTGGCTAGACGGAGATTCTCAGCTGTCGACAATGATTCCCCAGGATGCAATTGTTGTCAGAAACGCCCGTAAAGTGTATTCGAACGGAGTGGCTATCCTTGATGGCCTCAACATGACCGTTTCGAAAGGATCCATGTGAGTCAACATTTCCTGAGACATTTTATTTTGTCCATTAAATATAATTTAATCTGCAATATTGATTAGTAGCACGGAACTCGTCGCTCAGCTCGACCGTGACATTTAACGACCGTGCTTTAATGGCAAAATTTTGGTTTACGTAACGCCCCAAACTCCGGAATTTTATGTTAAATATCAAGATTCATTCCAATATGTTAATTCGTGCTTTGTTAAAACACTTTATCTGACGGAAGTTTAGTTCGTAGCGTCGGTTGGCGAACACGTGGTATCCTGTTCAGGATACTGGAGGAGCTCGGTGATCTTGCTTCGCGCCCATGTCTCACCCACACGGAAAAAAAAGCGTGGTTCCGACAGCTACGCTTTCAGTTTGCTGTGCACAACATCTTAAAAATTAGTTGCCCCAATCCGGTTGAATCTTAACGATTCACGATTTGTTCTTGTAGGATTAGCAAGCCTAACCAGTTTAATGATTGAGCTATGGCATTTGAATTGTCGGGAGTACCATTCGAATCATTGGCACTATCATTTGAGTTGTAAGGGAAATATAATGATCAATTGGTCGTGTCGACTCGCTTTTCAGTTGATCTTTTCGTTTCGCGTATATTCTCATAGAAATTATTACCTCAATGCCCTTGCGTGATCCACCGGCCGCATGCGATGCATGCTATTGTCGCTTATCAGTAAGTTTATTGCATCCAATATCACAGTCATGATGTATTTCTTCGTTTCGGTATCCGCATCGACCGGTCCTAAAGACTTTCTCGATCCTCCGGAGGTGATAACATGTACTTCCATATCATTATCAGCCTGAGAATCGTTCGTTTCGTTGGAAACAATTTCTCCAGACGGCTCAACGAGTTTTACTGCAAGCGGATAAACGATTTTTCTGAGCGGAAGCGTGATCTCTTTCTTAGGTGAAGGCTCGGCCTCGGAATGAATCGACGACGAGCTTGCATCGATTGCTTTCGATTTTACGTCCAAAAACTGCGTTTCTTCTGGACTGGTAACCGTTGATCTATTATCATTTGCATAAAACCGATCATCCGAACCGAATCTCATAGTAGTTCCAATATCGGGTTCCTCGATATCACTCGTTATCGACTCGGCCTCGGAATGATTTTTCCTGGAGCGTAATGGAAATGTTATGATGTTGATATTCGTTCTAATATTTTTCGTTGATGTTACGGCCTCGTTTTTGTTACTTTCGCTGGATAATTCACCAAGATCCAAATCATTTGCCTCCTGTGATTCATTTTCGGTGTATTCTTCATCTTTCTCGGGCTCATTGGAATGTACTTCTGTTAAATTTGTATTTGTTAATAGATCTTCCGTATTGTTACTCTCAGTTTGTTCTTCGGTACCTTCATCATTGATGGTATAATTTTGTGAGCTTAACGTGTTGTCGATATTTCCTACAATTTCATTCGGATTTATTGATAAATGTATTGTTTTATTACCTACATTGTGGCCAATGTCGATTGATGATTCTGTTACGATGTTTGCAGTGTTGTTCTCATATTCTTCAGTTGCGATAGGATCTAATGATAGATCTGTTCTAGTCTCATTCTCGATCTGTCCTTCGTTATCTTCATTCCGGATGGTATCGATTGATGGATCTGTTGCATTGGTATTCTCAGCCTCTTCATCGTGTTCTTCGGCTACAAATTTGGGAGTGGAAGAATTTATTGACTGAACAAATTTGTTAACTTCAATATGTACTTCCGGAACAAGTGTGTCCATTATTAAATTAGTATCGTCGTTATCTTCACTCGCCTTCTCTGCGTCAGTGCGACTTTCCTCCTTTCCAATGTCGGCGATTGCCACTTCCGTCATGATTTTTTCTTCCTCAAAGTCTTTGCTCGCCTTGCGCGCCGGCAAAACCTCATCCGAATTATTCAGGTAGTCGCTGTCAGTTGGCGTTTGTAATTCTGGCACGTTTACATTTCCATCCATGTTCTTCTGAGAAGCAGTATTTTTCAAATGACTCACAGTAACTGGCTCATTGTCATGCGTTCTGTTCTGATCAGTGGTACTTATCTCGCCACCAGATTGTGGAATTTTATCTTCAGGGTCGTGTTGTATTGTATGCAAACGCGGTCGTTTTTTCGCTACTTTTTTATTATCATACTCCAAGTTAATCGAGGTTTCGTTAGTATTAAATTCGTCAGTAGTTTCTGTTTGCTCCTGATAATCTACAGGAGGTTGATTATCCGATTTCTCAACGTGCGGATGGATAATACGTTCCAACACGACCTTCAACCTTTTTTGCAATTCGTCTGTAATTTTAAAACGCTCCGAGGAGCTCATAAAAAATTCAAAAGCTTCGTTCAAATCTAATGGCCCTTCTTCTCGCACTTTTTCCTGATGACGAAGAAAATCGCATAGAGCAAAATTCTCGAGTACCAATCTTTGCAGAATCTTGGTTTCTTCGTAAAGTTCCGACAGGCGGTCAATACCAGTATCAAAAGATGTCGGCTGCGTCGGGAAGTCTACATCCCACAAATTGGGTGTTTGCTTGACTATTGGCTTTTCCCTCTGAGGTTTCGTTCTAAGGAACGCTATAGTTTCATTTATAATTTTAGCAATTTCCTCAATACGTGTAACGCGTTTTCTGATAATTGGTGATTTCAACTTCTGCTTTTTCTCTGATTGATTCTTCAAATCAGCGAGAATTCTGGTCAACACTTTTCCGACAACGTTGTGGAAGTGGTGAGCGAGGGCATTCAGAGTGTCCGGTTGTCTGCGAAGATTGCTGGAGACTCCAAGAAGCTCCTGCCGTATTTCGTACTCCACAAGAGCATCATTTCCAAAAGGCGTTTCGTCCGAATGCGATTTATCTTCGTTTTTTTCCAGCAACGAGTAAGGTCCATGAAAATTCTGCTTCTCCCTGGTCCTGTCATTTACGTCACGGGGGTCAATTCCGTCAAGATGATTCACTGCGATCGCGTGAACCAGCCTGACAAAATCCTTGACGTCTATTATCGTCTCGAGAAGAATACCCAAGTCCTTGTTGTCGGTATTCGTGGCTTTAAGCTGCAGTCGGATCGGTCCTCTTGCATACTCCTGCCTGACTTTAGCGGCTCTTGACGGATTGTACGGTTCGAGAAGACGGCCGTCCGTCACCGCGGTCAAAGTGACCAGGAGGTGTGCGGCGAAGCTGAAGAAACGTCTCTCCATTATCCGCCTCTCGTTGTTTGTCGACTGAGGCGAATCTCTTCAATACCTCGAGTTTTATTTGCCCTCTGATTCGCTCTCGTTGCTTCCTGCTTCAGTCGGCGAACCTATGGTTATTAGCTTGAACAAAGAGTTTCAGTCGTAGGTTATTACAGATTGTGAATACCGGGCCGTTGCGAAAATACTAATTATTTTTTACTATAATGTGTTATGACGATCAGGCGGCTACTTTAATGAGTTTATAAATGTTGGGTTTAAGTGTCAGGATATAAGTGAGACATGATTGATCGATGAATATGTCTCAACCTCAGAATCACTCCTTTTTTGCAAATTTGCCTTTGAGTTTAAAAAACTTTAGCAACGACTTTAAATTAATGATATAATTTTTTTTCTCACATTAGATACGGATTACTGGGTGCGAGTGGTTGCGGAAAAACTACGCTACTGACCTGCGTCGTTGGTGTTCGAAAAATCAACGATGGAGACATATGGGTTTTAGGTGGGAAACCTGGATCAAGAGGGTCCGGAATTCCAGGACCGAGAGTAGGCTACATGCCTCAGGATATTTCTCTTGTTGGCGAGTTTACGGTCATGGGAGCTCTGTATTATTTCGGCAGGATTAATGGGCTCGATGACGCGACTATCGGTAGATAAAGCTTTCTTGATTTCGAGGGCAAGACTCTTTGCATTGTTTTCTTGTTCACTTAGTCATTCCTCCGACTTTTTCAGAGAGCAAGTACGCTTTTCTCTCAGACCTCCTTCAACTGCCACCAAAGAATCATATGGTAAAGAATATGAGCGGGGGCCAGCAAAGAAGAGTTTCCTTCGCTGCTGCACTTATCCACGACCCAGAATTGTTAATCCTGGATGAACCTACTGTGGGTCTGGATCCGATCCTGCGACAGAAGCAAGTACTTTTTTTTCTCTTGGATTTTTTCCTCGATCACATTTTCTAATTACTGTAAACTATTAACCAACCTATGTTATTCAGTATTTGGGAGTTCCTCGCTGGCATTACCAAAAGCAGAGGGACGACTGTCGTCATCACGACACATTACATTGAAGAAACGAAACTCGCTAGCAAAGTAAGTGGAAATTGGCTATTCGCTTGGTCCCATTTTTCGTTTATATACTGACACATGTATTTTTTAAATTAAAATACATTTTTGATTTAAATACACATAATGCATTTTTTAGATTGGGCTTCTGAGGTGCGGTCAGTTATTAGCCGAAGCACCGCCGAATCAACTACTCGCATCCTTCCAATGCCAAACCCTTGAGGACGCTTTCCTCCAGTTGTGTCAGCGTCAGAAAGAGAATCAGGACAGGGGAATTACGACTACTGAGTTCATTCCGAAAAACGAGGATGTCGTGGTTCCTCCGTCTAGTGAACATTCCATTAGTGGCGATGTGAGTTGCAGAATTTATATTTAGCCTTCTCAAAAAAATAGTATATAAATATATATATTTTTTTTCATTATATAGATGTTTTATTTAGTTGTCGAAAATTTTACCAGCACGTCTTGAAATTTTGCGAAGGATTGGTTTGACATTTTTTTTTTTTTCAGAACATTATTCAGATCGAGAAGCAATCAGCGTGGGAAAAATTAGCGACGAACACGCCGCGAGTCAGAAATTTCGCTGGAAGAAAGTTCAAGGCCTTGATGACGAAGAACGCGCTGCAATTCGTGCGACATCCCGGGTAAACAGATTTAATATCACTTTCACTTGAAATTAAAGAAATTTTTTAATGAGGCTCAAAGAAGTTGATATTGTTGGTTTAGAGGCGTACTTTTCGCGCTGGTGCTCCCGATTGTCCAAACGTTTCTCTTCTTCTATACGATCGGCGGTGATCCGAAGGGTCTATACATGGCAGTCGTTAACGATGAAGCTGGCGATTGCAATGGCGGAAAGAACATGGGTAACGTTTACAACGCTCCCGAAAATTACACCTGCGACTACGTTGACCTGAGCTGCCGATTCCTCGACGGTTTTAACAAGGATATTGCCGAAAATGTGAGAGATCTTGAAGAGAACTGTTAATATTCATGACCGTACACTGTTTTGTGCCAGTACAACGCGTCACTATTCATGATTACCCGGAATTATTTACGAGCTCGTTAAACGAAACCGAAAAAACTGCACGCTCGTATAATACTCGTCGATCTGATTGTTCTTCGCGTCTGTGTTCAATGTTACGACGTTACGCAAACCCAACGTTCCCCTTTTGCCTTTCAGAGATTTTACGCTGACATTAACGCGGCGAGAATAGCAGTGAAGCACGGCGAGGTGGTAGGAGCTATACAATTCGGCAGAAATTTCTCTACAGCGCTGCAGGAAAGACGCGATAACATGAATTCCGCGACTGCCGAGGAAATAGTTGCTGGCGAGATGGAAATATCTTTGGATATGGGAAGTACGTGATCTACCTGGCGATTAAACTATCGAACTGTCGACCTCGTCTTGAATTCCGGGTTCTGTTTTTCGTTATGCCCAGACGCTTAATTCTTGATTTTGTTCTTCCTTCTTGCAGATAGACAAATAGGCCTTTACGTGCAGAAAGCATTGTTCGAACGTTTTTTCGAGATTTATGAGGATATTATACAAGAGTGCGATTTACCAAAAAAGTTTGGCGACTTGCCGGTTCGGGTACGTACGGAATAGTAATATGTTTTGGTGTCTCGCGATTGACACGCTCCTTTTCATTATTCAACAGATTTGTTTATTACATTTCGGCTTTTAGTTCGAGGAGCCGATATTCGGAAAGCTGGATCAAAAGTACTCGGACTTTATGGCACCTGCATTTATACTAACGTGAGTCATCTTCAGTCCAATGTTTTTTGTACAAAAATTCTTTGATCCCTCTTTTTTTTTCATTTATCATAAAATCTGCATAAAACCCAAATGAAATTTCATTCATTATGAACCAAGTTATCACGTTGGTGTCTTGATAACCTTTGGTAATCGGTGGAATGTCATTTGTGAATGTCAAATTTTGAATAACATTTTATTTCAGTAGACAATTTAATAGGGGATTTATGGAAATTACGCCAAAACCAGTAATTAATTGCTTATATATTTTCAGGGTTGTATTTTTTCTCGCCACTTCCGTGTCTTCATCAATTATCATAGCCGATCGTCACGAAGGCATTTGGGATCGGAGCCTTGTACAAGGTAAACGTGTAAAATTTTTTTGTAAATTTGTTATTACCGGCGTCAAGTGCCCAAAAAATAACGAGCTTGCAACGGAGCGCGGTTCGAGCCAAGATGAATAGAGGCCCACGATGACTTGGAATTTTAGACCTCCCCGCGTTAAGTACTCAATTGTTGATCCTAAATTGGTATGAAAACGTCGGAGGTGTGAGACGCTCGAATCCGTTGAATTGGCAATCTGTATGCGAAGCGCGCGACGCGGACCTCCGCGAAGTCCGTACTCGCATGCCTGTACGATATGTCGATAATTGTAACGCGGAACGTATCTAAACACGAAGCTTTGCCCAGTCAGCACTGGTGTATGCAATACGTAGTCGTGAAAGATAGCGTCGCAGACTTTACTTACAATTAATGCATAAACGAGTGATCACTAATCGAGGTTCTTCCTGATGTTCACAGGGGTGACGACCGCCGAGATTTTGATGTCCCACCTACTGACCCAGGTCTCGGTCATCATAATCCAAGTGGGCGTTACGCTAGCTATCAGTTTCATGCAATTCGACCTCGAATGTCGTGGCTCTATATATGCCGTTATATTTTTGGTCTTCCTGGTCGGAATCTGCGGGATGTGCTATGGTTTTCTCATCTCCGTTATGTGTAGCTCTCACACTGTCGCTAATTACATGTCCACCGGCAGTTTCTATCCGGTCATATTGCTTTGCGGTAAGTGCATTCACAAAATAATTGTTTATCCGTCAATAAATTTTCACCACGCCGAATTGAATAATGTTTGTGCAAACTTATGTTTTTCCTTTAATCCGAAAATATCGGTATTGCGAATTATCGGGGTTTTATAATTAATTACAAATTTATTAGCCTGCGGAAGCGTCTATTGTTTACCGGGGATTGAATTTATCGTGGAAGTGGCAGAGGATGTTAATGTTTTGTTTATAATTGTTGTACAGGGTGCATCTGGCCAATCGAAGGAATGCCGAGGGTACTGCAGTGGGTGAGCTTTGCATTGCCGACAACGATACCAGGCATCTCTTTGAGGGGCCTACTTGATAAGGGCTACTCTATCAACGATCCTCAAGTCTACAGCGGATTTCTCGTCGCGTCAGGTTGGACGGCAGGTCTTGCCCTCGTCTGCTTCCTTCAACTCAGATCGAAAGCGGCTTGACGTCGGTAGAATTAATTACGACGATTTTGCATTGATATGTACAGGCTTTATTTTTCTCTCCTCTCGCTAATTCTCTTCGGATCGAAGAATTCTAAAGCGACTTAACGTTGGAGGATGAGAGTGCCTTCGCAAACAGGGTTTTACAGGGTTCTACAGTCGCGCAGGAAACGGCTTTACCTCAACTTAATTACAAGCATGGTCTCCTCGTTAGCTGCCCTATTTTACACGATATATAGACGATATTGCCTTTCACGATTTTACAATTATAGACAAATACAACTCGAGACACCAACTGTGCGATGCATGCATGCAAACTCGGGACCACGAAATGTAGGAAAAAGAAAATTCATTAACCTTCTAGTCAAAGGCCGTCGTTTGCACGAACGAGGAAGAATTTTTGTGGCCCGTTTAAGCACTTGTAAAAATGAAATAACGTTTATTCTGCATGTCGAATCTTAATAGGTTTTACGAAGTTGGTGGCATTTTCGCTGGTGGCGGTGGTAATCGACTCTTCCGTGAGTCGTACGAGTATTGAGACCCAGTAATTTTTGTCGTAACAAGTATACACATGGAAAGAATGATCGGGTAAAAATTAACGATTAATCTGGTAAAAATTGTTTTTTTTTTTTTGTACAGGAGTTTTTACCCTCAATATGTTCATTCTTCCTGTCTGTACATCTTATTTTTACCAGTTTAATGGTAATATTTGTCAGATTGTTCTCTCTTTGCAGTTAAGCGTGTATTTTTGTGTACGGCCCATTAGGATATTTCGCTTGAAGTTACGATCCAACAGGTTCGGATCGTCCGGTTCCCCTTTAATAATTGGGGAAACGCGCAATTTTTCTGTACAATTATATTCTATTTTATATATGTAAATAAATTATTTTGTAGCTGTGAATTTCATTGGCGTATAGATCTATAATTGAGATTATTTCGTCGTTTATTTTTCCCCGAAGAGATACATTTTTTTTTTTTTTTTTTTTTCATAGACACTTGGTACAGAGACTCGTTTATATAGTAGATATACGGTGTGCTGTCTCGATCGTGTATCGTATAAACATATACAACATATAAACTATTCTCGTAGAGTAGTTTAACGTTTTCAAAATCCGTTTACATTTAACGGATGTGTTTAACGATCGTCGATATTTCTTTTCTATTTCTTCATTGCAATGGGATTGAAGTATCAAGCCAGATACGAGATTCGTTAGCTGAGGAAAACATTGGCTGTAATTCTACAGGAGTAGATTTCTACGGGACTCTATACAACATTATCTTTATCTAATCAAAAGCGTCTACTTCGATGATATCGGTGAAGTTCTTTCGCAGATGAAAATCAGGATCAATTCATCCAAAGGACAGTTTTTATATCGCAGCAGTCTTCGAGCGGCACTTCCGTTTCTTCGAAAGATTCGATAAAATATGTACAAACAGTTGCTTTGAAAAATATTTGACTTGGACAATAGAAGAGCAAAGTTGGAAAAGATTCAATTCGATTAAATTCTGTATAAGGCAACGCGCCGCATAGATAAGAGATTTCCACGGTTATCATCCGCAGAATTATTATTTTTTAGGTATCAAGTAGCAATTTTTAGTATACTATTTCGTTTGCTCCGTCACAGCTCGTTCGAACTTTGCCTTCCCATCACCTGCGCCTTCTTCTCTTCGATATACAAAATAAATTATCATCATTTTTTTTTTCTTCTTCTCATCACTCACTCGTGCAACTCGAGTCTACAACTGACGCACCGATATTTTCACTGCGACAAAAAGCTACATCACTGAACACGTGATTCCTGGACCAGTGCAGCACTTAAAGTATATAATGATGTTTTTTTTGTTGCAAGGTACACAGAAGTTTGCATAAAACGTACATTGACTAACAATCAAGCATTGAAAATCAATTACGTTTTAATTCACATCTTGCGGAAAAACTCGATTATTGTCGAGCAATCGGATCGCGCTACCTAATACTTTACGTTACGCAAGTTGTTACTGCTGGTATTACTGTACGTCGATGCGAAGGTCATAACAGTATTGTCATTAGCGTTAAGATTTTTCAGGTTTCCGAAGACATTTGCGTTGCCATTAGTCGTGCCACTAACGCAATTGGAGACATTACTACTACGACTGTTAGTAGCGTGGTTTATAGTATGTTTAGCGTTAAGGCAGGAGCCGCATCGGATGGGCATGGGACGAGCAGCAACGAGACAGTCAACTATCTGTCTTACAGTAGGCATGCAGGTTTTGCCGTACCCTGGAAAACACATATCACATGCTGCATCAGAATCGAACCACTCGATGACCTCTCATTGGCAATCGTTAAAAAAAGAAATGGATATTCATTTCCTGAACGCCGATATCGAGATAAGGGGAAAAGCGTTCTCCGAGCTGCTACTTTTTACTCTGTGTAATACCAACATAACATAAACCATAAGATTGCCGAGGAAAGGTCAGGATGGTGAGAATTAGAAATTAAACAAAAAAATGATTGATTGAAAAACACACACACAACAAAAGTAAATGCACTCAATGGTATAAGAAGCGTTAAATCATTGTCGGACCGATTGAGCCTAAGGCCTCGGTTGTCCCGACTAAGCAATTCATCCGCATGTCCCGCATTTCCGAAATTGCATCGTTCTACGCGCAACTGGAAATAAGGTGGGAGAAAAAGAAAAATTGCACGATAGAGACGAAACGCGAAGCTCCAAAATCTACCAAAATTTTTGGAGCACAAGTTATCGAGTAAAATTTGTACGAAATTCTGCGCGATATTCGGAGGGAGGTCTCGCATATCGCGCGATTTAATGAAATTAAGTATATAGAAGTTGCATAGCCAATTCGCGTCATTTACGCGATTAATGCAGCGAGATAGTAACTGACCTCCTGAGCAGCCTCTAAGGAATAATTGGAAGCGAATTTTTAATAGAGCGCATACACCGTGCACTACAGAAAAAAAATTGTTTGGGGAGAGAGCAGTCTATCGCAATACCTAGGCAAGTCAAAGCTGTAAGAGCTGTTTAAACTGTGTTTTCATCATATAGGTACACCATCTTACGATTATTCTGAATCTATTGAATATCAGAGTGTCGGAGGAGTCCTTAAGAATTGGTAATACGAACACAAGGCATGCCCGATGTCTAAGAATCAAGGCAGCCAGTAATAATGTGCGATCATACATCTTAATAAGTTTTTCGTGACTTTATAATTCCATTTTTTTTGTTAATAACTCTGTTAACGGCTCAACCATTATCGGAATCCATTACTTTGGACCAAATGTAATTTATTATTTTTTATCAAGACGAGAAACGATTTCAAGTGATAATGGAAGCTCCACGAAATACTATCGGTTATACATTCAGTCGGAATAATGATATTTTGTAAATTTCAACGCGCCCTTGTAATTGGAACGATATATATATATGTATATGTATATATACTGTGACTATTGCATATTGACGTTTGTCGAAGATTGTCGTTACTTAACTCGTTTTTCCATCATTATTATAGAGCTTGATCGTTATCGAACGTGAGCTCGATAGCAATTCCATCAAATTGGCGAAATGGCGAGAACATATGACATTTTGGCACTCGCATTTTTTCCATTGTTCATCGGCTCACCGTAGTCTTATTTTGTTTGTCTTTGGATAATTAATGTCTCATTACCATCGAAGGGATTCCCCACCTAACGAGACGTCTGCGTGTGTGTCTGTTCATCTTTGAGATGAGCCATCACTTAGCAGATTGCACGGGCGATTCTCTGGGTTTGATGTCGATAACACAAAGCAATGTACCCGGTGAAGGTTGAGAGCTGGTAATACTTTGAAAGCTCTTAGTATCGGAGTCCTTTTCCTAAAGCATCTCCGAGTAAACCCTTAGCTATAAAGCCGTCTCCTTGTCACTAATTATCTTAATACCATGTTTAGTCAGTATCATCTTGATTGTGCCGCTGTCACGAGGCTTTTGCTGATTTTTTTCATCAAATTTCTTGCTCTGTATATTCTCGTAAAGCGGAGCCTCGCGCGTGTCGTCTACCGACGAATTGTAGCCCCGTCCCACGTCGTCAGCGGATTTCCTCAGGGACCTGCTTCTCGAGCTTCTGATTGGTCGGATATTATCAGCCGAAGCCACAAGGCCCTTCACAACCCCCCGCGATCTTAGCGAATTCTCCTTCTCGGGTGTTGATTTAAAGACTTGTCTCGAGTTCTGAAGATTGTCGACCGATGAGTATCGTCGTTTGGCCTTTGAACGATCCACCGTGTCCCTGCTAACGAGAGAGCCCGCGCGAGTCATTTTATTGGCACTTTTGCCAGACATGGCAACTTCGTCTCGTGGAACGAAGTTCTTGAAGGTATCCTCGACCTCCGACTCGTACCGAGAACTCTTCTCGGCCAATGACTCAAAATCGAGATCAAGATCCAAGCCACAGTTTTCAATCTCGAATTCGTCGTCGTTGCTATTCGTGTTGTCGGTAGATTGCTCGTCGATTGATTCAGAGCGTACAACCTTAACGTCGTCACGTTTTTCCATTGCCTTGTTCCGAATCGCGCGATTGTCGATCTGGATGTTATCCTCGTCGTCCTCGTTGTCGATGTTCTCGAAAGTTCGCGAGTCGAGACGTACCACACCCTTTTTCTTCTTCGGTAGGCTAAGGGGCAAAGGCCGAGAGGTCAGTCGACGATCTATAAAATCGTCCTTCTCTGGTCGCGAAGAAGCCACGACATCCTCGTCCAAAGCACGGTCCCCGCATATCTCGCACAATTCGCAGACTGGCTCACCTGGAGCGGCAGGTGCAATAGCCTTGAAATCCGCTTCTTCGCCATTTTCCTGTAAATCACAATTGCTACATATATCGCATTCCGTCGAATCTTCCTCGAGGGGCGAACTGGCGGTCGATCTCAGAGTGAAGAAGACTTCCGTGGACGATGGATCGTTAGCGTAGCAACATACGGAGCAAAATTCATCAGTTTGAAGGTCTTTTCCCTCGTTGGCTGTCACGAATACGGACGTACTCTCCGGATCACTCTTCAAATCCGTGGATGAAATTTTATAGACCGTTGTCGGTTGGATATCGGTTGGTTTAATGAATTCGTAGCTCTTTGATTTCTTCGATATTGCCTTGTGGCTGTTGGCAGTTGTCGATGATTTGGCCTGAGTTACGTTGATGGAGTCTAAACTCCCTTGAAAGAGAACACCCCGTTTTCTACCAGTGGATTTAATGGAAGATCTATTTGGTCTTTCCGAAATCGCATCTTCTGCTGCCTTCAAGTCAGCTGACGATGGAGGAGTGTCACTCGGCGATTTATTAGGCTCCATTTCGTTTTCGGGTTGATCCGATTTCTCTGCAGCATCTCCTGATTCCGAAATGCTCAGAGTACTTGCTGCGAGTATTTCCTCCTTCTCTAAGTTATCCTTTACCTTCTTAGGACTCTTTCGTGAATTCACCAAGGATTTTATATATTTTCCGTCTATTTCTATGTTGGCGTCACGTTTCGGTAGTTCGCCTTCTGCCGTTGATTCGCTCCCTGAACGATCCGCTCCGTTCGTAGGACTATTTGATTTTTCATTAAATCCAACACTTTCGATGGGCGACTCTTCAATAGTCGGTGGCAAGGGAGTGCTCTCCGAGATTTTGCCCTTTAATTGTATAATAATTTCGTGCTTATGTTGGCATTGAACGAAATGTTCTACTGATTCTATACTTAATTCGTCACTCTTGGCAATCAAATTTTTCTCGCCTTCTTTCACTTCTTGTTGGGGTTTCTCGCCTTCCTCAACATCTTCTGAGTCGTTTATTTTACCGTTCGTCGGAGTAATTAAATCATCGTTGCGTTCCGAAGTGAGGGATTTCAGGACGATTGAACTCTGATATTCTTCGTTGGTATTACTTTCATTTTCTTTTGGTTTAAAGCTGTTTGTAGTTTCGACGTTTGTCCGTTCCTCGTCTGTACAATGCGTCAACAGGGGTTCTACGGTTTCGATATGAGAATCTAGACTAGGGGCGTCAGTTACGTCCATTGCAAGAACCACGGAAACTTTACTTTCCGAATCATCGGGCGATATCGTTTGCTCCGATGATCTGAAGGTTTCCAAAGCCTCTGAAGGGGACGGTTCATTGCTGACCGTGGCTTTTTCAGTTACATTGGCTACCTCTCCGCTACAATCGATTTTACACGGAATATCTAACACAATATTGTCCGCAATACGCTGCTCACCTCCACCATCAATCCCAATTTCGCTTTTATATTTTTCGCTAATGCAACTTAAACCTACCTCACAAAAAATTTGCGATTCTCCAGTCTCGGTGGCGATAATCTGTTTCGCTTGGCCAGGATACGCGGCTTTGTTGGAAGCTAAGAGTTTGTTGCCGTTCTCCGAAATAACGTTAATAAATTTTTCGCGCATACGCTCCGTCTCGTCAACGTCCGAGGTTCGGCTCTTGGAAAAGCTCGGAGAATTTTGCAAATTCTTCTTGAGTACCGACTCGGAAAAATCGATAGAGATTATCTCAACTGGGCTTGGTGTCGTCATTGTAATATCGCTTGGTGAAGGTGTCAAAAAAGCGCTCTGATATTTTGGCTGAATGTTCAAGTAATCGTTACCATTTTTCGAAGACAGTTCCAACTTACTTTAATTTCCAGATGATATGGCAGCGTGAAAAAGACACAAAATTACAGTATATTGCACTGTTTCTAAAGCTATCGATTGTTTAAGGTGTTTTCCAAGGGCAGTGAGTGTAGTGATTAAGATAATAATAATAATAATAATAATAATACAATAATTCGTCAACGTTTGTATCTTTAATTGATTAAGTGATGGAAAATCACTTAGTGAGATTCCTCAAGTAGCGACTGTTTTACATTTGTCCGGTCTCTTGATATTGCGAACGGAAGACACAGCGACTAGACTAGTGGAATTTCATACAGTTCTTCAACTTATAACTGAGAAAAGTAAATCGTTAATACTTTGGTAATAGTATGGAGAATGAATGGAGGACCGCAAACACATCGGCCATGGTCTACTTCACGATCACGTAAAGATCATATTGACTCACCAACTTTCGAAACTCTAAAATCTCTATAAAAAATATATTTAAATCTCCTATGTAAAATGTATAAAACAATAAGATCTTTCTATAGATCGTCAAATTCGAATATTAAGTCACTTCAGTGATTTTTTCTACTTTCGCTAGTTTAGGATTGTCACTTAAATTTTTCGTGTAAACTCACATTGTCGAGATAGTCTTTACGCCGTACAGTCCGTGTTTATGGACGTATTCGATGACCGAATCCTGCACCTCGTATTTCACACTATCACCGCGTCTAAATGCTTTTCTTATCTTTGTGGAACTCACTTCGTGACGTATCCAGTTAATGACTATGTGGATATTGTACTGAAAAAATTTACAAAAGGATTAGTCAGATACTGTGTCGCCAGTTACACGATACAGTCAGAATATGGGCGAGTAACAATCACGTGTAACATGACTGTCGTTTTCTTACCATATATTTTGAGAGAATATCTGATTCATAGATAAATTTATGTGGATTTGAGCCTTCTCTCGTGATAACTACCAGACCGTGTTGTCCAACAATGGCATCAATCTGAAAAATATATGAATAAATGGATTGACAATCGCATTATTAAGCAAATAACCAACTGCCTCTAATTGTTGGAATTTATGGAAACTTAAAATGTTAATACACAATTGATGGCAGTAAAAACCTGAAAGTTCAATTAATGACTAAGACCTGCTATCCTAAATGGTAAACGAGCTTCATGACTTTTTACCAAATTTTCTCTGTCAAACTTCTCGAATCAAGGCCAAGAGAAACAGGTAAAAACACAAGTTGAACTTTGACGGTAATAAAAAAATTTTGACTGCTTTCAATGGATAGCTTCAAACTTTTCACATACTGTCCATTATAGTATTCCTTAATAAATTGTACATTATTATTGGGGCATACACAGATTGAATGCCCACTATTAAAAACGGTATTTAATAAAAATATTATACTGACGTCTTCATCGGCCCAGAGACCCGGAGTTCCAAAGCTTTCGAGCAAGTCACCTCCGCACAGTAATTTTATTTGAATCGGAGTCATATCGGTGCTGTTTTTGACCTGTTCGGGTATCCAATCCATGTCTTCGATGTCCACACAATTATTTGTATCATTTGTGTTTAGGAGAAGCGAATTAAGTAGATTCTGGTGATGCTGCAAAGATAGTCTGGTTTTTGTCCAGCCATTCTGCCTAGTTTCCCACGTGCTGACTTTTATCCAGTCGCTGTTCTGCGTAGCTAGCTTCAGCATTGCGCATCTGTGTTCTGCGCTCGCTAGTTCTTTTTTAGCATACTCGTCGTGTGTGGGAGATATCACAGCTCCGACAACGGTATGCGTGCCCATTCTGTGCAGATGATCTCGTGCCAGCTCTGTGAAAATAAACGGTAAATCAAATTTGCGTCACCTGCTGAAACCAACGTGTGGCTCGATGAAATAGCATCGGTATGAATCATCGCCAATTCTTTTCGGTGACGTATTGAATTCGGTGCTATCGAAAAATGTCGCGAATCAGTAAAGGCTATCACGTTTTGCTTTATCACATAGGAAGAAAATGTAATTAAAAAATAGGCAATTTATTTGACAGCGGATAAATTATGAAGAAAAAAAAAGTATTACAAGCAGCGAAATATTCCACTACGCGTTAAAGTCACTATCGATTACAAACAACAGTATATACATATACGTACCAAACATTCGTAGGTGCATATCGGTCGGCGGATTGTAGCTGCCGCACGACATCAAAATAACACGCGTGGGTGCCATTTTTTCAGCTTTCCTGTAGTTGCATTCAATTGACAACACCCTCACTGCATATCTCAATATTCTCCGTACACTTTTCTCACACCTTCGACGCTTCGAATGTCGCTATACTTGTACTATGCGCTCGAAATGTGCAGCACAGCCAAGAGCTCTTTCCGACAGACGGACCGCTCGGCCATTTTTGTTCTTATGTACTACTGGAGTCGGGCGAGCAGCGCTATCGAAATGACGTGTGATTGCAACTCGTGACTTGCGCAGTAACCGTGGTAATTAAATGGGCTTGATATTTTCCGCCCTTATCTCGCTGCGTTCTGACTACATTCTTATTCTTGGGTATTTAATTTATCTTGTTTTATTACTGCGGCTTATCATATCAATGCGTAACCGCAGTTGTTTAAATATCGAGCTCGGTTCCATTTACTTTCCAATTATTGTTTCGCTTTAATAATGAGTTGTTTTTTTAAAATTCTGTCCTTGGATTGGGGAAAACAGTAAGTATATTATCTTCGTGATGTTGCGCAAAATCCTACTGTGAATTCTTGTGTAAATAGAGCAATTGTGTACATACAGTAGCACTGTAAATGTTTCTATAGATAATGGCCTTGGTAAGGAGTGGTACGAAAAAAAACACAACTGCAGGTCGATTCATAATACACAAATTTTATTTTCCGCAGAATTGAGGAAATCATCTGAGAACATAAATTCGCATTACGAATAGTTACAAGTAATATGTACAATAATATAACTGGTTTTTTAAATTTTTTTTTCATTTAGGTGTTTTTTTGTCTCTTTTGTTAATGATAATTAATAATGGTAATTAATTACTTAATAATAACCATAATCATCGTAATGAATCATATTAATAATATTTCATACAGCCACCTGCCATTCAAGTTCAATCATTGACAACAGCCAATAAAACCGCGAGTTATTGACGAATTGTTTAGAACGGTACACCCCCTGCATCATTTTTTTGTTTGTTAGTTTTGGGTATTCTTTACACTCGAAAAGTATGGGACGTTGTTCTTTGTCAGCGGAGGACAATCATTGAGTTGTTTTTTTTTTTTTCTTTTTTCTTTTCTATTACAGACCAATTGTTCACTTTTTGTTGTTGTTTTTGTGGTTCACACGCGAATTTAGGCGTACTCCATAGTATTAACACACACCTAAAACTGCTTGTCACCCACGCTCTTTCTACTCTCTTGCACTCTCTTGCACTCTGATGCGCGCTCACTTTCTTTCGAACTCGCCCGAATAGTACATAATAACATTATATTCCTCTTAATCTTCGTCATCTTCTTAAACTGTAGTTACAACGTTATCGTTACAAACGTGAAACGTGGTATATTTTTTGTTATTCTTTTTTTTCCGTTTTTTTTTTTTGTTTTGTTTCTTTTAAATATCCACTAAGCATTCTCTACCATTGATTAAATGCTCTTAGTGTCAGAGCCTCTCGCAGGCGTTCGCACCTCGTGATTTAATTAATTTATTTTGTGGACTCCCTCGTTCTTATCAACGCGCGGACATGCCTGCCTCGACCCCGATGTACCTTAGACGTGATATCGTCGCAGCACCCTCGGTGTGAGCTCTCGCCTGCCTGCACTAGCTCTCCTTTTTCTTGGTGTACCCCCTCCTCACTCGCTCTCTCTCTCTCTTACTCTCCATCGCCTCTCTTTCATTCGTGCTATCGAGTCACACTCTCAATCTTCCCCTAGTGATCGTTTTTCCGGCGTGGAGATACGCTCAGCCCGTTAACGACGTGGCTCAACAACGACCGAGAAAAGGACCGCACTTTCGCTCTGAAGGAGTATCGCCACGTCTCCGTCGCCTTCCACGTCTCGCGCGACCTTCCATAACATTAATAATACAGATTATTATCGGCCAATCGTATCTCTGCTCCGAAAGCACTTGTTCTTCCTGTGTACTCATTTCCATATCATTTTGGTCATGTCCGTTCGTCAATTATTAAACCGACGTACAACTACATCTTACAAACGACAACTGATACTACGGCACTTCGAGGCCACATAACACGCGGCTCGCGTCCGTGGTCCCTTAAGGTATAGCCCATAATAATCGCCAGCTGTGACTCGAAAGCTCGTGAGAATAAAGGAGAGCTCGTTTCGCGAGGCGGCGAGCGGCTCTGCGAGGCGTCTACGGCTATATACTCCATATAAGATGATATTTTTATTCTTTTGCGAAGGTACACACAGTGGTCAGCGGGAGCAACGAGAAACGGCTCTCTATATCTGTTCCTCTATCGTCTTCCTCCCTCCTCGGGCTTAGAGTACACCCGTTCTCGCATTACCCCTCCTCGTCGTCTCTCTTATATTTCCGTTTATAGTACTCATCTAAACAATGAAAGCAGCAAAAATTGCTCGAGGAGAAAAGTCACCCCGAACGATGAAAGAGAATCGACCGACCCGACACTTGGGTCGATCGAGTTCAACGCTTTTTACGCGGATTCGGTGCACCGGGACATTATTAAAGTCAGTCGCTACTTTCCAGTTAAAATACAATTGTCACGATATACCGTGAGCGTCGAAAACTACACTTTGTAAAAACCTTAAAATTGCACTGCGAGTCTATCCCGCTTCGTCGTTTATTATTTTCTTGTAAATTTCACTTCTCTCTATTTGTGTTCGTTGAAACAACGCGATGCGAGAGAATACAGAGTACGAATAATAATAATAATAGTAATAATAATAGTGATGATAATAATAATAATGATATAAGACTAACTCGACTCGTCCCGATCGACACCGAACAAGCGCGCGTCTTGTGTGTAAGTTGCTCTGTGAAATTGCGTTCAACTAAGTTTTTTTTGCATCTCCATGCCTTCATCACTCTCTATCATTTAAATCCTTATTACAAGTACGGTAGTAGTAGGTAGTTTTTCCTTTTTTTTTTATTTATATACTTTTTTTTATTCCTTTTTTAATATTTAAGCATTTTTTTTTTCTTTAGTTTCTGGTTCTGATAATCTAATAGACATCTAAAAATAACACCCATTTTTTTCATTATTATTTCATATTTTGTATTTCTTAGTTTTTTTTTCCGTTATTCAATCAAGTATTAATTAAAGATTCTTAAATGTTAGACCGGACGACGTTGGCCAAGAGAGGCCGATCGAAACTTGTTCACAATTCGGCGTATCGATCGATCGATTGATATTCCTCCGATCGAGGTGGAATCAATACTACAGTGAGAGAAGCTCGAATTGACATCAAGTCGCGACAGACACTCTCCAGTTCACCGCGACGAGCCGTCATGTACCGTGAATTACACTTACAATTATACTAGCGGCTGGAGTAACACGTCTTTTTTTTTTTCATTCGTTTATCTGCGTCAATACTGTATCAATTCATATTGCTGCTGTGTAACCTGTGCCCTTTTTCCCCTCGGAAATCCCCCCACCCACCGTCATTCTAATCTCAATGCGTCAATAATACACACAAACATTCACGCACATAATCACTCAAACGCTCGTTATTAGTTAGATCGATAATTTTTGCCATAGTCTGTCAACAGTTTCTTGTTCGATTATCGCACGTATATTCGACTATGTTCCGTCTCACATATTTCTCACTTTTCGTAATTTAGTAGCGTCGATATTAGTCCCGCTTAATTTTCATCCTCTTATTCAGTTCCGTATTTAATTTTAGTATCACATTTTCGCGAGAGCATACTGACCCGGTGTGTGTGTATGTGTGTATCAATGTTTTCCAATTAATCGCATCCGAGAGACAAGAGGGACAGTTCAATGTATCGAGCGATACGAGCTCGGTCATTGGAACAGCGACGTCACGCGCGAGACATACGATATGTCAATAACAACGACCGAAGTCCCTTCATCGTGGACAAAGAGCCCCCCCCCCCTCTCTGTCTCTCGGTAAAGCTCGGTAAACCCAACCCGCTAAAGCTGGTCAAAGCCTCTTCTGCAACACCAATAGGCGAAATTGTGTGCGTGGTAGTCACCCATAAGCTTACACGGTACACCGGGCAAATGTGCTCTCTTCGTTAGTATATGTAGAGTACGTGTACGTATCTTCGATCGACGCAACAACTTTGAGAAGTGATTTAATCGCACACCGAATACCTGTCGGCTTTTTTTTTTTTTTTTCTAACCAAAAGTGGTAGCGAAGCTCTCCGCCTTTCTTGTACCTTCAACATCCCGATTGACTTCCTCTCGATTGTTTCTACATCACTTCTCTCTTTTGTCACATCTTTTCTGCACACCCTCTATTAACACGCCTTAATGCGATTAGTCCACTCGCCGTTAATCTTTTTGGCCTCGTGAAATGGCAACGAAGAACCTTTCGACGTCGTTGCTCTCTACGTCCGATTAAAATTTGGTCATTATCATTATTCTTTTCCTTTTTTTCTCTGGAAACTTTTCGTTATTTCTAGTGCATTAGGTCTCGTTTAATGGAACGGAAACCTTACGGCACGCGATCCATCTGCAAGAGACGATCAGTTATTCGTCACCTTCTCGTGGGAAACCGGCAGAGCGTACGAGTCGCACGTTTGTGCACTTCTTCTCTGAATTTCCCGAAAGTTGTGTAAAGAATTTATCATTTTGTTCGTAATAAGAGTGCCGGCGTCTTCGTCGCGACGACAATCCTACGATTGGTCGTTAAGTGTTTTTCCACCGCGATAGTTGTTTGAAAATCAATATGATTGCATTTATTATACTACGCGACAGTGGGCCAGAGTGCATTATTGATGCAATAATGCACTTGTTTCTTAATTGCGATAAACGTTGAAATTCGCGACTGCCGATTGTGAAGTCACATCTCAATTGGCAAAGCATTAGGATTTGCGCGTCGCGACAAAGAACGATGGCTGTGCAATAGATGGAATAAGAAGAATTATCGCACTCGTCACACTCTGCTTTTTTCCGTCGAGCTTTTTAATCGCCAGAGCTTTAATAATTTCGAATTTTTCTCAAATAATTCATTGAATCAGATACGCGTTAACTTGAACAATCTGTAATAGTCACTTATTTTTAAAGTCATTTTTTTCCCCATCGTCAAATAATATCCCTAATCAACTTTCGAGATCACTCATTACGTTTTTGTCAGTCTATCTGATGTTCTTAAGTCTATCTCGCAACAAATTTCGAACTTCTTCACCGATTTTCTCCAGTCACTTTGACGCTTAAAAATTATTTCATCCTCACTTTTCGAACCATTCGCAAATCAACTGAAATCGCGACCGTGTGTTGAATCTGTCAAACATTCAATTCATCCAATGACTCGTGTACACTATATTCCTCACAAATTGATCACTGTTTGTCGAGTACACTGGCAGCCACGCACACACTCATACACGCCAATAACTTTTCCCCCTTTGGTTACTCACATCACGTGAATACACGTTACAGCAGAAGCACCGCCGCCAAATACCTTGTGTACGCTTCAACGGGTAATGCGCGATACAGGGACTTACAGAATTTGTACTTTTTGAATGTGTTTCAAAGACGACGCATCGTGTACGTGTGTGTGTGTTTTTTTTTCTTCACCGTATGAGAAATTACGGTAGAGTTTTTGGGTTCTTTCTTTTGGTACTTATTACATAATATTATTAAAGGTGCCGTACGTTGTGTACGCGGGTGTATGTGTTTATAGAGAAATATGCGTCCCTGTGTCAGATGCACGTCCATCGTGTGGTTTTTTTTTTGTTAGTTTCCCGACTGTGAAGATAATTAGTGGTAATTAACAGTAGTAGTTATTTGTAAAACCGTCGACAGCAGCTGCACATTGTTACGTTCCCTCGATCCAAACGTCACGAGCAATCATTTTGCGAGCGATGACGGGCTTTCTTTGTTTCATACGTTTCCGATTATTCGCCGAATAGAGTAATCAATGTTGTTCTTAAGCTCTTTGTATGCCTCTCCCCCCCCCCCCTCCTCCCTCTCCTTCCGCCGAATAGCACGCGCTCTCTCGTCGTTCACAAAAAAAAACCACGGTTTTCGTTGCGGCGGCGCAGACTCACTTTCGCATGCGCCAAACGTTCGTCTCTAACAGCTACGTTATTTTATATTTTTTATGATTTCCATTTTTTTTGTTGCGTGTGTGTTTCCTTCGCTTTTATGATTCATTGTGACGGAATGCGAATTTTCGCAGTTCGCGTTTTGTTGTACATAGAGGCCTAATCTACGAGTTTCCTACGAAACGCCTGTGATCGTGTCAGATCTGAAGAGTGAGAAAATCGGTGTCTTTTCTCCGATATTCAAACCCAAGCTCTGATTCGATCGTAGTTTAAAAGATAAAAAGAAAAGTATGTGTGTGTTGTTCTTGTTGCTTTTGTTGTTGTTGTTGTTGTTGTTGCTTTTAAGACACTATCATGTGTTTCATTTGTGGAGTGGGGGAATTCGCGACGCACGAGCGATTGCAAATGTTTTGGTAGCTCGTTGTTCCTGAGCAACAAATTGAAAGGGACTCAGGTGCTAAATGAACGCGGCCATTGTCGCTCCGCGACGAGAGTTTTCGTCGCGCATAAAATTGGAACGAAGCCTGAAAGGCCGTTGTACGCTTTTTAAATGTCGTAGTCGTTTTTTCTCGGATGTTCTGTCGGTAATTCAAATTTTGACAATTAAATATAACTACACGGCCTTTCAAGGCAATTAAAAATGTTCTCACTCCTGTCTCGCATAACTACGTACGAATATGTTTGCGAAAAAAGCTTTAAAAATAAAAAAACGGGAAAAGTAGAGCGTTGTTGAACGCGCCCATCCTCGGGAGTGCTGTGTATACGTGCTTTCCGTTAATTTAAAAGAAAGAATAAAAACATGGGGAGCGCTGGGTGGAAAACAAGGGCGGAAACGAAAACCAACGATTTTCCTGTGGGACTTGCTATATACCGATGGCTTTTGCCTCTCTGCCGCGTGGTCGGGCACGTACTTTTATATTTTCCCTCGTTCGTCCTTTATATCCGTTCCTTTTGCCATATCTCTCGGACGAGAGCCCGTTTCTCTTCCCTTTTCTCTCTCTCTCTCCGTAAAACTTTCAAATCGCTTTCATATCTCTCGATTCATCCAGACTCTCGCATCTTCCATCGAATCCCCTATCTAAGCTGACTGTGACTTTGTGTGTCCACTCGACTCTTTTTTTTTTTCTTTTTTTTTTATATACTTCCACCCTCGCTCTTCGGTCATTCCGCATTCATAATGGCGCTTACAACATCTCCTCTATAAGACATACCAAAACAAATCTCGATTCGACGCCTCATTAAAAATATGTACAATACTTTTACATCGACATTCAATAATTTACAGATAACGCTTCGCGGAGGTCCCTCACCGTATTATCTCGCACATGCGCCTTTTTTTACTTCCTCTTATTTTTCTTTAAACTTTATCGTCTTAGTTTGCCGCTTTCACCCTCTATACGCGATCACTTCGTTTAACATGCATGCCTCCTATTCTTTTCTTCTTTCCGATAACAACGCCTTGTTTCTCCCAGTTTCTTCATGTTTTATTCTCCATTCCTCGCCTTTACGCTCACAAATTCCAAGCATTTCGTATGTAGATCCGCGTACTCGTATACCACGAGGGAATCTTGGCCTCAGCAATAATAGTTTGCAGGTTTCGTTTCGATGTTGGATCACCTTGTGCAAGAAATCTCGCGTAAACGGAAACGTGTGCGCAAATTCTACAGACTAACGTCTCACTGTCATCCTTACAGCCCACGACTGTTTTTGGGCGTTCTTGATGAAGACCGACGTCCACATCCCCTTATTGTTTTCTTTACCAATTTTTTCCCGCTTTGCCTCATCTTTTTTCATCATCATAATCATCTTCTTCTTTTTTCTCGATCTCGTCTCCCAATTTCTCCACCTCTGCGTCTTCTCAATCTTCAACTGTGCTCTCGCCATTTTTCGCTCCCCACGCACTGCCTCTTCATCTGCTTCGCAGAACAGCCAATGAAACAGAAAAAATAGAGCATCATCAGTACATTATCATATAATAGCAGAAATTACGAGTTAATTCGGGCATCATAAGGAACTATTCATGCGACTTAACGAAAAAATATCACAGTAGAGTTGGTCGATGTACAAGAGATAAAGAGTGTACGTTATTTTAGGCAAATGTGTTTTTTATTCAGGCAACAAGAATCTCTGAAATATTCTGCCGAGACGGCAGAGCATCCCCAGCTCTCAATTCTCCTTTCGACAACACTCCGACGCGCGCTTGCCACTCGAGTCAACGTGCTCGAGTGGCAAAGATCGAGCGGAGCGCGTGGACCAAAGAAAAAAAACGAAGAAATTCACAGCCGAAGGATATTTCGCGGTTGGGGATCGGTCTATCCGCTCGTCTCTTCCGGCCTCCTCATTCTCTGCTTTCCTTGTGCTATACCCGCTACCGTTAACAGTGCCGCGGTGCTCTCCAGCTTCGGGCGTTTGCAAGGCAACACCTCGCGTTATTTATACTCTTCCACTACACTCGAAGATGAATCTCGTGAATTTCCTTCCTCCGGGCGATTCTTCGTGTCCGGAAGTGGAGCGGGAGATATCGCAAGATCATGGAGGGAGGGAACGAAAAGCACGGCGAAAAAGTGAAGCAAAAAGAACGAAAAGGAATCGGCTATTGCAAAAACGTTCGACGTGCATAGCCACTCGTCGATGTTGGCGCTCTTGAGACGTCGTCGCTCCTTCACGGCGTAGAACCAGCGACGGCTACATCAAAAACACGTGGCCCAAGCGGATGTAACGTATCGCTCACGCCTCGGAGGAGAAAAATCGGTGGGCAGCAGTCGATAATCGAGCGTGTTACGCTTTCGTCCCCTCAGTCAATGACCCGGCGCGGAAAGCTCGCTCTTTCTTTACATCCACGGAACCAAAAAGAATGTACAACTGCATCTACCACTGATTTATCTTAGCAAATAACGGAACTATCCGGAGAACGTGCGATAAACAACCTCGTAAAGTACATATATATATAAAACGGAACATATACGAAAACCAGTGAACCGCATGGATTGCTTACATGCGATGCAACTTGGTCAGTAAAAAATTGAGTACATTGATGGAATGATGTTGCAGTAGCGACATTTAGTGCAATTTAGGTATCAGAAAAAACGGGTTAAATAGGATAAATTTATTGTTCGAATATGCGCCAATATTGCGTTTTTAATTCTTGGTTGCTTTAAGGATTTTGCCAAGGCCAAAGTAATTAGCCAAATCGACACAGTGAAAAGTGAGGATCACCAGTGGATGCTCGATTATTGGAATATCAATTTTCCACAGTGATCAATAATTGCTGAGTCATAAAATACACACCTAGAGATTGTCCATCATTTCGGAAAGGGTCAATCTGGAGGTGGACATTGCGACGCCGCTGTCGCTGCTGCTCTGTACGCTGCTGTGGTCATCCGTGTCGGACTGGTTGCTCGTGTAGCCGATTACGTCCACTTCGTCTGTAACAAGCAAATGGAGATGCGTAAGTTACGAGTAAATTTGGTGAATCACGTTGAATGGTGAGTTAAGAGGGCAGTAGGAGTGGTATAATAACACGGAATAGGTGGTGGAGAGGCACAGTCGGCCGTAAATGCTAGTCGGCTAGTATATAGCGTACAACAGAATCATAGAATGAATGGGGAACGAAGCCATAAGCTCGATTTTCCCTTCGCATCGGGCTTTGCTTCGGCCGTTTCCTCTGCTGCTTCTCTTCCTTCCACAAGAGGAGAGCTGAGGACCGAGCTGCTCTCGTAAACAACGTAACAACGGGGGTGCCTTGGGCGAGAGTTCGCTTGGTCGTGACTACCGTTCTCTCTCTCTCTCTCTCTCTCTCTCTCTCTTCCTCGAATTTTACGGGAAATCGATATCAGCCGCCACTCCCGGCAAGCTGCACGTGCTACGACATGCAAGTGCGTATCACGTGCGCCCATTCGTGCGTGCACCCACGTGCAGTAGCGATGTCACGCACGACATATACCTACTACGCTATACTTGCAGTGTATTCCCCTCCGTCTGGCCAAGCCCAAGCCCTGTACCTATACCTACTGGCTATGGTATACGCACGCTATGAAGTACAGAATACTTTCTCGCCAGCAGCGAAGAGAGTATCGACGTTTCGATAATCCCTAAAAGGGTCCTCTTCTTTCACCGACGAAGGTTACCCGAACCCTCCCTTCGTAGCTGACGGGGCGAGCATCGATTTTTTTTAAACTTCGTGCATATTACAGTATCATATCCGTCGGCTCTGTGGTTTCGAGGTTGCATGTGAGCCTCATTCGAAAGCTCGCGTTGCATAAATATAATCGCACAGCCTCGTGTGTCGTCCGCTTACGCTATCTCATCGAACAAAAATTATGAACAAGTGGGTAAGTATGCCACACGAGCTAGAAATAATCATTCGCGCGGTTCGTTAAAAATATTCTGGCAAGGCTTGTAGCGAGCTGCTGCCGGCGCTGCTGCTGCTGCTGCTGTAGTCGCGAGGGACAGAGCTCTCTGCGTGTGTAGCGATCATCGGAGACGTCAAAAACAGGAACGACAGACCAATGCAGCGGGAGTTACGCTACTGCGAACGGCCCATCAACGCACCTTCAATTTCATTATTTTATTCGCTCCGCGTGCGTGAACGTAAACGTCAGAAACTAAGAAAGATATCAAAAAATGTCTGCACGAGCGGCTATGAATCGATGTCCCGCTCATATTGAATTATATAGGTTTAAGCTTAATTATAAGTTTAAGTTTAATTCGACGTTCACTTTGTCAAGAGTCGTGGTAGCGACTCGATGCCAAGGAAAAAAAGAAAAATTAACGTTGCTTGCACATACCCATTCCTGTCTGATCTTTACTTGGCTCTACTCCTGACGTCACCTGCTGGGCCGAAAACTGACCAAAACGAGGTCGCGAAAATTATTTTTCTACATGTAACAATGTTTTTTCGATTTCTTTAATTTTCGAATATTTTTTCAAATACGAAAAGTAAATCCGAGATGAAACTACCAGCAGAATGGCTTAAATAATTGGTTTTTTAAAATTCATATACAAAAACGACGAATGATTTTATAGCAAGAGAAATCATGTATTCATAATTCTGCGATTAATCTTTATATTGAAAAACTACACGACTGCGCTTCAGTGCCGGTAAATATGGATATTACATTCAGAATTATAAGCCCCTATATGTCTCAACTTTTTCCAAGAAAATGTGAGTACCTAAAGGTAAAAGCTCCAGTTAATTGTTAGAGATGATTAAATTTGAAATTGACATTGAAATGATCTGGTGGCCGTTGGCGGCCGGTCTTTAAATTTAAACAAACGATGTCGTCTACTATTTACGATCGCTCTCGTTCATTGCTGTTTGCACCTAATATATCTGTAATATTATGCAGGATGTAGCCAGGAGAATAAACTTGTCGTTTCGCGAAGAGGTTGCACGTTTTAGCCCGGCCAGTATAGTCCATTATACTGAATAGATATATTACGCTAGACGATGGCGCGGCGCATTTCAGTATTTTCTGGGAGAGAACGCGTAGCAGGGCATCCATCGTCGAGAGACAATAGACGTGTACGGGGTACATTGTAAACTTGGTGTTCTCGGTACCGGGTAATCTCGACGGTAGATATACTACTACTACTACTACTACTACTATTGCAACTAGGGAAGGTAATAGGTAGGTGGAGTGGCGAAGGTAGGCCAACGCGGAGAGCGAGAGAGCGAGAGAGTGAGCATAGTGGAAGCGAGACGCAGCGGAATGCGAGGCGAGCATGTATTTTGCCTTCGAATAATTAAACTTTACGATCTCGACGGTTAATTAGAGGCAACAGAGGCAACCTCGGCTGTGGATAATGGTTAATTCAGTTTTAATGAGCCCTTTAGTTCCGTCACATTTCCTCTCTCTCTCTCTCTCTCTTGCTCGAACTTGGTCTTCGTCGCTTACAAAATTCTGTTAAATCCTGCGACGGTCCAAGTGGTTTGACGTTGCTACATGCTTGCGAATATCTATGTACTTGATACGCCTTCGCATACGGTGAGTTCACCCTCCCGAGAAAAAAAGGGGTTAGAAGCGAGACGCGGCATCATCAATCGTCGATCTCGTATATTGCAACGTCCTAGAAGCGAGACAGGAAACGTCAACTCTCGATGTAAAGCGGAAAGTAAGCAGACCGCTGGGGAATGAATGCGCTATGATATTAAAGAAAATTGTGGAGGTTTAAGCGACAGATTCTTATAACACATTTATCAATGTCTCTGATGCATTAATTTCACTAACTATGTGCAAGGTAACGAAATTCGATAATCTAAGTTGCACATTACTAGTTTGATGACGCGGGAAAGTGGTCACCGCATTTTTCGAATTACGCATTGTTATCTTGCTTTGTAGTGTTTATTCTGGTCCCTTAATTCCTCCATCAAAATAAATATATCTCATTACTATATCCTAACCTTTTCGACAATATTCAACCCGTTTTATGTTCCTCCGAACCTCCACGGTTACTTCTTTGCTCAAATTAAATTGAGATCTCCATAATCCCAGTAACCCTTTCGTTTTCGGAATATGCCATGAAAATCCATGTGTCCAACGAACCAAGAACAATAGTCGCCGAAAACGATGGTTTCGGAGGAAAAGAGCCTGAAGTCTTCTGGAATTCGTTGTCCCGTTTCTCCTTAAGGCTTTGTATACTCGGGATTAAAACTCTGACGTTCATGGGCGCGGATTTCTCGATCGGTTTAGGTGAGCATTCGAGAAATCCACGGAAGAGAGGCTCAGACTATACGAGGTACTCACTACCTGGTACGATCGTGTATGTACGTATAGCCATGACCACCACTACCACCATAGAAGTGACAGCATAGAGCGTATATAATACCATGAAAGAGACGCGGGCGCGCGTGCGATGCGAATGAAATCCCAGGCTCGTTTGTATGCAAATTCCGGGGAGCCCGCTCGCGAGACCATCCAGCAAGTCCCTTCGCAAAGCCTCCAACATCAGCATCAGCCAGTCAGCCTCCTCCTGTACGTTCTATATATAGGTCCCACGTTCGCCTCTTCGACCTTCCTCATCCTCGCTCTCATTTTCCCCTTCCTCCGCGAGTGCCCTGCTCGCTCCTTTGGCCCTTATCCGTCTCCACCTTTCTCTCTTCCAGTACCAAGAGCACAAACCTCCATCCGCGCATTTTCTCTTCTCTATCCTTTCTGTATATCCGCCTTTCTCACTCTTCCATTACTCTTTCGCTACTCCTTCTCTCTGCACCCTTCTGCACCCTGCGCTTCGCACTCTACCGTCTATCCCCTTCCCTTGCTAACCCCCGTGCACCATTCGCTCGCGATCTCTGGCAATTAAGCGTCGCTAAGAGGTTTTCGCGTTTTAGTAGTCCCGCGCTCCAGCATCCGGGCTTCCGGCTTTAATTGTTGTTTATCGAGCGAGCATCGCTGCTGCTGCTGCTTCTGTCGGCGCTCAAACTCTCGCAACCAACACATCCCTCCTCACAGATCCCTCTCTGCCACGAGCCTGCGAGGCTCTTGGGACGACTCGCGAAAATGCGAATGCAAAAGAGCAACGTACCTGCCCAACTAAGCTAGCACTGTACAATGCCGGTTTGATAATTAGTACGATTATTATTATAATTCGTTTTGTTATTACCATCATAATCATTATAATCGTCATTATTATTATCGTTATCATTATAGCTCCGCTCTAAGTGGTTAAAAAGGAGACAGAAAGCTCTCTCCCGAGCGTTGATTCAGATTCGGAGAATTTTACATCGAGGGTAAGAGTAAAATAAGAGAAGAAAAAGGGGAAAGCCTGTGTTTTCAAGGAATACGGCGGACAAAAACCATTTCGATGGATTTAACACAGGTTATTCCGATCTCAAAAGTCCTCGCAATCCACCACTGTGTGCTTAAACTTTGGCTTTCGCTGCTGGTGCTGGCTCTTCTGGAGATTAGCCATTGAACTTTCTTCCACGTCGTTGTCGTAAGGATCTGGGAATAAATTTGCGCTGGGGCCGGATTGAGAGGAGGAAGAGGAGGGGAAATCCGAATTGGGGATTTATCGGCAGGGAAAGCTGCCCGATGCGTGTCTTGTATAACGTACCCCTATGCTTTACGTGGAGGACGTACACGTGGAAAGCTTTTACTGCTGCTGCTGCTGCTGCTGTTGGGCCAAGAGGCGGAGGTGGGATCGCCGGGACGCAAATATGTTCTCAGGTATACTGCACATTGAGTATACGCGCATACGAGCGAACGGTGAGTATTGGTGACGGGCGAGCGCGTGCAGTGGGCGATGCTAAGTTATTCTGGAGATTGGCGTGGAGCCAATTCCCCTTCTATCTTTCTCCACTCTTTCTCGGCCTCTTTCCACCGAACATGCGGTTCACGAAGCAAAGCAAATCTCGAGTCATCTGCTCGCCGGCTGTTCTTTCCCTGATTCGATATTGCTACCTATTGTTCTTTTATTATAAAGTTCGAGACCCCGATAATTTCCATCAGCTGTATTTATTTTACCAGACATTTATTCGATTACACCAATCCAATTTGGTCTTCGAATAATTATAGGTCTGCGTAATAATGAATTAAGAATACTAAAAATCCATTGGACAATCACACCGTCAAATGTTCAATTGGGATCGGCAGAAACGAGGCACAAACTTTGTTTTTACTGGATACTCCATTTAGCAGATTAACTGATATATCGATATTCGTGCAGACATTGTTTGTAAAACTAATTTGGCACACCTTTTCAAACGCATTCAGGTAAAGAAACTAATCACTTTACCGGTCCATTCGAAATTACTTATTTATTATATGCTATTATTATATGCTATTTATTATAAGTAAATTCATCGGTTCGGCTTTCAGCTACGCATAGGAAGTTGCGATAGATGCATGCGATAGATGAAGGGATTGAAAGTTGAGATACTGCGGTGCAGATCCAAACTACGTTTTCGAAGGGAAAATTTGCCGAGCCTTTCAGAAATTACACTTCCAGAGGGAGAAGAGCGCAGGTCGCGTATGCCTTGGTGCTCTTGCTAAACTTTGCGCTATATAGCGTGAATGATTTACCATATAGTGGATTACCGTACGGTATACAACGAACGGAAGGAGGGAGCCAAAAAGCGAACTTGGCCTCGGCCCCTTTCTCGTCTCCCGTCTTCCGGCGGCGCTACTCCTCGTCATCCCTCTGGAGTTCTCGCTAAAAGCCAATCCAGGGGAGAGTACGATTAGAGTGACCGGGAAAAGCGGCGGTGGCGTCGCGCCTGGCGACGACGGAGACGACGAACTTCCGAGATAGATAATACCCGGTGCTGTCCAAGTTGGAAAGCCGAGCGGGCGCGCTCGTTCTCTCTCTCTCTCTCTCTCTCGCTCGCGTGTCTCTTACTCTTCGCCTCGACGTCGTAATCCGTGCTGCTATGGCTCGTCAGACGAGAGAAAGAGAAATAGATTAGAGAAAGCAACGAAGAGACGAAACGCTAGTGAACGAGAGATTGGCGAACGACGTACCGGAGAGGGCTCTGCTGCAGAGCCACTGTCGCGAGACACAGGATAGAGCTCTGAAATCGTACCTCGTACGATACCCCCCGTCCCTCTCTCTCTCTCTCTCTCTCCCTCATTCTCATCGTCCTTCGCCTCGTCTCGCATCCGTCCCCTTCAACCACCCTGCAGGTACTTACGTCCCGACGCCATTAATTAATCTTGTATGATAAATGCTAAACCGTCTGCCAACTTCGAAGATGCGAGAGTACCCGCACGGGCCAGCTGTGCCTCGGCCGAATCGTCCTCGTCTCGTATAGTCGTGGCGAGTTCGCCCCGCTCACCGCACACTCTGCTCTATGTAACCAGGAGCGACAGATGCAACCGCGCATACGGTATAAACCGGAGGAGGAGGAGGAGGAGGAGGAGGAGGGAGCGGAGTGGGAAGAGAGGGTACAGCAACGGTAGAGGCACGGATTATGGCACCCGGAATTCCGGCAGGCTGCGCCGTGAGAGAGAAGTTGGGCTCATTCCTCATCTCGAGAACACGTCATCAGCCGAAAGTTGAAGATTCTCCGATGATGGAATAATCGATGTGAGTGGGCAGAGAGAGAGAGAGGAAGGGAGGGTGAGAAATTGGGCGAGACAAGATTTCGCTGATTGGTCTAATTAAAGATTATTGGCGAAACGACAGGAGTCCGCAGCACATTACACTCGAGGTATTTCGCTGGTACAGGTATTTCCAGGGAGACAAGTTTCGTTGATAATTTTATCATTATACTCTCTGTGAATTATTCCTTGTGCGGGAAATTTCGGTAAATCTCTTAAATCCACTCGCAGCAGGAGCGCGCCGACAATTTTTTTCATAAACCGCTAGAGTTAATGAGAATTAGAATGAAATTCTACAAAATATCGTGCGGATATGCCGGTGCTTTGTGCGGTGTGTATGCTTTAACAATTTCTTGGTCGTGCTTTTTGTCATACGACGCAGACAGCGTGCACTCGGTTTACAGACATAATAACGAGAAACATATTCGCTATCGTTGCATGCCCTATCGTGTACGCTTGCCGCACGAGATACACTTTTTACTAGCTTCGAAGGAACAAAAAAACAGTGAAAAAACACGCGCTCGTCTGTAAAGGTACATATGTACAATGGCTATGTTCCTGGTACGTGCTGCGGAGCCTGGGTGAAGTCATCATCCCGGGGATTTCCGTGGAACGGGTTAGGCGCGCAAAGTAACTGCACACGGATGCCGGGGGATATATATGCCATAATAATATTGTACGCCACACGTTGAGATATATGTTTGTCCGTGTGTGTGTGTGTGTGTGTGTATAAACTCCATACGAATGCGACGGAATAGGATAGTATATGGAAAGAGGAAACGAGAGAGCAAGAGCGAATGAAATTTATGTCCAGTGCCCCAGGATCGAGCCATCCCCTGCTAAATCATCCCCTGTCACCTCCACCCTCGCTCCACCGAAAGGACTGCACAGCCCTGGACGTAACGTATCAGGAGACTGGGTGTTTGGGAGGGCTTGGGACGTCCTCTTTCCATTGGCCTAGTGCATCATCCAACGAATTGAATGTTACCCGGAAAAAAAGGCTGAAATGACGACGGTGCTTGCGCCTGAACATCTCGTCGTGTACTCTTTGGGTTCTTCATTTATTTTCTGGAAATACCTGTGATGGCCACACTCCGAGTTTAGTCAAAGGGTATACACGTATGAGAATGTTCCACGATTACGTAGATAGCTACGGCGTTTGGTGCGGATCCTTTGCATGGGAATGCCTATCCGCAAAGGTAGCATAGGTACTACGTACGTAAAGTGTACACCAGCCGTTTAATAATCTCATATCCGCCCTTGATGTGCAGCGAGGCCGCGTAAGGCTCGCGGAAATTATGGAATGCAATAAAACGGTGCAAAGCCACGGGAAGCCACGGCTACACGCAGCCTTGCAGATCGCCCATAGGATGGGATACAGAGAGGCGACTGGAATGGGGCACAAGCATTAATTCTATACCAAGTACGTGGAGCTTGGCGCAAAGAACAGGTATGCTCCGCCGTCCACAAACCCGCCTTTGTTCCTTCCACGTGGTGTGTTAATATTTGTTCAATTAATTTACCCGAATTAATATATTTTATACGCGGAATTTAGTCGGAATGCGTATATGTGTTTCGACCAATTCTCGGCACGAATGCCGAGTTATATTGGACGCATTCCGATGATATATGAATTAAAGAATTTTTCCAGAGGCTTTTGAAAGGCTATTCGTTTTTAATAAAACGATAGTCGGAATAGCAGGTGTTCCCGCAGCGAACGAAAAATTGAAAACGGTAAACGTATCGTGGAATATCCTTCGTGAAGATGGTTTTAAAAGTTTTTTCGCCCGTGCTGCCTTTGTCACGAATCAACCACTCATTCGCTTGATTTTTATGCTACAATGGTTTTTCCATTTATCAAAAGCCCTCGTTGTGAGATTATGAATCTTCAAAAAAATACTCGTTGCCCCGACAAGAGTATTGGTTAATCCAGATATGCTTACCGAATAAAAGCTCGATTGCTTAGTCGTGCCTTAAAAACTACACGACAATCGTTCGTGGCAAAACAAACACTCGTGGACTGATCATTGCGACCTAAGAACATGATTGACCCATAGCTTCAATCAAGCTATCTTCTAATCTCACTATATAGGCGCCCTGGAGCGGAGCTTTAACCCAACACTCCGACTTTCACAATCGGAAGGCGACTAATTTCCTGCTCACTCTTTCAGCGCTTTTTCAAACGTCGGCCAACGAACAATGGATTTTCCTCAAAATCAGCGAAAAGAGGTACTTTTATCAACAATGATCTCGGCTTGCGGTTATCTCGTGTTGCGGATCGCCACGTTCGTTACACCTTGGTGTTTCGTTACCTTCGGGATCCAGTGTACGTGTCAAATTCTGACTATCGTTGCGCTATATAAGAGATTCATCTTCACGAAAGAATGGGATTGTAGAAAATAAAATCGTAGGTTAACTCAGTGAATTAATATCGAAAGTGGGTTGGATGAAGAAAGTCGTAAGCTCGAGAGTGCTGCGAAAGATGGAATTAAGGGCACAGATACACTGGAAAGTGGATGTCACAGGGGACCAGGCGGCAGTGATAACAGTCGACTGAAATAACCGAAGAGGCGGATTTACCGATGGTCTTAACAATCTTTTATTTACTTTCCTACAATAACTGACCCGCAGGCGTTCGCCTGGTCTCCCGCTGAGGTGTGTCCCGCGAGTTTGTGAATCATGTGCCATACCCATGAAAATACCCATTTTGACGACCGCCCCGTAGCGGGTCGCCGACACATTTATTTTATTCCGAACGCATGACACGTACACACGTTTGTGGGTGGAGAAGGAGGAGGAGGAGATGGTTTCAGCGAGAAAGGCCACGTTAAAGAACTGATTTATGCGTCGTTAGCGAGCATCACATTTTACGTCATTTATGCTCCCATACGTCGAGCGTGCATTGCGTTCGTTGACACCAAGTGAAAAAATGGTTCTCGGTACACGATATCGTCGATTTAGCTGTATTTTCCGTACACGGACACGCGGAAATACGCGCATGTCCGTGGGATGTACCGCTCGGTTCTTCTGGTCTTGGGTTGAGGGGCGGAAAGGAAAGGGGAAAGAAAGAGCGAGGAAAAGGGAAGAGAGGGGAAGTGGAAAACGTTTCCCGGAATTAACGCACGATAGTCGAAGGCTTTCAGAAAAATTGCCGGTGAACGAGGCGACGTAACGCTACGTTCGTGGATCTGCGGAGGGAGAGCGGGAATGGAGAGGGCCCTGGCTGCTGGCGCCTCGAGTGCTCAGACCTCTACGTGTAGGAGGTACACGGGAGATTTAGCCTATGCACGGTGAGCACGGTTAAAGCGAGTAGACGGTACACGAGAGAGAGAGAGAGAGAGAGAGGGAGCGGAGAATTATAGGGGACGATTTCGAAGTTGCTATGGCTATTGCCGCTCCGCCTATCCCACTTTCTCGTGCATCAGCCTCCCGACCGTTGCCTCCGTTGCGGCTACGTGATAGAGGCACATCGCCCGAGAAGCACAACTCCGACGTGCACGCCGCTGGAGAATACTCCGGTCACGAAAAGTGGAAGTGCAAGAGAGTTGCAAGGTTTACTCTCGTACGGCTGGGGCTCTCCGAGTGCTCGGGAATATCGCGAACGAGCTCAATCCTTTACTTGCATTGCGATTTTCGTCTCTGTCTTCTTTTTGGAACACTTTTTAAAAAGCTTTCTGCTTCTTCTCATCCTCATTGGCGCTTTCTCCCACTTCGCCTCTCTTTTATTTTCCTCTTATCGCTCGGCTTATTGTTCCTCGAAATACACACACACACACACGCACGCACACTTGCCCACTGCATACTCTCACGCTTTTTTAAAATCCGAGTCTCTTTATTCCGTCAGCCGAAAGTGTCTTCCACCAACGAGCACTCAGTAATGCTATAGCGCGGTCCGTGCGTCTCCACTTTCGTTCTTGGTTTCGCGTCCGGTGCGGTAGGATAGTATAGCGTCGGGGATGCATTGTGTGGAAGGAAAGAAAGCTCGTGAAAGGAGACGAAAGGAAAGAGGAGACGGGGCGTACGTATAACGGTGTGACTTCCCTTACGAGAGAGGGCGTATTATACGGCGGAAGAGATTCGGGAGCAACGGCACGCGCGAGCAAATCGCCTTCTGGTGCTGCTCCTTCGAGTCTGCAATGACTATACGATGCTATGTCTGAGAGAGCGATAGCACCCGAGAGTGTATAGCTCACGCAGCGTAGAAACTCTTTTCCTCCGTGAAAATCGAGGCGAAGAACCCGAGAGGTGGTGCGGAAAAAGAAGAAAAAGAGGGGGAGGGGGGGGGGGGGGGGAGAAAAAGTAAAAAGAAGGAAAGTAGAAAATTCTCAGACTCTACGGGGATTGATTTCTTAATCGAATCGGCACGCTAGGCGTGATTGAAAGTTCTCGATCGCGGTGTACGAGGGATGTCGTGGACACGAGCGAAATCCTCGAGACTGGCTATAGTCTGCTCGCGAAAACGCGAAGGGTGGAGACGAGCACCCGATCGCGGTACGATCACTTCACTCTTGCGGAAAGGGTGAAAATACCGCGTCGCGGTAAGCGGGTATAGTGGATGGAGAGATTCCCGTCTCTATTCCACTATTCCACCGCCGAGTGGCATCTCACTTGCGGAGGAGATAATTCGAGAATTATCACTGGTGCCTCGAGTCCGCCACCGGATGCGAGCGGTTAAGGGATAATGAAGATTAAGGGAGTCGAGTCGTACGCGCGCGGTTTTCAACCCACTCCTCGTTTTCCATCCTCCCTCTCTCTCTCTCTCTCTCTCTCTCTTTCTACGCCCTCTGCTCTACTTTAGTCTAGCACTCCCGGCACATCTCACGCCCTTTCCTCTCTGTTCCTATCACTACTTCCCTCGTCTTACTCCATTCTGCTTCGGTCGCGCTTTCTAGCTGGCTCCGTTTCTCCTTTAACCGACTCACTCCGGCGGGAGTGCTGCCGCGGTGGCGAATACGAGCAGGCGTCGCACGACTAGGGATGCGTAACGAGGAGAATTACTCCAAGCGACATTCTCATTGCGAAGATCCTCTCGCGTCTGGTTTCCTCGTTTCTCCAAACAGCTTCTCTCGCCACCGGCAATTTCGTTCACTCGCCCTTCGCAATTTATCTACTCATTATTACTCTTCGCCGCTACCCATTTTTCGGCCACTGTCGTGGAAGTAAACGATTGTGGGAACACATGACGCATTAGCCCTTTCGAAAAATTGACATCAGTCGTTGATTGTCATAAGAATTTTAGAAAAATTGTGGAGATAAATAAAGTCCCGTGAATGGGTCAACCGATCTACCGCTTTATCTACTTTCAGCAGCGTAAATAATAATGAATTCGGACAATATTTAAATGCATAGTATGCATTTTGGAAATCAAAAATCCTGGCTATCAAGGTCATTCCAAAATAATTTCCAAAATCTGTACGATTTCCTAAGTGCGCGGCAGCTCGTTAGTTTTGCTAAAAAAGTTTTGTTAATAAAATGAAAGTCATGAATAAACGAAAAACAACTATAATGACAAACTGTGATTCTAAACTCTTGCGAAGAGAGCAATTTGAAAAAAAAGAAAAAAAAACCGGTAACGGTTGAAAGAAGATGGCAAAAGTCTACAACGTAATTTCGCTTCCATAAAGTCGAGATTATTTTCTATCACTTTTATGAAATGTTAAGACGGGTCATAAACCATAACGTGTAAAGAAGTTTACGGCAATTTTTTCACGTTCTCAATCATCCCAGTGTGTGTTGATCAATTGCGACAGAATGCTTTGAACGCCCTTAAACACTCGTTGCATGGACGCGGGGCATATCTATGGATGCACGTAGTGTGTGCTTGTCGATCGTTTACGAGCGTATGAACGCGGCGATAAACTTGGGTCGCGTCTCGTCGTGGCCAGGACGGAAACGAGGGTGGTAGAAGGGTGATGTGTGCGGAGGGCTTGTACATACGCCTGACGAACGCTCGCGAGTGTGGTATTGCTATTATGACGTCAGAGGAAGGGCTGGGGGAGTGTAGCTGAAGTTTCTCGGATGAAAATGGCTGGACTGAGTAAGTAGCACATGGAGAAAGGGGCGAGAGAGAGCGAGAGAGAGAGCGAGAGAGAGAGGGAGAGAGAGAGAGAGAGAGGAGGGATGTGAAAAAAGGGTAAGCAGAACGAAGAAAGGGAGGAAGAGGTCAAAGAGGTGTACGTGAGTGCGTGCACTGGCTGAGCCTCGAGGTACAACGAGAGACGTGAGCCGGAGAAGGGTTTAGTGGCAGTGGCAGGCAGAAACAGAATCGGCACGGTCTACAGTAGCCATGACACCGAGCTCGCGGCTTGAAAGCACGGCTCGCAGAGGGTGCCGTTCGTACATCCCTTCACACGGGCACACCACCCACGTTCCACTGCTATATTCCTTCTCTGTTATACCTACCGCTACTACCACACCACCAACGACGAACATAGCACCAGCACCACCCCTCTCGCCTACGGGCCAGCGGTATTTTTCCATAATCAATAACATGCCTCTATTCTTGTCACACTGAGCGCGCCACGGAACTCTCCCGCCTCTCACTCCCCATACACAACCTGTGCAGGTGACAGTGGTTCTTTCACCCACACTCCGCCTCGAATCAACGGTATACCATCAAAAATTGATGCGACGTCTACGTGTATATACAGGGCAAAAAAATATTGTTCCATTGTTTGTAATTAATATACCGGTATTCCCCATGGAACAAAAATAAAAACGTATACTCGTAAATGTATTTATCGATGTAATAAAAATATGTAAAAGATATATGAGAGATAACTTACAACATATATTTCCTAGGCGCGGACGTATCTATTTGCATATCTGTCATGTGTATATGAGATGAAATAATACTACGAGTGAATATTCTCATTAATTAAAAATTAGTGAAATGTGATTAATTTTAATATGCTAATGTTGAAATTAAGATCGCGAGACTTAGTATCAAAATACAGTTGACGAAGTTTCGTACGTGCATAATTTAAAGAAACCATATTTGTATATTATTTATGAATTACTGCACAAGGTTTTAATTTATCGCTTATTGAAAATCGAAGTACGAAGTATTTCATGAGCGGTGAGAATATTTTCTGGGCATGAATTTTGTAGTTGGGGGCGGGAGACACTTTTTCTGTGTTTCTAATGGATTCCCATACATGGAGAAAAAAGGTTAGTTGGGACACCTCCCATTTTATGAGTTGGCTTTGAATGCATTGCTAGAACGTTAAAATAAAGCCGCCAGTATTGGGTTTCCACGGTTTCCCTGTGACTACGTGCAAATGCGATACTGTAGTGCATTAGGAGGAGTGGCTGCGGCAACACTTTAGGGGGTCTCCATAAAGAAACGGGGAATGGGAAGAGAGCATCGTCAAAGCCTGAATAAGGCATACCGAAGAATAAAGCCAATAAAAAAAAATACCGAAATTATCATTCGACAATGAACGCTTTTTGCGACATGATAACCCACAAAATGTAAATCAGGGTAGTGTGCTAACTGCTCACTGACGTTTGATCTTGTCAGGGATATATACATATAAACAGCTGATCACATCCGAAGTCGGGGATTCTTCATTTTTGTCTTGTGAAGAATTAACTATTTATACGAATTTAATGATAGAGAAAAAAAAAAAAAATCATATTTGCGATTTTTTCCCTCGGACATTAACACGTTAACTGCCGTGTCACCCGTATTCGGGTGACAGCAAAAGTTCTCATCAGGCCACGTCACCCGTATTCGGCTTACAGTGGCACGGGTGGCCTGACGGGGATTGTGTTGTAAACACGCGTGGCAGTCAACGTGTTAATTAAAAAAATAAACAACGGTTTATCAACACAAGATGATTTTGATTCAATTGAGAATGAGAATCGAGTGACAACCAACGAGCCAATTATTCTCCCAGAGAATAAATAATTTTGACGCTTGTATATCTACAAAATTTCCAAATTACGTTCAACTCACCGTAGAGTTAAATTTTTTTCTTTTCCAAATATAAAAATTACCAAACATCATCTGCTCTTGAAAGCGGAAATCAGGTGTTCGATCTTGATTACAGTTTCTCAACTCTTGAGCCAATTTATGGCTATGCTTCCCATGTGCATATTCGTCGTCGCATGTTGAAGAATCTTTAGCAGGGCAAAGTTCGCTTAGGTGTGTTACCGCATAGGGCGGATAGCGACCTCGTGGAGCCGATCGATCCGTCAGGGAGTTGAGAACCTCGAGTTAAAGCGGCGGTTTAAGGGTGGCACGAGTGGCGGGTGAAAGAGTTCATTAAAACCAGCACCGTCTGCATCCCCGCGCGCGAGGGTGGGTGGCTGCTGCGCTCCCTCCCCAACGACCCCTCCCCCCGCCCCTCTGCCGGTGATTCGCTCGAGAGACACAACCCCGGAGTGGGGCAGCCGCGCGAGAGGATTGCTCTGCAGCGTGACGCAAAAAAAAAACGCTCCAAAATAATTTTGGTCACACCGGGGACGCGAGAGAGAACAGGAGAATGTGCACAGAGGAGCGAGGGACTCACAGCAGTCAGGGCTAATCCGAGAGTCAATCCCCAAGGATCTACCGCACGGGTACACCGCCACTGTAACAAGCTATACCACCGCCAGAAGCAGAGAATATGCTCGCATAGAAACAGCAGCAGCAGCAGCAGCAGCAGCGGCGGTGGCAATTGCCGGGTTTGAGAAATCCTGGATATACAGTTAGTCGTTGGTGGTATATATAGGTGTAGAGTTCTATATCACCGACGACTTTCTTTTTCTCCGAGTCGTTCTTCTCTCGACTGTAGCGAGCAGCGGCTCTTCTCCAACGAGACGTTGCAACCCCTACCTGCCTTTCGTTATAAGCCACCGAGTGCTCAGGCCGAAAGACAGACAGGGGATGAAAAAGAAAGAAAAAAAAAAGAAGAAGAATGTGAAAGAAAAAAAGAGTAAAATAGCGAGGAAAAGCGAGGGAGAGAGAGAGAGGGAGACGAGCAAACAATAAACCGAGACTCTCGCTCGGCGACAGGTGCGAGTCTTCCGACGACGCTTTCATTCCTTCCTCATTCTACCTCCCTCCACATTTTTCTCCCTTTCTCGAGAGAAAAGATGGGACTTTCGTGCCAAAAGGTCCCTCTTGTTTTACAGTTAAATCTTCGGGGGCTGCGTCAGTACGTGGGGCTTTTTAATTTTTTAAAAACTCCGTCCTCTCGCTACGAGAATATTGTATTATAGTTTGTGGATGCACATACCACGCGCTGTCTTCCGTTGACGGTATTTAAATTGCTATGGTAATATTTTCATGCTGTAAGCATAATTGACTCATAAAAAAAATGTCACCCCTCTGAGACCGAGGGGGACAACATAATTCTATTCGAAATATCTCGCGCTGTTATTTTATGCGCATAAACAGATCTAAGTATTATTCGAGTAGGTTCGCTGGAAACACGGATTCCCCCATCCACGTTCCGTACTCGGCTACGATTCTGTCGAATAAATTTATTCAAAAATGCATCAATTCGATAACGACTCTATTTCCTGTTTTCATAAACACATATGCTCATTTAAAATTCATATATATTTATTTCTAATACCAAATGAGATTAAAAAAATCTTCAATGTATAAAAAACAGTACATATTAATGTACAATATAATATGCAATTTCAAGAAGTAGTAGGACAGTTGTAAATCAAACATATATATACGCATATTTGAAGCACAGCGGTATCGAATAAACGATAAATTATTTTTCAGTGCAGAGCTGGCACGTTTGCCTCGTCTCTGACGTCACGTAGTCAAAACGCGAGGGAGAGAGAGAGCAAGAGAGGAAGAGAAACACTGGCCGACCATTACCGCTAGTTATGCAGGAAGTCCGTCGACTGGACTGGACAATAATTGTCTCTCAGCCAGAGCGCCAGCAGCAGCAGCAGCAGCAGCAGCAATGTCGGGGTAGTTGCCCAGCTCGGTGTACAGTGTACACTGTACGTTGTAGGGATTTGTAGATATGAACAACGTGAGCGCACGTAGGGAAGCGCGTCCTGCACGCTCGTCCGAGCGTCTCCTCTCGGAGCACATCCGCGAGGCCTGAATAGTTTTGACACGGGGCCACGCACACTAAACTCGTGCAATAGAGCTGAATCGTCGCGGCGCCAGTAGTTTCCCAGTCGCAACATGATTTACCGACGATGCTGGGCGACCGCATCCCCTGCTTCTCCTTCGCCTCCCTCAGCATCCGCTGGTGCCGTGGCTGTGCCACACCGCGCCGCACCGCACCGCACTGTTCACCCCGAGACCGATGGTATAAAAGCACAAGTGTTGACAAATAGTATTTCCCGTCTATCCCGCGGGCTGTTTAAATATACGAAATGGAGGCGAGCGTGAAAACCGGGAGAGCGCTTGAACGGAATGCACCAAGTACAAGCTCGTTCTATATACATGTATATCCACTGCAGATAGGATATTTACCAGTATTATTCGCGAGGGTGGAAGAGTACGAAAGAGTTTGGCTTGCCTGGTCTAGCTTCTATCTTGGCTTTAAACGTCTCTTCCGTGTGTCCTCGCGCGTCACTGTGTACAACCGTATCTGTGTATTATGTATACATATACGTATGTATGTGTATACACTATACTATCTTTCGCTCCCTGGCATCACATCTATAAATGTGCAATGCACAGCGCCACGAGGCGGAAGCTTGAAAGCCCCTGACTATACGCTACCGGTTGGTATATGCATGCATAGCCTCGTAGATATTTGCAGTTATCGCACCCCCGCTATCTGTTCCAACTCCAAGCTCAGCTCGCATCTGCATTCGCCATTCTCTCCGTCCTTTCTCTCCCGAGTTTCTGGCTCATTTGCTAATTCGGTCGAACAATCCTGGACATTTTCGACGACAGTTTTCTTCTATGTCGTTTGAACGCGTTGATGTTTACGCCGATGGTAGTCCTGATGGTTTTCTGACGCGTTGCCCGTCCGTTTTTCCTAGTAAATTTCCGGCTTTTGACTCGAGAACGTTTATCAGCAAGCTATTCTTGCCCCTGTTTTACGCTCAATCTCTATTCTTCCGTTCTCTCTCTCTCTCTCTCACTCTCTCTCTCTCTGTGTGTACCTCGAGAGCGTAATCCAGCTTAGAGCTCACAAGTCGCTCGGAAGGAAAGGAACAAAGGACTCTGGTTAAAGAGATTTTAGAGTCGTTGGTAGATTTAAGAAAGGAGCGGGAGCCTCGCACGGACAGAGAACGACTCGACCGTGATGACGAGCGGAGAGTGGTGGTGCTCAAGCTACCGCGAACGCTACAAGCGCGGAGCTGCGACTATCAACGAATCGCTAACAGAGTAGTGCATAGGGACCGTGAAGCGTAAATACCAGATCGGCTTTGGCCTTCTCCCACTATCGCCCACCCTATCGCCATCACCACCAGCAAATCTCTCTGTCGTCGCGCTTTCTCTCGCTCACTTCTCTTTTACCACCCCCGTTCGAGCCTTCTCTCTTTGCTAACTCTCGAGCTCTGTCTGCGGCCGCGTTCTCGCTCAGTCGACTCGCTGATGCTGGGCGCACCACCAGCTCGTCGATCCCGAGAAAAGCTGTTGAAACTCCGTAATTAACGAACTTTGCAGTTTCCCATTCGCTGGGCCGAGCGAGCGGAACGGTACCCACCGCTAGCCCAGCAGAGTAGCAGAGTCGAGAGCGCGCCCCGCTCATACCAGCACCAGAACCAGAGCCGAGCACCAGTGCGCACGTATTGTTTGGCAAGCTGAAATTTTTTTACCTCGCAAACGATCAAAGGCCGAATGAGAGAGTGAGGGAGAGAGAGAGAGAGAGAGAGAGCAGCTCGTCTATCTGCCCTTTATCTCCCTTCGCCCTTCGAGTTTTACTTCTCTTCTTATTTTACCCTCCATTCCCTCCTTCTCGACTCGCCCTCTTTCCCTATTCTCTTCGCCGCTTTTTTGTATTTTTTATTTTTTTACCCAGAGGTCGAGGCAAAGAGGGGGAAAAAAAAAAAGACGAGACTTCTCGACATTACACTGGTATATAGCTCAACAGTCTCGGAGCTTTTGCTCGTACTTACTGCCACTGCTGCTGCTGGCTTTCCGTAAAGAATACGAGATGACGTTTGCGCGAGCCTAGAGAGCCCTGCCACTGCACCGAGCGAGTACCAAAGTAGCTACGTTGGGAGCACCGGCTAACGTGAGATTGAAGAACTTGAGAAAAGGAAACATAAAGCAGGAACAGTGTACCGAAACATAAAGCAGATACCGGTCGTAAGGGACAGAGAGGTAGGGACAAAAAGAGAATGGAGAAGGGACCGAGAGTAAAAGAGAGGAAAAACGCAGTGTGTATCCAGCACGTACTAAGCCACGCTGCGACTTTATCTCCAACTTACTCTCGGAATATACGTGAGCCAAAGTTCGATTCTTCTCGCGACTCGTCCGCGTCTCGATTTGCGCTCGGGCCATAGAAGGAAAAAAAAAAAAAACAAGGAACGGACGAGGATTGAGTAACGGAAACTGCTGCCATAAGCCGGAGCTTCTCCGTACCCGGAATAACCCTCATCGTACACCTATAAATCGGTACGGTAAATCGCAACCGAGTGAACGAATCAAATGAAAATACGCGTACTGCAATATAACGCACCGGATCGCGACAGTTTCGTCGTAACTGGAGTCAATGCGGATAACGCCAACTCCCGCACTTTACCTAGGACGCTTGCCGTTGGTGTGCTGCACAAGATTGACATTCCCAAGCGTCAAAGCGAGGCAGAGGTGCCGGAGCGTTGCGACAGAGATGCGCTGTTAGGGGTGCCTCAAACGTACCAGGGAACCTGGTATCCCTCGAAGCGTGTGAATTGACATTTCAGAGGCGCAGAGAGAGAAGAGAGAGAGCAAGTGAGACGCACCTTCCTTATTCATCTTCCTGTCTCTCGTTCTCTTGGGTTCCCTTGGTCGTAGTGATCTCGGTTTTGCTCGACAGAAATGCGGAGGATCGGGAGACAGAAGCCGTGGCAAGGGGGACTGTCAGTGTCTTGGACGACGCGAGCTACTGGCGCAGTCTTCTTGTAAAGGAGAGTTTGAGACAAGGGTTTTCAAAGAACGGGTTACACAGGAACACGCGGAAAGGACGATGAGAGAGAGAGACTCTTTGATAATTCAAACATGCACTAATTTCGCTTAGCTCCGATTCTCATTTGATGTGGTTCCATTATTACAAGATGCTTTTTACTCACTTAGCTTCAAACGCACTGAGTAAATTCAGAGTAAACAATGATAAAGCCGCAGGACTGTCGAAGTCGTATCTCTAAACAATATCAACGCTTGAAAGGAGCATTCCGTTTGCCTCCAAAAAGACAACATTGAAAACGTTTCGTAGAAACATTGTGAGTTGAGATACAATGTTGATATTCCACACAATTGTGGCAAACGCTATTAATTAATATTAATATTTTATTAATTATAACGTATTAATTAATATTTTCATAAATAAGTCCTTCTGAAATGTGAATATTAGCTTTAAACACGAGGAATCACATTTTCCAGAAAATTATAGGTCACACGAGTGGCATGGAGTAGTTGCAATTGGTCCACCAGATTTCACGACGATTGTTCTGATTTCCCGACAATCACGACCTCGTGCCGATGAGTTTCTGTACTCCGCGGAATATTGTAAATATTCCGTCTCCCGTTCATGAAGAATTTCGCGAGTAAAACGACGTAATAGGGATGAATGCACCGAGGGGTAGAGAACTGAGCGCGGGCAAAACATCAATACGAAGTTGTCAAGATTTCCCATGTGTGCCAAGCGGATTACTACTTTCTCTAACAACGCTCGCGATAAACCATTTCACCTTGGTTCTGGCGGTGTGTAGTCCTGAGTATACACGACACACGTGTACACGTAGCTGTTACCTCTGTTATTGTTATTTGCACTCGGGACAAATTCGCTCCGCTGTTGCGGATATATCGACGAGTCACTCGCGCTCGGAATCCCCTGCCGTAGTTGTCCTTGGTAAAAAGACCTACGCCAAAGTGGAAAAGAAAATACAACGTTCGACAAACTCAAAATGAAAGAAGAAGAAAAAAAAAAACTGGAATGAGTTTGGACACATCGAGCGCACACCCTGTTGCGACTTTCTTACTTCTTATCTTGTTCTTTTTCGTGTGTTGCCGGTTTGCGAGAACGCGGTAGGTGGTCGTCCAAGGTATAGCTCGCCACACGGAAATAAAACGGTCAGTGTCCATGGGGCGGGGTCGGGTGGGGGTCGCGCTGTGGCTGCGGGGGCCACGGGAACTGACCGCCGGTCTTGTGGCGTGCGAGTTGCGAGGGGGGCGATGTATCACCTTTTATTAAACGATAAATCGACGTAACGAAGCCTCCTATAGAGACGTATAGTTCGATGTGGCGAACCGTTGCCCTCCCGCCCTTATTCTTGCCCGCGTACTCGTCGTGTCCGCCGGTGGAGGGCGAGCTGAGCGGCTCTCTCCTCGTGGCAGTAGCGCCGATGTAGAAGTGAGATAGGACGGCGAGAGGAGGACACGAGCATGGCAAAAAGGAGTGTGAGAGTTTTGGGGGGGTTCCTTTGGGACGTACCACGAGAGCAGCTTCGCTCGAACGAAGCTATTGAAAAGAGACGAGAGAACACAGTGAGACGGGTAGAGAATGGAGAGGTAGATGAGGAAGAGACGGTGAACCAAGGTAGAAAGAGAGAAGAAAGGGTAAAAGGAGTAAAATGAGGAGGTGGAGAAGAAGGAGGAGGAGGAGGAGGAGGAGGAGGCGAAGGCCGAAGGGCGAAATATATCGTGCGCTCCTTTGTACTTCCGCACCCGCTCGTTATTTCGAGCGCGCTCGCCCGCCCGAGATAGAAAGGGCGGAAAGAAAGAAGCGCCTCATGCTTGCTTGCGCTTGTTCGTCGAGAGAGACTCAGAAAAACGCTAGTAGCGATAGTAGTGGTAGTGGCGATGGTGGTGGTAGTGGTGGTAATACCGGGGACGCGACGTGAGCGCCAACGTGGCAAAAGAAGAGAGAAAAGAAGCTAAGCTAGCGCGCACTTTATTACGATGCCCGAAACGCCAAGTAGCATCAGCATCGCAACAGTGGTAGTGGTCGTAGCAACAGTGCAGTGACGCCGAGAGCTTCTCTCATGAAAAGACCGAGAGGCAGCTCGAGCTAAATTGAATGGACGCGTTGTTATACGCAAGAGTAGAATCACTGTATTCCTTGCTCTATGCAACTGACAAATTATGTATTGTATCTACGATGCCTTATTTAAAATTATGTTTTTTATTTTTTTCACGAAATTCTATCGGTTAATCATTATCGTTTATCATTATTTTTCGAATGGATTAAAACGATAAGAGAAAATTCATCCACTGGTTTAGCAACAAAATTATAAATAATTACACGTTACAATGTGAATATTGTAACAAAAATTGAGCTTGTAATGTAAATAAATTATCCAAAGCTTTCGACGTAAATCTATACCATTTTCCGTACATCTTCTATGTTCGAACCATCGCATAAACAAGAAATAAATAAACCGCAAATTACGAATACCGATAATACGCAGATACCGAACATTTCCCTTGTGCACGTCCACACATAGTCAACATTGCCGATGATGCTAAATTCTCATTAACGTGCTCATTGGTGAAACTAGACGTCGCCAATTTGGCCAATCAGGGACGTCTAGTTTCATCATCGATACTAGTCATGCGTAGTATCGATGACGCGTGGAATTGGTGCCCGGTGATGTGCGTTTGCTCTCTATGCAGCATCGCGTTTATGTAACTCCTGGAGGTTTGCATTGAATTGAATAAAAGTATCACAGGAGTTGGACATTGAGGGGGAGCCGGCATCACTCTCACTAATAACCAATCAGAGGACAAATAAAGGGCCTTCTAATTTCGCAACACGCTTCGTAATCCAGTCGGACTCAGTGTTTTTAGCGCCCGAACAACAAACGATTCCATGAAGGAATATTATTAATTCATTACTCTCTTCCATTTGCGCAGTAAGCATGAAACGTGCGGACTGTGCTTTGAATGCATACAACGTCGCTGGGTAATCTGCTATGTATGCAGGTACGTGCTACTACGAATACCGGGGGTTTCGATTAATATCGATATATCTCCCCCCCCCCCCCCCCCCCGGCCCGTGTAATTGCAAAATGGCGCTGCGTGCTCGCGCCGAAGGACGGCGAGCCGGCCGGGCTCGACTGGACGTACGATATGTATGCACTGGGTATACCAATAGCTCTCGCTCAACACTGTATATCTAGGCTCAGCGGATAGAGTGTGCGCCATATAGCGATTCCGAGTCCACCTGAGGGAGAAACCCGACGCCCGGCAAGCACTGATTTGAGCTCCTTCGTACAGAGAAGCTACGGGTTGTTGCAGAACGGTGAGGCGGGCGGTCAGGTGCGTGACGTCGAATGCGGAATAGCCTGCCGTTGTCATTACCTCTCGGCTTTGTCATTAGCGATAGAGCAACGCTCGCACGTTCCCAGTCGATACGACCTCTCAGACCGTCGGTGAACCCTCTCTCTTCGCTTTTATCATCGCGTGCACTGACCACTGTAATGCTTCTCTATCATCTCTATCCTCTATCATCGCTCAGCCTCTGTTCCAAGCTGCATGCTTGCACCAGAACGCATGTATCTCGCTAACGATAATTCCGAAATATCGTTCGGAACTTCACGTTAATTTCTAGTTTGTCCGGCGGAAAAAGCATTTTCGTGCAATATTTGTTAGGCGTTGCAGTAATGCAATGTACTATTTTCTTGCAATTAAATGCATCGATCGAATATGTAAACGGATTTCATGAGGCTAGAATGAGCCTCGGAGTCTGCGTGAAGACAGAACCCCGAATTTCAATTTATTTCCGCTCGAAAATCGCATGCTAAAGCTTTTTTTTTTGAAAATATGATAAATTGTGTGGGTGAGAAGGTATAAACATCGATGAGAATTAAGGTGATCGAAGTTAGTTAATAGGGTAAAATTATGATCTTACCAGAATTCTAACCTCCTCTGAAACGCTAACACAACTCAAATGACTAAAAGAGTAAAAAGGAGCTCACAACTCTATCGAATCGAACAGCAGTTACAGATTCCATGTTGTTTTTTTTTTTTTTTCTCCTCTCTCTATACTTTCTACAACTTTGTGGCTGATCGATTGCGCACTTGATTCGAATGGACTCTCCGCAGTCTCTATCCCGTAGAATCGACTCTGGCTGTCGACGAGTAAAGCCCACCCATAGCTGTCCCGACTTGCCAACACCAATTACCGAAAAAAACTCGAAGCAAACTGTGAGCGAACTGTCTCTGGATTCTCCATGCGCCGCGGGTTTCGCTCGGATTTTAGTGGAACAAAAGAAGTGGGCGAGGGCAAGCGCACAGACTGGTGCAAATTGAGATTTCGCCTGTAATCCTGTGCCCCTTTCGATGAAACTCTCCTTGTTCCTGGCCCTATGTGAACCCTCCTAGTCGAAAACTCGTTCCAATGCTACGAAAAAGAAGTGAGGGGTGTGAAGCCTGACGGCTAGGGTATTACTCTATCTTCGCGCAGAGACAGAAAGAGCCCGTGTGCACACGTGTGTCGAAAAATATGGAGGAGCGCGACAAAGGGACACTGTGACATGGTGACTCCCAGCTTCGTCGCCACCGGTGAACGCTTTTGCACTGGTTTATCGAGATTGGAACAAGCCACCTCGACTGAATTGCCACACCCCCTCAGGGATTTTGTGAAAAGGTTTTAAAAAAATAAAAGCAATGGAACAGAAACCAAGCGGGAAATGGATAAAGAGGATAAAGAACGAGTAATCTTCAATATTGTCAGAATTTCGATGGAGATACAAAATCGGAAAAGCGGAAAAGAAAAAAAAAACGCCAAATCGATTGTGTTACGATGCGTTGTATGTTTTTTATGTACTGCTTTCTAAATATCTGAAGTTTCGTTGCTCACACGAATCGATGAAATAATAATTTATTTTGTGTCCATCCAATTGAGTGAATTTCAAAAAAGCGAATTCCATAATGAACGCCATTCTTGATTCGAACGTTCATTATATTTAAATTCGCTAGTTCAGCTATTCGCAATTTTAGTCATTTGCTATTTTGACCTCCCCACCCGTGCAGCGTAATGGGGTTGCGCTTTATCTACTACCAGGGCTGACTTATTGTCTATATCTACTGGTCGCAAATACCGAAACACCAGAGCGGGGTAATCGCATCGAAAAGCAAAATACGTATACAGCAGGTACGGTAGATATATTTGAGTGTGGTAGAATGAGGGCGCATCGAAGCGGGGGTCGGAAGTCAACAACTCACCACATTCGGCGAACTCTAATGCCCGTGTGCGTCCAACTGCAGAGGTACTACCTACTAGTTTGCCCCGCTCAAATTTGTTATCAATTTGTGCGCCGGTAGGTACTTAATTTGACTATTTCGTGGAGAGCCAGTGACAGCGGCAAACTCTCCCTCTCTCCGTCTCTCATTCAACTTTTTCACATGACCTTCCATCGTGTGCATTTAAGTGCTTATACGCTTATATGTACAGTGCATTATGTGCAGTATTTGCTATGCACCGACAGTTACGTAGCGCACATCTCTTCATATATTTCCGGGGTTTAACTATACACATACAAATTGTTCACATATGTGCCACTGCAGCATATAGGTGTATATACCAACGCACATACGCGTGTCTTTCGTCAGTACCTATATGCATCCATGTGTATACGTTATATGCTCTCACTGGGAACACACAGCAGTGTTGTGTCTATGTAAATGTTGTTCGTACGTTACGTTGCCGACTACGCCTATGTTTATGCACCGTCGAGATATGTGTATGCGCGCCAAATGGAGAGAGGAAAGAGAAACGGCGTGGAGGAGAGCTACGGTGAATTCGCAGCGCTTACATTGCTACGTATATTATACTATCGTTGTTTTCTGGCTCGGTTGCGCACACAAGCGACTCTCGCACACCGTGCAACGTGGAGTACGTACTGCGTATGTGTGTGTGCGGACACACGTGGCTCGGTGAGCATTCCGGGACGTTCGCATAATGGCGCTGCGCGAACATTTACCATAAGTCCCGTCACATTGTTGTCCGGCGAAGCGGTGTTTTACGTGGCCACCCTTCGTACATGTATGCACTCTACTTACAGTGGTACACTGATGGAGAACGTTAGTGCACGGATGCGGCTAATGACCGGGCGAGGGAAGAACGGGCGCCGGGAAGACGCGTCTCGGAAAGTCGTATTCTAAGGTATAGATGCTTCTTCGTCAGAACTGAGGAAGAGGTCGCGAGAAGAGAAGAAAGAAATGAAAGAGAGAGGATCGCGTATGAAGAAACCGCGACAAGAGGTCGACGCTAATGTTGTTTGTGAGATAGAGGCAACACTCGGACGAATTAATCCTCCCACTAGTCTTACGGGAGTTAATAGAGCGAGAGTTTGGAAAAACTTCGAGCCGGAGCTGCGGACCAAATGGATTTATCTGTCTCGATCTTCCACCTTTCTTATCCGCTGTGCGAAGAAATGGAAGCCGCAAAAGAAGGCAAGAACACATACTAGCCGGGAAAATCTGTGAGAGGAAGATGCATCGCCATCCGGGCGATGATGAGACGTTAGCAGCTAATCGATCTTCGGTATTGCAGTTGCCAGGAGCTCTCGGAACGAAGGTAAAAATGTGAGCGATGTTGGCCGGAATTTGGAGTGGGAAAGCTTCGATAGCGAGGAGAAAAACGTCAATGCAGCTATAAGTTTTTCATCCCAACGGAGAGAAAAACTTCTGTGATATCGAAGCGCGGCTGTGTCTCGTGTGGAGAGAACGGCCTCTTCCTCGATTCCCGCAGGAAGTCCCGCCGGCCGAAGAGAAAACCGGAGGACGAGGAGGGAGGAGAGTGTCGACAATAAGAATTTCTAAATCCCAAACCAAAGTCTCATCCAACAACGCTGCTCTTCATCTCCGCCTGACACTGACTCCCCGGAGAATTGTGCAGCTTTTCACTGAAAAAGCTTTTTACACTGGGTACAGACCCAGCCGAAGTATACCCCTCACCGTGTATCTGCCTGCAGTGGAGGAAGACACGTTGCGAAAAGAAGAATGGACGGTCGACACGTGGTTCGGACAGGAGCTCGGAGAAGACCGAGCTACATATGTATCTAAGCGTACGCTGGAACTGAAGCTCTGATACGTGCTCGGTTTCCCTTCGTCGCGTACTTATTTTCCAGGGGAAAAGTTCCAACAGCCAGCCGAAGGATTTCGTATAGCGAAGGTGGAGCGAAGCGACCACGTACTTGCGCTCGCGCGCACGGGCCTCGCTCGAATGGAGAGGAAGGGTGGCGCTGTGTTGCACTCCGGGTATGAGGCGAAAAAGGAAGGAGTGCTCGGTACGAGTGTAGTGCCAGGAATCCGGATAGTACCACGGAGAGAATCCCACGGGCGTCCGGTGGCCACAGATCGTTTCGAGATCGGTAGCCCGTGAAACGGACACCGTCAGAACACAGACCGAGCTCGCGCATACGCGGCCCGTTGCTGCTCTTCTGCCTCTCGAAATTCCCAACTTGTCTTGTTCGTCTCCTTCACGTATCCTCTTTCGTGTGCAATACGTCACGCTCCGTCTACTCGTTCCGTCGCCAAGAGCTCCTGCATGGTTGAAGAATTGATTCCACATGCGGATTGTTGAGAGTTTTCGTGATAGCACACCGACGCTACGCCCGATATATGCCTATATCGTACCAACCGATGTGTGCGCCGTCGAGGCTGCGGAAAAACGTTGGCGAACACATGGAGAAGGGACGAGTAACGCGTTTCGATCGAAACCGAACGGACCATTCTCATTTCCCTCTTGTCCCGTGTGTTTCTCTTTCTCTACCCCCGATATCCACCCGACAAAATCCCACGGGCATTTGCGGTGGTCGCGTCTAAAGCGCCACTACCGCGTGTGCCGCCACTGTCAAACACCGACGGGCACCGAAAGCACGAGATAGAGGACAAGATGAGAGTGTAGTTGTGAACAGAGCAGCGGCAAAGCGAGATTCGCACGAAAGGAAGAGGGCTCGCGGGAACCAACGGAAACCGGAGGTGGCAGGGTGGTCGCCATTCCCTGTTTTTAATCACTTTGCACGCAGCCAATGGCGCGGAATTGTAGCGGAGTCGCCGGAGGGGATTCCGCATACTCCTCTCCACTCCGCACTCCCAGCTGCAGCACGTGGCCACGGTGTTTCTCCAATGAGAGGATGGGCTCTGTGTGCGGGACGCACCATCGCGATGCGTCGCTGGGAGATACTGGGAAAACTCGCGAGAACCCAGTGACGCGGACTGCCACTGGACACGATGCCTTGCTGTGAAGGATGCGGTGAATATGAAGCACGATGAATTTAGCAGTGAGAACCTCATACTTGAAAGCTCTTTTCCTCGTGGATCAACGATCGTGAGGGCAAGAGAGGTCCACTTATCTGAGTAACATTCCCTTCATTTCGTAAATTCGCGGAAAAATCAATAGATCTTGAAACACAACCATGTCCGAAATATTTTTATCACACACTAGTGGAGATTTCTGGATTAAAATGACCATTACCTCATCCATACGATTGCGGATTTGCAAGCCTACTGCATTCGTGGGAACAGCAAAGTAGACGAGGTTACGATTCAACGTGCTTTAGTATTGTATGGATGTGTAAGTATGTTACAGCAAAGCTGCTCAGCGGTAGACGTATGCAGATTGGTGAAAGGGTCAGCGGCTGACGGAGTGGTACAGTGGTGAATCTAGACAGAAGGTGTCATTGGATAGACATACACAGAGGTATCCTCGGCTGTTGGTGAAAATGGATATCCCATGGATGGAATTTGATGGCACAGGGATGCGGGAACTGTTTTCGGTGTAGCAGGATGTTGGTTGATTAGCCCAGACGATGCAACGTACGTTAAACAAAGGGGAATACCTGCACTATCATATACGGTGTTCGATTGCATTGGACAGCTCGCTGTTGAGCCTCGTGGGCCTAGTGGGCCTTTCAAGACTGCGCGAGAGTTATATGTAAAACAGTTGGAAAATTAAAAACTCGCTAAAAGTGAGCATCAGCTGGCGAGGATTCTACCGAAGGCTGGTGAAAATACACAAAACTTTCAATATCCCTCAAACCTATAGCATATAGAATCTGTGGTTAACAGAAGCTGGCGTACTGAGCAGCAGCAGACAGACGTCGGCGTTTAGAGGAGATAACGTTTGAGGATCGAAACGACATCGTATGGCCCACAGCCTGTGTGTACGTGCCAACGAGACACGACCGTCGGCTCAGACGAACACACTCAAAACTTCGGCGCACCGGTGGGAACGGCCATTAAATTCGGACTCCGAGTCGCAAAATCGCACCGGTCATAATTTCCCAGGCGAAATTCGGGGGAATTTCGAGCAACGATAAAATCGCTTCCTGTGTCCTTCGTCAGCTTTGCTGTTATGATGTGAGGAACACCGCTGGGCTAGCCTCTACATCGGGATGAGACACGGTGATGATGCTCATGTGATTCGGTCATTGACGAAACGGCTGACGTTTGTAGTAACATGATTTCGGTGTTGCAGATCGATGAATTGGTAACACTAACTTACGTCACGGTAGTAGTTCCAGAATCACACTATTTAAGAAATATACTGTATTTTGGTATTCTTGTGATCTTCATGAAAATATTTCAAAAAATTTATCTGCACGTACATAATATTACGCTACTATTGTTAATTTCAGTGCGAATGATATACTGACCATTGTTTCAGACACCAGTTTTGTAAATTTCATACCACTCGTCTCAGTGAATTTACAATATTTTTTTAACAGTGCATGCAAGACTTGCGGGGTGACTTTTTCCTCGAGTGGTATGAGTATATGGACTGTAAGGCATATATGGCAACGTTAGCGACGACAACGACCGAAGCAGGAGCTTTTAGCCGGGCAATTAGAGAGATCAGTTAGGGAGAGAGAATGTCGGCTGGAAGTGCCGTTCTATTCTTTTCTTCTTCATTTTCATTCCAGCTCGCTAGGTACAAAGAAGGGGAGGCTTGTCTAGCGCGCGGTACGAGAGGGTAAGGGTCCCGATGTCTTCGAGATACGAGCGGAAACGGAGACGGAGAAAAGGGAAACGGCAAGAAGAGTTGGTTTACTACACAGGCAATACTGCGTGACACCCTTAAACCCAGTATTTCGGGAATAAACTTTCAACGCGTCCCTAACAGCAGCAGTAGCTGTGCCGACGACGAGCTTACGTCGCACTCGCCCGTTTTTCCCCTTTTCAAAACTCCTGCTGCTTCTCTCGTTGACGTCGAGTTGCCAAATCCTACTTCACCCCTCACTCCTGGAATACCCTCGCGCCTTCCTCCCACCGACATAAAACCGAGAGATGAGAAGAACGACTACGGAGATAAAATGACGAGGGAAGGAGAGGAACGGAGTGAAGTGAGATCGGCGTTGAAAATACGCTCGGAATCGCACAAACGCGCGAGCTTCTTTCAAAGCAGAGCCCACAACCTCCTCCTCGTCTTTATCCTCCTCCTCCTTTTCTATAGATATACGCTATATCGTTTCATATCTCCAACGAAATTCTTGATACGGAAAACTGTCTGATGACGATCGTGGTACGGCCCGTGGCACTTTTCCGCTCTCGTCGCTCTTCTGAGTTCATCCTCAATGTCCTTCTCACTCTCTCCCTCTATCTTTTTTTTTTTTTTGAAAGGTGAAAGGTGGATATGTATAAGCGGACGCTTAAAGGACGTGATTTTCTAGTCGGTGTTTATCATATAGTCGTGCACGAGCAATGGATTTTCCGTACATACCCACCCATGTAATGCCCGGTATAACTCGACCTCGCTCAATCGAAACGAGGGTGTGCGCGCGTGCGAGGTCCGGCACGTGAAATCGGAGCGATTATGCTTCAAAGCGACACGGGCTGAAGGAGAGTGAGAAAGGCAGAGAACTCTGCGGGTTATGGCTCTCTTGCGCACTATACATGGAGATCCAATCGATAGGGCACCCTCTCCGCGCAGCTCTAGTGCGAACCGCCCCCTCATCAAGCCTCCCGCTCGAGAGAACCCCCCTTGCGTCCGGCGTCCCGCAACCCTACCACCATCGCCGCAGAACGGTGTCTACATCTACCTAATCCTATAATTGCACTGATTAACCGACCCCCCGCGTCTCTCTTCCTCTCTGACACCCCCGGGAGCCACCCTTTTACTCACTCCTCACGCGTTTACGATCTACGCATAGACAAGGCACGATGAGTCCCACGTTCGCTATTCACCCTGATCCTCCTCACAGTTTCACGACCTGATTATTATCGCTATTCAAATTCGGTGTAATTCCTAAGTCAGACCTCCATCGCATAAATATTCCCCAAATATTTGTTTTTCGAATTCATACCTATTTTCTCTGTACTGCTAGGGAGAGAGAGAGAGAGAGAAATGGTAATGGCAAAAATAAATTGTGAGTAAAAAAAACCTCGTCTATTTTTTATCTAGATTTTTATCAAGAATAAAACGATGACGGTAATGTCATTATTTTAATAAATAATTCCTGTATGTTCATTTTATTGCTTAATTTAATTTGAATATTTAGAATCAAACGTATTGCATTATTATAGGTACAATGGATACACAAATGTGTTATTCGTTAGCGAAAAAGGTCGAAGATTGCTCGGAAAAATGTAGGAGATGTATGTACACGAAAGTGAGTATGTATATCTAGACCACACCGGAAGCCACGAGACTCCCTTTACGGCCGACAAAAGCCTTTTTGTATTTCGCCGCTACCGGAAGACCGCTGGCGAGAAGGAGCATGCCACGAAAAAGAGCAAGTTGTGGAGTTGGAAAGAGGGAAAGGAAAAAAAAAAAAACAGAGAGGATAGGAAAAAGGGGGAAGAGATTGTGTGATATAGAAAAGGAACTGCTGAAACCCCGTGACAACGGCGAAGAGAGCGACCGAGGGGAAGGAGAAGGATTCTTCGCACTTGGATTTTTCTGTGCTAGCAGTGTGACTCTGGCGATCCAACCAGCAGGATAGCGCCAGAGTAACACACAGCCGAGGCGTCGGTTGCAAACAATGGGCGACGTTTCGCTGGTGCTGAGCGGGTGCCGAGGAGGATGAGCGAACCCGGGGGGAAGAAGACGACGGATGGGTTTGGTGAAAGTCACTTGGCGCGCTGGACGAGCGGACCCCGAAGAGAACGATGGGAGAGCGAGCGAAATAGCCGGCCAGATCTCGGTCGGATGCGCGTGGTCTCGTGCAAGTCGGAAGATAGACGCAGAGATAAAAGTACCTAGAGAGTCCGCAGATAAGAAGAGTGGAAAGAAAGCTGGGTGTAAGGAGAATGGGAAGGAACAGGGGAAAAGCGCGAAAACTCCAGGAGGTGGAGAAGGCAAGAAAGACAATAGCCCGGAGTATAAGCTTTAATCGACCTATAGAAAAGAAAAGATCAGACAGGCACGTGAGTGGCTTCTAACTTTGGATCCCAATATAACTCGCTCAATGTACGAAACGTATTATACGGAATTTCTCGAATATTTTGTGAATTTCAAGCACATAATTATTTGAAATTCAACAAATTTCTTCATTATCTCCGTGAAACGTCACTCTCGTGTCGACGATAAAATTATTATTCTAGTAAAATATCATAGTAAAGTATTAATATCAGTCCGTCCAATAGATCGTGCTAACACTTTATATTTCACCGTTTTAATAATCTCCCGTTTACCTGGTATTTCCGCTAAATTGATGTAAGAAAACCAGGAAGATATCGAAGAGCGCATGAGAGGGGTCGAGGGTGGAATTGTCGGGTTGGAGAGTCTTGCGGCCAGTCGGTTGCACCAACACGGTAAACCTCAACGCACTTGCCTCTTGGTTTCCCTGGCAGTCGTGGAAGCGACTGTCCCCCGGTCTGCTCTGCTCTCGGTGGTTTCTAACTTCGAGCCCCCCCCCCCGTCAGAGTTTCGAAAGCTATTTATTAAACAGACAGCGAACCCCGAGAGCGGCAGCAGCAAAAGCGGCAGCTCCTACCGCCGCAGCGTACAACCACACGAGGGAAACGAGCAAGTGAGATGCAAACGGGTGGTCGTCGTCTCCAGGCATATCGTATTAGAATAATATCATAAGCGTTGACTGACAGCTCAAGCAACCGACCAAACGTGCTTCACTTGCTCCCTCTCTCTCTCTCTCTCTCTCTCTCGCCCTTATAAATCTCACCTCACTCTTCTTGAAGCCTCCCGTCAACGGCGACGCACCACGACCGCTCGCAGGATTATAACTTTGAGACTTTCGTTTCATGCTCATGGAAAACTATTACTTGCAATGTGCTTGGCCATTATGGATATCATTCATGAAGCGGAATCCCGTTTAGTTTGTCGCTTTATACTCCTGATATTATACCTCAATACAGATTACCCTTTGCATTATGAACATTATTAACACTTTTATCTGACAATCATATTCGAAAGTATAAACCGATAGGTCTGGTTGTTTATGGAATTAATTTCGTTAAATATACATGAAATTGTACTTGTCATTGCGAAGCGAAATAAAAATGAAAAAAAGATTATTTTAAAAAATGCAGTATGAGATGAACCTCGAATAATATTTTAGTGGCATCCACAAGAATCGCCATCGCCATCACGCACAAGAATATTCACATGGGGACGTATGTACACGGAATCTAATTAAGCACATTTATTACCACTACTAATGTAATTATCTGAATACAGATACTGATTTTAATCAATACCTCTTTGATGCTGGATTCTATTGATATCCGTAGGGCGGAGGGTGGATCAGAACATAAAAACAACCGAAGCCCCTATACGCACGGGGTAGAATAAACTCGGAAGGTCGCGACATGAAGGTGTGGCCCTCGACCCGCGGTAACACGTGTGCGCTTCTCGCCGTCGCCACTATTTTTGCCAGGCTTCGAAGACCTTCATTGGCTTCGGCGGTTGAGACGCAGTACCAAGAGCAGAGGGTAGAAAAGGGCATTCGCCGAAAATGCGACAGGTCTGATGACTAAAGCCATTAAGGAGGTATAAAAGTGTTAAAATGTAGAGATTCCGCAGTGAAGTGCGATTCAAAGCAGCTGGTTACTCGTTCGCACAATGAAAAATGGTAAGTAAGAACAACCAATCACGGTGTTCAGTATGAAAAAAAAATGTTTTTTGACTAACCATGTTCCATTGAACCCTCTGATCATCCGATTATTTCGGTCACCTGAAAATGTTGTTACTTAACTTTTGGCAAAATTCGGGAAACAATTTGCTAACTCGTGGTGCCAAACGTGTAGTAAATATTTACTGCCGTATTCTCTTTGTACGGTATCATTGGGATTGTGTCCGAAATATAAGATAGTGAGGAATATATTAGGTATAAAATGGGAGAAGAAAAGAAAAGAGAAAAGATCTAAGCTCTATTTAAGGAGTTGCGTGATAAGTTACATTCCGGGGATAGAAGCAGCATCACGAATCACCCCGGGGAGCAGTTTCGTGGTTTCGCTACTTCACCATGGTACTGTACAGTGTCTGTATAAAGTATACCCGACAGTCGCGGTCGGAGAAGCAAAAGGAAAACTAGTTGGCGAGAGTATAGAGGGAGGAAAAGCAGCGGAGTATATTGTACAGCAGCAGCACCGACTAAACCCACCGTCGTCTCTCGCGGAGTTCTTGGAAAATTATTTTATATTGCCGCGCGCACCCGGCTAACTTTTCCACTACTAGCTTCGCTTTATCATCTTCCGGCGAAGAGAGAAGAGGGAGAGAGGGAGTAAAGGGTGCGGCTAACCTACGGGGACTCGTGCGACGCATCCTCGGAGTCAAAGTTCGAGGTCGTTGGTTACTATGGATGTTTAGTTCGTTGTTTCACCCCTCCCGTGTCTACCCTGAGGCAACTTGACTCGATCCTCCACAGGGATCCACGGAAATTCAGTAGAAAACGATACGCCAACTTGGAGGGCCAAAATATTGCTACGCTTCGGTATACCGGAATGGTGTATTCGCTTTTATGGGCAACTGTAGATATGTTTCAACTTTTTGCAACTGTTGGACTATAGGGACAACGATTCCAGTGTGTTTTCAGCCTGCTTGAAATTGAAATGGTGCAAATTTTAGAGCATTCAATCATCTCGGTGCTGATGTATTTGCGCGAACAGATTTAATGATTATAAATTATTTTGTGCAAATAATAAATGAAGAAAAGTCGGGTGCAAACATTTTGTTATTCGCAACTGAGATTGTGTCAAAGTATGAAATGAATATGAATATTTTTGCGAAAATCCGTTCCAAATGTCTTCATGGAGCGTTGAAAAAAAAAAAAAAAAAGAAATTATGTTGAAAGTAAAATTCCACTTTGTATCTAGAATTTCAGGACTCGAGTCGACAAACATTAACAAGGATGTCAAGTCAAACCAAACTAAAATTGGAGAGGAATTTTGGTGCGAATAGCTCAACAGATGTGGAAAGTTGAAATATCTCAGCAGTCCCCATCAAAATATACACCTACTCAGAATCGCTGAGGCCACGCAGTCACGACGTTCATCCGGGAACCCAATTACTTTGTTTCCAAACTATCTTTCATTCTCTGGGTTATGAACTCATCTCCCTCCCCCCAGTAATTTCGGACGTCGGAGGTTTCCGCAATTATGCATTGAGACCATAATTTCCCTGAAAGTTTATGTAAATATATTCAAAGAAGATAAATTAATTTTTAGTCATCTTGATATAACCGGCAAAGGATTTCCAGCAAGACTTTGAAGTAATGAGAGCTAAACCACGAGGAAAATGTTGTACATTGTGAGCTTAAAATCAGCACGAATCGCGAGGGTCACGCGTGATGAACGTGGCGGCGCGCCTTCTTCGCTACTGCGTTACTGCCGGTAATTCTCGTGCACTCTCGCGTGATAGAGAGTGGAAATTCTTTCTCTTCCTTCCCGCAACAGCCTAATGGATTCTCCACACTGATAGCTCCGCGTCCTGGGCGTCCGCACGTACTATTATACTCGCAAAAGGTGAGCAAAAAAATGCTGCGCGGAATGTGGGTCTCGCGGGTTAGCAAGAAATTCCTCAGGGCCGAAGGGACCCTTCGAGCCTTCTCAAGAATTCAGGTCTTTCGCAATTAAAAAAAAAAAAAAAAGAAAAATAAAGTATGCATTGATTTATAAAATATTTGGGAAAACTCAATCGTCTCGATACTGTCAGTTCTCTCTTGGGATATTATATATAAAAGCTCCAAGTATCAGATGGAAAATCGAAAAACGATGACGACAGTTGGAATGATTCACAGAGTCCTCGATTCGCTATCTCTCACTCCCAGTCCTTCCGTTTTCGCGCTCTCTCTCTCTCTCTCTCTCTCTCTCTCTAATTCGATCCTTATATTCTCTGTATTTCTCTCGGGTCGTCGGGAAGCGTCTCGGGCTACCCCCGAGAGAACGATCGAGGATCGCCCGAGGCGCCGAAACGCCCCGGAGCTTCTTCGCTCTGTTCACCCAGGGCCTCCAATAATATAATATCCAATAGCTTTCGCGAGATGCCATCGCGCGCGCCATTTCCACGAACGAGCGAAAATCAATGCGCGACGACGACTACAGAAATGGGCAGGGAGGACGGCTGAGAGTGGAAAGAGCGAAGTGGTTTTGGCTATACGGTGTATAGTTGAAGGATAGGCTATATAGGAGCAACAGACGGAGGTGAGGGTACGACGGCGTCGATTCTCTCGCCGTCGGCGAAATAATAATTCGTCTTGGCAGCTGAATTCCCGTTTGAATTCTCGGTGGTACGGCGTTTCGGCCGAGCGGCAGTCGTCGGCGTCGTCGTTTCGTCGAATCCGAACTACTGCCGACGTTAGTCTCGGATGACTTACGAGAGCTCGCAAGACGGCGCATCGAGCCGGCACCAGTAGCCCGGCCGACCACCGTAGCAAATTCCGGAAGCCGTTTCAAAGATAACGCTCGTCAGTCCTGACGATCATCAATTTTTGCCCGGACCCACTCCTCTCAAACGCCCGAGACGTTCTTTATTTTCGTTGTGAACAGTGGTCCTCCCAACGCACACACATGGCTTTCCTACAGCCCGTCGAGGGGTCTCTTCATCTTCTTTATTCCTCGCGATACGGTTCGCGTAGTCAACGTGGAGCACGATCTCACATGTTTCTACTATACTCCACCGCAGCAGCGCAATTTTACACAAAATTGCAATGCTCCTCGTGCACAACATGTTGAAAAATACGACGACTCGACGTCGGGTAATACTGTCCCCGATTTTTGCATCTGGCAGATGAGTACAATGAGATCTGACGGAATAAGAAATACCATATATATATATATATATATGTATATACTGTAAAGAAAAATGACTTCGGTTACAATGGGTAGGAGTGACAGTAGGTGAGAATGGCAAGTGAGAAAAGTTGAGTACTTACCGGACTCCGAGACGGACGGGCTGCCAGCAGACCTGTCGGAATTCCTAGAGCTGGCGGTGGAGCTCGTCGAAGAAGCCGTTGTTACCGAGCACTCGGAAACGCTTCGCCTCTTGGATAGGAGCGCCGTAGCCGCTGAGCCGCACGAGGATCCGGTCGGTGCGCTCGAGCTTAGACCGTGCAAGCCCGCGTGCAAACCATGGTGTAGACCCGTCTGGGTCGTTAGTTGCTCGAGCCGCCGCTTCAGGAACCTGTGCTCCCGCGACAGCTGCTCCTTGTGTACCGCATGCTTTCGCTCCCGCTCCTCCAAACTCTGGATAACCAACAAACAAACACAAGACCTGCGGTTCAGTTGAGATTATCGCTCGAGCATTATACCTACTAATTGTCCTTCTTACGTGACAATATCGAGATAATATTACACAGTATGCTGCGTAGATAAGCACCGAACTTTGCTGCACTCAAACTAACGACCATTTATGTATTATATGTTACTATATGACGATATTTCGCAAAATATATCCAAATTCGTGCTCGACAAGTGGTGTTACCAACAGATGAAAACAAAGAAGAAAGGACAACTAATTAACGTTCTTCAGTAGAGAATGTAGAAACCTAAAAAAAAAAAAAACATGTCCACGACTTCACGTGTTGTGTTACGTATACAATACTGAAAGCGTTGAACTATTAACGTTACTTAATTTTTTTAAGCTCCCATACATAATTTATTTTCAAGACTCACAAACTTATTCAATATCGACGGAAGATCCTTGATGCGGTATCCAAAATAAAATGTCTCCAGACGCTGGGAGTCTAATTCTACTGAAAGCTCAAGGAAGAGCTGCGAGTACAATCGATATGCGCATCGAAAATCAAGCTATCGATGTTAAATAATAAAATGTTATCTCATCCATTTAACGTCAAGGCTGCGGATGGAGAGGGAAGAAAAGAAGCAAACGGAAGATGGTGAGGGAGCGAGATCGCGGTGAGGCCTGTACTGTACGTTCGGCTCCAGAACGGAAGAAAGAGGGAGCAGGAAGCATCAGACAGGCGGATGGACCGCGGGCGCGCAAGGCCATCACCAGAGACCGGAGAATCGATTGACCTGGCCTTCTGCTTCTGCAGTCGGTGCTTATGCTCCGGGAGCAGTAGCTCCTGGCTCTGTGGCGAAAGCCACAGGGCGGCCAAACTTACTTGCTACTCAGTGAAGCGAGAGGTTAGACGCGAGAATCGGGGATGAAGCTTTCGCATTCAACTTGGTCTGCTCGCGGTTCTCCTTCGATCTTGTTCTCCTTCCACTCTCTTATCCTTTTCCCTTCGTGCGCCTGGCTCGCGGGCAGCCTGCTTTATTGCAGAGATTATTAATACCTTCACCCGTAGTCACGCCGCAATCCTTTGAGATCCCTCTATTTAGATATTCTGAGAAACGGCGCGTAAAGTGAGAGAGAAAACAGCATGACACGATGCAAGTGGCCAGATTCGTGATAGACTCGATGTATGCATAGAACTCGAGCTTGAATGAGAATGGAAAAGGGCAGAAAGCGAAAGGATAGAGAACACAACGTTCGTGCATTCTCTTTATACTTGCAGCTTCTTGCTCTTTTACTCTCTCTCTCTCACTCTCTCCCAACTCATATCAACAACGGTGCTCGTCTCGAGATAAATCGCTTCTAAGCGGCTGCCGCTGCTTCTGCCGCTAGTGGTTCTCTTGATGGTGGTAGACGAGGGATCTCGGAAGCTGAGTTCAACGGGGAGACCCGGTCGACTTATCGGAAGGAGATTAATCTCGAACGAGCTCTTAACGCGCGCCCGCGCGTTTGGCTTACCAAGACAAACAACCACCCTCACAATCCACACGGTCCGTTCACAAGCTCACTCCGCCATCGTGACGTATACGTGCTCAGAAACGGCGGGAGCATTAGTGGGTTGCGACATTCAAAATTAAGTCAACTTTGATCTTTCCCATACGCTCCAACTTCTTCATACTGACATGTATCGATGTTGGGCTCTGCCATTAGAGAAACCGAAAAGAATAGTAAAGGTAACTCAAAAGTATACATTCACAATCTGGTATATCGCAATAACATTACATTGTGCATAAAAATCACGCACTCCTCAGTCATAAATCAAAGGTCAATTTAAATCCATTCACTCGATTTCGATATTACAATGCTCGCCTATAGATATTGAGTGAAATCGTGATTTGAATATTACGTGAAAGGTTCTTAATCCGCACGGGTTGAATAACTTTGTAAACTCGGATCTTGCTAATACGGGGGATACAGGAGAGATTCACTTCACAATGTTTTGTTAATGGCGAAATCTGGATCGATTTTTTTTTTCACTAGCGCACCACTTCAGTTTGTTCAACTTTTGGGATGTGCCTGGTAAGTGAAATTTAATAAAAAAACTACATACAAACATACATACAAAACTACATACTAAAACATAACAAAACCTACGAGTGGTATATTTTTATACTTTTCCCTTTATGCGTTAGGAAGAGGAATGGTGGCGCCATAATCGCCACCGGCGGTTTTGTGACGATAATTTATCGACAACAATACCCCGTAGTACCAAGCGCAATTCGTACGACACTCACGATGGTGAATTGCCAGCGGCAGTAATTATCGCGAAGACACGGGCGATAATTGGTTTCCTTAGGATTATAGCGCAATCGAGGGTGTAGTGCCATTTTCTATCGATCTCGATACACAAAGCGGCTGATGTACAGTGAAAAGTAAGAAAGTAGTTCGGCGTGAGCTACTTGTAAAGCAGATCATGTTCGGGAGCGGGCCCTCGCTGTTGGTGATGGGGAGACGAACAGACTAGCAGTAACGAAGCGACGGAACGTATAACAGCACTGCAACTGTGGACTGTGTGACGATTAAAGCTTTGTATCCGAATTGAAGCTCGTCCCGGTCGTTTCGCTTTTGGAGTTAATGGCACAAAACACTGTAGCTGTCGACTAGTGGATCCACGTGCTCTTACACTCCACGTGGATCATCTGGGTTACGTGTGTACGTACAACGGATATAGTGTACAATAAAACGAGGGCAGAAAGAGGAGTGGAGGTTACCAGGGGAATGAAGGGATGATGTTACTGGCGCTGCTTACGTTGCACGAATTTACGTACCTCGTGGGTATATATCTATACGATAACTATACTCGTAACTGCACGTACACACCGACAGTTATTCCATACAGAAAGAGAAGCCGACTAGACGTGTGTAGGTGTATATTTCCCTCGACTCGTTGAAAAGTTCTTGCCGGCTCCCCTGTATACCTTCGGCGCGCGGCTCGATATGAGTTTACAACGGAGATAAGGGTATTAAAGCGAGCGAGTCGCGAGCTATGTGTACTATACGCGCGCACGCGGGTAGACTCCTCGTAAACTTCTTCCGCCATTCAGCCTCTCACTCTCGACGAGTTAAACTTTCTCTCGCTTTATTCTTCTTCCTATTCCACTCTCCTTCTTATTTCACTCGTGGTATGAGAAGAAAGCTTAATCGAGAGTAGCACAGTCTCGTCTTACCCCGGAATCCAAGTTGGCAGGCCGTCGACATGAGGTCAGGAAAGAAATAAAAATGTTTTTCGAAGACAACACTGGATACTGCTGTTATGAGGAAACCCGAAGGTACACCGAGCTTCCAATTCTCGAGAGCAATTCGAATCAATCTGCGAATCCGGTCGCCGGACGGAAAAGTTGTCTCCGATATACTTGAGTTTCTATGAGACTCGTAGTTCAATCGATATATGCTGTTCGTGGAATGGACCGGAATAAGTTGACTTAATTTTTGTCAAATTACTCGTCGCTCTTGATGAACTTTCTCCGATTTTCGCGAAGTATTGGCATTAGCAATAATAATCGCATGCTAGAAATCCCGAAGCTCTTCATGAAGATTCTTTTCGCGATGACAGCTCGCGTCGAATCGTTTCCGAACAATTCGTTTCGAGCGTGAAAATGTTCGAGCTTTCGAGTTTCCATCGCGTAGAACTTATTCGTGCGAATTCAATGGGTATAGCGGAAATTGGTGTACAAATACTCGCGCAAAGATGAGCTCTGTAGGATCAAAGTGTCGGCTGGGTTGGCAATAAACACGTTGCCCAGGATGATCCGCCGCGTGCTTTCAATCGTCCTTGAATTGTCCACTAACCCTTGATATTTGATCGTGGACTGGGGGAAAATCGACTCGAAGCTCTTGAGGAAACTTGTTAAATTAGTTTTATATCCGAGTGCAGAGGTATTCCCTTCGATTTCAGCGATTCCGTCTCGTGTCCATGGTAACGAACAGGTAGTAGAACAGGATTGAAGGAATCGAGAAACACCGGATTGTGGAAAAGGACATTTCCAGCAGCTCGTACAGTTGCGATAAAAGCTGGGAAAAAGTGTCCGACGAGGATGCCGTTAGTGCAGTGTCCCCGAGTGGGTCGAGCGCCGCGTCATAAACTGTCGTGTCGAATCTATACAGCGACCGGTACTATGGTTTCCGCCCAGGGCCTCGACGTTGCGCGCGTGGACAACCACCCGTCCGTTCTCCATGACGACAGAGAATTACGATCGCGCGGAGAACGATCGATCTGCGCGTTCTTCTGTCACTAAGCACAATGTCCGGACGTTTAATTATACCACCGGTAGAGGCATCGTCCAGTCGCGTTTTACGAACCGTCAAGGTCGACGAATGGGAGGTGGCGGTGAGCGAATCACAGGACATTCTGGTCAACGTATACATACCTTCCGCATGTTAAGTCCAGAAGCTGCTGCTGCTGCTGCCCACTCTCTTTTATTCTTGTACGACACGAATACCACGACTCTGCATTATACATACGTACACGAAGGTGTGAAAAGTATGTACAACTTCTGAGCAGAGTATTCAGCAGCCAGCGGGAGTTTGGAGTGTGGCAAGCTGCGGAAAATATACAGCGACAGAGGTGAAACTACCGAGCGCAGCTTTGAAACATGCTGGAAGAAAAGTTTTCGTGTATTTTCACGGAGATAGCTGCGGGAATGTCGGCAGCGGGTGAAAAGGATACTTGTTTTCAGCCACTGTCCAAACAGAGTATAAACCGTGAATAGGAGAGGGGTTAGATACAGAAAGCGAAAGATGCGCTGAAAGAGAGAGAAATACAAGAATTATGATTACTTTAATTCTCGCTCCTGTCGGTGTTCGGGAGGCTTGCGGATGTATCTAAAGCCAGAATTGTACCGCGTGTGGAACCGAGCAACTGTGAGAGGTGCGAGGGTGCGACTGACTATAGACAAGAGCATGTTCCATCTAACCGTGGAAGCAGAGAGACAGAGGGAACGTTTTGTGCCAACGTGGACGTTGCTCTGCGATGAGAGTGGTAGCTACTGTGTGGGAGTATACGCCAGTGGAAGAGTAAGGTGTTCCAGCAAACAGTGCGGTGCAGTAGCAGCGCACAATAGATGCACAGTTAGTAAATTACAGAGTGCCAGGACAATGGCGTGTGCGAGAGTGCAGAGAGACAGGGACGGACAATATCGGCGTGAGCTCAAGAGCGATGCGAGGGAGACAAGGAGAGCGTGGGTGTACGGAACGGAGTGTCTAACGCGGTGTGGTCCGCATCATGGCAAATCCTAGAGCAGCGACGCGAACCCATGGAAAGCCCGCGCGCGTGGCTTATTGTGTACCCAACTCCGAAAAGGACCGACAGATACAACAACAAGCGGAATCCATTGCAGTACGCCGGAAGAAACCTACAACCATGTTGGATTATCATGTACTTAGTGATGCAGTCATGGGGTATCAGTTATTGCGACAAATCGTACATGGGGAATGTGCGGCTACATGAAACATCAAGTCGATCCGCGTCTGGCCTTTGACCTCTCGGATCTGGTAGGTGATTGTTCGTATCAATGTTAAAAAAAAAAAGAAAGCGAATTTTTTTTAAATTTCTTTCATACTTCTTTGAATTATCTCAATAAAAAAACGGCGATATTGGTGATAAATATGTGAATTCGAAAAAATTATGATATTGAATTTTCATATTCAATTATTTAGCGTGGATCCGTCTCCCTTGAGCTTTTTTTTTTTTTTTTTTCATTGCGGCGCAGGTGTCGGATTGACTTATCTCTCCATAATATGACGTGACCCTATCTTATTATATAGGTACCTCTATAATCCAGTGTATTTGCCTCATGGATACATATATATATTTATATATATACCACGGTACGTATAAATTTTGAGTCAGGACACGTCTAATGTGCCTGTCTCCATGAAAAGAGCTGCCCGAGTTTCCTGACATTAATATATAAAAATGAGGCACGTCGAAAGTGAGGCAAAGTGACGTTTGGACGTTGCGTCGAAAGAAAGCGCGAGATGCGCGCGCATAAGAGGGTGCGATGCAACTGCATCTCATCCAGAGAGACGGAGGGTGGAGCAGCTCGTATTCGCTCCTCTCGTATATATTTTCAAGCGCTCGGCACCCGAGAACAAGAGGAATGAGCCTGAGCCACCAGCGGCCCAAGCGAAGGGGTGACTTTTCGGTCCCTCCTTTCCGCTCATCGCGGATGGTAATCTTTCATTTGTCCGCCGTCGGATCTTTCGTCGGCGTCGACGTCGCGTGGCTGCCGCCGCTGCCGGGTAGTACGCAATTCTTTTCACGCTTGCACCAGCTAGCAGGCAGACATCTTTTCCACCATCTTTCTCGCTAATTACACGACCCGTTTTTCAACGGTCCTCAAACCGCTGAACGCTCCCTCTCCCTCTCCCTCTCTCTCTCTCTCTCTCTCACACCCTCTTCATCTCACATTCACCCTACGAACAGCTCAGTGGTAGCTTCATCCACGCCTCGGCGACGTCTTCTTCTTCTTCGCACTCTGAGCAAGTTGAGGCAAAGCAAGGCAAAGCGCGATGCCCACTAGTCACCACCCTTATATATAGCTGTATATAGATCAACCATGGTATTGAAAAGAGCCCGAGGATGTTGGCTGTTCGCGGAAAGAACATGAAATATTCAAGCGTCCGGGTTTCGGCTTCATAGCCTTTCCCATCTCCATCCACCACCTCTGTTCTTCACTTTGTACTATCCTGTTATAAGCGGAGCTAGTAGGCAGAATAAAAGTACAGAAAGGAAACTATTTCTTTTCTGTCTCACTCAATCGCATCTGGATCTTCGATCATTTATTCCGTCTTCCGACCGACCTTTGCATTCCGTCACTTTATCACTTTATAAAAAATTCTTTCACCCTCCCTGCTCTCACTTTGACAAAGCGTTAGCATACAGACGTAGCAAAGAATATAGGAGACCGTAGACTTTTATACATTTTACGGTTTTATCCAATAAATATGATATTTTAAAGTAATAATGAAATTTACCGCGATAACGAAACAAACATGGATCACACGAATACGTAGTTTTCGACTCTAATCCATGTAACAGCCGCGAAATTTATCGAAGTATCGATAATACGACACTCACCTTGATAAAACGCTTAGCCTTGGTCAAGAGACCGAGCGTTGTGTGCCTCGAAGTTTCCGGACCGAGTGGTACCAGCACTTTCAGCTTTTCGAGGCAGTTCCTGAGGTGCGCTCTCCTGTAATCATAAAAAATTGCATTCGTAAGTCAATTATCACGAAAGGGAATTCATCATAGAACGGTTTACAATTAAACAATGCACTCCACAGTAATTTAATCTTTCATAATTTTTGCAAAAATGTTTTTTATTTGAAAAAAAAAAAACAAATTTGGCATCCCATAAATTTGCGAAATGGAGCATTCTGTTGTTAAATTGAAAGAACCACTAAAATCCGTCGCTAAATGTGAAAGTAGCAGATTTGACTAATCGATATCGACTCGACATCCGATTCCTAACGGTATATAAGTAAAATGTTGGTCATGCTGTTGATTCCGGATTACATTCATTGGATTTTTATGCGTGTCAGCTGAACTTGGATACAGAGTCAAAGTTTTCCCATTCCTTCCTTCCGAAACCTCACGAGTTATAAATGAGACAGCATCGACTCTTATAGGAGCATGCAAGCGCTCGAATATAGCTCGGGGCCTTAATATCTTGACGGACGATAAATTTTGGTCGCGCCTCATCCTCCGCCGCGCTATATACTCTCCACACTCCCACCGCGAATATCGATATTCCTCTAACTACGCGCTTACGGCCTCGCCGACCTTCCGCCATCCAGGAGATGAGACATCCTCTGTCTGCTACAAGCAGGCACGCGGAGAGTCGTTAATTATTCCACGAGTTTCCGAGCATCCCGCGTGCTATAGTCTAAGCCCGCATAGACAAAGTGTCTCGTACGAATATTCCATATCCGCCCCGAAGCTCCACGATCTTAAAACACGTTGAGGTTATAAAAAAATAACACATTCGGTGGAAAATAATGAGCTGTCTAGTTGAATTGCGCTGTCGTGTACGAACATCCATTAAGATAAGCTCGTCGGAGTCTATAAAAGATGGAAGCAATTAGAATGAGTCACGTTATCGTACGTTGCACTCGATTCGGCTCAAGTGATAAACAGACGGCATTCTACACAAGTGAGTCCATAAGCCAAGATTCTACACGTTAACAGCTTTACTTGTGTATAATCTAGCCTGTGGAGCATTGCCTTCTGTGAAATAGTCGCACCATTTCATCATGCGGTATAAAAAAAAATTACTTGGAAATGAATGTTGCAGTACTGGAAATTTGCCTAAACTAAATTCAATAGACCAGTGCGATGATAATTTTAATGGTTTAGTTCAATTTAACCGTAGAATTCCTTGAATTTCATATAAAAATTATGGTTATTCTCTTTAACAGTGCGTGTGCTAGAAATTTGTTACCCAGTGGGTAAAATATGTATATGTTTCTGTGCTGGTCAGCGTTTAGAACGCTTAAACACGATTGAATGCCTTACGTGTGCTATCTCATCGTTCTCTCACTTGGGTATTCAAATTTTGCTAAGTCCGACGAAAGGTAAGAGCACAGGGCGGGAGCTTCGAATTCCAGAGAGGATTCGAGAGGCTGCGAGAGTTACAAGCTTTCAGTCCCGCGAGAATGTACAACACGCCAGCGAACCAGAGCTTTCGGAGTTACACCGACGGGCTTTGCAACGAGGGTTGCCAAGGCGATAGAGAGAAAGAGAGAGAGAGACACGGGAAAAGGTAAAGGACGGGCTCGGCGAGTCGGGAGTGTGAAACGGTGCGAAAGCGCCACGCGAGACCCTTTACAAATTGTCTCTGGTCTCCTGACTCCGCGGAATTTACAGCTTGACGGGGTACCACTGCAGCAGATCCTCGTGTGACGCATTCACCAGCAGCTACGTAAGATTTATCGTAGCGGCACCTCTTTTCTATGTTACTCATATTAATAGGAATTCTAATCGTGCGCTCAAAGGCAGACTTTTCCTTTTCATATTTCTTCCTTCGCAAGTCTAATTTACAAGTTCAGCGTTAACGCGCCGCATTTCGTCGCTTTGAAGTCAAAACCGTCCTGCAAATTGGTACGTCATTCCTCGCTGGCTTCTGTAAAATTTCTATGGCAATAAAATCATACAAAACACTGTTCTCGATGTAATTTGGAATAATTTATGAATACAACATTTTCGTAAACGCCATTAAAAAGTGTCGAAAGCGATTATTGGTGAGGCCTTCTGATCAATATTGACCCGTTCGGTGTTGATATTCATACATGACAGTACTAAAATCGCAGTGTTCGTATTAAATAATTTGATTTTCTACCTCAAAGTTTCCACCCCATTTATATTCACTGCGAGTGCATGAAAATCAATAAAATGCGGGCATTCGCCGGGGAGTTATTGTGCGAATACGATCCAAAAATGCCGTTCAATTCCATTCAATCAGTTTCCCGTAAAATTCGTCGAAAGTATTGAGGCCGTTAGATAAATTTCCACCTTCACAGATCCTATTGGCACAATTTTTCAACACCGCATTTTTACCAGCGCAGTTGAATACAAATTTATCATTATTTCATGAAATATTTTATCTCTTTATCGAAGAGGATAAAATGGCAATATTGTTGCCAGCAGTCCAGTGGGAGCCCCTTAACTATACACGAGCAGCCGAGCGTGCTCACCGACCGGAGATCGAGTAGGTATATGAAAATTAAAGAGGAGTATGAGGAAAGGAGGAGGCGAAGCTCGCGGGAATAATTTCCAAATGATACCAGTAGCCGAGACAGCGAGGGAACAGCGTGGACCAGCAGAACTGCGAGAGGCCTCCCATATTTCAGGGGTATTTATCGGGGGCCGGCGGCGGCGGCGGCGGAGGCGGCAGAAGCAGCAGCAGCAGCGGGCAAGAGCCGACCGCGGGGAGTGAGGAGAGGGTATCGAACGGGCCGAGAGTATTCACGCGCCTAATGGCCCGTGATCGCGTCGATAACCCCGTGGGATCGTATCGTTCTTCCGGCGCTTTTCCCTCTCCGTTCCCTCCGCCGCGCCTCGCGTCCTTCTCCCTCCCGCTCTTTGCTCTTGGCCGCTCGCTCTCCCACCCACTTTCCTTCCTTTATTCCGCCACACTAACCCTTGCCAAGGGTGCTAGCGGATGTCGAGTTCGTTTATCGACGATTCCCATCCTCCGCGTCGGTTTCCCTCGTCCCGTGGCTCTTGGACGAATCTTTGGCTCCGAAGCCGCGACGATTCGCAGAGAGTACGAGAATGAGAGAAGAGGAGCGGTGAGGTGAGAGTTGACAGGGAGGGTGAGTGAGAAGCTGCGGAGAACAGTCTCGCGAGTTTGGACTTGGATTACATCGGGCAACCAACGGTGCGTACATGAAGTAACTGCTGTGCCGTATGAGCGGAGAATGTAAATCTCCCGGGATATGTAACGTGGGAATTTCGCAAGCACTTGTATGCACCGGCAGCGAGCGGAGCTTTCGCTTCGTAATATAGTGTGTCTATATTTACACAAGCCGGAAAATATTTCATGCAGTTTGCAAATTATATATATGAAAATGCCTGCGGTACGAGGATTTAATTATCTTTATCCACTGTCACGATTTCTTCTCTCGCTTTACACTGGCACGGGGAAAGAAAAAACAAAAAGGGTTGCACGGAAATTTTTGGTCTTTCGTTGATTTAGAGAAGCACAGAGTGGATGAGAAAGTCCGGAGGGTGGAAGAGATATTCAACGTTGCATCGTGTTATTATTGTTGCTCGGGAGATTTTTCGAGGCTTCCTGGTATCTCGGATATAGGGGAATGCTGAAGAGGAAGAACGAGAGGCGCTCTCGCCGAGGCTCTGCGAATAATGCCGAAGTGGCGAGAGAGCACGAAGTGGGTTTCTCTTCCGCCCATTCGCCCCTTGGCAATGTACGAATGCTCTCTATGCTATGCTACTTCTTCTACTCCATCCACCGTATCTGCGGATGCTCCGCGACAACCGCGCTACTTCTACCACTCCTGACAGTATCCTTCGGTTCGTTTCCTCGCACAAAAGCCTCTCGATGACTCTCCACGGCAGCACTCCCGCGAGAGAACCGGATGTGCCGAAAAGTGGCGACTGTTCACCCTCCAATCCACTGTACTGCCTGATCCAGAACGGATACCCCACGTACAGATGGTGTATTAACACTTGGACGGAAGCTTTCTTTCATAATCTATGTTTTTGCTCCGCTCAATTATTCATAATCATTCAATTTCCATAAAAGCATCAACTCGCATGAGCAAATACGCTTCAAGTGGCTGGATTCACGAATCTTTTGGTCGGGCCGGCAAACCAGTGACTTCTGTCACCCAATTCGTTCGATTCCAAATAATTGATCTGTTGTTAATTCATTTGAATTAGAAATTTATGTGTCAAGACGAAAAATACAGAATTCGCGACAAGTACAAAGTACCTCATGAAGAAGAAAAAAGGTACGTCGAGTAGAAACTGTTTTTCCGTGGAAAGTCGTAAAAGGTTAGAGGCATAGCAACTTTTCAATTTAGACATCCTAATCGCGAGTGTCCTTCCCTCAGCGGTTGGCGTATAACCATCAAGATAGCACACGAATAGGCGGGAATGAGAGAAGCACCAAGAGAGCAGTGGCTCGAACACGCGCCATTAGAGGTATTTAATTTTAAGTTTATGTTGCAGTTTATTGCCTGGCTCGTACGGGCCAGAAACGACGGGGTACGCGGTATACAGCATCCATACGTAGCGACTCATACTGTGGCTTTGGGTGATGTGCATATATACGGGGTGAGGAGGTGTGGTCGTGGAACGGCGAGACCTCGGAGGTCGTGGAGCTCGAGTTATGTGTCCGCAGCGTACACAAGAGCACGTGCACACGATATCCACAATCCACGGAAACCGGTCCACCAGAGCTCACTGGCTGGGTGACTGCGTCCAACATGGAGTACGTGGCGGCCACTGGCGAGAAGGGAGAGCACGCCCGCAAACCTTTTACGAGAAACAATAAGCCGGCTTGGGCTTAATGACGTCATCAAACGGTATTATGCTGCACTAGCCATAGAGTGGACACTCCATCCCTCGTGGTGTATATATGTGTCCGCGAATGGACATGTGTCACGGGTGCTTTAGACGCGTAGACTCGCGTATAAAGCTATGCACGAGTCCCTATTACCAATATCAACTACCAACTGGCTTTCAACAGACTCGTCGGGCAAATTCTCAAGATACAGAGATATTCCGGAAACCGGAATGGCGAACGTCGGGGACAGAAGTCGCGGGGGAATTGTTGAAAATTAGTCTGTAATTTGGCGGGCAAGTTTCTCGAGGGTGCACCAGCCATGCTGGCACGAGCAGGAGGATATTGTGAGAAAAGCCAGAGGAAAATATAGAGGTGGAACTGTGACGCGTATAGTCTACCGAAATATCGCTGTATTCCGACGACAGTGGAACGCGCTAGACGCTCTCTCGTCTCTCAAGCTTCGGTCGACTACACGTACGAGTACACGCCGAGATAATGCGGGCACATGGAACATTCGGGGCGATGTGGAATAGTAAAGTACCAGTTGTCTAGCGATCCGCCTCTAGCAGAGCCAGAGTTCAGGATTTCGAGTTAGTCGGGTTAGTTGCCGGTGAGAATACCCGAGAGACACCCTTAGCGAGAGAGAAAGGGAGAAGAGACGTAGGCAGAGTTCACTAAGTATGATATGTAGAATAGGGATAACGCGCCAAGACGCTCTCTATCTTGACATAACTTGATAGAAGAGTCGCGAGCTTCCTCAACAGACTATACGAGTTTCTTCGTGCAGAAGGAGCTAAGACAGCAATGCGGTGTTCGTGATGCTCATACGTGACACAAAACCCTGTGCGGAAGACAGGAAGGGCATTTAGGGTGCATGAACACTGCGTTGCGGCCACCCGCGAGCTCTTCCGCACCGAGCCAAATGATTTCGATAACATTCCATCCCATTGGAATATCACTTTTTCAATTCATTTCATTCAAATACCGGATGTACTCGTTCGAATATGATTTGTATCGTCGGATTATAAATCTTGATAATATATTTTCGCGATTACTTACGCGAGTACCACCACTTTAACAATCGTGTACAATTAAACATCCTTACATCAATGTTCTCTTGGATTTGACAAATATTAAAATCGAATTTCCCCAGTTATTCAGAAGTTCGATAATACATTGTAAGTGTTGAAGGTCTTGATTATGGAAACAAATTTATAAACTGATTCGAGTTTGTAACTTTGATTCAAATACAAAAGTTGCCATGGACGCGGTGGGAAAATACGGACTTGTAGTGTACAGATGATGGTCTATTCACGCGGTTACAATGCCCTTAAGTGAAACCTTATGCGCGCACAGAGCGCCACCCAGACCACTATCAGTGGGTATATCGTGAATAAGATCGGAGCCCAGCCAAAGTTCCATTTTACGCATCCCCCTTGCACAGGAGCAATGAATAGAAGGGGTGGTTCACGACTCCACTAGGACTGTACTGCACTGGTGCGGTGAGGGAACTCGCGCGGTTCGACGGCTTTCAACTTGCTGGCTAATGTTGCAAACTCGAGTAAGAAATCACCGAGTTGCGGGTACCTCTGGCCGTCGTTCCGCCTCCTCGTGGTATTGCGACAAAGAGACATTGTGGATAATGGACTGAGCCAAAGGGAAATTGTCCGGGGTAACGCAGCATAGCGTAGGTACAAGGCGAGTTGAAGGTACATTGCCATAGTTCTAGAAAGACGGCGATAGAAATGCTCGGGCGAGCAAGATGAAGGAACGGAATACCGAAATTAAGTTTTAAATCTCTGTACATCACAAGGGTGACAAAAGATTGGATAATCTCGCGAATTCGTTGTATTCAAATGAATGAACAAAGTGCGGCGATCTTATGAATATAGAATAGGAAAAAAATTGTGCAGTGATTTATATACCGGGAGAATCGTGTTATACGGGTTCCCCCGGTAATACGCACTCGATACGCTTACTCACTTCTCCCAGTGCCAGGATATAGAAACAGCCGAGAAGAAACGAACGAGAAGTTGCGTATAGGTTGCCCTCGCAAATGAGATCAAAGCCCGAAGGAATTTTCGCGTCTCCTGACCAAAAGAGCAAGTGAGATGAAAGTAAATCGTAGCGCGAGCTGCATGCTGCTGGTGTTTCGACGCTCGTCGAACGCGCGAGCCAGACGATGTCTATGCTCTGAGGCGGCTCGCACGCCGCCCGAGAATACGTGAGGAGCGTATAAATATAAACTCGATTCTCGATCTTCCCGCAACGTGTACGTCCCGTCGGACGTACTCGTGCCTTGTCCTCGTCGTCCAAATGCTATCCGAGTATCCCGAATGCTAAAGCACCGGTGATAGACATAGAAAATGAAGACGAACGGACCGGCAGGTGGACACACGTACGCTACTCCATTTCGTGGCCTCTCACACGGTGGCACGAAGGCAATAGCTAAAACCCCGTACTTCGAAGACTCTAAAGGGCGAGTCCCTCGAACTCTGCGTTTCACGTCCCGTGGCCTTCCTCTCGCGCTGTGACTCTTCGCTCCCTGACCAGACTCTCCAGCAACGCTAACTAACCTAATTTCCCTACCGTAGCCTTCTCAGGTATGGCATGCATCGCACACTACGTTTCGCTGGATCTGTTGATGTACGCGCACCCACGACTTTGGACGTGACACCACGCGACACGAGTACCAGAGATGAGTAGAGAGATTGCCAGTGATAAAGTTTTAGATAAACACGGAGTAAAACAAGGTTAGTTGAGACCCATTTTATGAATTCACTATAAATGAACTGCCAGACTGATCTACTCAGTGACTATAACCATTTTGTGATTTCAGACAATGAATTAGTGGTTGTCCAAGCTCGCAAACGAGTTTTTGTATGAGCTGACAAAAAGTGAGGTTAACATCTTCTTGAGTATGTCTGACGCTTTCTTTTTTGCTCTCCCTAATTCGAACTCTCCGAAGGCTCCTCGCTCCAACTCTGCGTTTCACCACACATCTATAATATCTTGCTTTCGCGCTATAACTCCTCGCTCCCTGGTGGACGCTCTCTCTAGCAACCCTAACTAACCTAATTTACCGCGGTAGCCTACTTAGATATGCCATGCATCGCATACTATGTTTGTATGTCGCTATATCTGTTGATGTACACGCGCCAGTTCTACGCCTTTAGATCGCTCGACGTGGCAGCACGCGACACGAGCGCGTATCTCGCTGCACGGCTAATACGAGATGAGAAACGCGTGTCTGTAGCTCTGGGCCTCGTGTTATGCACCATTCTGCCTCTTATGCTGCGAGCGAGTGCGTGTATATGTGTTTACAAGGAGGACATGGAGGAACGCGAGAGCGAGACAGAGAAGGCTGATAATTAAAGGGGGACAGAATTGCGAGAAAGAGAACGGCATAGAGCTCGTGAGTCACGGGAGGCTTACGGGATACTGGCTCTGCATCTGTGGGAGCTGCGACGGAGAATAAGCGAAGCAAACAGACAGAGAGAGAGAGAGCTCAAGTCGGAGCAGGGAGAGGAGGGCTTTGCCAAGCAAAGTTACGAGGTTGTTTACAGGCGGCTGTTAAAGCGATCTAACTCATGGCCGGCCAATGCACCCGACGTTGCCAAGCTTGGCTTGCGGCAACCGCCGCCGCCGACGCCGCCGCTACGCTGCACCGCGACCACGCACGTCTCCCATTCGTTGTTCGGACTCTGGCAGTGGCGACGTCGACGACAACGAGGCGACGACCAAGATTGCCAGTAGGCGCGCACCTTATACAGGTTGTCCCAGAAAATGTCTCTTTTCTTTCTGACACTCATCGCCTCATGAATTACAAAGTTCCAATACAACCGTACATGTGTTTACATCTGTATCTCGGATTTGAAAAAAAAAAGAACGATGTCAACTTTAGAGATCTGCTATGCCACACGCTATGACTACCGAGTGTTTACGAAATGACCTAATTTGTTCACACTTCAAGCTAATTTCTGTGCTAGTGTCAATGAAAATGAGCTGTGTAATTTCCCTAGTTTTCGTTTGAAAATAAAAAATCGAATTTTAACGAAATATCTGTCAATTGTAATGGCTGTTGACGTTTGAAGGCAGGTAAATTATTTTTCGATAACACCTGCCTAAAAGATTCCAGTGCGTGTGTATAAATATCTATTATCAACGGCCTTGAGTGTCGTCTATTGTCCACGAAAAATATTGCTTACATTTTATATAGACATAAAAGAAAAGAAAATTTTAGTAAATAATTTTCTGAATTTTCGAGCGAAAGGACGTAATGTCGAGATGACTATCGACCATACCAATGCCTCGCGAAGGGTGGACAATACGTTCTACGTGTTCAACGTTGCATAGGCATCGATCTTCCGTAGTACGCGTAGCATGCGAGTACTGCCGCGATTCTCTTGTCGGGTGTTTTCTACCCTCGGGTATACGAGATTGTACGCACGCTAGTGCGTGTCCAAGTTTATCAAGGAAAGCTCCGAGGAAAACTTATGATACGCCTGTAGGCAAATACGAACCGCTGGTTAATGCAGCACAGATGAGGGGTCAAGAGCCCCGACACTTCCTTTTTATTATCCCTCCTCCGGAAAGTTCGGATGATGTAGTCACTGATATTTCATAACTATAAATCTCCGTACTTTATTACGTCGAGTACAGTCCTCATGGTTGCGTATAATATTGTGTTCAGGTTAGATATGCACCGAGAGCCCAGTTTGATGGGAGATTGTTTTTACCGCTGCGCAGGGGAAAAAGAGAGTTGAATCGGAATTACCACGCACCGTATATTCAGGAGTGGCAAGACAAACGAGGCAACCGGCAGTTTCCCTTTAAGGCACAGGTCCCAGGAGAGTGAGAAAGAGGGGGAGGGGGGGAAAGAAACGAAGAAGGGGCGTCTTTAAGCCCAGGGAAAAAAAAGTAGATCGAATATGCGAAACATCCAAGTCCCCGAACCTCTTCCAGCTGACTTATGGTAAACAAAGAGGGAGCCAAGGGTATGCCAGGCTTCTATTGACTTCTCGGCTGTCTTTGAGGGAGACATAAATGGGAGAAAGCATTGGTGATAGTAGAACTGTCTCAATTTACCCTGTAGGATTTACATGAAAAATATTTGGAAGCTGGCAATGCAAGAGACGCGTGGAAGAGATGTATAACGAAGAAAGGTGTGTTGGGCCCGAGTCCTCGGCTACTGCCGGACACACTCCGAGTGATGAAACACGCAGCGAGCAGCTTATGGTTGGGTGAACGACGAATAACTCTCCCGCGGTGTGTCAACCAACGACTCTGACTTTATTATTGCACGACGCCGAGAGGCAAGAGAAAATGAGACAAGAAAATAGAAGGTGAAAGAGACAGGCAGATTCTCCGGACTAACAGCGGAGCCGGCCAACGCAATGAATGACGATAGTTTCGGAGTTGGATCCGAGAGCCAGACCTTCCTCTGTCCACCTCTCTTGCTCTCTCTCTCTCTCTCTCTCTCTCTCTGGTGGTGCTCCATCCGCATTTAGCATTTGTATGAATGGATGTGCTGCAGAGTGTAGGTAAGGGATGGACGAAACAGGCGCGTGTTCCTGGTATCTATAGGTATGTTTCTGTATCACCAGCACACCCTGTTTACGCATCGGTGTGCGCATAGGTGCCTGGCTCCTCGTGCTCTGAGCTGTGCTTCGTATACGTGTGTATATCTATAGTTAAGTGAACTACCATAGCAAGGTGTACCGTCGGTTTCGCTTAATTAAACTATGTCTAGCTAGTGCACCACCAGTACCGGCAGAAGCAACGCCCGGTTTACCCTGGCCTTGTCCGTGCGCCATCGTCGTCGTCGTCGTCGTCGTCGTCGTCGTCCTTCTCGTCGACCCGGCGCACTGCTGTGCACCGCTGGATACAACAGACAACAGCATACCCGCAACAGTTACCAATAGCAACATCAGCAGCAGTGCTGCAGCAGTAACAGTGGCAACAGCAACTCGGAGAACCGGACGCGCGTGCCTTCATTAAGACTTGCTTGCTTTCTCTACGTAATTCAAAGCAATGATGCACGGTCAGAGGTGGTGGAGCAAAAGACAAATGCACAAATAGCGGAGAGCAGGCACGATAATACCCAAGGGAGATGAACGATGCGCTGGAAGGGATGAGTCGAAACGCCAGTCAACGAACGAAGAGAGAAGACTAAACTTCGTTTATGGCTTTCGCGCTTTCTACCCTCTCGGAGTACGGAAGAGAGAGAAAGAGAGAGAGAGCTTTGGTTAGGTGAACGCCAACGGTAGCTGAGCTTCTTGCCGACCCCCGGGCATGACCTACCCTGTTTCAAAGCGCACCGCCGATCCGGCGATTCACAACCAAGCCCTGATGGTTTTCCCAGGAAACTCGGAGAATTTCACCAGTCACGTATGCTGAAAACGCGAAAAGTTTCCAGCGCGACCAATTACTACAACTACTTTTCTTCTCTCCCTCTCGACATTGCCACCTCTCACTCACCGGTGAGGCTCTCAGGGTGTATTTCCAGTCACGAAGCACATCAGAGCCACGACCCTCCTGTAAGTTTAGGTATAGCTCCTCCTCTTTCTTACTTCAGATTTCATTTATTACCGGGTAAAACCCTGAATTTCATTGAAAGTTCATCACTTATTCTCGGATAGCATGTGTAAATGGACGAACGAATGTGATTATAGTTATCGCGAACCCGTGATTAAAACAACCAATAAGTTGGTTAGAGCGTTACAGACGGCCTGGGTTATAAATTATTGAAGCCCGTTGTGAAAGTGCTCTGCATAATGTAGAGATAATTTTTTATTATTGAAACTTAAACTGAGCAAATTTATAGCCATAATTTATTAGTTGCGTATTACTCTTTTTAGATAAGCGCTGTGTGCGCGCAGACGAGGTTGGATAGTCGAATTCGATGCCGATTAATTGCTGTCATGCAAGAGAGGGCGTTCAATTACGATTTATCGAGAACCTCAATCGCTCCTCTATGTAATGCTCCATGTATCGGAGTATCGGACGAACTCTCTGTGGCGCGATTATATATCGATGTATAGATGCGGCGAACGTCCAGCTAGCTTCCCATTCACTACCGTTTCCCGTTCCGATATTTATGCGACGTGCGAACGCGTCGCCATTAATCCCCGGTATATACTCAGTGGTCGACTCGTTCCAAATATACGAGTTCCACACTAATTCCCATTGGTTACAGTCGACTTTCTGTGAAATCACCTTCGGGGCCTTTGGGCGACATAAATAGAAGTGAATTGAAGGGACGAATTCACCACTGCAAAGAAATCTATGTAACTTTAATGTACCGCTACTGCATTATTCAATACAAGAGTTGAATGATGAATTAACTGTATACCAGAAACATTGAGTGTACTCGAATTATTATGCCTTGCTCGAATTTTGCTGTAAAACTTAATTTTTTTTTTTCTCACATCACAATTGCACATAAATTATTTATTTACGAGTTTCTATGGGGGGAAACTTTCAGACCGGTGCATAAAAATGACACGTTTTTTTAACTGGGTAATTTACAATGTTTCTTTAGGGTGAATATATTATATGTCACACCTGCTCGAGTGTACATATTGCTAAATTACAGGCTGTCCTCGACACGCAAATTCGAAATGATGAAACACTGAAAATATCGGCTCGGTGTGTACACAAGTCTTGAAACGAAGAATCTGTAAGCTTCGAGAAAATTGTGCCGCAAGTGTGCTGTGTAACAAACAGGAGAGTGCGTTGGGAGGTGCACCAGAGTTAGGTGGGCTTTCACTCGCCACGGCAGAGCCACAGAGTTCGATGCACTCTCGTCCTGCTTACACTGGTTACCGCATTGTGCAAACTATTCATGTAACGTCTATATAACGAAGTCCACGCAAATGAGCGCGGCCATTCAATTAACATTAGCGACTCTTCTTTTTCAAGAATCAATCTCTCAAACAGGACAAACTTTGAGATCAAATTAATCGTGGATTTGTTTTTAACATTCCTTAACTACAAAAATCTTGACAAAAAAAACCATGGACGTTATCAACCTGAACCCTGAAAGCGAATAATACGCCTCAGTATTTTTTGTCTACTTTTCATAGAGTTTTTTTAACGTTTCTCACTATTTCCTTTTTTTTTTATAGTGCTTTTAACACTCTTTTAATACATTTCTTCTTGCGAGGGATAATAAATGATCAAGTGTCAGAATGCTCTTAACAGTTTGGGCATTGGTATCGTCTTATCGCCTGTGCAGCTTAGAATCCAGAGGCAGAGACGGAGATGCATGAGCAACACGAACGCTCGCTCCTGATAGGAAAAGAAACGAGCTCGAATCGTTTCGTATATTTCGCGGGAGCTTTGATTCACCGCCGGGCATTAGATGCTCCGCCGTTACGGAGTTTCCCCGTGAACACATTAATCGTCGGCGTTGAACGGATATGGAGCCGAGCGAGAAGACTCGGATAAGGGATACGCGTGGAAGAGAAAAGAGAATTACAGAATTTCACTGCGCGAAGCGTTGAACAAACCAAGACTCTCATTCTCTCATTGCATTCGCTTGAACTGAAACAAAGAGGGAGACTGTGTTCCGCAAGAGGGTCTCGACGATCTCGCGTTTTCGTTCGAAACTCCAATGCAAACGTTGATGCTGCAGCTCCCGCCTCGAGGAAACTATGCAGACGAGCGGATTCCCCTCTGTCTCGTCGTGGTCGTACATGCAGTATCGCTCTGTTTCTCCAACAGAGTTCACCATTAATAATAAATTACGACTGAGCGGTGCTAGCTATCCCACAGATACCCGACATGATTTATCGATTCCTCAATTATTGCCAGTACAATATAGCGCTATAACCGCTGGAGATAAACAATAAATCGAGAAAGGATATGACGAATCGCTATTACCATACACTATCACTATTATTATGTACGATAGTTTAGATAACGATGAAATATAGACAGAATTATGTACGGTGTACGCTTTTTTGTTTTTCTTTCTTTTTTTTTCCATGACAACGTCAGACGTAGAAGGCTAAACTCGTGGAAAAGTTTCATTTTTTTCCTTTTTTCAGTGCACGAGAGCACGAGGTTTTCGCCAAGAATATAATATACCGGTAAGGAGTGTGGCGCGGTATAGAAACGGGGATGATAAAGCGCGCTGGATTGAGCGGTAAACAAGGAGATCGGAAGCTCCGGGAGAAAGTTCGGTGTATGGGCAAACGTAGAGCTAGAAAACAGTGAGGAACGAGGAGGGAGTAGAAGAGGACGAGGAATAAGGAGAAGGCGCGAGGGACGAGGTTGCGATCTCCGTGCGAGACAGAGCTCCGCCGAGCGAGGAACGTGCTCTCTTTAAGAAACGGATCACGAAGAAGCGTTTAAGTTTTTCTTACGCTCGATAAAACGGCTCTAGTCTGGTCGGGGCAAGTTTCAGGGCTGCTTGCGCCGTAATATCGGGCGGCACACGAGACTCAATGTGCCCGGTTGGCACGAAGGTCAGCCTGGACATACAAACGATGCAGAAGAAAAGCGGCTTGGTGAAAACGCTTAAACCGATTGGTTACCGGAATCTCATCGCATTATTGTCGCCTATCGACAACGAAGTAAACGCCGTGGGAAGCTTTCGCAAACCGGTGAGACTCTCTAAGTGATCGGGAGTCGTGAGTGGCATTGAAACCAATGGAATGAATGACCAAAGAGTCTATTCGTGAATTACCATCAAAAGAATGAGCGTCCTATGCAAGCGGAAAAAGTATATAGGAGAGCGGAAGAAGAAAAAAAAAAAACGGGATCGACGAGAGTGCAAAGAGTAAACGCGCGTAACGGCGCCGCACCGCGAATCGACGGGCTACTGGCCCACGAGCCCGCTAGTCAGTTGGACAAGATCGATGTGCATTTTCACGGGTTCAGTGGCGGCGGACGTGAGGGCTCGTGGCCACCTCTATTTCAACGTAGCGCCCAACATCGAGCTGATCGAGCAGAGCTCAGCCCTCTGCCATTCCCGAGGACGATCAATTATCGACTATCGGATCGTACGTCGGTTTTGATCGGGGCGAGCATCAATCGCCCTGTCAGGCCTCGAATGCCCGAAACCTCGCGCACCCATCCCTCCCGACATGCCGGCATGAAAATTATAAAAAATATGTATCACCTTTGTTTTTCTCCCGTTCTTCTACCACTAGCACTACTCGTTTATATGTTGCTCTCGGCGCGTGCTGAAGCTCCAACGACAGGGACCGACTCGGAGTCGCGTGCTGACAGCGTCGAAATTCCCAAACAGTGAGTATAACGGATGTACCCACAGCATCGGGCAACGGACAACGGGGCCGATTCGCAGAGAAATGTGAGAAAGAAAAACACGCGTTGCCGAGTGAACGGAGTCTGTATGATGGTGCGCGAGATGGAGTGTGATATGTTGCCTTCACGAGTTTTTGAGAGACCCGAATCGACGCCTGTTATTCCTCCTCTATGCCAGAAAAGATTTTCCACGCTTCGCGAGGGGCTCGGCGAAGCGTCTCGAGAGCGAATTTCCGATTCCGCGGCACATCGTCGATCGACCTTTTGGCACCGGAGAAAAATTTAGATCTCCGTGCCAAACCCCCCGCCCCCCACCCCTCGAATGCTCGTCGTCCATTCATCTTATTTCTATTCATTTTTCCTTCGAATCGCGAATTGTCATTATAATCCGCGGTTACCGCAGACACGTTGGACGGTGATGTGAATATTTGGTGAAATGAAAATATTTTTGCGTTCAGAAGAAAAATGTTAATTGCTCCGATGCTTGCAATTTCAGAAAGCAATAAACTCTCAGATATTACTGACATATTACGTGAATACGAACTTCGGGTGATTGCAGTTTTCCGTGTGGAACGACGCACTTTTGTCGTTTCGTTTTTCCCCACGAACAAAGTATCGGTTTTGAAGCTGCGTCCTCGTAAACCGCTACTTGGCAATGGTTGCACGCTCAATTGAAGCAACAGTTCGAGTTCGCTACGAGACTTCGCGGAATTGCCCAATGACAGAAACCAGAGAGAAGCTTGAACGTGGTACTTCAATGCCCGCTTCGTAGCCGCTACGATCGATGGGATTATGGAGAAGTGTGCGGCAATTGAATAGCAGAGAAGCACGCAGAAACTGGAGAAGTGAGACTTCGCAATACGTCAGTCGATACGGTGATGGAGAACCAACGAGAAATGAGTAGCATCACAATTTTGCGGAACTTTCCGAACGTGCGAATCTGCAATCGATGTAACAAATTGAATTCAAATTGTAGGTTTCACTCGGGATGAAGTGGCAATTTTTCCTTGGTGAATTCAATTTTGTGGAAGCAATCTCGTGTTTGTTATCACTCAAAGAAGTATGGCAAGAAAATAAGAGCAAAATAACGGGTTTGCGAGTTGATAAAAGAGGCGAGAATTGAGGGCGCGGGTATGTGGTTCCGCTCCGAGGATATCTCGAACGGGAGACTCAAAGTGGTTGCGGGGGAGCGTAACAGGGCAACCGGTGTGCCGCAGCGCCGCTTACGTCTCGTCAAATTTTTCGCACGTTTGGAGAAAGCAGCAAGATATACAGCGTAGTACGTACGTGGGAGAGCGCAGGGCATACCTAATGCCCATCCGTGTGGAAGTGCCTGTTACATGCTCCCTTCATACAGTGTTCTTTCGCCGGTGGTGGCGTACATTCATATTTAAATTCAATTTCGTCTAGACATACGTGTGGCGGAGGAGGGGCTTCCGAAACGCAAGTGCCCATGAGAGCTACGGTGGCTGTCAAATATTCTTCAAGTGCGTAATTACAACTCATACGCACTCTAAAGTCGACGCAGAGATACAGCAGCAGCTGCAACAACGACGAAAAAGTCACGACACATTTTCCAACAAGAAATACCTATTTCATTATTGTTACAATTGCGACATGCCTGAAGAAAACGTTCTCGGTTCAACTCTAATTTTGCTGGAAAAATTGTATATACGACTTAAGCAATAAGTGAAGAAATAAGAATGTATTAAGATAAGGAGAGTTTGATAAAATATCTTTTGGAACTTGGAATTTGACCGAGTTTCTTTGGCCCTATAGGATACGAACACTGACCTACCCCCAGAAAAATGCTACGTTGACAAAAATTGTCTGGGCAGCAAAAAACTGCTGGTATTTCGGTGGAGTAACTTATTTTCTGGACCACCAAATAAGTTGGTTGATCCAACAAAACAATCGGTACAATCAACGACCATTAGTTTTTTGTAACTAACGTTCTCGCTCTCGCATCGAGTTCGAATAAGATTACACGTTTGCGAACGTCGAAAAGTGGTGGCTTATTAAACGAATGATATTATATCAGGTTACAGAGGAATATTACATCGTATCTGCAATAAAGCAGATTGCGGGCTCGGATAAAGAGATTAAATGAGGCGAGATTTATTCGAACAGAAGGAAATAACGATGCAATTTTCCCGTACGAAAAGCACGAGGCAGTACCGATTTAAAAAATCGAGATACGAGGCAGAAGAGCTGACGCGAACTCAACTTCCAACGGCGAGTTATGAATTTCCACGAACTTTACAAATTGGCCTTATCCTACATCTCTTGCGGACTCGAATAATCAAAGTTATAATGGAGGCGATTCCCGGAATGATGTTCGCCTGCTTTCATCCGCGTTTCTTTCGCAGAAAGCGCATTTCATCGCAGTAACGCCACACAGCAGCGAGAGAGTATGGAACTTTGGGGAGAATGGAGAGGAGGGCAAGGCAGAGAGATGAGGCAGATAAAAAGGATCTAGTCAAAGAGAAGAAAGCCGAAGAGTGTGAGAACGCGAGTGAATAAGGAACACGTATAGAAGGAGAAAAGTTTCTCGCGCAAAGCAGCGGCAAATATTTCCATTGACCGGGACGAATGGGTCTGTAAAGTTCACGACACTATTTGCTCTTGTGCCGAAAGCCGTTCACGATTGCAGTATCGTTTTTTTGGGGGGGACGCAATTCGAGCTTCGATTTCCAGGATTCAATCGTGGCTGTGTATGCTCAGCCACTTCCGTTACTACTTACCGCGGAGTAACGGAGAAAGCCCCAGGCAAATATGACCCTACAAATGGGAATGTTTATACCGACACCATAAGTAGCTGCGGATATATATCAGCGAACAACTTCCTCGTTTGTAACTCCAAAGTAAGCCCTGGGTAAAATGTAGCGGCGTTGAAGAAGAGGGTGGGGATGAAGGAGAATGAGAGTGGGGGAGTCACCAGCTCCGCAGGGTGTTTCGTCTTTGTCGGAGCAACTATACTTGTTGTCCGGAACGCTGCGATTCCGCCGGAGAACCTTGGGGAGCGCAGCCTCTCCTTTACCTTCCTTTTGCACAACTTCCGCTTGGAAGGGACTCTGTGTGAGTTAAGAAAAACTTTCTCAGCCTTTACCTTACCTTGTTCCTTGGTACCTTCACGGTGTAGTTTATAATGAAAAAATATATGAAGTTAAGAGAGATCGAGGGAGTTGTAAAAGGGTGAGAGGGGGTTCTGGGATGGGGGGGTGGGGTGGGGTGAAGAAGAGGTGTAGGTGGAAGCTCAGAGGAGACTAAGAAAACTGCGTCGCCCAGTTCCCCGTCGTTCGCCTCCGAGCGAACGTTACTAATTTATTACAAGATCTATCGTTGCCTCTGGCTCGCCCAGCATCTCGCAATGTATCACCCGGAGCTTTGACTGTGTATCTGAGGGGTGCTTGCTACCGCTGCAACTCGATGTAACGGTGTTGGTGATGGTGGACCGCTTTCGACGCGGCGCTACTCCCGTTACCATTTCTACAGGTTATTCCTTTTACCCGGAGCAGTAGAAACGTGCTTCCTCCATGCCGCTGCGGTGCTCGGGTCGTCCGCTGGTTCGCCGCCCTCGACAAACGATGATAGACTCACCAAACTGCCAATAATGAATGGGCAATAACGATATAACGTCGGGAGTAATAAAGTCCAAATAAGCGATGGCGTTATGGTATACGCGTTTCTCCTACACTATCGCTCCAGGCCACCGTCGTATATACGCATTACAGATGCAATAGTTATAGTGGTGGTAGTGGCGGAGTAGGGAGAGAGTGCCCGGCTTGTGGCTGGACGACGGGGTCGCCCGTTCCGCAAAGTGCCTCCTTAAATCAGCCCTCGATTCGGACTTCCGGATGGAAAATGGCTCTTCCCACGGGACACCCTGCGTCTACCTCTTACTTCCCTCGCTTTGGAGAAAGACGCGGCACCAAGAGTTCTCTTCTGGCTGTGTCTTGGAGTGAAAGCGCGTCTTGGCTGCCCGTGAGAATCCGTAATGTCATAACGAAGTGGCCACTTTACCCGCCGAGACACGGCGCATCGTCCACGGACCCTACAACGAGGAGCAACAGCGGGAATCACGATAAAACGATTCTTCACCGAAAACGACAAGAGAGACGTGAAAATAAAACGGTAAAATATATTTCGCCGGCGGGACCTTCGCCGTCGGAAAGGAAAGGACACGACGAGCGGGCGAGGAAACGCGAATAACTTTTGCTCCACGAGTCAACGATGCAGCGCCGAGGTGGAAGAGAACGGCGAGTATTACGTACAAGGAGGAAGAGTCGGAAAACGCTGAAGCGGTGACGGAAACAAGCGCATATAGAGGAAGGGCGACGGGTGAGCACGTTTTGTCGTGGAATTGGAGCGGCGCGTAACGCGATTCGCTCGAGCGGAAGTCACTCGATCGAGCGGCGACCAGCGCGCCGCGGAGGTTATCCACCGAGAGAGAGAGAGAGAGAAAAGAGTATGGCCATCGGCGACCGGAGCGCGCGGAGAGACATCAATGCGGCAAAGTCGTTCCCTCGTAAAATGGTTGTTTCGACTGCACTCGTCCAGGCCGTTGATCATATTTCTTTGGACTGTTGGGTATAATACCCGTTGTACCCACGATCATTGTCCATTGCACTCTGTAAACGGGGTGACGCCCAACGACCGATATCCTAAACGCTCATAAATGAGGACGTGGTCTCTCGTCGCGCGACTCGACTCTCTCGTTATACGCGCTTCATTCGTTGGAACCGCAAACCTTCCTCCCCCTAGCGTCGTAATGGAACGAAATAAACCATACGGGATAGAAACGGCTCGGCGATGCATTATACTTCAACAAATGGCGATACGTGCAATCGAGGAATGGATTCTTTCCCTCGTATATTCGTAGCTTAACCTATCTATGCGTCACGAATTTATCAAAATCGAATAAATCATTTTGTTAGAAAAAAAGAAGAAGAGTTTTTAAAAAAATACCATTGAAAATAAAAGTAATTGCTTTGACACAATTCACGTATATCGTGGGTTCCTATTTAATGAACGAAACAGGGACTAAAACATAGCCCGAGGGATGAATTATTTGTATAAATAACACCAACAACACAGTCAGCAATTTTTGCACTTTACCGAACCACATACACGTGTGTCTCTGCACCGGTATACGCACACATGTAACAAGTATACACTCACTCATAGTGAATTCGGGATTCGCCTACAGGCGTATGTTTATCGCGACCGGCAGACCGGATAATTGTTACATAATATTGAGATAGCTACTTCATTAATGTACGGTCCAATCCCGAAGGCCCACCTATCACAATGTTTTGAATACACGACCACAGTTTCACCGAAGATTATTACACAATCGTGTGCATAGTTATAGCCGGTATATTATCTCGTTCACGCAGTAGCCAGGGATGCTTACAAGCGAATCGTCTCGTTAACCCATCGAGTGTCGAAGGAAGGTTTTTACGATTATTACCAGCCCAAAGTACGGTGGACTGTGTTGCACTTGGCTCACGATGACTTCCGTCAGGCTTTCTCGTCCTCGTCGTCCTCGTCGTCGTCATCGTCGCCACAAAATATATACGGGACTTAGCCGTAACGACTCGAAGAGTTTTGCAACACCTCTGATCCCGTAGTTGAGCAGCGTAGACGAGAGACTCAGGCTTTCTTCCATGTCCCCGCGAGTCAACGTCTCCACCACGAGACTAGACGGGGACTCTCTCGTAAAGTGAAACGATTCGTAGAAGCAATTAGGAAATCGGGAGCGCTTGCGTTCCGCACTTGCTTCTCTCTCTCTCTCCTCTCGCGGGGTATTAGCGAACGCCGCGAAGCGTAGTACGAGAAGTTTCGTTGCCACTGGTGTGATGAGATTGAAGTTTTTCTCAACTACGGCCAACACACCACTGGCGGCGAAGAGTAATTCCGTCCTCCTGTACGCCGCCCGTTTTCTCCTCCGTCTGACCACTCTAGCTGCGGAGAAAAAGCAACGATGTCCCGGCCATTTTCCGATTAAGTGTGCAGCACTGTACCCAACTATCGCGGTTCGCAACTCGCTTTATTCTTTTCGATTAAAGGAAATTGTCTGGCCTCGTCATTACACCGAAACCGCAGTAAGAGAAAACGATTACTCGAGGATACTTGAGTCGAAAAATTATGTAGATTACTATTGCTTTGCCACCGAATGATTGTCTAGTATCGGCGAATATGCAACGTCAGATTGCGTCCTGTTGCATGTATGCAGGAATACCTGATTAGAATTCTAGTCATTCAAGACTCGTGTCCATTCGAGGCCTTGGTGAATGATTCTTGGGGTCGATCGCTAAATTAAGAACATGCAAATCGAGGAAACGAAATATCGTTGCACTGTGATTCACGACTAATTGGTAATCTCAATGGCATCCGCAAGATTGCAGCAAACGCACACCAATGGTGTTGCATATGTGACATACGTGGTATTACGATTCGAGTCATACACTGTATTTGCGCTCGAGATTGTTTGACTTGCGGCAAGCGTGCACGGTTCAATTCGTAAGTAGCTCAAGGGAAAGTGATCGAACAGCGATCGATAGCCTGAATGATGAGATCAGTGGTAATGTAACAGTGCGTTTTGTTGCCACTTCTGTCCCGTAAGCATTACTCGCGAAAGAGAACTGCCTAACGAGGAGGTACTAATTGGAAAGTTGATGGGTCGATCCTGGAACTATATTGAATAGTCGTGTTTTAGTTTGAACTGATATTAAGAACTCTTTATTGCACTGAGGACAAAGATGACGGATGTCGTGCCTTACCCTCATCTGGACTCGTCTACGAGCGTATTGACTGACGTACAGGGAATAATTACGCGTTGTCCGCTGGGACAAGGTCACTGTACTAATCCGTACAGCCGGAAAGCACCTACAGGTTTCTTCGTACACTATGTATCATTAAACTAATGCCGAGACCAATTCGCGCCGTTAACAACCCTGTTGTTAACGCTCGTGATGCAGTAAGCTGCGAGTGTAATCTGTTATTACGCAAATGACCGTGACTTGCGCAGTGGCCGCACACGCAGTTTCGTTTCTCGCTTGAGTTCTTATCTCAACAGTGTGAACGTCTTGTTTCCTTGGACGGATAAGAGTCGACGGCCGCTCGTTCGCCTCGCCCTGTTCGGCTTGCAAGCAGACATCGAGACACACCAACTTACCGGCACCAAATGTAGATACGCCAGACAAGGCCGGACTGAATGCGAGACGAAGACAGGATGTGGTGAATGTTACGCGGACACCGCACACGCTGACATCGCAGAAACAAGGTTGCATGCGAATGACGGTATAAAGTTGGAAATAAGTAAGAAAAGGCTCCGGAGGTGCAAGCTGTAATGCGTTTACCCGAGAAACGGGGAGAGAAAAAGAGGAAAGAAGCGATGGAGGAAGGAGATTTCTCGAGTCTGCTCCGACATTCGAGGTGTACAGTTCACCCCCGCGAACGTGTTTGGCCACATGCCAGAATTCTGGGGGGGGGCGCGCGTATCGCACTTATTTATTTTAATTTGCAAAGTGGACGGGCAATCCTCCCAGATTGCGTTTATTCCGGTGGTTATTTCACCGACACCGAGGGGCGAGAGAGCCGGCAGTGGGATTGCACCGTGAGCGCTATAGCACGTGGATTCCTTGGCGCTGCTACGTTTTCACCGAGAGAAATGTTGCAGGAATGGGAAGAATTTCGGGCTGCCGATAATACGACGTCGGGGTGTTGGCGTCGTGATTCCCGGAGACACGACGGCAACGGAAATAAGGCAGCGAGCGGTGTGCCCGACGGAAATACGCGTTAATGTCTGTGTCTCGCTTTTCCCGAGAAAATTGAGACGAGAAACTCGATGAGACAAGCCGGAGACAGACACGTGGAACGTCCGCAGAGAAGTTTTCCTCGCGAGAGGCGCATAGTGGTGGAGTTTTGCTCAACGTTCTCGCTGTACAGTGTCCAAAGCTGCGCTGAGCCCTCTTCGCGACGAGGTGAGATGCGCGGGGAGAAGAGAAGACAAGTTTAATTGGATTCGAAGCGTCGACGAGCGAGAAAAGGATGTGAGAGGAGAAGAATATATAGCGAAAAGACGAGAGACAGAATAGATAACACCGATGGAGCAAAATATATATGTATATATATATATATATATATTTATCCGTGACGTCGATGAATCTTTCTGTCGCGATGACAATTCTCCTCCCTCTTTTTCGGTTACCGTGAACGAGACAAACACTGCGCAGAAAACGCTATGAGAAAGAAAAACGAAGAATAACGAAAGATAAAATAAAAGTGGTGAAGTATATAGAAAGATGAGCGACAGAGGTGACGCAGCTATGAGGAGGAAAATACCGACGGGGAAAAGACGAGCAAAGACGAAACGCCCCGGGGACACCTGCACTCGAATAAGAGTGAGCCTCTTCACTCGAAAGCCCAATTTGTAGCGCGAAATTTATCGGAGACCGGAAATTTATGTAAGCCGCGCGCGGCCCACGCTCTCCTCGCGCGAACGTGAATGCGAGGAAGAAAGAAAAAGCCACTGGCAACGGGGCGACAGGACAGGGTGAGCCGGTGAAGCGACGAACATTCTGCTGAGGGGGTTGTCGTGCAACGCTAGCGGCAGGAGAACATCAGCTACCGACGAACGACGCACGTCTCGGGATATAAAAAGGCCACGGGAATTCTCGAGGAAAGGCACGTAGTCCTCCGAGTGGTTACCCGGTCCTCGCTCACTCGCACTCTCGATGCTTATGCAGTATTAGCGTCGACGGAAAGAGGGAGGGACCCGGAGTCGGGGCTATTATGCAGTCACTTGCATGCGTTTCCGGCTGTAGTAGCGAACGCGCTCTCATTCGAGAGCTTTTATTTAAATATTCTTTTTTAAGCAGGCAAAAAAGTATATACCGAAGCGACACGGTAACACGAGGTTATTCATCAAATGCTTGTCGCTCCTTTCGCATATTGGCCTCGCAATGTAAATAATGATCTTGCAGCATGAAACCTGCCCTTTTTTATTTCGTTTAGTTGAATTATGAATCAGCAATGGAAATGTAATTACAATAATTTCAGCAGTAAATATATATTTCAAACCCTGTATCGAGAAATTTTTGTGCCAATCAGATAATTTGTTGCTCATTGCTTCGGAAAACTAAATTATTGTCAACAAAATCTTCTAAAGGGTTATTTTTTTGGCATTGTTATTCAGTATGATCTATGTTAGACATAAAGGTAAATTCTTAAATTATTGCACGAAAAAATAACATTTGAAGCTCCAAAATAACCATCAAGCTTAACTCACCGGAGCTTACGTCAGAGATTTACTGTGTGGAAAGCTGTTAAAGTAGCGAAAATACAAGCTGACAATAATTCGATCAAAGTCGAAGCGAGGAACATCTGTCCTCACCGCCGATGCTGAATGCGAAGCGAGCAAAAACGTTGAATATAAGAACAAGCGCGAGATATGGGGAGTGGACGGAGGGAATATGTGAAGCAACGTGGTCGGAAGAAACGATCGAACGAGGAGTCGATTCCACTTTCGTTGCAGCGCGAGGATGTGCGGCGAATATGCTTTTTCCTGCACTGGCCCCTGACCTTTTTTCCTCGACATAGCACTTGAGAATCTGACGACTGACGTCTGCCTAGCCACAGCACATCGACATGTTGGATACCATAATTTATAGACCGCACCAACGCCGCGTTTTCTCCTTTTTCTCTCTACGCCCGTTCACTTTTTTTCCTCTATTCCTCTGTACCAGCTGCCAATTTTCTTGCTTCGCTGGTACGTATGCGAAAGATCGGAAATTTATTCTCATCATTTCTGATACATATATTGACTTTCGAGACGAGCAGTCAGCTTTCGTTACGTTCCGAGAAAAAAATATATTATTGACAAAACGTATATACTTGGCCGATAGCAAAAACATACTTTAACGACAATTGCATTTGAACTGTTAAATATATTCATATATCTTGCATAATAAAAATATTTGTACGCACTTCTATATTAAATTTATTATACAATAAATCGGCAAAAAACGTTTTGAAGCATATTGATTTTTATAGAGAATATTTTTTTACAATCAACCAATATTTTTCGCGTATAATTGTGTGCAGTATATCCTCGGGTCAAGAATATATTTCTTACAGTGTACCTCGTGCTTCGTTATCTCCTTGGAATACTGACGCAATCAATTATTTTCCCAGATCGGGTCTCTCTCGCGGCAGCGTTCGTACAGCAACAGCTGTCTTATTTTATTTCTTCATTTTCTGTTTTTTTCTTCTTCTTCTTCTTCTTCGAAGTATATACTGTGACGATATGCTCGTATAAAATTATAATGTATTTTCGTTGCCCCGGGCGATTAGAGGAGGCGCGGCGATAACCTCCGTTGCACTGCTGATTTATTTATTTATTTTGTTTAAAGTGCACTTACGAAGCGCTTTGCTCGTCCCTCGGTTTTGCTCACTCTCGGCGTAGCAGAGCTCGTGGGCTTCTCTCGTGACACGGTTATGACCTGGTGTATGCGCTCCCGAGGGGCTGTTGTACCTAGAGCCCCGCGAGACACGGAGAGAGAGGGAGAGAAAGAGGAAAAGAACGCGAGATGAAAATACCGAACGAAAGAGCGAGCCACGGAGAGAGAGAGAGATGGGGGCGAGGCATTTTTCTCGCCCAGACTTGACGTATTGCCCGGGTATCTTGGGCCGCGGATCAGCGCATACATGCATCGCTAATGCCACCGGGCTTACCGGAGCTCACCCGCTATATCCTCCATCCCCGAGAGCGAGCCCGGGCACACACCATACCACCGCGAGTTAGCCCGCTAGAAGCGATGCCTGCTATTCCCTGCTCCCAACAGCGCCACCGAGTTGACGAATTGCTCTGGTTCTGGCTCAGGCACGGGAGAGCGGCGAAAAGAATTTCGCGGCTGCGGGTCGATGCCAAGTATAAGCAAGGAATAAAAAACAAAAAAAAAAACAACAACACGACGGGGACAAGTGAGCGAGCGAAAAAGAAATAGTACAAGTCAACCGCAACTGTGAAAGACGCGCTTCACCCGGAAAACTAAAAACTAAAATCTAAGAAGAAACAAAAACCTTGCTGAATTTTAAAATCGCCGCTAAAACTTTATACAAGCATGATCCGTAGCCAAATTCGAAGATTTGCGATGTTATTTGGTATTTCATAATGTGGATGGGATTTTTAATAAGAGGATTTTTTTGTTCTTTACATGTTTTGGTTATGTTAATCGTATTGAATGTAACATTCAATATTGTGAATAATAGTCACGCAGCTTCTGTGCTTGGCTGTGTGTGCATATGTAATCAATTGTTAGTCTGGATTATCTCTCTTTCATTAGTGACATTGTGAGTATTGATTGGCGTGAAAACTTATGTAGAGATCCATTAAATGTTGGTTTTCAGTAGAGAGTACCGACGGGAACCCCTCAATATTCATAACACCGTAATGCGTGCTGCAGTACAAAGTGATAATGGCTGTTATTGAGATAATTCGATATCGTTCTCGGGAACGGAGCCGTGTCACCGTCAAATTTATTATTCGCGAGAGGGAAATTGAGGGAAAGAGGGTGAGGGGCGTCGATGGCATCGGACAGCGAATGCGTTCGTTCGGTCCGGTCGTTGATGGCTCGAGGTGCGGAGTTGCTCCGTGTAGATATCGCGAACGTCGTTCGCGCACCGACGGCGCTACCGCTGCTGTTGACTTTGATAAAGTTATAAATAAATGCGCGTTCCGTACGCGCGATGACTCGCGCGAGACGGCTTACGTTCGCGTCCAGTTCGGGGGCTCGTTATACACACTGTGTGCGTATACGATAAGCCGGTGCGATACTGCGCGCGAATATAGTATATGGAATACAGCGGTGGCCGCTCTAGCCGCGAGCCGTTATGAAAATAAGCTGCAAATCGTTGCGCTCGCCTCGCCTGGAATGATATGCATATTGACGAAGCGCCGTGCTATTTAAAAAACTGTTATAAACTTGGCTCGAAGCTCTGTAGATGATAAAATCAATTTTAAAAGCGAATATAATCGGGGTCATTAATAAAGCCCGTTGGAAAAATTTTTTTAATAAATAAAAGCTACTCAACCCCCGTACATAAATATCAATATCAAATAACAAGAACAAGAACAAGACTGAAGAGATTTTTTAAAAAATTTGTAAACTGCGAATACAACGTAGCGGCATTGTTCGTCGCGGTGCGGAAAATGTGTAAGTATGGGTAATGGATAAGTGGCAATATACATACATCTGTATATAATCCAGCTTGGATGTAGCTAGTGAGGAAACCGAGATCAGGGGCTGCTGGCTTTTCCGAGGGTCGGGCGAGACCTCGGGGGAGGGAATCGCATCGAACGGTAATTCGTGGCGCTCGTTATGCCGAGAGGATCGATCGATTCCCTTAAAAGCACAGCACCGAGAGGAAAGCAACGCCGGTAGAAGGTTGTTGTAGAAGTATAATGCAACCACTGCTGGGATATCTTGAAGCTCGTGTACAAGCGACCACACACACACACACACACACACACACACACACACACACACACACACACACACACACACACACACACACACACACACACACACACACACACACACACAATATGTGGACCGTATGTAGAGGCGAAAATGGTACGAGAGAGAAGGAAAGTACGCGGAGGCGGACGTAGACGCGTCGAGGCATCAACGGAGCAACACCTTTCGCGGATTTACGAGGTTGGCGCGGGTGGAGAGAGCAGCGAATCTATACTCGGCGCTCCCCTTTGCCCTCGCCCCTCTGGCGGCAGTTCCATCACCTTCGCTCCGTGAGCCTCATTTCTTCCCGTCGTTCATCTCACTCCCGCACGTTCGTCATGTCCCCTCCTCCGCACTTCACTCGTCTACCAGAAGAGCTCCGACGGCAGTAGTTGCTTAGCGTTGACGTGCTCGCTGCAATCACTTAGCTCGCTTTTACGATTAGTTTATTGCGGCCTCTCGTTTATCCTTCTCGCTCAGTCAGCGTCGCGCACGAGCGTAGTCTTTGTTGTTACGAGGATGTGGCGGAGAGCAATCGAAAACGAAAAGACGAAAAGGGAGCAGCGGCGAGGGAGAGAGAGAGAGATCGTGTGTGTATATGTGTTTATATATATGTATATTTGCGCAGAGAAGCGAAAATGAGAGTTGGGAATTCACGAAACGAAGGGTAAGTGGAAAATGCTGGTTCTCGTGTGTAAAGAAAAGTGTACGAAAGCTACCGCATCTTGAAGGCGGGAGGCTTTTCTCGTTCTTCTTCGCTCTGGGCTTTTACATCATACACACAACTCCTACGAGCTTCTCTATGTTATTTTCCCTCTTATTCTACTCGTTGCACGATAGGGAGGAACAATCGGAGGTCGAAGTAAGCTATAAGTTTCGAGACGTGACTCGCGGGAGGCGCGAGTGCGCGCCCTACGCTCCAGCAAGAAGCACAACCAGAAGCGCAGTGCGCCAGACGTACGTACATACGGCGAGTGAGCCTCTCTCGCCTTTATGCCCCGTAGTGTCGTGCATTGAATAAGTCATGAAGAACGCCATGATAAACACACGATTCTATCGGGGCGGAGAGGGGGAAGTATGGGCGGACGCGGGGAGCGCGAAAAACCTCGCGAGGAATATGCTCCGCAGCGGTGAGATCCCTGAGTTCAACAAACCAGAGGCGAGCGCAAACACTGCTGCTGCCCTCTACCTTCCTCTTCGCTTTGTCCTTCCTCCTTCTACTCGCCCTTCGCAGTATCCTCGCTACCTTCGCTCGAAGCCCTGTTCATCTTTATTGTTTCTTCTTTTTTATTTTTCTTCTTCTTCTCGTTGTACTTCTTCTCAACATTCGTACCACCCTCACTGCTTTCTCCCACACCTTTCTTCATCGCATTTCTTCTTATTATGTTCCTTCGCCTTCTTCTCTCATATGTTTGGCCACTCGATCTCCGTCGATACTTTTCCTGTGGCCTCTGCAGATTCTCTTTGGTTTTTTCCCGTTGGTATGCGGGCAAAAACGCGCGAGAAAGAGAGTCAAACAACGACAAGAGCAACGAACTTTTTTTTTTCCACACTGAGAAAAAATGTCACTGAATTCAATGAAATCATTGCGTAGTTAACTGTCAAAAGAATATGTTTTTTAAGCATTCATGTTATATAGTATATTCGATAAAATACTTACACGTGACGACGAAATATTTTTGGATAGCAATTAGGTTCTTCGTATTCAATTATTCAATACTATCGAACATATATTTTCTCGTGGTTTGAGAATGTAAAGAATATTTTAAATTTGCGAATCCGGTTTTATTTTTCTTAGTCTTCTTCTCTGCACCATTTTCACTATTTTCTCTCATACCGCGTCCTTTATCCCATTTTTTTTTTTTTTCGTATGTTCCTTCGCATCCTTCTTCTATCCATTAGCACTCCATCGAGGCGTTACTTTTCCCTGCGGCCTCTACAGCTTCTCCTCAGTTTGATCCCATTGGAATAACAACGTAGACGCGCATGAGAAAGAGAGTCAAACAACAACAACAACAAGAGCACTGGCGAGGGCAGTGTATAGCCGCAGGAGCGCCAAGCCCCGAAGCGCTTCGTATATCGTGCCGCCATGAAGAAACAGAGAGAGAGTGTGTGTGTGTGTGTGTGTGTGGGAGGGGACATCGACCTAAGCGAGATTACGATCGCTCGAGGCCATCGAGATAAAAATCGAAGGACGCTCTTCTGCTCCTCCACTACTCCCGAATAACCCTTGTCTTCACGTCAAAGAAGCTGGGACATCCACATTCGATTTTTTAAATAAAAACTATACTCAAATTATCGGCTAATTATCGGCTATTTATCGGCGCAAAAAGATATTTTCCAGCTCCATCCCTTATACCGGAAACGTGTGGATGTCCTAGCTTCGCTGGAAGCTAGGACATCCACAACTCAAAAAAAAAAGAACCAAAAGGTGCACCGACAAAAACTTTATACGAGAATTATCGGCTATTTATCGGCTCTCGAAAAAACTTAGGTTCGAACAAATCGCACGAGCCGTTCAGGAGAAACCACCCCCTGAGCTTCTATACAGTCATTGCCGAATATCTCGGCTAAAAACAAAGCTAGGACATCCTAAATCATCTTAAAATTCATCTTGATTTATCGGCTCGACATATTCATAAAGACCGATTTTCCAGCTCAACCCCTTGTTATTATAGAAACCACCCCCTTAAGCTATATGCTTATAACTTCGCGTACAATGTCATCCACATGAAATTTTTGCGATAAAAACTATACCAAAATTATCGGCGAATTACAAGCTATTTATAGGCGCAAAAAGATATTTTCCAGCTCCACCCCTTATACTGGAAACATCCCTTATACCGGTGTCAACAACTGAACAAAAAAAATTATAGGCGCGCCGGAAAAAAAAGTACATGTGTGATTTATCGGCTATTTATCGGCTCTCGATTAAAATTAATTTCGATAAAATCGTACGATTCCGACAGCAGAAACCACCCCCTGCTTGAAATAACGGATTTCACTGAACCCAGCGGGTGGTTTTCTGCGAAGGGGTTGGTCGATTCGATCGAAACTAGGTTCATTTGAGAGCCGATAAATAGCCGATAAATCACATGTACTTTTTTTTCCAGTGCTCCTTTTTGTTCCATTTTTAGTCACTTGTGGATGTACGTAGCAAGTACTTGGTACCCATCAAGTACTTGGTACCCATCAAGTACTTGGTACCCATCAAGTACTTGGTACCCATCAAGTACTTGGTACCCATCAAGTACTTGGTACCCATCAAGTACTTGGTACCCATCAAGTACTTGGTACCCATCAAGTACTTGGTACCCATCAAGTACTTGGTACCCATCAAGTACTTGGTACCCATCAAGTACTTGGTACCCATCAAGTACTTGGTACCCATCAAGTACTTGGTACCCATCAAGTACTTGGTACCCATCAAGTACTTGGTACCCATCAAGTACTTGGTACCCATCAAGTACTTGGTACCCATCAAGTACTTGGTACCCATCAAGTACTTGGTACCCATCAAGTACTTGGTACCCATCAAGTACTTGGTACCCATCAAGTACTTGGTACCCATCAAGTACTTGGTACCCATCAAGTACTTGGTACCCATCAAGTACTTGGTACCCATCAAGTACTTGGTACCCATCAAGTACTTGGTACCCATCAAGTACTTGGTACCCATCAAGTACTTGGTACCCATCAAGTACTTGGTACCCATCAAGTACTTGGTACCCATCAAGTACTTGGTACCCATCAAGTACTTGGTACCCATCAAGTACTTGGTACCCATCAAGTACTTGGTACCCATCAAGTACTTGGTACCCATCAAGTACTTGGTACCCATCAAGTACTTGGTACCCATCAAGTACTTGGTACCCATCAAGTACTTGGTACCCATCAAGTACTTGGTACCCATCAAGTACTTGGTACCCATCAAGTACTTGGTACCCATCAAGTACTTGGTACCCATCAAGTACTTGGTACCCATCAAGTACTTGGTACCCATCAAGTACTTGGTACCCATCAAGTACTTGGTACCCATCAAGTACTTGGTACCCATCAAGTACTTGGTACCCATCAAGTACTTGGTACCCATCAAGTACTTGGTACCCATCAAGTACTTGGTACCCATCAAGTACTTGGTACCCATCAAGTACTTGGTACCCATCAAGTACTTGGTACCCATCAAGTACTTTGTACCCATCAAGTACTTGGTACCCATCAAGTACTTGGTACCCATCAAGTACTTTGTACCCATCAAGTACTTGGTACCCATCAAGTACTTGGTACCCATCAAGTACTTGGTACCCATCAAGTACTTGGTACCCATCAAGTACTTTGTACCCATCAAGTACTTGGTACCCATCAAGTACTTGGTACCCATCAAGTACTTGGTACCCATCAAGTACTTTGTACCCATCAAGTACTTGGTACCCATCAAGTACTTTGTACCCATCAAGTACTTGGTACCCATCAAGTACTTTGTACCCATCAAGTACTTGGTACCCATCAAGTACTTTGTACCCATCAAGTACTTGGTACCCATCAAGTACTTGGTACCCATCAAGTACTTGGTACCCATCAAGTACTTGGTACCCATCAAGTACTTTGTACCCATCAAGTACTTGGTACCCATCAAGTACTTTGTACCCATCAAGTACAAGTTCCTAGCTTCGCTGGAAGCTAGGACATCCACACGTTTCCGGTATAAGGGATGGAGCTGGAAAATATCTTTTTGCGCCGATAAATAGCCGATAATTAGCCGATAATTTGAGTATAGTTTTTATTTAAAAAATCGAATGTGGATGTCCCAGCTTCTTTGACATCTTGTCTTCGCATCGAGCGGGAGATTAAAAACTGCATCGCCCGTAATATACAGCACCGCGAAAATATTTCCTTATTTTCGAGCAGTAAAATTATATTTTTTAAACGTCCTCCTTTAAAAGCAACATGAAGAAAAAATCTGATTATGTCTCACAATCTCATTCTCCTTTCATACAAACAAATTGATAACGATTCCGCTTGCGAGGCGTTTTCGAAAATATAACACGTCCTTGGACCTCGTATCTCTCAGCTCCGATATAATTAATAATAATTTCGTTACGTAGACAATTTTATCTACTGTTTATATTGACAGTCTCATAGACATCATCTCATTGCGCAGTTACACTTTTCCCCTGTTTATCCGATGCACACTTATTTAACATTCACTTTGTTGAAATGATTGCAACATTGTAGGAGAATATTGGTATTTATGCATTAATATGTATATGCGGTTACTCGACTATGTTTGCTCGGCCCGACGTGAGTATCGTTGGCACGGACGAGCGACACTCATCCGCTCGACGCTGATAAACGATGTCACCGAGATCGCGAATGCGTGAGCTCTGTTTGCTGACTTTGAAATATTCGAAGCCCCATAACCGGCGAGCGTTTTGTTTTTGCCAAGTGTGAAGCGTACACACCAACACACACGCACACGTGCGCTCGGTGAGTGCGTATGCGATGGTATTGGGTGAAAAGTGAAGAATTCATGCCTCGGCGATCGAACCTCCGTGCTGGCCTCGACCTAGCTCAATGTGTACGTACGTATGTATATATGTTGTAAGTATAAAACGGCCATGCTCCTGCAGCACGATCCGTCGGTCCGGGCGCGTTCTTTATCGACAACCACGAGAACACCACCCTCGTGCCGAAGCGAGTGCCTCGCCGTCAACAGAGTGAATAATAAACGTACGGAGCGTGACCAAAGCTCTCTCGGACTATGCCGTGTCATGGATAAAGCATTAGAATATACCTTGACCTGCACTGACCCAGTCAAATCGCAAGTATTCGATGCACAAGCTCACGAGAATTTGCCGATGATCCATGGCTATTCAGAAATCTTTCCGGAAGTGAGATTTAAAAAAAAAAAAAAATCTTTGTCAGAAGTTACGTTAGTAGGATTTCAACAAAGAAGAAAACTGTTTTTATGGACGAAAAATACGTGAATTGTTATTGCATTATTAGATCTCCAGAATGAAATTAATTACTCTGCGCGATAAATTTTACGAGTAGAGTGATGAATATCATCGACAAGTAAGCGAGAAGTCAACTTAATCAAGTGGACAATTTCAGAATTATCTGCCGAGTTATAGACAACGTTTTTATCGGGAAATTTTATCACCAAACGTTAGATCAGTTATACGCTATTTTATCTCACGGCGCTATTATTTTTTGTCCTCTATTTCGTTGGTCTTATATCGTATACGTGACTCTCCGGTGGAATATGGGCCTCGGTGGTGGAAGATCGAGACGCGCGCTCGGTAATCGACCGAGAAACATCGAGAGGAGGTAGCGCAGCGCGTAGAGCTCACACGCGAGGGCGGGGGTGGATAGTGGTAATAAACGTTCGGAGCGTGACTGGCGAGGTTGGGTGGTTGAAACCCGCGCAGACTAAAGCCGGGTTATAATTCGAAGGGCTTAGAGGAGCGAGACGATGCGGGCTGTGCTGCTGCTGCTTCTGCCGCCGCTTCTCCTCGAGACCTAGTAGAGGTAGTGGTAGTTCGGCTATATACACTCCGTGCAGGAAGAGATAGCCGACGATTTAATCCACTTTTTCTCAACCGCACGTACCCAACAACCCATCTACCTCTCGCTTCATTTATAACCGGGCATAACATCGGTTATGTATAGTATCAACGTTAAAATAGCCTTGAACTTTATGACACTTGTTACTTAAATATAGTATATTGATATTGCAGAGCTTGTCACGGTTTCTATGGTTCACCGTACCTTACATACAAAGTATAATAATAATAATAACACCGAGAAGCTCTATCATATATGTTATAATATTGAAGTATTTATATTGCACAGCGGTTCGGTATTGCGCAAACATGTCGCGTGGGAGAATGAGTCGAGGGGGCGGGAAGGGAGGGAGGGGGGCAGGGGTATACAAATCGTTGCAATATCGATAAGATGATGGAGAAAGGGAGAAAGTGAGAGCGAGCGAGACTGAAAATTCCGGTCATAGATCTTCCACATATTTTCGATTCGCTGTCCTCGCTACGGCAATTTCCTCGCATTTGTGAATTTCGTTATACCGGAAACCCGGCGGCAGCGTCGGCGTCGTCGTCGCCGTCGTCCTTTTCCCCTTTCCCACAGACGCGGAACAACCACTGTGACATATACGCCGAAGGGACCAGCGCAGCGGCAGCCTCATACCGGGCCATGAAGAATTCCTCGCTGCCGTGCTCTCTGTCGTATGCGTCACGTGACGACGACAACGACGACGCCGCTGCTGCCGCTGCCGCGCTCGCGGCACCGAAATCACTTCCACCGTTTCCGAGCGGTGACTATATCACCATCGCGACAAGTGGTGGTGGTCGGTGCGTCGAGAGTAGAGACGTTTTGTTCTCATTCGGTTACACCCTTTTCCCTCTCAATGTGCGTTACCTCTCTCTCTCTCTCTCTCATCCGCAGGAAATAAAAAATGAAGTGATATAAAAACAGGAAAGGGCGAGAGAAGAGCGTGAAATATCTCGACGCACGAATGGACCCTCCATTCACGGTTTTCTGCGTTCTCGTGCGGTTCCAAAGGAGATTTAAAAAATATATATCACATAAATATTCATGAAACGAGGGAAAAAGGTGCAAGAAGCTGTGTAAGGATAAAACATCGAGCAACCTCCGTGCGAGTAATTCCTCGTGACAGGAGAAGTCGGCTTGTAGAACCACCACAAGCGCGCGCGCATTTATATATGTATATATATATATATATGCGAGTATCTCTATGGACGTCGAGTTAAAGAGTTTCAAACGCAAGACTCAAGAGCACAGAACGTATGCATCGCGGCGGCGCGGCGTGCGATGGCCGGTCGCCGGGATTTTCCTCTTCACTCATCTCTACCTGTCTCCCTCTCACCGTCGACGTTCGCGTTATACCTCAGCATCCCTTGCACCGAAGGGTAGCCTCGTACACGCTGAAAACCGAGGGCCTTCAATTATTCATGAAACGCCACTCGACTTTAATTTGCGTCGTATACGCGATGGGCCCACGGCTTTCTGCCGCGTTATTCACCTCCGCCTCTTCCGCGCTCTTCATCGCGTTGCACCTCCGCTGTACCGATATACTTTATTTCACCGGAACTTAAGGCGCGCCTTGTTTTACTCCGTCCCATACATCGTTACACGCTTTCAATCCTGTGTACAAGATGCACTTTCAAAGAATGCTCCTGCTACTTACATAGCCACGCTATGTGCGGCTCCCGACGTGCGTGAAAACGTACATCAGCCACGTGCTACTTCAGGAACTAAACTCACATAAAAAGGGTTAAGGGGCGGCCACTCACGAACGGCTGGAAAGAGACATTCAACGAAAAACTTGTTTTACGACAAGACATTTCCGGAGTGAGTACAGACACAAGAGGGGCCCAAGGATGAGGGTTCCCAGCTCGTTTCGCTTTCCACGTATATTGCTTTGTAGAATCGAGCGCCGCGCCGGTGCATCGAACTACGGCTTGCATATAATACAGCTAACACATGTATGGAACATTCCACGCCGACTCGAGCGAAATTTACGAATTTTTAGATGACAATTAAATGCCCATTCATTTTATACGTATTCTTATCACCTTATGGATTTATTATCGCCCTATGAATTTTTTATAACTGTACTGGAGTAGCGATTATTAAAGTTAATAAGCTACAAAGTTGCAAGTCCCAAAATCGCTTTACATATCACCGGATGACAGAGAATTTTCTGGCCTTTAAATATGAAAATATTACAGTTGAATATCCATTTTTATCAATGACATTGGCTCGACACTTGACACGTTGAGAATAGAATAAACGGTACTTGAAAAATTGCCGGGTAACAATAATGAAAAGGTACGTTGGAATTTTGAAGAATCGGTGAGAAAAAAAAATTTCAATCTCGGGGAAAAAGTTAGTCGCATTGACGTGGAATTGCCCGTAGAATTTGCGTGTACATATAAGTATGAAAAGCGTAGTGTCACTTTATGTTCTTTGCCTCGTTCTTCCTTCCCATCCGTCCGCCATCTTTACGCTTTTCTGCACACGCCTTTTGCCTATAGATTCGTATAATAATATTGAAGCGAAGTTTAAAGTAAACGACATTGGAGAGGCAAAAGTGTCGCTATAACCTCAAAGATATAATCCTTTTTCCTCGCTTTTCGTGGGGGGTATAATCTCGCGCGAATCCGCGGAGAGTGTGAGGCGATTATTATCTAGAACGGTGGTCGGGATGATGGAGAGAGATTTCTAGATTTCTGAGAGAGGCCAACGAGAGCTAAGCTACGAAAGGTAGGCAAAGGGGATGGCATCGTGTGATTTAGGAAACGGCGCACGCCGGCAAAGCCCAACTTTTCTTCCAGCAAAACGGGTAATCCCGCAGTTTGCGGTCGTACCCGGCCGATCTGGAGGATGAAGCAGCTTCGCGTCGCGAAAACTCACGGGATGGTACGAGAGCAACCGGAGCTAGTAGCGCCGCTCGAGTATAAGGGCAAGGACTGTCGCGTCGAGTGTATATCGCACGGAATGCTCGCTAAACGGTTTAACCGTTAAATCCCTAGTGGTCCCGTAGGGTAGCGGCGATGCTGGCTACCGAGCAGCCTTTCGAATTTCGAATCTTCCATCCTCTCGACCTAGGATATACCCCGGAGAGTTTCCCATTACGACAGAGGCCAACGAGAACGGACCTCGCTGTACGTATACGAGTCCTACCTCCCTATATCTGTATATAGCGTTTCCTATCTTCCTCTTGCTGTACATCCCACACCATTTCGATTTATCGACTATGCCAAATTACCTAACGATCCTCCTTTCATGCCATGGCGAATTGGAGCGTTATACAGTCTAAATACAGCGAATCTCGTTATCTCTTCCAAAAACAATTTTTTTCTCAATTATACTTTGCGCGATTCCTCGAAAACCTCACCGCGGAGAGTCATGAAAATAAAGTTTATGTGGAGACACTGTCGACATCTCAATTTAAGCACCAGTTGGAAGGTTACAATGGAACTTGAATTGAACGTTTTGCGGGAATTGCAAATGTCAGTAATTTAACAACGATTTCAAAGTCCCGTTAAAAGTCCAAGAAGTTTGACTCGAGCTCACTCGTTCACTCGCACATTTTTGGAAAAAAAACGTATGTTAAACGGAAGCCCCGCGTGAACACAAGTCAACGATAACGAGACGCCGGTGGGCACTCGCGCACGTTCTGCTTTTATTTCAGACGAGATATTCCATTATCGTTGGTGCAGTGTGCGGAGGGTCGTGACTCTCGCAATTAATTGAACCGATCGAGCGAGTTCGTGGAAGAGAAGGAAAAATTGTTTGCGCCCAGTGTGCCTTGATAAATAGTAAGAACCGTTTGACACGAGTTATTCACGCTTTATCTGCAGACGGGGGGGAGGGCGAAAAAAGAAAATTGACGAGGTACCTACAGGTACGAGGCGGAGCGCGGCCGAGACTAAATTCGTCGTGAATAAACGTACTTTTTACCTTGGATAAACGTGAATTTACTGGAGAAAGAGATCGCTCGTCGAGCGTTGAAAGAGAACATTAGTTCCAGGTCGCGTGAGCTCTTAAGTCGCTCGGCGAAACTCAACCATCTAGATACACCTATACTTTAGTGTACACCATTATGTTGGAGTATATTTCACAGTGGAAAGAGACGAGACGCAGAAGTGAGGAGCAGAATCATGTACGAGACATGCACGGGCCACGAGAGGGTGTTGGGCGTTTTGCGCTCCGGCGAGTGACGTACGGAAAAGGAGATGAGCTGCTGCTGCTGCCACGTTTTCACTCGTACACTCCTTCGCTCGCCCTCCCACTCTGACCCTTCACCTCAACCATCCTCTCGCTTCCTTATGCAGTTGAGGCCCCTTTTCTCATCCTTTCATTTATTTTTTGCTTTTTCGCACCAGAAACCATCGTCTCTTCGCGCAACCTCTTCACCGTTCTCTTATTTTCACCGTTTTTTCGCACGGTAACCGTGTAACCATGTAACCCATTGCCATGGCGGTTACATGGATCGGGGAAAAGAGAAGCAGAAACATCAGAGGAGCACCAGTGAAAACAGGCTGAGTCTCTCGCTGCTCTCCTAATACATGCACTCCATTACATAGGCTATGGGTTGCAAGCACGCGCGGATAAAGTTGCGATGTTCTATACCCGGCGGAATATCTGCAACGCGAGTTCCGAGGATAGAACTCACGAAAACGCGATCCTTCGTCGTCGTCGTCGTCGTTGTCGTTGTTGTCGTCGTCGTCGCCTCCTTCGCCTCGTCCCCTGTGTCTGGGCTTTATGCCTTGCAGTTGCTTTTCATGACTCCGCCCGGTGCAACACTCTTTTCCCTCGCTCGGCTATACTTCCTCCTCTCTGCTGTACTCGTGCCCGGTTTACGTTCACGACCGACGCCACCAGATAGGACCCTCTCTCATTTTTGCCACTCTCGTTGTAGTAGACACGCGACCCAAACTGTATATCCCGCTGTTGCTGTCTGGTCTCGGTCCTTAGTACGTCGTCTCGGTGCAACGGCCAGCGAGGGATACTCCGGGGTTGAAAATCCACTAGAAAACGAATTTTAAAAAAAGCATACACACACAGAAAAACAAAAAGAATCGTAAAAACGCGGCAAACGCGAGAGAAAAGAAACAACGAACAATTCGAAACTAAAAACAACAACGAACGTTGAGTGAACATTTATCGTCTCGCTAAGCGGCAGAGCAGAGTTACATTTTCTACCTCGAAACAATGATTCTCCTCGCCGAAACTCCTTTCTTTCATTCTCCGTGCTTCCTCTTCCTTGTTCCAGTGACGTTTTCTCCAAGACTTACCAGCGGAGAAGCAAGCGTGTATTTCTCTCTCGGGGGTCTGCCCATTTTTATATTTCGCCTTGTACCAGCTTGAGATTTAACTCAGGAAGTAACTTCTTTTCTTTTTTTCTTCTTTCCACTCGTTTTTTAGACAGAGGCGAGTTCTCTGCAGTGACGTTGGTGAGTCATTATTTCGGAATCGGGTTAAGGAGTAATCTTGAATCGTCAGTACAACGTAGCGGGGAAAATGAGGAGGCTGACTGGGTAAAGGAGACAGAGAAAGTGGACAGAACGACGACGACGACTACGTCGTCGTCGACGTCGTCCTCGTCCGGATTCTCGCTGAAACTGATTGTATGAATAATTCATAATTCATTCGCGGTGATGCATCGTCGAGGGATTCGCTCGGAGCCTCGCCCGCACATCGCACACGGACTCGTCTCTGCGTGCGACGACGTATACCTTGTCTCTTCTCCAGGAGGTTTGTGGATTGAGAAGCATCGAAGGATATCCTGGCCGCGAAATGCATTGGAAAGGAGATTAAATGCAGTGCGGAAGACGCAAGAGGCAAAATTCGCAATCATACCGAGTCAGTTATTCATCGTGCACACTTGAAAATCCGGTGTACCGATTGTCAGACGATTGCTGTCAACTTTCGACTACAGATCACACCTTTCGTATTAATGATGACTCTTTTCAAAGTGTTCGATCTAGACGAGAAGGATTTTCCGAATAAATCAGCTCACGAACAAAAACCCTTTACATATTAATGTTAGGTATGCCTGGATAAAAATCAATGAATTTTTATTTTTTTTTCCTCGGTTTACTCGAGCCGTTCGTCGTTATGTACATTTCTTCATTCACATTATCTTTCATTTGCCACGATAATTAAGTGTATTGAGCGATTTTTTGAATTATCATTAATTTTTATCTAACGCGTTTGAGATTTATTTTATTTTATGTATTTTAAATATATGCACTGATTATTCAACGATTTTTTATTCTTTAATTTGTTTATTCATTAATATCCCGAATTAATATATGATTAGTTAGGAATCTGGCGTCACTGACTGGCAAAGTGCAGAATTGTCATTGAACTCCATTTATCAATTTTGAAGAAAACCATTTTATCCATTGAATTTTCAACTTTTATTAATTTTTAACTGAATCCATAGGATTTATTTGTTTTGAAACGAGATCGATCCTCGTGGCACATGAATTCTCCGATTCCACCGTAAAACGAAACAGCTCACACGAAAATGTCAAAGAAGCTGGGACATCCACATTCGATTTTTTAAATAAAAACTATACTCAAATTATCGGCTAATTATCGGCTATTTATCGGCGCAAAAAGATATTTTCCAGCTCCATCCCTTATACCGGAAACGTGTGGATGTCCTAGCTTCGCTGGAAGTACTTTCACAGTATGTACACATAAAGTACTTGGTACCCATAAAGTACTTGGTACCCATCAAGTACTTGGTACCCATAAAGTACTTGGTACCCATCAAGTACTTGGTACCCATAAAGTACTTGGTACCCATCAAGTACTTGGTACCCATCAAGTACTTGGTACCCATAAAGTACTTGGTACCCATCAAGTACTTGGTACCCATAAAGTACTTGGTACCCATAAAGTACTTGGTACCCATCAAGTACTTGGTACCCATAAAGTACTTGGTACCCATCAAGTACTTGGTACCCATAAAGTACTTGGTACCCATAAAGTACTTGGTACCCATCAAGTACTTGGTACCCATAAAGTACTTGGTACCCATAAAGTACTTGGTACCCATCAAGTACTTGGTACCCATCAAGTACTTGGTACCCATCAAGTACTTGGTACCCATCAAGTACTTGGTACCCATCAAGTACTTGGTACCCATAAAGTACTTGGTACCCATCAAGTACTTGGTACCCATAAAGTACTTGGTACCCATCAAGTACTTGGTACCCATCAAGTACTTGGTACCCATAAAGTACTTGGTACCCATCAAGTACTTGGTACCCATAAAGTACTTGGTACCCATAAAGTACTTGGTACCCATCAAGTACTTGGTACCCATCAAGTACTTGGTACCCATCAAGTACTTGGTACCCATCAAGTACTTGGTACCCATCAAGTACTTGGTACCCATCAAGTACTTGGTACCCATCAAGTACTTGGTACCCATCAAGTACTTGGTACCCATCAAGTACTTGGTACCCATCAAGTACTTGGTACCCATCAAGTACTTGGTACCCATCAAGTACTTGGTACCCATCAAGTACTTGGTACCCATCAAGTACTTGGTACCCATCAAGTACTTGGTACCCATCAAGTACTTGGTACCCATCAAGTACTTGGTACCCATCAAGTACTTGGTACCCATCAAGTACTTGGTACCCATCAAGTACTTGGTACCCATCAAGTACTTGGTACCCATCAAGTACTTGGTACCCATCAAGTACTTGGTACCCATCAAGTACTTGGTACCCATCAAGTACTTGGTACCCATCAAGTACTTGGTACCCATCAAGTACTTGGTACCCATCAAGTACTTGGTACCCATCAAGTACTTGGTACCCATCAAGTACTTGGTACCCATCAAGTACTTGGTACCCATCAAGTACTTGGTACCCATCAAGTACTTGGTACCCATCAAGTACTTGGTACCCATCAAGTACTTGGTACCCATCAAGTACTTGGTACCCATCAAGTACTTGGTACCCATCAAGTACTTGGTACCCATCAAGTACTTGGTACCCATCAAGTACTTGGTACCCATCAAGTACTTGGTACCCATCAAGTACTTGGTACCCATCAAGTACTTGGTACCCATCAAGTACTTGGTACCCATCAAGTACTTGGTACCCATCAAGTACTTGGTACCCATCAAGTACTTGGTACCCATCAAGTACTTGGTACCCATCAAGTACTTGGTACCCATCAAGTACTTGGTACCCATCAAGTACTTGGTACCCATCAAGTACTTGGTACCCATCAAGTACTTGGTACCCATCAAGTACTTGGTACCCATCAAGTACTTGGTACCCATCAAGTACTTGGTACCCATCAAGTACTTGGTACCCATCAAGTACTTGGTACCCATCAAGTACTTGGTACCCATCAAGTACTTGGTACCCATCAAGTACTTGGTACCCATCAAGTACTTGGTACCCATCAAGTACTTGGTACCCATCAAGTACTTGGTACCCATCAAGTACTTGGTACCCATCAAGTACTTGGTACCCATCAAGTACTTGGTACCCATCAAGTACTTGGTACCCATCAAGTACTTGGTACCCATCAAGTACTTGGTACCCATCAAGTACTTGGTACCCATCAAGTACTTGGTACCCATCAAGTACTTGGTACCCATCAAGTACTTGGTACCCATCAAGTACTTGGTACCCATCAAGTACTTGGTACCCATCAAGTACTTGGTACCCATCAAGTACTTGGTACCCATCAAGTACTTGGTACCCATCAAGTACTTGGTACCCATCAAGTACTTGGTACCCATCAAGTACTTGGTACCCATCAAGTACTTGGTACCCATCAAGTACTTGGTACCCATCAAGTACTTGGTACCCATCAAGTACTTGGTACCCATCAAGTACTTGGTACCCATCAAGTACTTGGTACCCATCAAGTACTTGGTACCCATCAAGTACTTGGTACCCATCAAGTACTTGGTACCCATCAAGTACTTGGTACCCATCAAGTACTTGGTACCCATCAAGTACTTGGTACCCATCAAGTACTTGGTACCCATCAAGTACTTGGTACCCATCAAGTACTTGGTACCCATCAAGTACTTGGTACCCATCAAGTACTTGGTACCCATCAAGTACTTGGTACCCATCAAGTACTTGGTACCCATCAAGTACTTGGTACCCATCAAGTACTTGGTACCCATCAAGTACTTGGTACCCATCAAGTACTTGGTACCCATCAAGTACTTGGTACCCATCAAGTACTTGGTACCCATCAAGTACTTGGTACCCATCAAGTACTTGGTACCCATCAAGTACTTGGTACCCATCAAGTACTTGGTACCCATCAAGTACTTGGTACCCATCAAGTACTTGGTACCCATCAAGTACTTGGTACCCATCAAGTACTTGGTACCCATCAAGTACTTGGTACCCATCAAGTACTTGGTACCCATCAAGTACTTGGTACCCATCAAGTACTTGGTACCCATCAAGTACTTGGTACCCATCAAGTACTTGGTACCCATCAAGTACTTGGTACCCATCAAGTACTTGGTACCCATCAAGTACTTGGTACCCATCAAGTACTTGGTACCCATCAAGTACTTGGTACCCATCAAGTACTTGGTACCCATCAAGTACTTGGTACCCATCAAGTACTTGGTACCCATCAAGTACTTGGTACCCATCAAGTACTTGGTACCCATCAAGTACTTGGTACCCATCAAGTACTTGGTACCCATCAAGTACTTGGTACCCATCAAGTACTTGGTACCCATCAAGTACTTGGTACCCATCAAGTACTTGGTACCCATCAAGTACTTGGTACCCATCAAGTACTTGGTACCCATCAAGTACTTGGTACCCATCAAGTACTTGGTACCCATCAAGTACTTGGTACCCATCAAGTACTTGGTACCCATCAAGTACTTGGTACCCATCAAGTACTTGGTACCCATCAAGTACTTGGTACCCATCAAGTACTTGGTACCCATCAAGTACTTGGTACCCATCAAGTACTTGGTACCCATCAAGTACTTGGTACCCATCAAGTACTTGGTACCCATCAAGTACTTGGTACCCATCAAGTACTTGGTACCCATCAAGTACTTGGTACCCATCAAGTACTTGGTACCCATCAAGTACTTGGTACCCATCAAGTACTTGGTACCCATCAAGTACTTGGTACCCATCAAGTACTTGGTACCCATCAAGTACTTGGTACCCATCAAGTACTTGGTACCCATCAAGTACTTGGTACCCATCAAGTACTTGGTACCCATCAAGTACTTGGTACCCATCAAGTACTTGGTACCCATCAAGTACTTGGTACCCATCAAGTACTTGGTACCCATCAAGTACTTGGTACCCATCAAGTACTTGGTACCCATCAAGTACTTGGTACCCATCAAGTACTTGGTACCCATCAAGTACTTGGTACCCATCAAGTACTTGGTACCCATCAAGTACTTGGTACCCATCAAGTACTTGGTACCCATCAAGTACTTGGTACCCATCAAGTACTTGGTACCCATCAAGTACTTGGTACCCATCAAGTACTTGGTACCCATCAAGTACTTGGTACCCATCAAGTACTTGGTACCCATCAAGTACTTGGTACCCATCAAGTACTTGGTACCCATCAAGTACTTGGTACCCATCAAGTACTTGGTACCCATCAAGTACTTGGTACCCATCAAGTACTTGGTACCCATCAAGTACTTGGTACCCATCAAGTACTTGGTACCCATCAAGTACTTGGTACCCATCAAGTACTTGGTACCCATCAAGTACTTGGTACCCATCAAGTACTTGGTACCCATCAAGTACTTGGTACCCATCAAGTACTTGGTACCCATCAAGTACTTGGTACCCATCAAGTACTTGGTACCCATCAAGTACTTGGTACCCATCAAGTACTTGGTACCCATCAAGTACTTGGTACCCATCAAGTACTTGGTACCCATCAAGTACTTGGTACCCATCAAGTACTTGGTACCCATCAAGTACTTGGTACCCATCAAGTACTTGGTACCCATCAAGTACTTGGTACCCATCAAGTACTTGGTACCCATCAAGTACTTGGTACCCATCAAGTACTTGGTACCCATCAAGTACTTGGTACCCATCAAGTACTTGGTACCCATCAAGTACTTGGTACCCATCAAGTACTTTGTACCCATCAAGTACTTTGTACCCATCAAGTACTTTGTACCCATCAAGTACTTGGTACCCATCAAGTACTTTGTACCCATCAAGTACTTTGTACCCATCAAGTACTTTGTACCCATCAAGTACTTGGTACCCATCAAGTACTTTGTACCCATCAAGTACTTGGTACCCATCAAGTACTTTGTACCCATCAAGTACTTTGTACCCATCAAGTACTTTGTACCCATCAAGTACTTTGTACCCATCAAGTACTTGGTACCCATCAAGTACTTTGTACCCATCAAGTACTTGGTACCCATCAAGTACTTGGTACCCATCAAGTACTTGGTACCCATCAAGTACTTTGTACCCATCAAGTACTTGGTACCCATCAAGTACTTTGTACCCATCAAGTACTTGGTACCCATCAAGTACTTTGTACCCATCAAGTACTTGGTACCCATCAAGTACTTTGTACCCATCAAGTACTTGGTACCCATCAAGTACTTTGTACCCATCAAGTACTTGGTACCCATCAAGTACTTGGTACCCATCAAGTACTTGGTACCCATCAAGTACTTGGTACCCATCAAGTACTTGGTACCCATCAAGTACTTTGTACCCATCAAGTACTTGGTACCCATCAAGTACTTGGTACCCATCAAGTACTTGGTACCCATCAAGTACTTTGTACCCATCAAGTACTTGGTACCCATCAAGTACTTTGTACCCATCAAGTACTTGGTACCCATCAAGTACTTTGTACCCATCAAGTACTTTGTACCCATCAAGTACTTGGTACCCATCAAGTACTTTGTACCCATCAAGTACTTGGTACCCATCAAGTACTTGGTACCCATCAAGTACTTGGTACCCATCAAGTACTTTGTACCCATCAAGTACTTGGTACCCATCAAGTACTTTGTACCCATCAAGTACTTGGTACCCATCAAGTACTTGGTACCCATCAAGTACTTGGTACCCATCAAGTACTTGGTACCCATCAAGTACTTTGTACCCATCAAGTACTTTGTACCCATCAAGTACTTTGTACCCATCAAGTACTTTGTACCCATCAAGTACTTGGTACCCATCAAGTACTTTGTACCCATCAAGTACTTTGTACCCATCAAGTACTTGGTACCCATCAAGTACTTTGTACCCATCAAGTACTTGGTACCCATCAAGTACTTTGTACCCATCAAGTACTTTGTACCCATCAAGTACTTTGTACCCATCAAGTACTTTGTACCCATCAAGTACTTTGTACCCATCAAGTACTTTGTACCCATCAAGTACTTGGTACCCATCAAGTACTTTGTACCCATCAAGTACTTGGTACCCATCAAGTACTTTGTACCCATCAAGTACTTGGTACCCATCAAGTACTTTGTACCCATCAAGTACTTGGTACCCATCAAGTACTTTGTACCCATCAAGTACTTTGTACCCATCAAGTACTTGGTACCCATCAAGTACTTGGTACCCATCAAGTACTTGGTACCCATCAAGTACTTTGTACCCATCAAGTACTTGGTACCCATCAAGTACTTGGTACCCATCAAGTACTTGGTACCCATCAAGTACTTGGTACCCATCAAGTACTTGGTACCCATCAAGTACTTGGTACCCATCAAGTACTTGGTACCCATCAAGTACTTTGTACCCATCAAGTACTTTGTACCCATCAAGTACTTTGTACCCATCAAGTACTTGGTACCCATCAAGTACTTTGTACCCATCAAGTACTTGGTACCCATCAAGTACTTGGTACCCATCAAGTACTTGGTACCCATCAAGTACTTTGTACCCATCAAGTACTTGGTACCCATCAAGTACTTTGTACCCATCAAGTACTTGGTACCCATCAAGTACTTTGTACCCATCAAGTACTTTGTACCCATCAAGTACTTTGTACCCATCAAGTACTTGGTACCCATCAAGTACTTTGTACCCATCAAGTACTTTGTACCCATCAAGTACTTGGTACCCATCAAGTACTTTGTACCCATCAAGTACTTGGTACCCATCAAGTACTTTGTACCCATCAAGTACTTTGTACCCATCAAGTACTTTGTACCCATCAAGTACTTTGTACCCATCAAGTACTTGGTACCCATCAAGTACTTTGTACCCATCAAGTACTTGGTACCCATCAAGTACTTTGTACCCATCAAGTACTTGGTACCCATCAAGTACTTTGTACCCATCAAGTACTTTGTACCCATCAAGTACTTTGTACCCATCAAGTACTTTGTACCCATCAAGTACTTTGTACCCATCAAGTACTTGGTACCCATCAAGTACTTTGTACCCATCAAGTACTTTGTACCCATCAAGTACTTTGTACCCATCAAGCCGATAAATAGCCGATAATTAGCCGATAATTTGAGTATAGTTTTTATTTAAAAAATCGAATGTGGATGTCCCAGCTTCTTTGACATCACACGAAAGTACTGTCGAACACATACGAATGCGGGGCAAAGTTATCGCCAAGAAAATTAAGGTACAGGTGTATGCGTCGGATAAAGCGGCACAATGTCCGAGTCAGTCGTGCGGACAAACGGAAACGCAATCGTAATTTCCGTACGCGTCGTTGACCGAGCTCACGGTATATAACATGCATGGCCACCTAGCCGCGTTTACGTAGTTGAGAATGCGCAGTTGCTCGTTGCGCGATAGCGAAAACGTGCGGTATGAGGGTGGCTCGAAGGAGAAATAAGGGCTGCTGGTTGGATAAGCCTGCTTCAATATATATACTATATCCCTATTTCTAGATGGCTTGAGTGAGAACGCGCGATTCGGGCATTTCGCGCGGCTATTTCGCTCCAGCTGCGGTAGTCTGCAGTTATTTCCGCAAGGATCACGAGCCTCGGCGCCCGGCCATACCGCGGATTTGGAGATTCGTGGAAGCTCTCGCCGTGGGCAAGCTCTTTCCCCATCGCTCGCCATCCGCACGTAGTAGTTATATATATATGTATGTACGTGAGCGAGCGAACGCATGCGATTAATTCAAATGTGGCGAGACCGAGCGGTAGCCACGCTTTTCTGCGCTCTTGGCCGATCTCGCGCTTGAAAATACACACAACCCCGGAATATTTCCATTGTCCATGGGGCGCGTGGAAACCGCACGAAACGCTCGAGCACTATCTGGCTCTCTTCTCTCCGGTTCTCCGGGTGTTTGCACAGCCAAGTCCTGGAGGACGTGCCGAGGATAGGAGGGCGGGGGAGCGAGAGAGTCGCCCGAAATCTTCGGGAAAGGGTGGAAACGAGGTCGAAGTGGATCGCGAGCGTTTATTACCAGCATCGGCGCCCAGGGGCCAGTAATAATTATCGTTTGCCGGCTATAATCTCTCCGGAAGGCAACTCGCTGTGGGGGAGGGGAAAAGAGGGTTCTTAATGAAATTAAAAAGACTGAGAGGGAAACCCGGCAGTGCTATATACCCACAAGAGTTTTGCAGAGCAGAGCAATTCGCGTGACTGCGAATCAAAGATATATCATCGAAGGAATTGCTTTGTTCGCCCCTCGAACGACATGTGCACGTGGGGGAGGAGCTTCTTTTTTTCTTCCTTTCTCAGCTAATGGGAAAAGGGTGTGCGTTCCGGGTTTACCGGCTTCCGGAGGATTTATAAACTCGCGTGAGTGCGGTGCGCACATCGCTCTTCTCTCGTATTACTCGGTAGCTATGATGGTAGTGCTGCTGCTGCTGCTGTCGCCGCTGGTGCTCTGCTGTAATCTAATGAAGTGAGGTAGGTAGGAAGATACAGAGGTAAAACGCACGGGGGTTGCGATGCAGCGCAGATCCGGCGAACCGCATACACTCGCATCTGCGGGAGCGGATACACACCAAACAGCGTGTATATATATATATGTACACAGCTGCGGCGTATCGTAGACACGTGTGGAAAATACGTGGGGTACAGAGGGCTCTTCCGTCGGCACGTTTCGAAAGGCCCTCTTGTTTCTTTATAATTGTATTAGCGATAGGGCCGGGGTATGGCGGCCAATAAAACTCCGAGGGAAGAGAAGAAAATTCAACGCCGCACGCAGAGCGCACACGAGAGATACGACGAGACGAAACTAAGTTACCTCTTCATTTCACGTTCCACCCTTCCTATGCGCTACGTCTGCCTGGGCTTTCTCCGGCATCGCACATCCTGCCCCACACGATTTACCACCGGTTCCTCTTTACACCCCAAGTATACCCTATTTCCTTATTTTATTTTACGGCTCTTGAACTTGGCGCGGCTCTCGTGAGCGTCGCATGATTGAAAAATATCGAACAGAGTCGGTAGACTTGCGTGGAAATACAATGTATATGACATCGCGACAATTTGTTTTCGTTAAAATGAGTTTACCAAAAGAAAACACACGTAGATTTCTCATAAAATGAAGTCATCGTAGCACAAAACATCCCATATGGGGACTTGCATAGAGTCTTCAAATATTTCTATTGTGATTCTTCAAAAAAGCCTTTTGATCGTGTCTCATATCAGAATCCACGGATTCCACTTCCGGTCGGAAAGACTTCCTCGCTAATTCTCGGTATATATATTTTGTTTTTCCATCAGCAAGAGGATAAAAACTACTCGATAAAAAGAGTTTCTAAAAAAATCTATCCAATAACGCACTACTTTCCGGGCACTCGCTTTATTATTCTTCTCGTTGGGAGGTTTATATAGGAGAAGGCAAACCCTCAGCGATTTCAACGGGAGGTGACGAGGAATCTCTCGCTTAATTCTCGGTCCACACGACGAGGAATCGCCAAATTCATTGATCAGCGAATTTTAATAAAGGTGCGGTGCCTGCGCCATGGAGCGCCGGGCGAGGAGGGAAAGTATGGGAAGGGCGTGTGTGCCCGACGTTCACGTCCCGCAGAGACCACGATTCTTATCTTTATTTAGCAGGGTCGACTAGTGATCGAGCGTGCCGCTGTATGGATCGTTATATCCCTCGTCCCCCACCAAAATTCACATTTCTATACGATGCATACATGGATAATACGTATATCCACGAAGCCCCTCGATATCATATTCTTCTTTCGCTATAACGAGAAGCAGGTAATAAAAGGAGAATATATCGTGAATATCCTATACTTTATTCGCAAAACATTATCCATCTCTCGGCGATCTCGCTTTTCGATCAAGAAAATATGGCATAAGAATAACGAATGAATATAATATAGTCCTTATCTTGGGTCCTAAATCATAAGTAGCGACCCTCTTTCCACTCGCGAATCGATGGACCCTCTCTCCCTAAATCGAATAAGCATTTTTACCGTTAGATCAGTCCCAAAACGATTCACGCCTGTTGTTGAGCTCAAAATTTGTCCTCAGGAATAATAAGTAAGTCGTTGCAACAGAAATTACGCGCGTTAGTCACTAAGTCCCCGATTCAAAATGCCGGTTTTATCTTATTTGCTAGTCCAACGAATCCTTTGATAAAATGGAGACAGCGTTGCGTTATTTGTACGCGTAACCAATTTTTTAGACGGCTATCATTTTTGTTTTCTAAGCTAACAAATTCTCGAGCTAGTCGAACAAATGTTTACCGGGCTAACGAAGTTCTTTGCCGGGTTAACACATCACTATTTTGCAAAAGGTTTGCCAGGCTAGCAAAATCGTTTCCGCGTGTACACAGCGAATACTGCTCGACTAATTCATACATATGTATCGCTCGAGGTATACGCGCATAGCTTCGCTATTGTATGGATACAATGTATAGAATGTAAACCTATATCTGCTGCACGGAAGCTCAAAGCTGCAGCCCTATTAGCGAACTCCGCTATACACTCGCTGAGCGCGAATTTCAAATGGAATAATTGCCCAATAGCGGAAACTGGATAGCTACGTATAGTGGATACCCGGAGGAGAGCATCGAGCAGCTCGCAAGCGCGTATTAAATCCGATACCACGCATACATTCATTGAGAATTCGGGTATACTCATGAGTACAATATATATATATATTTACATATATCTGTGTACATATGCGACATACAATACAGGTGTAACACACGGACCACCTGCACAATGCTTATGGTCGCTTCGAGTCTCAATCGCTCGCGAGTTCCTATAATGTGGCTAGGGATTCGTGAAATTGAACACCCTTAGGGGCTCATGCACTGCTCCTCTATGCCTCTACGTATCCATGTGCTCGTGGCTATGAAGAGCCGAAGTCCATGAAACACTCTGACTCTGTATGTATATTGAACCAGATTACGATCTCTCTAATCACGACACAATGAAACCTCCATTACGAAACTGTGTCCCGTAGAATGAGCATCAGAGTAATTGACACACTAAAGCGTAACGTACGTCCCGACTACATGACTATAGTGAAATGGCTCAAAAATCAACCAGGACCATGCATTTTCATTCATTCGCACGATTAATTATTCCTTTCTTTATTCAATCCGCAATAATTTGTTTCAACCAACTGTCGATATTACATTTTTTTATATAATTGAATTTATTTACATACATGGTAAAATCATAAAAAGGAGAGTTCATCGTGAAGCTAAAAATAATTTATCTCAGCGCGTTGTATTCGGATTCAACGATGGGAAGCAAATAAAAAAATTTGCAAACACAAGAATGTATTTTTTTTTTATTATTCAAAAGTTGGGTGAAATTGGCAATTTCTAAAAAGTAATAAAAGCTTCGACGTCAAGCGGACAATTATGTTTAGTTTATTTGCTACTGGCTTTTGTAATTTTCTTGAACTCACTACGCATAAAACTACAAGTTATGCAACCAAGCGCACTCTTCTTATCCGTTTCTTTTCTCTCTGTTTCGCTACGACTGAACATAATTTAGGGAATCCGTAAAAGCCCATTCGATACATGATAGAAGCCCCACATGCTCGAGTATTAGCAACGCCCCGGGGCTCGTGTCAATGGGGAAAAAAATGCGTAGGTGTACGGATATCGTGTATAGTGTGTACATCAGTGAGTTTTCCACTGACAGGGGCGGTAGTTAAACGGAGAAAGGGAGGAGGGGGGATGGAAGCTGTGTACTACGTCTCGAAGCTCCGAAGTTACGCAACGCTGGGTCTGGAGAGGCAAGAAATTCAAGAGAACACAACATTTTTTTTTAGTCACCGCTTCTTCGTTTCCGTTCGCTGCTTCGCGACACGAGGACAAAAGATAAAGAGACTCGTGACGAGGAAACGAGACAGGGAAGCTCAGGAACGAAAGGAAGAGGAGACCGGCAGCTATACACATTTCTCGACGCCAACTACAACGGCAACGAGAATAAAAGAAATAGCGAAAAGGATAAGGTCAGAAAGCCCACGGCTCTTTTCCTGATTGTCACTGCGTTGTGGAATAGTACATGAATTTACGTGTATTGGTGTAGGTTTTGATACAGTTCCGACGCACACGAGAGTAAAGTGCAAGAGTAGAATTGCGGAGGTGGAGAAGACCGAGAAAAGGAGCCGCTGCTGTTGTTTATGTTAGTAGAAACGGTCGAATCCCTTCGCCGTCTCGTCCTAATACCCTCTGGGCATTGAGAGGATGCTGCTTTTCTTCACGAAATAAAAAAGTTGTAAAGTAGAACCTTGAAGATTGCTTCCTCATTTTTTGGTCCTCGGTACACACTGTTCTCCTCTGCACAGCATTACGCTCCTCCATTTTATTTTTCTCATAGAGCAAATTTCGTGGATCATGGAGTGAAAATGCGAATCAATGTGCAATGCTGTACTTTTCTTTTTTACTTTTCATTTTAAGCCCTCAGAATTATTCCTACCAAATAAAATGCCGAAAAATGGTTAAAGTTTTCTTCCGTTTAAGTACAAACCGCAACCCCGATAATTCGAAATTTGCCCGAATACGGATATATTTCTAATGATGCAAATAGATGGAAGTAAAAGAGAATAAATGATTTGAGAATCTTGACGATTCGTTGAACAGAGAATATAATCAAACGTTATCGAGGAAACAGAGATGAGAATCAGAAGTAGGCAGTGTGGAATAACACACAGCGGAATGTACCACAAGTCTGAAATTTCATAACTGATGCTTTGGCGTACGAGAAGCATACACACGAGAAGGTATTAGCTAAAAGAAGCAGGAAACCAGCCGTGCAGAGCGCCACGTATGCGCGTTTATAGACGGTGTACTATACGGAGTCGTAATTTCGAAATCGCGCCACGATCGCGCCAAGATTTTCCCCTCAATGCGTGCGATAGTCATCTGCTCGACGAGGGGAACGTACGACAACGTCGAGCTGCTGTTCGCCGACGTCCCACACACCGGATAATTCTCGGCGAATTACCAGATTTCCTTTTTCGCATTCTCTCGCCCGAATCGTTTTGCCAAAAGGTTTTACCGTGCTCCGTGGCATTTGCTCTACACCAGAATAGAAGTCGATGTATAAGGTCTGCTGTGTTGGTTCTGTGGCCTATATGAATCTACGATGGGCTTCGGCAAGCAAGAGACTCGTCCGTGCGAGAGAATACCGAGTCTCCCTTATCCGGTGGCGGTGGCGCATGGACTGCCAAATTGTTTTTGGAAAACGAACTGAGCTCCGTTCCAGCAACAGCCAATCCTCTGTCGCGAAGAAAAACGTACTCTCCTCTCGCACCAGCGCGATTATCTCTTTCATACAAGAGACGGAACAGAGAAAGGGGGAAGCTCGAAAGAGAAACGCGGAGCATAGTAGTCGAAATTTTACTACCGTACTTCAACATACATTCATGTACACACTAACGGTGGAAGTTGAGATGCATTACAACGAAAGTCGAAAGTTCAGAGCAAGGAATGAAGTACGAATTCACCGAAGATTTGATGCACTTGTGAATAAAATATCGAGAAAACATGATAGAGCGAAGTTTTCATCGGAGGTTTGATGTACGCGCGAATCAAATATCGAGAAAACGTGGTAGAGCAAAGTTTTCAGCGGCGGCCGAGATCAGGACCTGGGAATTTGAAGAATAGAATGTAATGGTTGCGAAGACTAAAAACAGTTCGTGAGAGGAACCCCGAGTGATCCTTGCGCCGCTCTCAGCCGAAACCTGCCGGAGCTGAGGTTTTTGAAGATTCCGATATCTTCGAATTCTCGAACTTGGGTAAGCAAAAGGTTCGTCCGTGCGAGAGAATTCCGCGAGTTCTCTTATCCGGCGGTGGCGCATGGACTGCCAAATTGTTTTTGGAAAACGAGGTGAGCTTCGTTCCAGCGATGGGCAATCCTCTATCGCGAAAAAAAAACGTACTCTCCTCTCGCACCAGCGCGATTATCTCTTTCATACAAGAGACGGAACAGAGAAAGGGGGAAGCTCGAAAGAGAAACGCGGAGCATAGTAGTCGAAATTTTACTACCGTACTTCAAAACACATTCATGTACACACTAACGCTGAAAGTTGAGATGCATTACAACGAAAGTCGAAAGTTCAGAGCAAGGAATGAAGTACGAATTCACCGAAGATTTGATGCACTTGTGAATAAAATATCGAGAAAACATGATAGAGCGAAGTTTTCGTCGAAGGTTTGATGTACGCGCGAATCAAATATCGAGAAAACGTGGTAGGGCGAAGTTTTCAGCGGCGGCCGAGATCAGGACCTGGGAATTTGAAGAATAGAATGTAATAGTTGCGAAGACTAAAAACAGTTCGTGAGAGGAACCCCGAGTGATCCTTGCGCCGCTCTCAGCCGAAACCTGCCGGAGCTGAGGTTTTTGAAGATTCCGATATCTTCGAATTCTCGAACTTGGGTAAGCAAAAGGTTCGTCCGTGCGAGAGAATTCCGCGAGTTCTCTTATCCGGCGGTGGCGCACGGACTGCCAAATTGTTTTTGGAAAACGAGGTGAGCTTCGTTCCAGCGATGGCCAATCCTCTATCGCGAAAAAAAAAAAAAAAAACGTACTCGACTTCTACGAGTACGATTATCTCTTCTGTACATGAGACTGAATAAAAGGGAATTCGAAGGAGAAACGAGGAGCAGTAGTAATAGTAGTAGTCGAAATTTTCACATTATACTCAAGATGCATTCATGTGTACACGAACACCGGAGCTTGCGATACATTACAATGAAAGTCGAAAGTTCGGAGCTAGGAACAAAGTGCGAATTCACCGCAGATTTGATGCACTGCTATCGAAAAGATACGGTGGAGGGAAGTTTTCAACGACGACCGAGATGAGAATGAGACCTGGGAATTCGAAGAACAGAATGTGATGGTTAGAAAGACTGAGAAAAGATGGCGAGAAGAACACAGAGTGATTCTCGTGTCGCTTTCAGCGGAGCCTGGCGGAGCTGGGGATTTTGAAAATTCCAATATCTCTATACGAGAGCTCGGGCTATGCGGGTTAGGAATCCCGGAGGATTCAGGCGTAGCGAAGAGACGACGACGGTGAATGGTTAAAGCGCCGGGCTCCGAGAACGAAGGAGGATAAAAAGGGGATGAAAACGGGGGCGCATAGCAGAGCGGAACGCACGGCGTAGAAAAACGTAAGCTAAACGTCCAGGCTACCGTCGTTTCGTTAAGGCAATCGTCGTCGAGAGAAGAAAAATAGAAACGTAACCGTTCTCCGCTTCTGGCACTGCGGAGGACACGAGATAAGTGAATACTGTCGACGGGGGACTCTTTCAAGAGTTCTCGGCAATGTAGCAGCGGTACTGACACTCCCTTGCGCACGAGTCCTTCCTTTTCCATATGTAGAGGAAAGACAGAGCCAAAAATGGAGGAAAAAGAAAACTACTCGTTTGCTATAGCACAATATATTTCTCCGTTTCACGGTGAGGCTGGCCATGTGTAGTTCCAGTCGAGCCCGGAGTTCGAGCACTCGGCGAAACGTATCAGCGAATTTGAGAATGAAAGGAGAGCGGGATAGTCAGCTTTGTCCTTTGCAAGAAACCGAGAACGACGCCGTGTCCTGTGCGGCAGCCTTGAGAACGTCTCGAATACTGTTTCAACTGAATGACTCTCGAGCTATGTGCTACATGCCCACCAAGCTTGCTTTCCGTTTGTTTTGTTTTGTCTTTTTTTTTTTTTTTTTTTCCACACATTCGCGGACTATCGAGAGAGGGTAAAGATATCAGAAAGGGAGTCCGTGTCCGACTGGGGCTGAGGGAATCGAGTTTAACTACTGTGCGCGCGCGCTCTACGTAACCGGAAACGGAAACAACGTGGTACAAGTGCGGATCGCTGAACTCTGTTCATGGGTAAGGCCGAGTTGGTTTTTCTTGAAAGAGCGAACGTCACTTAAGGGTACCGTCGTACACACCGTCGAGTTTTCATTGTTTGGGCGGGAGAAAAATTGAAAAAGACTTTTCGAGAGTTTCCCTCGGCGGGTTCCAAGTATCAATATTTATTGTCGCGCTCGATCAACTTCCAGGATCTCAACATGGTTATAAACTCAAACTCTCCACTTCAAAGACCTCCCGGTGGCGACTGATGTCGGAGGCTTCAACTGCAAAGGAGTAAAAGTTGGAGACTTCACCTCGATATCCCCTGAGGTGAAGTAACCTTGCCTTCTTTTTACTCCTTTTCTTTTTTTTTTCCTTCTTTATCTTCGCTCGTGACTCGGGCTCGAGAGGTATCACGAAGAAATTGGTAATTACACTCCCTGTCGGAGTATATACTGCAATTCTGTACTCGACAACCTCGGCCCATCCGAGAGCGCCGCGAACGCACCACTACCTCTCCGGTAACTCGCGCGGTTGACCTCGAGATGATGCAGTTCGTTGTAGGGAAAGGGCGATTTACTCTCAACTATGCTGTTATCTTCCCGACTGTCTCACGCCCGAGCGGCATGAAAATTTTTTGCATCGCTTTGAAGAAGTTCTTGAAACAGCTTTTGATTCCACATCATTTTTAACGCTCGGTAAACATAATACTGAGAATCTTCGCCCGATTCTGCTCACAGGTGAACGAATCATTCGACATAATAATACTTGCGGTGCGTTTGACATGGACGAAGAATTGAGTTTTCTTTGGCATTGAAGAATATTTGCTCGTCTCACCTGAAACAGAAGAAAGAGGACACGTCAGTCACCAAAGTACAAAGAGCGAGAAAATGTTTTTTTTTTTTGCGATACTCTCATCACTATCAATTGCTTATGCGCCAAAAACAGCAATTATCTTATCGGGCTTATCTCGTGTCAATGTCGAAGATAAGAGTTCCGGTCGTTCGAAATATTTCGCCATTGCATTGTGCAAATTATTTAAAAATTATGACCGTCAGATCTCCTTCTACGATCGTTTATCATTTAGCTACAGGCGTTATTCGACATACTTATAAATTTGCCATTAATCTATGTAATAACGCTACTCCCAGATTATTATCGATATAAAACGAAGTGTTGTCTTATCGTGGGAAAATAATCTGGTACGGCATTATTATTTTCAGTACCAATCAATAATAAAGCCATGATTTAGTCATTATATGGTAATGTTCTTCATTACAATTCTATCCTGTTGTTAATGGTATATATTTTTCTCGCAAGATTAAAATTTTATTATTTTATGATATGGCAAATTTAATATGTTCTCGACACGTTCTTCGGAATGAAATTGAAATGGAGTTGATTTTTTGTAGACAAATCAATGGTCCAATAAATGTACCGTTTATCACGTTTTCAATATTGTCAGCGGAGAACAGTCAATTTTCGTCGTCATAAAAAAGCTGTGAGAGGGAATTTTCCGCCTCGCAGCTTTTTGTCTCAACGACAAATCGAAATTGAATTTCTTGTCAGTCGACGAACTTTCATTGCGGATCTGACGCATCGTCACAAAACAATGAGAATACGAGCGAGCCCCAACTTCGCGAAGACAAGTTTTTCGTTTCGCTCGCCTGGAAAAGCCAAGACTGTCGAGAGCTTCGAAGCGCACTCACGAAAAAAACGCGTAGTTTCTATATATTTTCTTGGCACCGTTTTCGATTTGTACTTCCTTCGCATCTCACTATATTTTTCTCGCATTCAGATCTCTTCACCATTCTTTTTGCACAATAACTTTGTATTTTCCGAGAATAGACACGGAGTACAATAATAGAGTTCGCACATTTAGCACCCACTAGAATGTGCATCAATATTTCTTTCGTTCAACTTTATCACAACATTTTTATACCCTTGTTTTTGTAGAAACATTGAATTATCGTAACGTTACAGAAAGCCAGCCTTGACGTGGAAACTGATCAAACGAATTTATAGAATGAAAACAGAAATATCCGAAATCATTCTACGAGCTGACAAACATCAAACCTGCGGAAACAAACACAATTCGACTTTTTTCGATTCACTCACTTACGCAACCCCGAAAAACCCCTGAACAATCGAAGCAACCCTTTTTTTCATACGATAAATTGACATCACACCGATTGCAACACATCTCACTGACCAATTTGCAAACCGGCGTTCAGAGTACGTATAACCGCAACGTATACAACGCTTATCATATATCATTCATAACCAACCGTTCCCCACATATACCATATACAAATCGATAAAAACAATGGACAACAAAAATGCGTTGAATAATTCTCCCTACGTTGTACATATTTATATATAGCAACAGAAACAACAGCAAATTTTGGAGACGAAAAAAAAAAACTCCCCAATTAAAGGACTTCCAGCTTGTTGGAAATGCGTTATTATAAATATGAACACATTTGCATGGCCATCTCTGCAAGTAATTGCTAATTAATACACTTAAAAGCACCAGATTACAAGTTCTTGGTCGACGAGAACAGAGTCCAAATGTCTTGGAGATCGCTGCAATTCACAGAGCGTGAAAAAGAGATCGTTTTGCCGAGTAGAATGTGGTCATTTCTTTGGCAAACCACAACCTTCAAAAGCTTGACTGCTCGCCAGGTCGATATGCAAGTCAGAGACTTACGGTGCTTGGCAAAAGAATCCAAGGCTCACAGGGAATAAATGCTAAGGCGTTCAAAGGCGACGCGATTCTATCAGGCAGGGAAAGTGGATCGGGGGGTGGGGTGGTGTCACAGAAGAACTCGATGCCCTTCCAGCAAATGGTGTGCTATTCGTTAGAACTTGGGGAGCCGACTCGGGGAGCACGAGAAATCTAATACCAGGTAGGAACCTGATACTCGATTAGCATTCGATTCCTGTAGAATCTCACCGGGGTCCTAAAAAGTCTGCGAGATAATTTCTGGTAGTTGGGGATGGGAATCGATTTACCTCGGAAGCTACGGGAGACACGAAAGATCGTGCGCTCGTTCGCCTGTGGTTCGTTAAGAAAAATAAAGCTTTGGAGCGAACAATCGGGAGGTGAAAAGCGACGGAAAAGAAAAAGAACAAAAGAGATGAGAAACTAAAAGCGGATGCAAAGGGCACAGCCCCATAAATCTTTTCACCAAACTCATCGTTCATCCAACATAAATTTGCATATGCAATTAAGGGGAACTCGCCTCCTCGCGCACCCGAATTGCCTGGAATCTTTCCAAATTCTGTTGAAGCGCTATTCTAAGGACATGATGAAAATCTTCTTGCACCTAGAAGTTGCTTGAAAACGCGAGAAACGAGCCGTCCATGATTCCTGCTGAATCAGTGGAGTAGAGAGCGAACGAAGAAACATTGCTTGAGTCTACGTAAAACACTCTGTGCCCTTAGCATCTTTCTCAAGCTCACCTCTTCTTCACAACGAGTAAAGGCGTCAAAGGATCTGCAAAATCATGGAATAAATTGTGCAACTGCATCTACGAAATCTAAAAAAAAAAACCATTAAAAAAAAAACTATCTGACACTTGACATTTTTTTATGTGTTCACAAAGAATTTTTTTTTCTTAATCAAGTTTCCCGTTGGTGATGTGCGTTCTATTTTCTCTTGTCCCTGAATTCCGACTACGTCGTCGAGCCATATTAGCTTTGCGAGGGCCCACCATTTTTTCAACTTTCTGCACAAAGAGAATTAGACCCTCCAGAGTAATTTCTAGTCGCGGCTGAAAACCGCAATTTTTACGAACGTCAGCTTGAGTAAAGTGCACTTTTCTGGATGGAGAATAGAAAATTAATATTAGCACAATGTGCAATTTTCCTAGATTTTTCCAGTGGTATTTTTGATAAAAGTCGCCAAATTCCATGCTTTGAATTGCAACGTTATTGATTTTGATGCTCTTACTTTTTAGTTTTCACCTTGGATCTCAAAAGTCTTTGAGAGTCTTTAAAGTGCAAAAATATTGAAGTGAAAATCGAGCGTCGAAGGACAAAAGTAGACGCGGCAATAAAGTATGAGAGGTCAAGATCGCTGCGGGCGAAAAGCGTTGGGCGCCGAGAGAGTAAAAGGCACGAGACGAAGGACACGTTGATGGGAGAGAAAGTGTGCGAGTGAAGACAAGTGAATGAACGACGGAGAAGATGAAGAGAGTGAACAGGATACAGTGTAGTTCGTGGCTTGGTGGGCCTGGATAACCAACCCGGTGAGTTTGGAGCCGGCAAAGTCAACAGCAGAAAGGGTACAGCGCGACTACGGCATGTACCCCGGTTTGCCGGGATAGGAAAATAAAATGGCGTGTTGCCAATGCACGTGCGTTCAGAGGCACGCTGAAGCCGACGGTCGTCGAAGCCTGCGGCTGTATCACGATTTCTTGGGGGGTGTCCGAGGTCGCGATGGACTCAACTATCGCGGAGCAGTGCCTCTACACAGTTCGCTGTCGTTTTCCCTTCTTTTTATCCATTATCCGCATTCTCATTTTTTTTTTTTTTCCTAGCCGATCGACGCACAGCCCTCCAATATTCGGTGTGCCCTTGAACTTGCGCAGACTCATTAAACGGTCCGGTTGATCGAGGGACACATTAAAGCTCTCCCAATCTAAATTCGTCGATAGAAGCACCGTCATAGTCTCTTCGAGATCCTGGGAACGGAGGTGCTCCGTGCTTCGTCGTTATTGGCTTGATAAAATCGAGTTACGCAGCTAACGTGTACAGTCGCAGGTTAAAAATCGATGACGAGGCTTGAGTGGAATATAAAGTCAAGGGTTAACAGAGGAACGCTGAGATAGGAAAGGAACAAGAGTGCCAGCACGAGAACTGCTACGCGGTACCAGCAGCAGAGACTTATCGATACCGTTCCGCGGGTACCAGCCGGCACGACCTATCGAACGACCAGTCTCGAGGATATCGTGTTGCTCCGTGAGTCTGGTCCTTCGTGGGCCCTCGAGGGATGGAGGAGCTGATGCGTAGCGTATAACAATACAAAGATAACGAAACAAAATAAAAGCTTCGGACCAAGAATGACAATAGAATGTTTTCCGCCGCGCGATAATATTCGTCTCGATAATGTAGCTCAACGAGTAGAGAAGAAACAAAAATGGAGAACAAGCCCTGAATATCCACGTATAAAATAGCTGGCGAAAGGATAGAGCTATTTCATCTGTCTGCTGGATCACTCGACCTTTTCTTCACCGAACTGGGATCACATAGCACTCCACAATCAAGTCCCGCTGATAATACTCTACTAATTCCATGGTATAGCAGGCGGCCAGCCAGCAAAACTTCCCAATTCCACAGTTCGAGGGACGATGAAAGTCGAGCTAATGCGAAACGTTAAACAACGTGAAGAAGAGAACGAACCGATGTAAAAGCTCCGGGGCAATAATGACAAGAGAATATTTTCTCCTTCCGTCTTCGATAATCCACCTCGACGAGTTAGCAAAGAAGAAATGGAAAATACGCCCCGAATGCCCAGGTACGAAATTACCGGCGAACGGATAGAGCCATTCGATCTGTCAGCTCGACCACTCGACCTCTTCCACACCGAACTGGGATCGCATACCACTCCACAATCTACTCCCGCTGATACTACTAATCCCACGATATAGAGGTAGCCAGCGGAACTTCCCAATCCCACAGAGGAGTACTTCGACCAATTCCAGGGCAATGCAACGAGGGGACGCGGGTGAACACGGCACACACACATACACACAGACGATCGGGACAAATGTGCCGATTCGAGGGATATGGAATATACAGACAGAAATGGGAGGGTCTGAGCTCGTAGTATAGAACCGATGAGACGAGAAGAGCATTAGGATCCGGTCCGGTCAGCAAAAGACCGCAATGTCTGACCTATTGTACTCGTTAGACCAGCAGCACCACCACCACCGCCAGAGCACAACTTCACATAAGGCTTCCGGATATCACCGCCTTCCTCGCTGATCCCGTCCTCTCATCTCCCACTCTTTCTCCATCTTCTCCGGACTATTCCTTACGAATAGCATAAGCCCTGACGTTCAGCAGCTTCCTCGCTGATTCGATGGCTTCTACCCACGACCGTCGGCCTTCTTATCAGCTCAGCAGGGTGCCGAAAGCAGCAACTATGAATCCCAAGCGATATCAAGAAGATCGACTGCTTCATGGAGTCATCGGTCGCTACTCATTGATTGGCCGGTAGAAGGGAAACTGCATATATGAGGTTCATCGAACTAGAATAGGATTGAAAGTATGGCCAACCTCTGTACTTAATAATGTACGCAGTGGTGGTGAACATTTATGAGAAACCCTTTCACGCTTTTCCATTCAATCGGCCAATGGCGCCAGCCAGTAAGAATGGGGGGATGTATTATAACGGAAACTCTGGTTTTAAATGCACCTCGTCGAATTCTATAAACTGCAGGGCTGCTGTCGTGGACGACCGACTGGACCATCACTGCCATTCGCTTCAACTGTCTGGCATATGCACACAAGCCTATTCCTTACGAATAGCATAAGTCTTGACGTTCAGCAGCCTCTTCGCTGATCCGATGCTTCTGGACCATGATCATCGGCCCTTTTATCAGCTCAGAAGGGTTGCGAGAGTAGCGACTATGAATTCCAAGCGATATCAGGAATATCGACTGCTTCGTGAGGCCATTGGTCGCTCTTCAGTGATTGGCCACCCGAAAGCAAATTGCATACATGAGATCTATCGAACTAGAATAGGATTGAAAGTATGGCCAACCTCTGTACTTAATAATGTACGCAGTGGTGGTGAACATTTATGAGAAACCCTTTCACGCTTTTCCATTCAATCGGCCAATGGCGCCAGCCAGTAAGAATGGGGGGATGTATTATGACGGAAACTCTGGTTTTAAATGCACCTCGTCGAATTCTATAAACTGCCGGGCTGCTGTCGTGGACGACCGACTGGACCATCACTGCCATTCGCTTCAACTGTCTAGCATATGCACACAAGCCTATTCCTTACGAATAGCATAAGTCCTGACGTTCAGCAGCCTCTTCGCTGATCCGATGCTTCTGGACCATGATCATCGGCCCTTTTATCAGCTCAGAAGGGTTGCGAGAGTAGCGACTATGAATTCCAAGCGATATCAGGAATATCGACTGCTTCGTGAGGCCATTGGTCGCTCTTCAGTGATTGGCCACCCGAAAGCAAATTGCATACACGAGATCTATCGAACTAGAATAGGATTGAAAATATGACCAACCTCTGTACTTGATGTATGCGGTAGTGTCGAAAATTCATGAGAAACCCTTTCACGCTTTTCGATTCGGTCTGCCAGTGGCGTCAGCCAGTAGAAATGGCCTATGTACTATGACTGAAACTCTGGTTATGTATGTACCTCTTCTAATTCTATGGACTGCCGAGCTGCTGCCATTGGGTGAACGCAAGCTGCGCGCGGACGACCGACTGGACCATCAATGTCACTCGCTTTACCTCTTTGGCATGTACACAGAGATCGGTAGCGGACTAAGAACTCAACCCTCGACGAGCCAAGAACCCGTCCTCTCCTCCCCACATACACACACAATGACGGTCTCCACTCTCCCTCGCTTCTCCACCTCTCGACCCCTTTCCTCCCTTTCCCTCATGGATTTAGAACCGAGGTGCACTTCGGGGATTCGCTTTACCGTTCCTCCCCCGTCCTCCTCAATAACGATTGGCCCGACGGAGTCTGCGAAGCCAGCAAGAATGTAATCGCTCCCAGCAGCAGCAGCAGCAGCAGCAGGAGACGCGGCAGTGAACTCAGAGCGGAGAAGCAGGACGACGAGGACCGATCGACCGACGGAAATCGCGTTTCTTCTGGGCTGCCGGTGCAAGAGATACGCCGAAGAGAATGAAAGAGAGCGAGAAAAAGAGACTGCCGTGCAGGAAAAAGAATGAAGAGTGAGGAAAAAAAAACTTGTAGTCGAGAAAATAAATGGAGGACATTTTTTTTTCGTAGTTTTTTGTTATCGTAACGCTCCAACGAAGACGCGTGTTCATTTATTTTCCATTAGTATCCTCTTCGTTTGATATCGGGTTGTAGATTCACCGGGTCGAGGATATTTATTCTCGCGGCGTGCACGAAAATTACTGTATCTCGTGTTTTATGCGAGTACGTATGCCAATACTACGTTTTTCGTAATATCAAAGCGAACGAACATTCACTACCAAAAATGTGCGCAAACTCGACGTGTACATACAATTTTTTATGCGTGTTATATGCGGGGTTTATTTGCGAGGATATCGACCCGATGTGCATTCCACGAGCTGCCGGTTGCGTCTGGGGATGCAAAAAAAAAAAAGTGAGGGAGAAAAAAAGGTAGAAAGGTAAAACGGAAAAAGCGACGAGAAACGACCGGGAAAAAATGGGCGAAAGGAAGATGCCTTTTTATCAGTGTGCGCGTCCGCAGATCAAGTCGAGCTGAGGATTAGAGCCTCCGGCTTTTACGAGGAATCTCTGTAGTCGCGCGCGAGGGAGCGCGACTCGAGGAAGCACCCGTTACGCCGCGATAGTCCTTCGTACTCCTTTCTCTCTCCTTTCGAGCGCATTTCAGCGCACCGATCCTCCGAGCTCTATTCTTACGTCTCCCTTTATTTCTACTCGCAGTCTTATTACCCACCATTTACACGCGAACCACCGTCGACAGATAGACAAATACCAAAGATACTACAAACACGCCTGGCATAGACCCAGAATCTCGAATCGAGTAGCCAAAACACAACTCCGCACGTACAAATATACAACTATATAAATACGTGGTGTAATGAAGTTTGGAGAAATCGCTGAGAGCTCCGAGTGGCTCCTTCGACTCGCGGAACTCGGAGATAAGAGTGACTAGACATTTTCATATTACAGCATTGTCATAACCATAAGTATATGATTATTATTACAATCATTGGCAGATCAGATCTTAACCTCATTTGATTATGCGAAATGGAAATTTCATTTAGTTTCATAGCCAAGATTTGTGAATGAACAAGACGATGGCTCTAAGTTCAACAAACCCAGGAGGCTCTGCAATGGTGACCGCAATCCCACGTCTCTTGTATTCCATTCACAAGGGATAGCAGCGAATGTGTCGTTGCATTGATTCGACGTCCGCGTAAAACATTCCGAATAACCCGAGTGACTAACTGACAAAGATATTTCAATCTGCATACCTATTCAGGTACAAAACTCGGAGATAAGAGTGACTAACTGACAAAGATATTTCAATCTGCATACCTACTCAGGTACAAAACTCGGAGATAAGAGTGACTTAGACATTTTTATATTAAAAGAACGTCACAGTCATGATTGCATACGATCATATCATAATAATTTGTAGATTAGATCTTGGCATCACTTGATTATAATAAAAATGTGCGAATTTACGAAGTTTTACAGCCAGAAGTTAGGAATGAATCACGCGATGGAATTGACGAGACCAACGAACCCAGTAAAGGCCTAATGGTCAGAGCAAACCCAACGTCTCACATTTTTCGTTCTTTAAAAATTGGATCGTGGGGTTGTGTTAGGTTAATGTCAATGTGACACGTTGTAAATAATGCGAGCGCGTAACGAGCGAGGCGGTATTTCGGGCTGTGTATCTACGCTGCATAGACGACGGTATCCGAGTATCGAGCGCACGCGAAACGTTCGTCGTATCGATTACTCTCCCGTCGGCCGGTTCACGTCGCGCGCGCCTCTCTCACTCCTGCATCCCCGAGGCAGGCGGTTACTAGCAGCTCTCTCCTCCTCCTCCTCCTCCTCCTCTTCGCCTCGCCGCTCATTTTCTCTCTATCTCGCGCCATTATACCCGCACACCGGCTAGCTGAGGTGATAAGCACAGCTCAGGAATTAGCGGCAACGCGATAATCGCGTTAAAACTCTTTCGTGCACGTGCGTGAACGTCAAGTCCTCTCGTGGCTTTATCGTACTCGCGGGCGTTACGGCGAAAAATATGCAGTACGGTGGAGGTTGTTATGGGCTTTTGGAAAGGCGCGAGCTCCTATGGTATCAAAGAAAGCGCGCGAGAGACAGCGACGAATTTCTCACAAAGTTTTAGCACTTCTTCGCGCGTTCCTGTTTTACAATGAGGGAGAATCGCGAAACAGCGAGCCACTCTGATTATACGTGGCGATAAGAAATATTGTTGAGCGAGGGGCACAGCGAATCGTCGACGATATACTTTCGCCGGCTCCGAGACCGATGTGTAATAACACTCGGGTGTTGAAGTGACGCACAACTTCCGGCGGACGCTGCCCAAATACTATATAATTACAGGCGTATATGCCTAACCAACATTGTTGCGTATAGCTTTGCGGTGGAAGATATGCTCGTTTGCTTCGCACAGTTAGACACATTTCGCGAAGGCGTTATGCCGCTTCATAGTCATAGGCCCCGCCGACATTCGAGTTTGCGTGACGAATGAAGACTTCCCCCTTTATTATTGTATAAAAGGATGGAAGCGTCGGTTAATGAATACCGAACAATCACCTCTATCCGCTGTATCTGTTATTTATTTTACTGTCGCTAAGTGCAGGCTATAAAGATGTCTCCATTTTTTACGGTCGGGGCATTTGAAAATATACGTGTATTCCACTGTACTTTCGATTTGGTTCAACATCACGTACAAGTCGGACGATACATTGTTTCTCTGAAACGAAATATAACGTTGAAATAAACCCTAACCCACTTCTTTTTATAATTACAGCGGAAGCTTCTTCAACTACCATTTCTGAGCCTACAACAAAATCTCGGGTAAAAATTGTAAACCCACATCAACATTTTGCACAGTCTTTCAACTTGATTACCACCAAGATTCATCAGTTTGTGTAAACAATTAATTATTGAGGACATATTGTCCGCAATATTATTTATATTTATTAATCTAGTCATGCTTTCCTCGGAAAATCCATGATTAGGCATCGTTAGGAGTGTCATTATTTTCAATTCGTAACTTGGATATCGCAAACATTTCGGAAGAAAACATTTTTTTCTGTAGTTTGAAAAGAAAAAAAAAGTTGACTACTTGACCAGCGTCTCACTCTCTGATTGGCAGATGGCTGTTGAAGTAGAGAAATGGCGAACGGAAAGACACGTCCTATATCGTCGATTTCTGGCATTTCACTACTTTCGTCGTATCCGGTAGGAAAGGTAAAATAAAAGACGCGGACGAGCCATAGATTACCCGGGATTACCGGACGTCGTCTTGGCGATTGGAGAGGTGTCCCATGCGAGCCCTCTCACTCGATTCTTTTCCCTCTGGTTCTTCTTCTTGCCTATCGACAAGATGCGAGCGTGATGCCCGGTCGGAAGTGTGCGAGGGCGACGCTCGGAGGAGCGCAGAGAGCACGGAAGCCTCGACGGCGAC